>QGSO01000348.1:578113-1185613 GCA_011037825.1 Carya cathayensis | reverse complement strand
CTTCCATTCATTGATCAAATGTTGGATCGATTGGCTGGGTACTCCTACTATTGTTTTTTAGATAGTTATTCGGGGTATAATCAGATTGCCATAGCGCCTGAAGATCAAAAGAAAACTACATTCACATGCCCCTATGGAACGTTTGCTTTTAGGAGGATGCCCTTTGGATTGTGCAACGCCCCTGCGACATTTCAACGTTGCATGATAGCTATCTTTTCTGATATAGTGGAAGATATAATGGAAGTTTTCATGGATGACTTTTCAGTTTTTGGTACATCTTTTGATCATTGTTTGCATAACTTAGCTCTTGTTTTGCAGAGATGTGAAGATAAAAATCTAGTCCTGAACTGAGAGAAGTGTCATTTCATGGTTCAATAAGGGATCATGCTTGGCCATAGAGTGTCATCCAAAGGAATTGAGGTGGATCGAGCCAAAATTGCAACCATAGAAAAATTACCACCTCCAAAGAATGTGAAGGGAATCAGAAGTTTTATGGGACATGCGGGATTTTATAGAAGATTTATCAAGGATTTTTCTAAACTCTATAAACCTTTATGTAATTTTCTTGAGAAAAATTCTGCATTTGACTTTGATGTTGTTTGTTTACAGGCCTTTAATGCAATCAAAGAGAAATTAATTTCAGCACCAATTGTGATTGTGCCTGATTGGAGTCAACCTTTTGAAGTTATGTGCAATGCAAGTGACTTTGCAATTGGAGCAGTGTTGGGGCAAAGGCGAGACAAACTGTTTAGAGCCATTTATTATGCAAGCTGGACATTGAATGAAGATCAATTGAATTATACGACAACTGAGAAGGAGATGCTTGCTGTGGTGTTTGCTTGTGACAAATTTCGGTCTTACCTCATTGGTACAAAGGTGATAGTGTTCACTGATCATGCAGCACTTCGCTATTTGTTTGGCAAGAAGGATACTAAGCCGATGCTAATTCGTTGGATTCTCCTTCTTCAAGAATTTGATTTGGAAATTCGAGATAAGAAAGGAAGTGAAAATCTAGTTGCTGACCATCTCTCGGTTAGAGCAAGAGGAAGAAAGACCAAATTCAGTCGTCCAAGAGGCATTCCCTGATGAGCAGTTGTTTGCATGTGAGATCAAACTTCCGTGGTATGCTGATATTGTTAACTACCTAGTTTGTAAAGTTTTACCACCTGATCTTACTTACCATCAACGCAAGAAGTTTTTGCATGATGTGAATTATTATTTTTGGGATGAGCCTTTGTTGTTCAAAAGATGCCCTGATCAAATCATTAGAAGATGTGTGCCAGAAGAAGAGATGCAAGCCATTCTCCATCATTGCCATTCATCATCATATGGAGGACACTTTGGAGCCACCCGTACAGCAACTAAGGTACTTCAAAGTGGGTTCTTTTGGCCTTCTATTTTTCGTGATAGTTACACTTGGGTGAAAACTTGTGACCCGTGCCAACGTATGGGAAATATTTCAATGCGTCATGAGTTACTACTGAAAGGTATCTTAGAAGTTGAGTTGTTTGATGTTTGGGGAATAGATTTTATGGGCCCTTTTCCTCCTTCTTTTGGCTTTACTTATATCTTATTAGTAGTGGATTATGTGTCAAAATGGGTGGAAGCAATTGCTACAACAACAAATGATGCAAAGGTGGTGCTCAAATTTCTGCACAAGAATATATTCACAAGATTTGGCACTCCACGAGCTATTATTAGTGAAGGGACTCACTTTTGCAACAAGTTGTTTGATAATCTTCTTTCTAAATATGGTGTAAAGTACAAGATAACCCTTGCTTACCATCCTCAAACTAATGGCCAAGCTGAAATTTCAAATAGAGAAATCAAGAACATCCTTGAGAAGACAGTCAACACCAACAGAAAGGATTGGGCGAAGAAGCTTGATGATGCTTTGTGGGCATACCGTACAGCCTTTAAAACACCTATCGGGATGTCTCCATACCGATTAGTGTTTGGAAAGGCATGTCATCTTCAGGTGAAAAGCGACTTCTTCAATTGAATGAGATGGAAGAGTTCCGGAATGATGCATATGAAAATGCAAAGATCTATAAAGAAAGGACAAAGAAGTGGCATGACAAACAGATTCTTAGGCGAGAGTTTGCGCCAGGACAACAAGTTTTACTCTTCAATTCACGACCCAAACTCTTCTCGGGAAAGTGACGCCGGACAGGATAGCAATTATCCTGCAGGCTAGTTTCAACAGATGATTCACAGGAGAAAATTCACCCAAAACCAGAGAGAAAAGTCTCTAGGGTTTAATGGAATATTATAAAATCAAGCAATAATGAAAATCAGACCACAAGCCGGACTGTTATAGCCAAAAATCGTGTTTATCCGAATTTTGCCAAAAATAGCAAAATCTCGGAAATCACTCTAAATTGAAATTTGAAATAAAATAAGCAATCTGCAAAAAATCCGACCCAAATCGGATTTAAAATGACTTCCTAACTGACAAGCGAAATATTACCATAAATAGTAAAAACTAACTAAAACTAGTGATTCGGAGGGGAAAACAGCAGAATTTGAGGTCGAAAAAAAGGCACATGGAGCTATGCTCGATGTGGACAGCGTGAGCGCCAAAAGGAGCTTTCCGAATTGTTGTCTTATGTACGATTTTGACACCCGCAGCCAAAGTTATGGCCAAAAGACTGAAACGCACTCAAAACGGCCCCAATGAGGAACATATCACAATCAATTCCCGCCTTTGCGCTGATCTGCCAACTCATGGTATCTCAGCTCCATCAAGGTGCAATCTGACAGCTCAGCATCATCTGTCTCGGATCCCCCTGCATCAGTCGCCCTGGGTTGGAAAGAACTCGTCCTCGAGTTCAGAGTAGTGTCATCAGAATCCACAAAACAAGGACTTAGGTGCTTCACATTAAAGACATCAGAAATCTTCAAGTGACTGGGAAGGCGCAACCTGTAAGCGTTATCATTGATCTTCTGCACGACCTCACAAGGTCCAATCTTCCGATCCTTAAGCTTATTATACTCGCCAACAGGAAAACGATCACGAGTTAATACAGCCCAAACAAAATCACCAACATCAAAAAGTACCTGACGACGATGACTGTCAACCCGAGTCTTGTACTTGGTATTGCTCTCATGAATGGTCTGTTTCACCTGCTCATGGATACCCCGAAGATACTCTGCCATCTCATCTGCTTTAGGACTGAAACGTCCTATACGTGGAATAGGGGCTAAGTCCAGCACCCCGGATGGGTTCTGACCATAGACAATCTCAAATGGGCTTAAACCTGTGGTTCTGTTTTTCGATCTGTTGTAGGCAAATTCTGCTTGAGGCAATGCCAAATCCCACTGCTTCGGCTTCGTTCCTGCCAAACACCTCAAAAGGTTGCCCAAACTCCGGTTCACCACCTCGGTCTGGCCATCCGTCTGGGGGTGGTAGGCGCTACTAAAATTCAACTGCGTTCCCAGTTTCCCCCACAGGCTCTTCCAGAAATGACTGATGAACTTGGTATCACGATCTGAAGTGATGGATCGAGGAACACCATGTAAACGCACAATCTCCCTGAAATAAAGATGGGCAATCCGGACAGCATCCATAGTCTTCCTGCAAGCTACAAAATGGGCCATCTTGGAAAACCTGTCAACCACAACAAAGATAGAATCCGAGGCCCTTTGGGTGCGGGGTAAGCCCAATACAAAATCCATGCTGACATCGAACCAAGGAGCTTCAGGAACAGGTAAGGGAGTGTACAAGCCCGCATTGGTGAGAACTCCCTTAGACCGCTGGCACACATAACAACGGTCCACATAATGGGCCACATCACTAGTCAACTTGGGCCAATAAAAGTCAGAAGAGATAAGGGCCAAGGTCTTATCTCGGCCAAAGTGTCCCTCATTATGAAGCTCACTTATAATTTGCTGCCTCAATGAACAATCTGGAATGCACAACTGTAATCCACGAAACAGATACCCATTATGCAAAACAAAATCATGACGGTGACCCTCAGTTACCTCCTGAAATATCCTTCCAAAGGAAGGATCAGCTGCATACATATCTGTGAACGTCTCAAAGCCTGCAACTTTGGTACTCATGGTGGTGAGGAGTAAGGTACGACGGCTCAGGGCATCTGCGACGCGGTTCAGACTCCCTGCTTGGTGCCTCAGCGTAAAGGTGAATTCTTGCAAGTATGCCACCCACTTGGCATGACGTCTACTCAGCTTGTGTTGGCCATTGATGTACTTCAGGGCCTCATGATCGGTAAACAGAATAAACTCCTTCTGTACTAGGTAGTGACGCCAATGCTTCAGGGACTGAACTATGGCATAGAACTCCAGATCATAAGTGGAATAATTTTTCTTTGATCCCGATAGCTTCTCACTGAAAAAAGCAACCGGACGACCTGCCTGACTCAGAACACCACCAATGCCAACGCCAGATGCATCACAATTTACCTCGAACACTTTGTCAAAATCAGGAAGTGCCAAAACTGGTGCCTCGGTCATCTTCTGCTTGACCAGTTGAAAACTAGCCTCTGCCTCCTCAGACCACTGGAAATCACGCCCCTTGAGGCACTCTGTGATAGGGGCAATCAGAGTACTGAAATTTCTAATGAACCGGCGGTAGAAAGATGCCAATCCATGGAAACTTCAGATGTCATGTAAGGTCCTTGGTGTGGGCCACTCCAAGACTGCATCTATCTTTGACTGATCTGCTTGAACACCATCAGTAGACACAACAAAACCAAGAAAAGTAACAAAAGTAGTGAAGAAAGAACACTTCTTCTGATTGACAAATAGGCACTCCGTTTTCAACATCTCAAAAACAGCATAGAGGTGATCGAAGTGTGAAGCCCATGTCGGACTATAAATGAGGATATCATCGAAGTAAACTACAACAAATTTCCCCATAAAAGGCCACAAGACCTGATGCATAAATCTCATGAACGTGCTGGGCGCATTGGATAGCCCAAAAAGCATGACCATCCACTCATACAACCCTTGTGGCGTTTTAAACGCCGTCTTCCACTCATCTCCAGGCCTTATTCTGATCTGGTGGTATCCGCTTTTAAGGTCAATTTTTTAGAAGACCTTAGAACTGGATAGCTGATCCAACATATCATCCAGATGGGGAATCAGAAACCAGTACTTCACTGTAATTCTGTTGATCGCTCGGCTGTCAACACACATACGCCAAGAACCATCTTTCTTTGGCACTAGCAGGGCAGGGACTGCACATGGGCTCATACTCTCTCGGATATAGCCCCTCTCCAACAACTCTACCACCTGTCGCTGCAACTCTTCAGCCTCCTTGGGACTGAGGCGATATGCTGGTCGATTTGGCAAACTTGACCCAGGAACAAGGTCAATTTGATGCTGAATATCCCTCATAGGCGGATCCCCAGGAGGAAGATCCTCTGGCATCAAGTCAGAGAATTCTGCTAGCAGCCGCTGCACCTCTACTGGTAAATCTGTATCCACGTCTACTGCACTATTCTCGCAAGGTAGTAAAGCATAGACCACGCCTCCATGCTCAATCTCATCTAAAAACCTGGACATGGAAAGCAGGTTAGTATTATTGGTTACCGGGGTAGGAGTGAGTCCTTCCCGCCGGGGCACCAACACAATCTTTTTTCCCTTGATGTTAAGGGAATATGTATTCTTCTGTCCATCATGAATGACACTGCGATCATACTGCCAAGGTCGACCCAATAATACATGAAACGCATCCATAGACACAACATCACACTAGGCATTATCGAAATATTTTCTACCAATTGAAAAAGACACGAGGCATCGCCTATCAACTATTACCTCACTGCCTTTATTTAGCCATGACAACTTGTATGGCTTAGGATGACGGTCCGTCTTCAACTGCAATTTCTGGACAACCTCCTCGGACACTACATTCTCACAACTGCCACTGTCAATGATCATTTTGCAGACTTTATCTGCAACTGTGCAGGTCGTGTGGAAAATATTGGTTCTCAACCAATCGTCCCCTGAATCGCCCTTGGGAGTCAGTAGACTCTTGCGAACGACCAGAGTCTCATGACCATCTCCATACAGCACATCATCAGTCTCATCATCGTCATACACGGGCTCACCAATCTCCTCAGTCTCGTCTACCGCGTTTTCCTCAATCAACAAATTTTTGCCCTTTTGATTAGCAGGCTTCCTGCAATCAGTCGCCCTATGCCCTTGTTCACCACAATGAAAACATCTAATAGTAGGGTTAGAATTACCCTGTGGTGGCTGCTGGACAGGACGGGAATCCTGAGGGCGAACTGGCCGACAGTTGTGATCGCTCCTGATCACTGGTCTCCTGTTTTGCTGTTTTTCAACAGCAAGTGCACGCTGGTAGGCTTCCGAAACATTCCACAGTGAATGAAGGCTGAGGACATCTTGTAAGGGCTGGCACAAACCCCCCAAATGCCGCGCCACCATCTGCTCCTCCGTCTCAGATAAATCGTTCCCAGCAACCAATTGGTAAAACTCCTCTATGTAATCATCGACTGATCGCGCGCCCTGCCTCAACGCATGAAGTCGCTGAAACAAGGTTTGCGTGTAGCTGAAGGGAAGGAAGTGACCCTTCATCTTCTTCTTCATCTTCTTCCAATCAGTGATCTTGGCCTTGCCCTGCCTGTCTCGTGAACGTCGCAACTACTCCCACCACGCAGATGCTCTGCCCTTGAGTTTGATGGCGATCAGTTTCACTTTCACACGATCGGGGAGTTCCTTATAATCAAAAATACGCTCCACTTCATTAATCCAATCCACGAATCCCTTGGCCTGTAACGTACCAGAAAACTCAGGCAAATCGACTCGAAAACCGAGGTCTCCATGACGCTCCTCCCGACCACGGTGCTCTCGGAATAGAGCACGATTGTGATATGGGTTTTCGAAAGTGGAATTAGAATCGTGATCAGAGGCCTCACGATCCTCGAAATCCTCCGCTGCCAGGCGCTGGGTTAATTCTGTGACTTGCCTCTGCAAATCCTCAATCATCACATCCTGAATGCTGCGATTACGACGTTGGGCTTCCTCATTCAGAACCTGCCCACGACAACCACGACCTCCAGCCACTAAAACTGGTGAAATTACCAAGGAAGATGTTGAAGCTCTGATGCCAACTGACGCCGGACAGGATAGCGATTATCCTGCAGGCTAGTTCTAACAGATGATTCACAGAGAAAATTTACCCAAAACCAGAGAGAAAAGTCTCTAGGGTTTAATGGAATATTATAAAATCAAGCAATAATGAAAATCAGTCCACAAGTCGGACTGTTCTATCCAAAAATCGTGTTTATCCGAATTTTGCCAAAAATAGCAAAATCTCGTAAATCACTCTAAATTGAAATTTGAAATAAAATAAGCAATCTGCAAAAAATCCGCCCAAATCGGATTTAAAATCACTTCCTAACTGACAAGCGAAATATTACCATAAATAGTAAAAACTAACTAAAACTAGTGATTCGGAGGGGAAAACAGCAGAATTTGAGGTCTAAAAAAAGACACATGGAGCTATGCTTGATGTGGACAGTGTGCGCACCAAAAGGAGCTTTCCGAATTGGGGTCTTATGTGCGATTCCGACACCCGTAGCCAAATTTATGGCCAAAAAACTGAAACGCACTCAAAACGGCCCCAATGAGGAACATATCCCAATCAATTCCCGCCTTTGCGCTGATTTGCCAACTCATGGTATCTCAGTGCCATCAAGGTGCAATCTGACAGCTTAGCATCATCTGTCTCGAATCCCCCTGCATCAGAAAGTTAAAAGTCAAGATGGACAGGTCCTTATACAATTCATGAAGTTTTTTCTTTTGAAGCGATAGACTTGAAGGACAAGACAGGGAATATTTTCAGAGTTAATGGTTAGAGATTGAAGCACTACTATGGAGAACAAGTGGAGAGGAACTATGCATTTATTCCTCTTGGAGATCCTAATTGATGAGGATTGAAAAGTCTGGCTGTAGACTTTAAAACAAGCGCTTATGGGAGGCAACCCATAGATCTTTCTTTCATTCTTTCATTTATTTGATTATCTTTATTTATTTAGTTTTAATAATTTTGTTTTTGATGCAGGTTTATTTAGCACGAATAAAGAGCTGAAAAATTTTTAACTTCGGAAGATTCATCATGAACCAGGGAAGTTCCTTTTATTTCTTCAATCCTTTTTACTTTTGCATTACAATGAGGACATTGTTTAGTTTAAGTTTGGGGGTGTAAACTCCTATAGTCATTTGATCCTCTTGTTTTCTAAGTCTTGGGTTGTTGATGGGTTGTTTGATTCTCTTACCAAGCATGCATTGGAGTAAGATTGAAGTCTCTATGACCCTGAAATTTGTGATTGAAGATGGTTTTGAGAAAAAATTTCAAAAATTTCTTTTATGTCAAGTGGAGTTTTGTGGGTACTTTGGTTTAAATCTTTGACTCTGAACACAATTGAGCACATAGTCGTTTTTTCTCTTATTCCATTTTGCTTATGAAGAGAAGAAGTTGAATTAATTGAAAGAGGGAAGTTCGATTTTGCTTTGCTCTAGAATCCGTTGATGGGTCCTTGAGGCGAAATCCTAGTTGAGACCAAATATTAGAGAAATGATCTAGGCATTTCTTTGGCATAACCAAAAATCTTTCCCAGCCGTCCTAAATATCATGCCATCATTACATGGTGTGTTTCCATAGTCAACCCCCTTGAGCCTTATTTTACGTAAGCCTTTATTTATTCTTTGAATTACATAAACCATGCCCACTCTAAGCCTGAAAAACAATGAATCTATCTTTGATAGTTTGAGAAAATACTTTGGTGGAAAGTTTCATTTAAAAGAGAAAATTAGTTGAAAGAGAATGATCCGTATTATGTTTGCTCTTTTTGATCAAAGAAGAAGAAGCAAAAGAAGAAGAAGAAGAAGAAGAAGAAAGAAAGTGAAAAAAAAAAGAGAGAAGAAAAAGAAGTCACTAAGCAGAGTGTGTATCACCTCAGATTTTGTTAAGGGAATTATTGGTATTGCTTCAGTGATTATAGCAACAATAATGCCACAAGTATGAGCATATTGCCAAGAAAGAGCTATGATTTGAATCATGTGAAAATCTCTTTTAGTGTTCTTTTCACCAAGTATTTTCCCAGTTTGCTTTGATTATCCATATCTAGTTCTTTCTTAACCCTCACCCTGTGGCCTATCATTACAACCTTATTAAAGACCTTTTGATCTCTGATTTTGGTATTGACTACATTAGAGGAGAGGATTTCTGAAAATTGGACTTATGGGGTTAAGTTTTGAGAGAATTCTTCTGATTTCAGTTGTTCTACTTTTATCTGAGTTTGCAGGTGCTTTGAGGTTAAATTGACTATATCACACACACACTCAAGGTCTTAGCATTAGGTTGAAGTAAACGCATAACTCTTGCTTGACAAATTACAAAAATTTTTGATTGGTTTTCTTGCTATCTTTGATGTTAAAAGAGTAAGATACTAGTGATGAAATCTAAATTCATAAAAGCTTGGTGAGTGATGATACTTCTCTTTGGGGTCGAGTTGATATTGGCTAAAGTATCATTTGCTTTTCTTTTTGTTTGAGGACAAACAAAGTTGTAAGTTTGAGGGTATTTGATGACTTGCAAAATTTCATGTTACAGATTTACAAGATCGCTCGAGCAAAGGCTTTTGGCCTCTCGAGCGAATTCAGGCAGATTCAAACGCTCGACTGCCACTCGACAGTGAGCTCGAGCAGGTTGCGGGAAAACAAGATCGCTCAAGCGGAGGTTTTTGGCCGCTCAAGCAAAATCAGGCAGAGTTGAACGCTCGATGTGCTCTCGATAAGCTGCTCGAGCGAAGTTAGGCAGAGTCGAACGCTCGATGCTCGCTCGACACCCCGCTCGAGCGAATACCATATTTTACAGATCTAGGGTTTTTCGCCGTCAGAGCATATAAAAGTGATTTTTCACTTTATGGCCATACCTTTTGACTGGAGAACACTTTTTGGGACAGAAAAACACAGCTAGAAGGATTCAAGTCATCTATTTTGGAGAAGGAGTTCCACATATTGCACGTACGTTGGAATCATACACGAGCCTAGATGGGAGAAAAGCAGTGAATCATTTCCTTGAGTTTTTTTAAGACGATTTGCGGCTGCAAGCAGTATTTTTCAGCGTTTATTTTCTTCCAATATTCTCAGAACAATTATGGTGAATTCGTTTATGTTGAATTCTAATTCTAGCATGAGCTAAATTTTCTTTATTCTAGGAAAACGATGTAACCTAGTTCCGAACTATGCTTGATTGTCTATGCTAATTTAAGGCAATTCTCTCTTTGTTTATCTGATTTATTCTGGATTTATTGCTTCTAATTAACTGGCCATTGATTAGATGATTTTTAATCTTGTGATTTGCTATCGAAAGAGGGAATTATAGGGTAGATCCTGAATATTTCAGCATAGGTAAGTATAGAGATCGAAAGATTTGTATAAACCTATGTAGTAATTAAATCATTGGTCTTATTGCTTTCTTGATTATTTAATTTGCATATTCTTATGTGAATTGATAAACAATAATAATTTCCAATTGACTATCGAAAGAGGCTTTTGGATGAATTAGAGATTTGCTAATAGACAAAAAGAATTAAATTAAATTAGTTGGATGAGAAAAGCATAGTGAAGAATTAGGTGAAATCGATTTCCTAGAAGTTTTCTTTCCCATTAATTTGATCTTCAAACGTCAGTTTTATTTCATTTGCGTATTTCTCTTTGAGTCGATTTTAGTTTAAATTGCAACTACAAAAATCTTAGTGATTCCTCTAGATAAAATCGATATTAGTATAATTTTGGTATTTGGCAAAAGTAAGGTACCAATCCTTGAGGACGATACTCTTCTTCTCACTTTATTATAAAACTACGATACTGTGCACTTGCAGTTTTGCACCGATCAGCTGCACCCAATAGTGCCTTGATGAGATGGAGAAACCCACCCCATCAACCTCCATACCTCACAGCTTCTGTAGGCTGTCCATTCCCCTCTCTATTATCCACTTTATGTCACATAGCCACCTCCAATCAAGGGTCATTCAGGTCCATATCTTCACCCTACAGAAGTATTGAGTTGTGCAAGACACACTTCTTTCGCTTTAATCACTTCTTTACCCCGTTCTTAGAGAGAAACCCAAAAGAGCTCTCTCGGGCAGATTTCTGTGTCTTTTTGCGTGGAGATTTTCGACCCGTTGTAAGTATTTTCATATGATGAATCTTTTATAAAAGTAGTTCCTCTTTGAGTATGGTTTCCTTAGATATATTATTCCATGGTCATTTGGTTGGTCAAAAGTATTTTTAAGCATGTAAAGGTCATTCTAGGTGTGAATCTGGAGAGTATGTTATGTTTTGGAGTTTTTAACCAACCTAATGAACATATCTTGGTCCAAAAATTTTATGGAGTGTTTTTAGCATGTGTTTAAGTGTGTTCATTGAGGTTTTGTTGTATGATTAAAACTTTTGATGATAGATTTTCTTAGATCTAGAAACTTGAAAACTGGAAGTGGCAAAACAATTTTTATTTGGAGAAAGTTTAAATATTTTGAGGTTTGATCTTACTCTAAAGGCTTTGATATTTTTATATGGTGGTCCTAAGTCTCTTATTTTCATGTTAGGATGTTATTTTGAAGATATTTAGTATTAGTTTCAAATATATGATTTTTCTATGTAAGAGGATTTCGGTTAGGCCTAAGATTTGATTTTTTTTTTTTAGATCTATGTTTTATTGATTTTTAGCCTTGTGATTTTAAGTTTGATGCTTGGATCCTATTTAAGACACATTCTTAAACCATGTGATGCTTTATTTCGAAGATCTCACCTTCTTAAGCCATTGATCAAGAGATCTATCAAAGCTGGTTGAGGAAAAAGTTTCTGTTTTTGGACTAAGTGTAAAACCAAAAACTCCAAGTGTTATTTTATGATTTTTGTGACTTTAGTTTAATGATTTAAATCATGTTTGATCCTAGAATTATGTTATGAATATGTTAGAAGTAAGATTTGATTTTTGGAATTCTTGGAGATGTTTTGATTTAGGGTCAAAACTTGTGATTAAGTGTTTGGATCTTTTTACAAAAAAGTTTGGTGTTGATTATTAGCTTTTTCTAAATGGATGTTTTAAGTATGGTTTTAAACTTAGGATTGGAAGATGTTTGTTGCAAAATTTTGGTTTAAGCATGAGTTTTGAAGTTGGAAGGAATTGCAACAAAAATCAAGAGAAATGGCCTATGGATGTTTCGGCCATAGTGTGTTTTCCATAGTTGTGTTTTGTTTTAAATTTTTCTAAGTTGATATTTGAGTTTAGGACAAAATTTACATGAGGAATGTAAATTTTAAAATTTTTGGAGTTAGGATGTGAAATCCTTAAGTTAGGGGTAAAATGGTCATTTTCCCACATGTAGAGGGTAAAATGGTAATTTTACTCTAAGTTAGCTTGTTTTCATGTTTCTAATTGTTAGTAATTAAATTTCTAACTTTTAGAATACCCTTTTACAGTTCCTTGTGTTTAGCGCTTTATTCTCGTAAAATGCGACGATCAAGGTAAGTTAGCTTCTAACTTACTATCAGTTTACTATGTATATATGATGGGTAAGGGAACTATAATTTATGTATGTATGTTATCATATATGCCATGCCATGCCATGCCGCGTCATTACATGTTTATCTGTTATGCATGACTTATTTTGTCACGAACATTTATCTATTACACAATCTATCATGTCACTTAATGCCATATGTTATAAGTATGCCATGTTAAGTATGTCAAATGTTATATGTATGTCATATCATGTAATATTTACCATTTGTAAGTATGTCGTGTTAAGTAAAGAAGTCAGATCAAGTTTATGTTAAATCAAGTTTCAGATCACGTTTATGTTAAGTTATTCATGTCAATCACGACCCTAAGTGCTAGGATGAGGTAATATCCTAGTGGAACTCCTTTGTTCACGCTGGAGTGTCTAAATACGTGTGAAATTCTTTAAGTTGATGAAGTACAATCAACAGGTTGCGAATGGGGCCTAACTAGCTGGTCACCGGAGCACGCCAGGCACTAACGCCGATGGTGCCATATTTTATTTTACGTGTGTTCACAGCAAGTGTGACACAAACAATTCATGGGTCCACAACAAGTGTAGAGCATGAAGTATGGGGCTACAACAACTGTGGAGCATACACTACGTGAGATACAGCAATTGACACGTAGAATACATGGGGGCACAACAACTGTGGAGTACGTATTAACGCATTCACAGTTGGTGTAGATACCTGTGTTATGATGCGGTAATCGGCAGGGACACACGGCTCTAGGGGACCCGTGTAGCACCCATATGGTCACGTTATTAATTAAGTCAATTGAACAAGTGTCCAACTTTATGTCAAGAAGTTAAAAATAAGCAATCATGGTTAACCCCATGAGATAAGAATAAGTTTCGGATCAAGCTTATGTTATGTTATGTCTATATTCACGTTAAGTTTCAAGTTCATGTTCATATCATGTTATGTTCAAATTCACGTTCATATTATATTATGTTCATGTTCACGCTATGTTTCAAGTTCATGTTCATGTTATGTTATATTCACGTACATGTTATGTTCAAGTTCACGTTCATATTATGTTATGTTCATGTTTACATTATGTCTCAAGTTCACGTTTATGACATGTTATGCTAAGGTTTATGTTAAATTCAAGTTCAAGTTTATGTTATGTATGTTCACATGCATGCTATGATTCAAGTCCATGTTATGTTTCAAGTTCACGTTCATGTTATGTTGCTAGCCCATGTTATATTATAAGTTCAAATTCATGCCACGTCAAGTCAAGTTCAGTTCATGTTTCAGTTTAGGTTACGTCAGTTATGCCATACTATATGTCAAGTTATACTATGCTTACTTACGATTTTAATTATGCATTCATGCTTTTACTACCATGCATGCATCATTAACCTGTGTGAGAGTTTTTTGTTAACTTATTGAGATTTGTAATCAAATCTCATCGTGGTAGTCTCAACTACCATTCCCCCCGAATGGTAGGCGATATGTCAAGATCAGAGTAGGGAGTAGACTTTGATAAACTGAAGGAGGTTGACTAGACGTCACAGACACGACGCGGAGCTTACAGCTTCCATAGGTAGTTTTTGGACAATATTCTGGCCTCGTTAGTTGAGTTACACGAGTTACTCAACGAACTTCCTCAATAGTGTATTTTGGTAATTTAAATATGGAGTCTGGCCTCTCATGTTTTTGAGATTACAGTCTTCTAAGACTCGTACTGAAATCGTGGATGTTTATTTTGTTAAATATGCTTAGTTATGATTTAACTATTTGGGATATTATAAGTTTGGTGCATAGTATTGCTAAAAAAAAAATATTATCCGCTGCGAAAATATTGCATAATGTTAGATGCATGTTAGGAACATTGCATCTTATATGTCATGAACGGGGGCAAGTAACCTTGTGTTGCATGTCCCGACGCTTCGAAAGTCCATCCAATCCCAAACGGAAATTTGGGGCCATCACATCTCTTGTGGCTTTAGGGTCTATTGCTCCATTGTTTCCATATGGCTTTGCCACTTTGTCAAACACAGGCAATAGGCTGACAACAAACAACAAAAGAAAGAAATTAATTGTAGTCCATAACATTTGCAAAGAGAAAAATTTGATGCAAGGTGAAAATAAGCAGCGAAGGAAAAAAAATTATAAGTGTAAGGGGTTTTTTCCCCTCGGACCAAGAGCCCAAAAGATAAGCCCAAACACGGGGAGTCCAGCCCAACTAGGCGGCCCCTTAGCCCATCAGAGAGCCTAGGTCCACCAGACGCAAGGGAGGAGGGTGCACCACACCACGACATTCACCTATGGAGCCTAGCCTCAAGTAGCACTGTACGGGTAGGTGGACAAGAAATAAGGGGAGCCATTGATCTTTTGACAGGTATGGGAGGATGAACCTAACAGCTGCACTCACAGGATAAAAGGGACATGGAGCTAAGCTGCATTAATTATGCTATCACGTAAACCACGCCGCACTAAAGGAAACTGATTGAAAGATTTGGCGAGAGTACATATGTAACAACCAGGCCCAATATTTTAACGACAATTTTATTGGGCCTAAATTTTATTAATGAGCTATATAGGACAGCCCAATTTCAATTTTTGGATAATCACGTCTTCAAAATTTATTATGGTAGATTAGAAAATTTTTATTGGACTCAATAATTGAACTAAAAGTCTAATTAATATTTATTGACTCCCCGGATTGGTTACATAATACTAAAAATTTCATCTCATCTCATCTCGTCTCGTCTCATCTCAAGTCATTATTACAACTTTTTCAAATCTCCATATAAAATATAATAAATAATTTAACTTTTTCAAATCTAAATACAAAATTAATATTAAAAAATTATATTATAATAATATTTTATTCATTACTATTTAAAACATCTCATCTTATCTACGTAACTAAATAGGCCTAAATGGTTTGTTTTTTTTATCGGCATTAAGTCCAAAAAAATTAATTATAAGCCCAAATACAATACGCAACCCACCTAGCCCATGCATATGCACGACTTTCTTCCCCACTGTGATTTCCTACCCTGAATGGTTTCCTAATTCGTAACCGCCTTCGACCAATTTCTTCCATTTCGGCCTTTAGCTGTTATCTTCGTTTTGAAGATTTGTGATTTTACCGACTTATACAGAGAGATCTTCACTGTTATAATCCTTCTTCCCGTAGCAATATTTCACCCTCTACTTTCAGCAGACAACCAGCAAACCCCACGAAATCTGATTTTCTTCACAGCCAAAAACCACATGAGAAACCACTCTCAACTCTCTCTCGCCTTATTTCTTCACGATGATAAATCAACCCAAGTGAGGCACGGGAAAATACAGTGAGCCACGGCATCATCACGTTGAACCAGCTATAGGGAACCATCACCCCTGTCCACGGTAAACACAGAAATCACCCAGCGCTGCCGGCAGCCTCGCACCACCTCACGCTGCCGATCTCTCTAAGCTCTGCAATCACGCACACAAGCTGCCACCGTTGGCCCACGCTGTCCAAGCACTCCATCAGCCCAGAGCCACCACCTGCGACAGAAGACAACTCCGTCTCTGCCCACCAAAACAGAGCAAAGGCTCCACCGTGCAGACCACCGAGAATCACCAGATCAGATCATGCGAACCAACGACGTTCGGATGCTCCCAGCCACGCCGTCGTCAGCCTCTCACAACCCAGATCAGTTTCGTGTTTCTCCCTCTCGACGCCGTAGCCCAGCTTCCCGCAGCCGCGTTTCTTCTTCTCGGTTTCTCGTCGTTCAGCCGCTGGACTCGGCCACCATGTGTCATCGTAAACCACCTCAGCCTCACGGTGTGTTTCTCTGCACCCTCGCGCCGCATCGTAAGCCACCACCACGCACGGAAGCCACGCCGAGTTTTCTTCCAGTCGCCGCCATGACCAACACCCAGAACTACCGTAGATTTTAATAGAAAATCTACCATCAGCATAAAAACTCCACACCCTCTTATCACTTGGCAAGTTTCTGCATAACTGGATGCTTCTTATTAGTTCCACCTCATCAACTGAAAACATTTCCTTTAGTAGGTCCAGATTCCAACCCCTCCCTTTCTCATTGATCAAATTACACACTTTAGAATCCCTACTCATTAGCTAAGCACGAGATAAAACTCTAGGGTAAGTCATACTGGGCAACCACTTATCTCCCCATATGTTAACCTTTCGACCATACCCCACTCTCCATGCCATCCCTTCTCTAGGTCTGACCAGAGACTTCTCCATACGTAGGACGACCCCTTCCCAATTTTGCCTGTAACAACTCACCATCCCTAAAGTATTTCTATCTCATCACAGTAGCCACCAACGATAAAGGATTAATCAAGGACCCCAACACTGCTTAGCTAACATTACAGTATTGAAGTATTCTAAATCTCGAAAACCCTGCCCTCTACCTGTTTTGCTTTCACTGATTTTTAGCCAACTCCTCCAGTGAATCTTGTGTTCATTCTGTTTTTGGCCCCACCAGAACTTAGCCATCAGGGAGTTAATATCAACACAAAGCCTTTTAGGCAGTCTAAATACACTCATAGCAAAGGTTGGGATTGCCTGAGCCACTGCCTTAAGGAGGACTTCTTTCCCAGCTTGGGACAAGAAAGTATTCTTCTAGTTGCAAATCCTGGCCCATACCCTCTCCTTTAGGTCCCTAAAAGTGTTAAATTTTGACCTTCCAACAAGAGTTGGTAACCCAAGGTATCTTTCATAGTTAACACAGATTGATACCGCTGCCACTTTCTTAATGTTCAACCTGGTAACCCTACTAGTGTTTGAGCTAACAAACATAGTTGTTTTCTGAAGATTAAGACACTGTCCAGAAGCTTCTTCATATATTTTCAGCAACCCGTGTATACACTGCCATTCTGCTAGCTTGGCTATCCCAAAAATCAAACAATCATCTGTAAAAAGCAGATGATTAACCCTTACTCCCACTCTTGCCACAACTACACCCCTCATAGCTCTACAGGCCTTAGCACCATTAAGTAGAGAAGAAAGTCCCTTTGTGAAAAGGATAAATAGGTAAAGGGAGATGGGATCCCCTTGCCAAATACCCCTACTTGGCTTGAACCACTTACCAGCTTCCCCATTAACAAGTACAGAATAAGATACAGAACTAACACACTTCATGATCCATCTAATCCATTTCAATCCAAACCTCATCCTCCTCATAACCTCCTCCAAATAGACTCATTCAATCCTGTCATAGGCTTTGGATATATCCAATTTCAAGGCCATGCTGCCCACCCTACCTTTCAATCTTGTTTTAATTGTATAAAAGGTCTCATAAGCCACCATTACATTATCTGTGATGAGTCTTCCAAAGATAAAGGCACTCTGGTTATGTGATATAATGTGGGGCAGCACTTTCTTAAGTCTATTAGCAAGAAACTTAGAGACTAACTTATATAAAACATTACACAGACTTATGAGCCTGAATTCATTTGCCACAGATGGGTTAGCCACCTTAGGAATAAGGACAATGAAGGTCCTATTAACATCCATTTCCAAATCAATCTCACTGTTAAGGAATTGTAAGATAGCGTCAGTTACATCTTGCCCAACAACACTCTAGTAGGCCTTATAGAAACAAGCCCCATACCCATCAAGGGCAGGGGATTTAAGAGGCGCCATCTGTCTCAAAACAATTTCCACCTCCTCCCTTGAAAACAGTTTCTCGAGCTCATTGTTCATCTCAGCACTCACACAGGATTTAAGGTCTTTAAGACAAACCTCAATGGCATGAGTGGATGGACTAGTAGTGCTAAAAAGTTTGCTAAAATATTCATTGAACACCTCTTCAATCCCTTCATGATTCATCACCTTGTTGTCCCTTGAATCAGATAGCTCCCTAATCTAGTTTTTCTTCCTTCTCTGGTTAGCACATGAGTGGAAGTATTTGGTATTTTTGTCACCCAAATTATACCAGTTCTTTTTTGCTCTCTGTCTCCATCTCAGGTATTTTTGTTCAAGGATGAGCCCCATTTTTTACTGCAACTGATTAATCACCTCCACATTATGGCTTCCTTCCACCCCCTGTTCAGCTTGAAGGTGACTAAGATGTTGCCTCATGACCTGCTTAGCTTCTATTCTTTGCTTCCTACTCCAACCTACTAACCCCACCTCACATCTTTTTAGCTTCTCTTAAATCCCTATCAGATGCCCTTCTTCACAGCCACTACTTCTCCATGCCCTCTCAATTATTGTCGTCCCTTCCTCATCCACGTCCCAACTTGCCTCAAATCTGAATAGCCTTTTCTTTTGTCTTCTTCTCGAGGGCCTATCAGCCAGGTTCATCAACAAGGCTTTATGATTAGATTGAGTTGCATTTAGTACTTCAATGGTTCTATCTCAAAACAAATATGTCCATCCCCCATTGGCTACCACTCTATCTAATCTTTCCTTTGTGAAGGTACTATCCAAGTGCTTGTTGCTCCTAGTGAACTTACAACCAGTCTACCCCATATCAGCAAGGCAATTAGACTCCAAAGCCTGTCTAAAATCATCCATTTGAGATTCACCCCTCTGATTACCTCCCTCTTTCTCTACTTGAGATAAACTACTTCGTTAAAATCCCCCATCACACACCAAGGCTTCTTTTTAGGATTTAACATTGACAATAATCTCCAAGATTCTTTTCTCCTACTCACCTCAGGATGGCCATAAAAGCCAGAAAAGAGCCAATTGATCTTCCTCTCCACACAGTATAGGCTAGCACTAATGTGGTGAAGGAAAAGTTGACAATTTCCAGCTCCACCTCACTACTCCATAGAAGAGCCAAACCTCCACTTCTTCCTCTACAATCAACCACAAAACAGTTTCTCATCCTTAATTTACTCTTTATTTTATCAAACTTCCCTGATAGTAACTTTGTTTCAATTAGAAAAATCACATGGGCTTTTTTTACTTCACTAAGAAATGAAGGCTCTGAATTATTCGAGGGTTCCCAAGCCCTTGGTAGTTCTGACTCAGGATTTTCATAATGTGTTGCGGGGCTGGATAGTAGCCTTTGCCAAATCTGAGGTAGTCTCATACAGGACACGTGCCATACTCTTCCTTCCTTTCTGTGATTCACACACTCTTGACACTTCTGCTACAAGCTCTTTCCTCTTCCTTTCAACCACTTTACCCCCCATGACTACCAACATCCTTTCTCTGGCTCTTCTTTTCCATCTCCTTGTGCTCATAGAGTCATTGATCGACACCCTATCCTATGTTTCAATTGGCTCAGTTTGGGGTACTATCACATCATCCCCTTTCTCTATCGCCTTAGCAACATCAACCTCCACCAACTGTTTCTCATGAATAATGGGGGCCTCATAACCCTTACAGTTTTCCCCCCTTTGGGATTTTCAGTGAGCACATGGCATTCATCTTGTCGCTCCCTTTCTCCACCTATTCCTTCCCCCTCCCCAGATTCCTCTACAGGTTGGTTAACCATGCTCTCCACCAATGCTCCCCCAAACTAACAACTGGACAATTTCTCGTTATGGCCTCCCACCTCTCCTTCTCAGTTCTCCCCTTTTTACTACCCTCCTCCTGATGAAAACCATAGAACCCCTTATTGGAAGTTCCCCATCTCCCTCCGGGGTTGATCTAAGCCCATAACCAGCTTCCATACTGCATCTTCCCCCCTCATCCTCTACCCCCTGGCATCCTTCAGCAATATGTTTAATCCTATCACACCTAAAGCAGAGTTTAGGTAGTTTTTCATAAGTCACAGGTACCCATATTGGGCTACCTAGAAGATTTGCAGTTCTTCCCCTTGCCATTGCTTTCCTTCGATCCAGGACAATACGGACCCTTAGAAAACTTCCCCAAGCAATGCCATAAATTTTAGTCTCCACCTCCACAACAGTATCTAATGACTCCCCAATATGTTTCCCAATCTTCCTTGTCATGCAAGCCAAAGGCAAGTTATGCAATCTCACCTAGAACATTTCGTTGTCAAACTCCATCTTCTGAGGTGGGATTAAGTCCTCAAAAGGCTTTAGTACTAGAAGGTGACTGTCAAACAACCACGGTCTGCCCTCAAGTATCTTCTGCTTATCACTCAAAATCTCAAAGAAGATTACAAACAAGTTTGAACTAATTTCATGGAAAGCAAAGGATCCCTGCAATCTCCAGATCTTCGCTAATGTGGATCTGATTACTTCTTTACTCACCTTCCTCTCTGAAATCAGCCTACCTACCAAGCATTTTTCTCCTTTAGCAGAAGCCCCCAACAACTGCTCAATCTCTATCACAATATCTTCATTCTCCTCCTCAGTGAGCTTAAGGAAATCCTAGCGCTGCTCTAGATCTTGCATTTCACCCACTCTCCTCCACACAAGGAAAGGAACCCCACCTACTACGCCCTCAGACCACGTCGGAGTACCCCAACCTCCCTTCTCACTCGCCGCAGGCCACCACAGACACCTTCAAAAATTAGTTATAACTAACACAGGCTATGCCTTGTGCACACTCTTGCTCTCCACCTTTTCTAGAGAAAAGAGGAGAATTTCATCTGAAACTCTTTCTTCATGTTCACTTGTATTTTAAGATAGGATTGACCCTTGTTTTGGGCTTAGTCTTATGGGTTTTGTTTTACTATAGAAAATTGTATATTATTTTTAGACTGGGCTTAATATTCTATAGTTTTGATTAAATAATTATGTTAACCCATAAATCTATGTTTTACAGAAATTATTAGGAAATTACTTATATTATTAATCTTATAATTTCAGTATTTAATCATGGATGGTTAACTATAATGGGTATGTTATGAAACGAGTTTCCATTATTTTATACAAATTCCTATTAAAAGTATAAAATGTTATTAATATATTAAGTATTGTTAAATCTGTACACGAGTTCATTATTTTCAACTGTTGGTTTGCAGAAGTTGAAAGAATATATTATCTACTAAGTCTAGATATGATATTGGTATTTAAATAATTATGATTCAATTAATAGTCTTAAATCAAATGTGATTCCTTAATATTAGTAATATGATTTTAGTATTAAATTATTAGTACTTTATAATAATGAGTTACAATGATCTTAGTATTAAATATTATTAAGACTATTTTATTAAACAAGATTAGGCGATTGGCTTTGATAGATTTTATTATAATTATGTACTTAGTTGTAATATTTAAAATAAAGGAATATGTTAAGAATATTTAAGTGATATTAATATTTATTAGATTTCTTGAATAATTTTATGTTAAATACAAGAAAGTAAATCTATTTTAAGAATTTATGTTTTCATGATTTAATTTAACGATGTTGAATTAGCCCAAGTATTTTAATAATTTATAATATGTTTTTTTTTTTTGAAATATTGATCTCATTAATCAGGGTGCCACTATCAAACTTCAACTCTATGGTCTTAAATAGCATAGAGAGTTGTGATTACATCAGATTTTGAATCAAAATAGACATAATACAAGGTGGCCGTATTTCAATGTCATAAACATCTTCAACTTCATCAAAGGTAGCTTTTGCAAGTTGGTGAGCTGCCTTATTTGCATCTCGATAGATACGAGACGCTATCCACTTGATACTTGAGTTCAACACTTGTCTTCCATCTTCAATTAGGCAGCCCCCCCAAGCTCCAGTCCAGACCTTGGCTTAGCAACAAGCCCACTACATGCTTAGTCACCCTCTAGACAAACGTGTTGCAGGCCTAGCTCCTTGCAAAACACTGCGGCAATTTGACTCACTCAAAAATGAGTAGCACAAAGGCTATCCCAAGTGCAAGAGGATGTCGTGTAATAATTAGGAATAAATTCTTAGATCGTCTCCTCAGGGAAAGTTACTCAAAAATTAAACTCGTTAAAAAAAGTGTGAAAAACTTCACAAAGAGAAAACAAGTGGATGGTATGTGCAATGGATGGAGAGGTTACTAGTCATGGACTAGATTAATATTTTTAGATTTGTTTGTCGGATTTGAGTGCAGCGATGAAAAGTAAGGAATTAAAATGCATGAAACTAAATTAAAATTGCTGAAATTAATAGACTGAAATTTAAAAGAGCAAGAAAAATAAATGACATTAATTTAAATAATAGGAATTAAAGATGCAAGAAAATAAATGACATTAACCTAAATAGAGGAATTAAAAGTGCGAGAAAAATAAATGATAATGATTTAAATAAACAGAAATTAAAGGTGCAAGAAAAAAGGTGCTTGATTGATTGGAGAAGCCGTGCGTGCTTGACTTGGAAGTCTATAATAAAAAAAAAAGTCAGTGCATGAAGAAGAGGAGGCTTCGTTCTAGCATGGGACGAAGAGGAACCAGAATTTTTTTGGAGGTGAGTGGGGGACTTGTGAGAGGTCTGAAGCTCTTGTGAGGAGATAGCTGGAAGTTTACGAAAAGAGTGATTTCTCGGAAGGCTGGTTTTCTCTTTTACGTTCGAAGTGGGACGTTTGGAGGAGAAGACAGAACTTTCAACTTAGTTTTCATTTTCAGTTTCATTTTTATCTCATTCGGCAGTTGTTGTTTCATTTTACTTCATTTTCAGTTTCATTCTTCTGTTTTATTTTTCATTCAGCAGCAGTTTATTTTACAGCTTTAATTTGAAACCTAAGGAAGCAAGCTTTCTTTCCACGTTATAGAGAAACTCTCTGTTTCTTATTCAATTCCATTTTCTGTTTTCATTCGGTATTCCCAGAACAAAGTGACAGCTTTAGTTTTTCTTCTTCATATTATTTTTTCTGCAGTTTTAGTTTAACAGATCAAGTAGCAGTTGGTTCTTTTTAATCTGGGAGCTTATTCTACCGTTCAGTCGGTTGGTTACATATCTCCAGAACTATTTTTTTTTCTTTGCTTAGTTTTTCGTATCAGACCAGAGGTTGGCAGCTGAAGTTTTTTTTATTTCCCTTTTTGTTTTTAGTTTACGGCTGCTGGACCTTTCGGTCAACATTGGCTGTCAAGCAATTTTTTTTCATTTTGAGTTTTCTTCTTTCGGTTCCAGACGTTAGTGTTAGAAGCCAGTTTTTCAGTCGCTCTGTAATTTCAGTTTCTTTGTGTTCCTCTAGGAAATAATTTCTTTGAGTGTTTATTTTATTTAGAGCTCAACTTCAATTTGAGTGTGTATTTTATTTGAAAGTTTAATTTAATTGAGAGTTCAATTTCTTTTAGGATGCATTTTATTTAGAGCGTTTATTTTATTTGAGAAATCATTTTATCTGGAAGTTCAGATTTTTGGATTGGAGAACGCAGTCTCCATTTCCAAACATCAAGTTTATTCCTTACAATTCCTGTTTTTATTTAATTTCAGTTTAATGTCTTATATTTTCCTTGCACATTTAATTTCTGTCTATTTAAATTACTGTCATTTATTTTTTCTTGCACCTTTAATTTCTGTTTATTTAAATCATTATCATTTATTTTCTTGCATCTTTAATTCCTATTATTTAAATTAATGTCATTTATTTTTCTTGCTCTTTTAAATTTCAGTCTATTAATTTCAGCAATTTTAATTTAGTTTCATGCATTTTAATTCCTTACTTTTCATCGCTGCACTCAAATCCGACAAACAAATCTAAAAATATGAATCTAGTCCATGACTAGTAACCTCTCCATCCATTGCACATACCATCCACTTTTTTCTCTTTGTGAAGTTTTTCACATTTTTTCAACGAGTTTAATTTTTGAGTAACTTTCCCTGAGGAGACGATCTAGGAATTTATTCCTAATTATTACACGACATCCTCCTGCACTTGGGATAGCCTTTGTGCTACTCATTTTTGAGTGAGTCAAGTTTTTGGCGCCGTTGCCGGGGAAAGTAGTTTAAATTTAAACTCGTTATTTTTTTATGCTTCTCTAAACTGATGTTTCATGTCATGGGTAAGAGACAGTTCAAATAGGTTGCTTAGAGTCACATCGAGTGTTGAGAGTAGTATACACAGCTTGGAGATAGATAGTTCGCCTGTCTTTTCTTTGAGTGAGTCAGGTGGCGAAATTGAAATTGAATCAGAAAACATGGCTGCACCTGCACCACGCACTCTTAAGGACTATTTGCAACCCACTCGTACCACTACACCTTCATGCATTATTTTACCAGAAAATGCACCCAATTTCTCTATTAAGCATGGCATGATGTCAGTGATACCTCAGTTCCACGGGATGGATTCTGAGAGTCCGTACCAGCACTTAACAGATTTTGAGTTGGCTTGTGCCACATTTATCACTAGGGCTGTTACTGATGAGTTCATTAGACTTCGTTTATTTCCTTTCTCTTTAAAGGATAAAGCGAAGATTTGGTTTAACTCTTTAAGACCCAACTCTATTTCTAGTTGGTCTGATATGCAGCGTGAATTCTTACAAAAATTTTTCCCTTTCAGAGAACTCAATTTTTGCAAGAGCAAATCAGCCAATTCAATCAGAGACCTGATGAGACCTTTCAGGCCAGTTGGGAAAAATTTAAAGATTTGATGAACATCTGTCCACATCATGGTTTTGAATCTTGGAGGTTGGTGAGCTATTTTTACACTGGCCTCACTCCGGAATGCAAGCAATTTGTTCAGACAATGTGCAATGGGGAGTTCTTTAGCAAGGAACCTGATGAAGCACTGTCATTTTTTGACTACCTTGCTGAGAGCGCGCAACAGTGGAACACTCGTACTGATCGAGTTCCATCAACAGCACAGCCACTGAGGGCTATTTCTGGAGGGGGTAGATACGAGCTTAAAGGGGACACTGATGTTCAAGCCCGAATAACTGCATTGACTAGAAGAATGGAGGTCATGGAAATGGACAAAGTGAAGGCTGTGAAAGTAGCAGAGGCATGTTCTATATGTGCTGATTCAAACCATAAGACCAAGACTGCCCGATAATGCCAGTATTTCAAGAAAGTGGGTCTGAGCAGATGCAATCAACTAACTGGGTGAATAGAGCACAGAATCAGCCTTTCTCCAACACATATAATCCGGGGTGGCGGAATCACCCAAATTTCTCATGGAGAAATGATCAACCTGGTCGGTCCCCACCACCTCAACAGCAACCATTTCATCAGAGTGCTCCTCAGCATCAGTATCCGTCATATCAGAATCCTCAGAGCTATCCTCCTGTAGCTCCGCCTGGATTTCAACCTCATATGGCTGCACAGAGTTTTCAACCTTCATCATCTGCAAAGAAAACTCTAGATGATAGTATGGCACAGATGGCCAATACACTTCAACAATTCATGCAGATTCAGGCCACCACAAATAATCAAAATACTCAGGCCATAAATGAGTTGCGTGGCACTATGAAAAGATGAGCACAACCTTGAGCACCCTGGAGAAAGGGAAATTTCCAGCATAGCCTCAGCCTAATCCTCAAGTATACAGGCAGCAACAACAACAAGTGCATAATGTCTCAGGGGACGTTATTGAGACAGCAAAGGCAGTTATTACTTTGAGAAGTGGGAAGGAAGTTTATAGACCGGACATGCCTATAGACACACAGGTAGTCGCTCCTACACCTGAAGATGTAACGGAACATGATGAAGTTGAGAAAGAACCAGAGGTAGTGAGACCAGAGCGAAGAAGCCTGTAAGTGTAGATGCTGAAACTAGTAAGGGATACCAACCTGTGGTTCCTTATCCTCAGAGATTGGCAGCTGGCCAAAAGAACAAGTATCACACGGAGATTCAAGAGATTTTCAAGCAAGTGAAAATCAATATTCCACTCTTGGATGCCATACAACAAGTGCCTTCATATGCAAAATTTTTGAAGGACTTGTGCACAGTGAAGAGGAAGCTGAATGTAAAGAAGAAAGCTTTCCTGACGGAGCAAGTTAGTGCATTGATATTGAGCGAGACTCCTCAGAAGTTTGGAGATCCCGGCTCTCCCAACATTTCCATTATGATCGGCGAATCACGCATTGGGAGAGCTTTACTTGATCTGGGGAGTAGTGTGAACCTGCTACCGTTCTCAGTGTATGAACAGTTGGGATTGGGTGAGCTGAAAAAGACCTCCATCACGCTACAGTTGGCTGACAGATCAATTAAGGTACCGAGGGGTATTGTAGAGGACGTGTTGGTCCAGGTGGACAAATTCTACTACCCAGTGGATTTTGTAGTTCTTGATATGCAGCAACCAGTCTCCACTATTTACCAAGCTCCTGTCATCCTTGGAAGGCCATTCCTAGCTACATCAAATGCTTTGATCAATTGCAGAAGTGGTGTTTTGAAGCTTACCTTTGGGAACATGACACTTGAGTTGAACGTTTTCAATGCTGGCAAAATGTCATCACATTTTGATGACACAAGTGATTTGAATGCTGTGGAGAGTTTGACACCAACAGAGTTTATTTGCTCAAATTCTCTTTTCTCTGATAATGATTCTATTTTTCAGACACCTGAATTTTTACTTAATAAAAAAATTGATCGTATTAATGAAGATGACTTTGAATCTTTTGATTGTTTTGCAGATTCTTCTTTACCACTTCAAGAGTTCAACATCAACATTAAGGACAAGAAAGGAGTTGAAAACATGGTAGCTGACCACCTCTCTAGATTGTCATCATCTCCTTCTTCAAATGTCAGCTTTCCTCTCGATGATAGTTTCCCGGATGAGCAGCTGTTTGTGGTTGATAGAGCCCCCTGGGAAGTATTTTGAGTTGCTTCTCCTTTTTTACAGTTTTCTTTACTTGCATTTTCTTTTATTTGTTCTTTTGCATTTGATTTTATTTTTCTTGTTGATTGTTTGTTTTGTTTGATTAGTTCTATGAACTCTGTTTCTTTCGTTCGATTCAGTGAGGACTATGTCTCTCACTAGTTAGGAGCGGAACCATGGCATTGTGTAAAAAAAATAAAAAAAATTTAAAAAAAAATAGAGAGATTTTATTTAAAAATGCTTTTACATAAACTTGAGGTTCTTAGCCTCAGATTGGAGAGCTCATTCTCTTCATACAAAATCATGTCACCCTATTCATGGGAGCTGGCAAGCGGAATGAAGAATCCAATAGAGATTTCAACTGTTTATTCTGCTGCCGAAGGATTCCTTCCCTTGTGTGAGACTCTTGAACAATTCGTTGAAGTACAACAATTTGTTCTTTAAGCCTTTCAACCTCATGGTTTTTGGCTTGTACCCGCTGGGAAAAAGCAACAATAGAGGATGAGTAGCGAGTTCCGAGACTCACCAAGTCATAGATAGCATCGGAGTCTGACTTATTAGCCATGCTATTATTTTCTTGCTGCAACATGGCACCAATGGCAGCTGCAGAAAGGACAGGAGGTTGAGATGTAGAAGAATGAGCCATTGAGAAAGGGATTGAGAACTTAAGGCGAGAATGTTGAAGGAATGCAGATGAGTTATAGAGATAAGAAGAAAACTTGATGCGGATTGGATGAACTTTAAGACTGATTTTATAGAGATAGCATAAAGAACAAGACGAACTATCATCCTAGTCAAAGAGCAATGTGATTTTTTTTCCCGATCGGTGAAAATGACATTTTTTTAGAAACTCGGAGCCTTCAATCTCGTTTGTCAACAACATCAGGCATTTTTTTTCAAATCTCCAGCCACACTTGTCGGGTCACGGACGGATCCAAAAAATATATATATATATTATATATTTCAGTAATCTTTTACTAATTTTCTCGTATTCTCTTTTTACAGGTACGATTTTTTTTGTTATTTCGACGAAAAATGGATCAAGAAACATTGCCTTCATATTCATATCATTTGGTGACATCTTTCCTCTTTACTCTTTCGTTTCAATATATGTTCTGCAGTGTTTATCTTGTTTCAATTCATGCCTGCATAACATATGTCGTCGAACATTCATTTGCTGAACATTGAGGACAATGTCAAATTTAGTTGGGGGGAGAGTTTTCTGTTGAAGTTTTTTGTTGAAGATGTGTTAGTACCAAAAAAAAAAAAATAGTTGAGCGGAATTATTGCTGGCTGCTGGCATTTTTGTGAAATTTGAGTATCTTGGTGGAGTAGTTGAGCGGAATTATTTTCTGAAGATTTATTTTCAAGCTTAAACATAGAACATGATTTTTGATGCATCATATTTTGTTGATATGTGGCTTAAAACACCGAGATGTTATAGTTATTGAGATGAAACTTGATAAGATTTCTGTAGAACGAAAGGCAAAGTTTGAAGGACATTTTGCACATGCTTACGCTTGTAGTGTTCCTTATTTACCATTCATTGATTTAACACTGGAGAAGTAAACTGCAGGACTACCGAGCCATGCCAAAAAAAAAAAAAAAAACGAAGAAGAAATAAAGGCGGCTTAGTGAACTTTCCTAAGTAAAAAGGACTAGAAACAGTTACCCAAGACTTTGGGGGTTGAGTTTCCAACCTTTAAAAACAGAGCTGGCGTGAAAACTGCTAGTTCCTTGGGCTCTGAGGTAGTTAGAATCAACAATGATTAATCTTAAGGTTGAAAAATCCTATGACAAATCATGGCTAGTAATGAGGAACACACAACCAGTTTAGTTTCACACACACATTTGAGTCCTGAGATATTTGCCTTAATTCTATGTGAAATATTGTTGAAGATAGTCTTGGTGGGTATATCCCTTGGGGGTTGCTTTTGTGAGAATTCAGAATTGAGTTTGATTGTTTTTGTTTGAATTTCGATCTTTATGCAATATTCATCTCAAATAATTTTCACTATTTTGCTCAAGGATTAGCAAAAAGCTAGTTAGGAGGTGTGATTGAGCTGAGATATTGCATATTTTAGCTATTTAAAACCAATGTATTTCAATTGCTTCGTGACATTATTTATTGGTTTTAGATGGAAAAAATAGTTAATAAGCATAAATTCGAGTTGTGATTTTTAATTGATTAATATCATGTTTATGCTTAATTTTATAACTATGATTTAATTGGACAATACTTCCTCACATATATAATATTTTTTTTAATAATCTATTTTCTTTTTAATTTATTTCGAGTGTATTTTTATTTCTTTATTTTCAGCTTAAATAAAATTCACGAGATCAAACGGTGAAGCTTTTACGTAAAGTCAAGAAGCAGTTTCACGTGTTGTCTGGGGGTGCTTTCGGTGGGCTAGTTGGACGTAAAAAGGAGACGGAATTGGGTGCAGAAATTAAGGATAGTTTCGGTGCTTGATTGATTGGAGAAGCCGTGCGTGCTTGACTTGGAAGTCTATAATAAAAAAAAAGTCAGTGCATGAAGAAGAGGAGGCTTCGTTCTAGCATGGGACGAAGAGGAACCAGAATTTTTTTGGAGGTGAGTGGGGGACTTGTGAGAGGTCTGAAGCTCTTGTGAGGAGATAGCTGGAAGTTTACGAAAAGAGTGATTTCTCGGAAGGCTGGTTTTCTCTTTTACGTTCGAAGTGGGACGTTTGGAGGAGAAGACAGAACTTTCAACTTAGTTTTCATTTTCAGTTTCATTTTTATCTCATTCGGCAGTTGTTGTTTCATTTTACTTCATTTTCAGTTTCATTCTTCTGTTTTATTTTTCATTCAGCAGCAGTTTATTTTACAGCTTTAATTTGAAACCTAAGGAAGCAAGCTTTCTTTCCACGTTATAGAGAAACTCTCTGTTTCTTATTCAATTCCATTTTCTGTTTTCATTCGGTATTCCCAGAACAAAGTGACAGCTTTAGTTTTTCTTCTTCATATTATTTTTTCTGCAGTTTTAGTTTAACAGATCAAGTAGCAGTTGGTTCTTTTTAATCTGGGAGCTTATTCTACCGTTCAGTCGGTTGGTTACATATCTCCAGAACTATTTTTTTTCTTTGCTTAGTTTTTCGTATCAAACCAGAGGTTGGCAGCTGAAGTTTTTTTTATTTCCCTTCTTGTTTTTAGTTTACGGCTGCTGGACCTTTCGGTCAACATTGGCTGTCAAGCAATTTTTTTTCATTTTGAGTTTTCTTCTTTCGGTTCCAGACGTTAGTGTTAGAAGCCAGTTTTTCAGTCGCTCTGTAATTTCAGTTTCTTTGTGTTCCTCTAGGAAATAATTTCTTTGAGTGTTTATTTTATTTAGAGCTCAACTTCAATTTGAGTGTGTATTTTATTTGAAAGTTTAATTTAATTGAGAGTTCAATTTCTTTTAGGATGCATTTTATTTAGAGCATTTATTTTATTTGAGAAATCATTTTATCTGGAAGTTCAGATTTTTGGATTGGAGAACGCAGTCTCCATTTCCAAACATCAAGTTTATTCCTTACAATTCCTGTTTTTATTTAATTTCAGTTTAATGTCTTATATTTTCCTGCACATTTAATTTCTGTCTATTTAAATTACTGTCATTTATTTTTCTCGCACCTTTAATTTCTTTTATTAAATTCATTTATTTTCTTGCATCTTTAATTCCTATTATTTAAATTAATGTCATTTATTTTTCTTGTCTTTTAAATTTCAGTCTATTAATTTCAGCAATTTTAATTTAGTTTCATGCATTTTAATTCCTTACTTTTCATCGCTGCACTCAAATCCGACAAACAAATCTAAAAATATGAATCTAGTCCATGACTAGTAACCTCTCCATCCATTGCACATACCATCCACTTGTTTTCTCTTTGTGAAGTTTTTCACACTTTTTTCAACGAGTTTAATTTTTGAGTAACTTTCCCTGAGGAGACGATCTAGGAATTTATTCCTTATTATTACACGACATCCTCCTGCACTTGGGAAGCTTGTGCTACTCATTTTTGAGTGAGTCAAGTTTTTGGCGCCGTTGCCGGGGAAAGTAGTTTAAATTTAAACTCGTTATTTTTTTATGCTTCTCTAAACTGATGTTTCATGTCATGGGTAAGAGACAGTTCAAATAGGTTGCTTAGAGTCACATCGAGTGTTGAAGTAGTATACACAGCTTGGAGATAGATAGTTCGCCTGTCTTTTCTTTGAGTGAGTCAGGTGGCGAAATTGAAATTGAATCAGAAAACATGGCTGCACCTGCACCACGCACTCTTAAGGACTATTTGCAACCCACTCGTACCACTACACCTTCATGCATTATTTTACCAGAAAATGCACCCAATTTCTCTATTAAGCATGGCATGATGTCAGTGATACCTCAGTTCCACGGGATGGATTCTGAGAGTCCGTACCAGCACTTAACAGATTTTGAGTTGGCTTGTGCCACATTTATCACTAGGGCTGTTACTGATGAGTTCATTAGACTTCGTTTATTTCCTTTCTCTTTAAAGGATAAAGCGAAGATTTGGTTTAACTCTTTAAGACCCAACTCTATTTCTAGTTGGTCTGATATGCAGCGTGAATTCTTACAAAAATTTTTCCCTTTCAGAGAACTCAATTTTTGCAAGAGCAAATCAGCCAATTCAATCAGAGACCTGATGAGACCTTTCAGGCCAGTTGGGAAAAATTTAAAGATTTGATGAACATCTGTCCACATCATGGTTTTGAATCTTGGAGGTTGGTGAGCTATTTTTACACTGGCCTCACTCCGGAATGCAAGCAATTTGTTCAGACAATGTGCAATGGGGAGTTCTTTAGCAAGGAACCTGATGAAGCACTGTCATTTTTTGACTACCTTGCTGAGAGCGCGCAACAGTGGAAACTCGTACTGATCGAGTTCCATCAACAGCACAACCACTGAGGGCTATTTCTGGAGGGGGTAGATACGAGCTTAAAGGGGACACTGATGTTCAAGCCCGAATAACTGCATTTACTAGAAGAATGGAGGTCATGGAAATGGACAAAGTAAGGCTGTGAAAGTAGCAGAGGCATGTTCTATATGTGCTGATTCAAACCATAAGACCAAAGACTGCCCGATAATGCCAGTATTTCAAGAAAGTGGGTCGAGCAGATGCAATCAACTAACTGGGTGAATAGAGCACAGAATCAGCCTTTCTCCAACACATATAATCCGGGGTGGCGGAATCACCAAATTTCTCATGGAGAAATGATCAACCTGGTCGGTCCCCACCACCTCAACAGCAACCATTTCATCAGAGTGCTCCTCACATCAGTATCCGTCATATCAGAATCCTCAGAGCTATCCTCCTGTAGCTCCGCCTGGATTTCAACCTCATATGGTGCACAGAGTTTTCAACCTTCATCATCTGCAAAGAAAACTCTAGATGATAGTATGGCACAGATGGCCAATACACTTCAACAATTCATGCAGATTCAGGCCACCACAAATAATCAAAATACTCAGGCCATAAATGAGTTGCGTGGCACTATGAAAAGATGAGCACAACCTTGAGCACCCTGGAGAAAGGGAAATTTCCAGCGCAGCCTCAGCCTAATCCTCAAGTATACAGGCAGCAACAACAACAAGTGCATAATGTCTCAGGGGACGTTATTGAGACAGCAAGGCAGTTATTACTTTGAGAAGTGGGAAGGAAGTTTGACCGACATGCCTATAGACACACAGGTAGTCGCTCCTACACCTGAAGATGTAACGGAACATGATGAAGTTGAGAAAGAACCAGAGGTAGTGAGACCAGAGCTGAAGAAGCCTGTAAGTGTAGATGCTGAAACTAGTAAGGGATACCAACCTGTGGTTCCTTATCCTCAGAGATTGGCAGCTGGCCAAAAGAACAAGTATCACACGGAGATTCAAGAGATTTTCAAGCAAGTGAAAATCAATATTCCACTCTTGGATGCCATACAACAAGTGCCTTCATATGCAAAATTTTTGAAGGACTTGTGCACAGTGAAGAGGAAGCTGAATGTAAAGAAGAAAGCCTTCCTGACGGAGCAAGTTAGTGCATTGATATTGAGCGAGACTCCTCAGAAGTTTGGAGATCCCGGCTCTCCCAACATTTCCATTATGATCGGCGAATCACGCATTGGGAGAGCTTTACTTGATCTGGGGAGTAGTGTGAACCTGCTACCGTTCTCAGTGTATGAACAGTTGGGATTGGGTGAGCTGAAAAAGACCTCCATCACGCTACAGTTGGCTGACAGATCAATTAAGGTACCGAGGGGTATTGTAGAGGACGTGTTGGTCCAGGTGGACAAATTCTACTACCCAGTGGATTTTGTAGTTCTTGATATGCAGCAACCAGTCTCCACTATTTACCAAGCTCCTGTCATCCTTGGAAGGCCATTCCTAGCTACATCAAATGCTTTGATCAATTGCAGAAGTGGTGTTTTGAAGCTTACCTTTGGGAACATGACACTTGAGTTGAACGTTTTCAATGCTGGCAAAATGTCATCACATTTTGATGACACAAGTGATTTGAATGCTGTGGAGAGTTTGACACCAACAGAGTTTATTTGCTCAAATTCTCTTTTCTCTGATAATGATTCTATTTTTCAGACACCTGAATTTTTACTTAATAAAAAAATTGATCGTATTAATGAAGATGACTTTGAATCTTTTGATTGTTTTGCAGATTCTTCTTTACCACTTCAAGAGTTCAACATCAACATTAAGGACAAGAAAGGAGTTGAAAACATGGTAGCTGACCACCTCTCTAGATTGTCATCATCTCCTTCTTCAAATGTCAGCTTTCCTCTCGATGATAGTTTCCCGGATGAGCAGCTGTTTGTGGTTGATAGAGCCCCCTGGGAAGTATTTTGAGTTGCTTCTCCTTTTTTACAGTTTTCTTTACTTGCATTTTCTTTTATTTGTTCTTTTGCATTTGATTTTATTTTTCTTGTTGATTGTTTGTTTTGTTTGATTAGTTCTATGCACTCTGTTTCTTTCGTTCGATTCAGTGAGGACTATGTCTCTCACTAGTTAGGAGCGGAACCATGGCATTGTGTAAAAAAAATAAAAAAAAATTTAAAAAAAAATAGAGAGATTTTATTTAAAAATGCTTTTACATAAACTTGAGGTTCTTAGCCTCAGATTGGAGAGCTCATTCTCTTCATACAAAATCATGTCATCCCTATTCATGGGAGCTGGCAAGCGGAATGAAGAATCCAATAGAGATTTCAACTGTTTATTCTGCTGCCGAAGGATTCCTTCCCTTGTGTGAGACTCTTGAACAATTCGTTGAAGTACACAATTTGTTCTTTAAGCCTTTCAACCTCATGGTTTTTGGCTTGTACCCGCTGGGAAAAAGCAACAATAGAGGATGAGTAGCGAGTTCCGAGACTCACCAAGTCATAGATAGCATCGGAGTCTGACTTATTAGCCATGCTATTATTTTCTTGCTGCAACATGGCACCAATGGCAGCTGCAGAAAGGACAGGAGGTTGAGATGTAGAAGAATGAGCCATTGAGAAAGGGATTGAGAACTTAAGGCGAGAATGTTGAAGGAATGCAGATGAGTTATAGAGATAAGAAGAAAACTTGATGCGGATTGGATGAACTTTAAGACTGATTTTATAGAGATAGCATAAAGAACAAGACGAACTATCATCCTAGTCAAAGAGCAATGTGATTTTTTTTCCCGATCGGTGAAAATGACATTTTTTTAGAAACTCGGAGCCTTCAATCTCGTTTGTCAACAACATCAGGCATTTTTTTTCAAATCTCCAGCCACACTTGTCGGGTCACGGACGGATCCAAAAAATATATATATATATTATATATTTCAGTAATCTTTTACTAATTTTCTCGTATTCTCTTTTTACAGGTACGATTTTTTTTGTTATTTCGACGAAAAATGGATCAAGAAACATTGCCTTCATATTCATATCATTTGGTGACATCTTTCCTCTTTACTCTTTCGTTTCAATATATGTTCTGCAGTGTTTATCTTGTTTCAATTCATGCCTGCATAACATATGTCGTCGAACATTCATTTGCTGAACATTGAGGACAATGTCAAATTTAGTTGGGGGGAGAGTTTTCTGTTGAAGTTTTTTGTTGAAGATGTGTTAGTACCAAAAAAAAAAAAAAATAGTTGAGCGGAATTATTGCTGGCTGCTGGCATTTTTGTGAAATTTGAGTATCTTGGTGGAGTAGTTGAGCGGAATTATTTTCTGAAGATTTATTTTCAAGCTTAAACATAGAACATGATTTTTGATGCATCATATTTTGTTGATATGTGGCTTAAAACACCGAGATGTTATAGTTATTGAGATGAAACTTGATAAGATTTCTGTAGAACGAAAGGCAAAGTTTGAAGGACATTTTGCACATGCTTACGCTTGTAGTGTTCCTTATTTACCATTCATTGATTTAACACTGGAGAAGTAAACTGCAGGACTACCGAGCCATGCCAAAAAAAAAAAAAAAAACGAAGAAGAAATAAAGGCGGCTTAGTGAACTTTCCTAAGTAAAAAGGACTAGAAACAGTTACCCAAGACTTTGGGGGTTGAGTTTCCAACCTTTAAAAACAGAGCTGGCGTGAAAACTGCTAGTTCCTTGGGCTCTGAGGTAGTTAGAATCAACAATGATTAATCTTAAGGTTGAAAAATCCTATGACAAATCATGGCTAGTAATGAGGAACACACAACCAGTTTAGCTTCACACACACATTTGAGTCCTGAGATATTTGCCTTAATTCTATGTGAAATATTGTTGAAGATAGTCTTGGTGGGTATAATCCCTTGGGGGTTGCTTTTGTGAGAATTCAGAATTGAGTTTGATTGTTTTTGTTTGAATTTCGATCTTTATGCAATATTCATCTCAATAATTTTCACTATTTTGCTCAAGGATTAGCAAAAAGCTAGTTAGGGAGGTGTGATTGAGCTGAGATATTGCATATTTTAGCTATTTAAAACCAATGTATTTCAATTGCTTCGTGACATTATTTATTGGTTTTAGATGGAAAAAATAGTTAATAAGCATAAATTCGAGTTGTGATTTTTAATTGATTAATATCATGTTTATGCTTAATTTTATAACTATGATTTAATTGGACAATACTTCCTCACATATATAATATTTTTTTTAATAATCTATTTTCTTTTTAATTTATTTCGAGTGTATTTTTATTTCTTTATTTTCAGCTTAAATAAAATTCACGAGATCAAACGGTGAAGCTTTTACGTAAAGTCAAGAAGCAGTTTCACGTGTTGTCTGGGGGTGCTTTCGGTGGGCTAGTTGGACGTAAAAAGGAGACGGAATTGGGTGCAGAAATTAAGGATAGTTTCGGTGCTTGATTGATTGGAGAAGCCGTGCGTGCTTGACTTGGAAGTCTATAATAAAAAAAAAGTCAGTGCATGAAGAAGAGGAGGCTTCGTTCTAGCATGGGACGAAGAGGAACCAGAATTTTTTTGGAGGTGAGTGGGGGACTTGTGAGAGGTCTGAAGCTCTTGTGAGGAGATAGCTGGAAGTTTACGAAAAGAGTGATTTCTCGGAAGGCTGGTTTTCTCTTTTACGTTCGAAGTGGGACGTTTGGAGGAGAAGACAGAACTTTCAACTTAGTTTTCATTTTCAGTTTCATTTTTATCTCATTCGGCAGTTGTTGTTTCATTTTACTTCATTTTCAGTTTCATTCTTCTGTTTTATTTTTCATTCAGCAGCAGTTTATTTTACAGCTTTAATTTGAAACCTAAGGAAGCAAGCTTTCTTTCCACGTTATAGAGAAACTCTCTGTTTCTTATTCAATTCCATTTTCTGTTTTCATTCGGTATTCCCAGAACAAAGTGACAGCTTTAGTTTTTCTTCTTCATATTATTTTTTCTGCAGTTTTAGTTTAACAGATCAAGTAGCAGTTGGTTCTTTTTAATCTGGGAGCTTATTCTACCGTTCAGTCGGTTGGTTACATATCTCCAGAACTATTTTTTTTCTTTGCTTAGTTTTTCGTATCAGACCAGAGGTTGGCAGCTGAAGTTTTTTTTATTTCCCTTCTTGTTTTTAGTTTACGGCTGCTGGACCTTTCGGTCAACATTGGCTGTCAAGCAATTTTTTTTCATTTTGAGTTTTCTTCTTTCGGTTCCAGACGTTAGTGTTAGAAGCCAGTTTTTCAGTCGCTCTGTAATTTCAGTTTCTTTGTGTTCCTCTAGGAAATAATTTCTTTGAGTGTTTATTTTATTTAGAGCTCAACTTCAATTTGAGTGTGTATTTTATTTGAAAGTTTAATTTAATTGAGAGTTCAATTTCTTTTAGGATGCATTTTATTTAGAGCGTTTATTTTATTTGAGAAATCATTTTATCTGGAAGTTCAGATTTTTGGATTGGAGAACGCAGTCTCCATTTCCAAACATCAAGTTTATTCCTTACAATTCCTGTTTTTATTTAATTTCAGTTTAATGTCTTATATTTTCCTTGCACATTTAATTTTCTGTCTATTTAAATTACTGTCATTTATTTGAAACTATCCTTAATTTCTGCACCCAATTCCGTCTCCTTTTTACGTCCAACTAGCCCACCGAAAGCACCCCCAGACAACACGTGAAACTGCTTCTTGACTTTACGTAAAAGCTTCACCGTTTGATCTCGTGAATTTTATTGAAGCTGAAAATAAAGAAATAAAAATACACTCGAAATAAATTAAAAAGAAAATAGATTATTAAAAAAAATATTATATATGTGAGGAAGTATTGTCCAATTAAATCATAGTTATAAAATTAAGCATAAACATGATATTAATCAATTAAAAATCACAACTCGAATTTATGCTTATTAACTATTTTTTCCATCTAAAACCAATAAATAATGTCACGAAGCAATTGAAATACATTGGTTTTAAATAGCTAAAATATGCATTATCTCAGCTCAATCACAATTAGTAGTCCATAAGCTTCAGCATCAGAGGGGCTTCCTTTAAGAGACCTCTAGGCATAGAGAGTACCTATGATTTGTCCTTGGAAATCTCTGACGATCACACCTATACCAATTCTCCCCTCCCTCTCTTTGACTACTGCATCCTAGTTGAGTTTAAACAAGTTCATATCTGGTTTTGCCCATTTGTGAATAACTGTAGAGGCCTTCTCATGTTCTCCTTTTGATGCTTTGAGTGTATCTTTACAAGCTGAAAGCTTATCTGTTGCCCGCTGGAACATTCTTATGGGATGCATGAAATCTTTTTCATGAAGGACTTCATTCCTCTTGGTCCAAATTCCCTTCAAGATGATAACACTCTTCTCAAGCTCAATAGCATCTAAAGTCTCTACTAAGATTGACCATATATCAAAGAATAGATCACTTTGGCACATCATTTTTTGTACCTTCTTGTTGCTCTAATTCCAACAACATAACTCCACAAGGCATGACCCAATGTCTCAGAGGCTTGTTTGCAAATGAAACATGAGCTATCTTGTTGCTCTGATTTCGGACATCCTGAGTAGCAACACAACTCCACAAGGCATGACCCAATGTCTCCAGGGCTTCTTTGCAAATGAAACATGAGCGATCTTCCACAATCTTTCTTCTTTCCAAATTGCCCAAGATTGGGAGTGCATCACTACAAGCTCTCCATATGAACATCTTGGCATTTAGAGGAGTCCTAATCTTCCAAGTACTCTTCCACATTTGCTTGCCCCAGACTCTGCTAGATGGTTCCCCTTCCAAGTCATCTTCCAACTGTCTATAGAGATGGTATCCACTTTTCACTAAGTAATAGCCCATTAGTAGTAAGTGGCCATACCAGCCTGTCTTCTCTCCCTCCTATGCTTATTGGTATTACTTTGATAGCTTCAATCTCCTTTCTTGAGAATAGCTCCTGAAGGAGTGGGTCCTTCCATGTTTTGAGGTTTGCATCGATGAGGTCACTAACCCACTCACACCAACAGTCAACTAGTCGGGATGAAACTACCTGGTAGGAGGAAAGGAAAGGAACCCAACCATCATTCCATATGTTCACATGGTTGCCATTTCCCACCCTCCACATGAGGCCTTTCTTTAGCACCTCCAAACCTGCATGGATGCATCTCCATGCAAAGGAGGGCCTTGAGCCCAGTTGTGCATCTAACAAACCAACCTTACTGAAATATTTCTGTTTGAGGACCCTTGCAGCTAGAGATGTTGGGTTATGTTGAATTCTCCACCCTTTTTTTTATAGTAAGGCTAAGTTAAAGCTCCTGAAATCTCTAAAGCCAAGACCTCCATTATCTTTACTATAGCTGATATGTTTCCAATTGACCCAATGTATGTTCGAGATGTTCTCATTATAGCCCCGCCATAACTTCCTAATTAATTGATTCAGCCTTCTTGTTATGGAGTTTGGAAGCAAAAAAATTCCCATGGCATAGGTGGGGATGGCCTACAACACTGCTTAAGGACTTCTTTGCCTACTACAGAGAGGTGCTTTGTCTTCCAATTTGTCACTCGAGCCCATGTTCTATCAATGAGACCATGAAATGCTGCAACTTTCCTACTACCCACAAGTATTGGTAACCCTAGATATCTTTCAAATTTGTTGCAAGAATTGACCCCTGCCAGTTGCATTGTTTGGAGCTTATCTTCTTGCTTGGTATTCTTGCTAAAGAAAATGGTGGACTTTTCTTTGTTTATTACCGGGCCCGATGCCTTCTCATATACTGCTAGGATATTAAGAACACAAGAGAGCTCCTAAGGGGTTGCTTGAAAGAGAAGTAAACTATCATCCACGAAGAAGAGATGATTAACTGTGATGAGGCCTCTTCTTATTGATGCAGGTGTTATCTTACCGGGATATTCTGCCTGATTCAATAATGCAGTGAGGGCTTCAGCACACATGATGAATATATAGGGGGACACGATGTCACCTTGCCTAAGTCCCCTTGAAGGCCTAAATTTTCTTTGTGGTACCTCATTAACCAGAGTCGAGTAGGATATTGAATTAAGATAGGATTGGATGAGCTTGATCTAGTGTAGAGGAAATTCCATCTTTGTCATGACTGCTTTTACAAAACTCCATTCTACCCTGTCATATGCCTTGCTCATATCTAATTTTAATGCCAAGCATCCTCTTTTGCCTATCATTCTTAAGTTCATTGAGTGAAGGACTTCATAAGCAACTAATACATTATCTGAAATGAGTCGATTAGGCACAAAGGCACTTTGATTCAAATATATAAGTTTAGGAAGTATTCCTTTCAGTGTCTGTTAGCAAGAGTTTTAGAGACAATTTTGTAGCTTACATTACTCAAGCTAATGGGTCTATATTCAACAACTTTCTTGGGGTTTTTTACTTTAGGAATGAGTGAGATATACGTATCATTAACCTCTTGAAGGGAATCATCTTGATTGAGGACTTGTTGAGCAAATCTACAAACCTCCTCACCCACCACCTCCCAATGTTTCTGAAAAAATTGGGCTGGGAACCCCCATCAGGACCAGGAGATCCTAATGGGTTCATTTGGAAAGCTACTACTCTTACCTCCTCCCTAGTGAAGGGGTTCAGGAGCCATTGTTTCATATCAGCATTCAATTTGGAGTCCAATGCACACAAGCATTCTTTGAAGCCTAAAGGGCTAGAACTATTAAAAAGGGATCGAGAAGAAATAACCTATGAATACCTCTCCTATTTCCTCCTGCTCAACAACTGTTCTCCCTTGTGGGTCCCCAACACTTCTAATAGCATTTGTCTTTCTTCTTTGAGATGCTTGTAGGTGAAAATAATGTGTATTTTTGTCCCCAAACTATAGCCAATGCTGCTTTGCTCTCTGGCTCCAATTCAATTCCTTTGCAGCCATTGAGTTCTCCACCTCCTTCTACAGTTGATACATGGTAGGAATATGGGAGCCAGTGCCAATTTGTTGGAGATGTCTTATCCTGTATAAAGCCTGTGTGATGGCCTTGTGGTTGCTCAACTTGTTCTTTTGTTGCCATTTCTATAGGCCCTTTTGGCATGATTCCAACTTTTGTCTCATAGAACTTGCACCACTCCCATACATATTGAAGCCCTTCCACCCTTCAGCCACAATTCTTTGGCACTCTTCATTTAAAATCCTAGGCTGCCTCATATCTGAAGCACTGTCCCCCCCTTCTTCTACTATAGCTTGGATTTTGTTTAGTAATATGTAAGGGGGAATGGTCTGATTTTACTGCAGCTAGTGCATTACATGTAGCATAGCTGAACATTTGATTCCATTTCTTGTTTGCCATTGCTCTGTCTATATGCTCTTTAGTGAACTCTCTACCACTTCTATTGTTGGACCAAGTAAACTGTTGACCTTGAGAGTGAATGTCATTAAGTCCATAGACTTCTACTGCTTGTCTGAATGCCTCTATTTGTTTGTAAGGTCTTCTGGTTGTGCCTTGCTTTTCCTTTTAATGCAAAATCTCGTTGAAATCTCCTGCACAAAGCCAAGCCATGGGAGAATGAGGTTTTAACATCTCAAGTAATGTCCAGCTGCTTTTCCTTTTGGCAGTTTCAGGATGGCCAGAAAAGCCAGTAAATTTTCATGTATGGCCAATATCCTCCTCTTTTATCAATGCACTAATGTGCCATCGAGTATAATTGATGATCTTGACCTGCCACTCATCCTTCCACAAAAGAGTAATTCCTCCACTAAGTCCGAAGCTATCAAATGCAAAGCACCCATCCATCTTCAAACTCATCTGTACTTCCTCTAGTCTTTGTTTTCTGCTCTTAGTTTCCACCAAGAAAACTAAGAATGAGCACTTTTCCGTAGTTAGTTTCCTAAGGATTCTAACTGATCGAGGGTTCCCAAGCCCTCGGTAGTTCCAAACTAAGACACTCATTGATGATGGCAGGGCTGGAGGCCAGCCTCTACCATTGATAGTTGGTTTTCATTATTCTCCACCTTCCTCCTGTGTCTTTTAGGATCATTACCATGCTCATCGATACCTCTTTTGAGGCTCCCTCTAGTTCGAGTCTTTATGGGACTGTTTGAGATGTCTACCAAGGTCATACTTCTACTAATTCCATCGCTGGTGCCCCTCCCTTGAGCAAGCCTTTTCCATTTCCTACCCTTTGGACCCTCATCCTCGGTAGGTTCCCTGCATGTTCTAACAAGAGAGTTGTTAGTAACTAGCTCTTCCAAGTGACCAGTCCCTCGTGAGCTCCATCTGGTTTGGTTGTTGTTACCTGTTCTACAACCTGCTGAGGGATTGCTTTGTTAGGGTCCAAGTCCATAGTGTTGGCACGTATGGTGGCTTGAGCTTTATGGTCAGCTTCCAGGATGACTACCTCTTGTAGGTACGGCATATCCTGCAGTATTGGAAGTTGACTTTCAGAGTGTTTTCCATTGGGAAGGTCAAAAGTAGCACCTGTACTGCTTTCATTGTTGATGACCTCCAAGTTGCCTGCTGTTTCTTACCAACTCAAGGGTCTTGTTCCAACTTTACCTCTGCAGTCACATCATGCACGTCTGAAGCACGTTCCTGCTTGACAGCCTAGTATCCTGGCATTGGCTCTTCCCTATTACCTTCCCCTTTTCCTCCTTGTTGCCGTTGGTAGTGGTTTCCACCATGAGAGCCGCCATACTTATGACTATCGAATATATTGGAGTGCATTGGTTGTGCTCTAAGCCAAGAGCCAAATTTTTGTGGAGTTTGCTCTCCTTCCTCTTGCTTGTAACGCTGCCTCATGCAATTCTTCCCTTTTTGGTAGAGAATACCACATTGGAAGCAAAAGCTCTATAATCTCTCATACTTGAAGAAGATCCAATGTCGTTGGTCTTCAAACATCATCCATTTTCCCATCTATAAAGGTCTCTAGCTATTCTAACTCGCATACATCGACCCCAGGCACGTCCATCAAGGCCACTAGCTCTGCATCAATGTCTTCTGTCATTGTGGCTAGGGGAAGGTTGTGCATTTTCACCCAAAACGGCTCAAAACGAAACTTGAGGCCATTAATGGACACTGTATCATCCAGCTCTTGTAGGGTTAGTAAGCTTCGATCAAAAAACCAGGGTCTCCCACTTAGGACCTTTTCTTTGTCCTCCAAGTGTTGGAATTCAATCAAAAAACATTAGTCCCCTAGTTCCTTAAATCCAACCCAACCCTCCAGCCGCCAAGCTTGAGACATGGTGGTTTTGAATGCCTCACCGTTGACATTTTTCTTAGTCAGAGCTCTTCCAACAATGCAATGCTTCCCTTGCTTATCTCCATATTTGAGATCCTCCTGCTTAACGTGGAAGAAATTGCTCTCTTATGTTGACAGATTTAACCTCTCCCAACGTTTGGCTAGCTCCTTAACCTCCATTACTACACAAAAACACACGACAAGAACAAAACTCACAAGAAGTGAGACCAAAAACCTTTGAGAAAAACAAAGGCACTAAAGCCTTACCCTATCTCACGGGAGCAGAAAAGGCACTGGCGGTCACAATAAATTATAATATGTTTAACTTTATGATTCAATGATTTTGCATGGAACTTGATGTTTATGAGAGATTATTCTCCAAAATATGTATCAATCAAGTAGAATATTAAATCTTAGATAGATTTAGTCAGATTTAGTAATTTGTACATGTGACAAGCTATGAAGTAAGATTCAAGAAGCAACGCAGCGAGGTATGTAGTTTTATCATAGATTAGGATCATCACAGTTCATCTTATATAAATTATTATCAGAGCGAGTTCATTGATAGCCATTTTTATGTACCACTCATGTCATATGCAAGCATGTCACCCAGCACAGCACACGATCATGTCATTTAGCATCATGTTTAGATTCAGTAGTTTACAGTTATGTTGGATAAAATACACAAGCTATCTTAAGTTTAAGTGCAAGATAAGATCAAAACAGTTTAATCAAATTAGTAAATCAGATGGCCATTCAAATGCAAGGTACCAAGGCAGTTCAGATTTGGGTGGATGTGCAAGCCACGGACTCAAGCGTGGTCCCCTGTAGTATGCCAGAGTATTGCACAATTAGCTTCCTTTGTACTACAGTAGGAGAAGTTAGTGCACAACCTTACACATAGGGTTAAGTGTGTTGGCCAATCAGCTCAGTAAAATAAGATAAGTCAGACATGTCAGAACAAACAGTTAATTCAAATAAATCAAGACAAGTCATGCATAGTATAAGCATCAGCATAGTTAGTCATAATTTTAAGCTTTTCAGCAGGAAATGATTTATGTAACAATCTCTACATTTATTATGTTTATGTTGTGATGAGTTTCTTACTGAGTCTTCGATTCATTTTAGTTTTATTTCATGTTTTCTAACCACCTAGGTTAGGATGATGATCAGTATGAGCAGGCGGGCCAAGTTTAGAAGGAATAGACCATCAACTTAGTATTTCCAGTTCAGTCAGTTTGAGAAATTGAGTTATGTTTTATTAAGACATCTTATTTTATAAAATCTTTTAAGTGATGAATAATGTTTTCACAAATTATGCAAGTCACTTACCTGGCTATATCTACGTAATCAAGTGACATCCCTGACCTCAATAGGGGAAGGGGGTGTTACATAATGGTATTAGAGCCCAGGTCGAGAGATTCTGCAGACTTTTGAAAAAGCAATAGTGTTTTATTAATTCTAGGATAAGATCACCTAGAATGCTCCTAGCCTACTTGAAAATTATTGGGATATTTCAAATTAAGATAAGTTGTTTATTAGCTCTCAGTCGATAACACTATAGAGTTGTTGTTGTTCTCACAATTATTATTGTTTTTATCAAGATACTAGTTGGTACTATTTTAATAAGTCACCTCGGAATATGGTACCTGATACTAGGGTACACCCAAATCAGAAGGGTGAAGTTAGGAAGCTTTTGATTTCAAATTTATGGTGTATCTTGCTCATGGGAATAGAGGGAGATTATCTTACAGTTATGGAGTTCTATTTGAAAAAATTAGGGAATGTAGTTAGTAGGTTTTGGAACTATGACGTAAATTTATATATGGTGCTTGAGTATTTCATGATGATTGATGAGAGATATATTACGTTCTTTAGATAATATAATTCTCTCTCACCTAGCAGGAACAGTGGACATAAGATTTTAGGAATATTTCATGTATTATGGGGTTACGTAGCAATGAAGTTATGGAAAGGAAATTGTGGAATCAATTTATTTTGGGGGTGTATTGAGGTTGAGAACTTAAGGTTTACGAGCAGAAAATGATTTATTTAAGTACATATATTTCTTAGATATACACATTAAAGGTTTAATGATTAGGCTATCATAGTAGGAGAATATCACAAGATTTTGAGGTTTGATTTGGAATTCTTAATTGATGTTGTTATGCTTATAGTTGAGGTAGTTGTTAATGGACTAGGCATGAATGCTAGACAACTCTAATTAGAATTAACATATTGGAGATATGGGCCCATAACCCATTGGCCCAGGATCATTGTGGTATTTTATTTTTAAGGATTTTTGGATCGTAACATTTTTAGAAACCCTGACCTTTGGAGAATTTTATGTTGCTATGTATTTGAGGTTATTACTTATGTGGTGAGTTTTTATATTATTGTGTATAAAGAGTTTAATTAGTATTTTAGGTAGATAAAAATGTTGAACCATCAAGACTATCTGAAAAATGTTGTGGAGATCAAATGTGAGTTATCAACAACTCAGCAAGCAGAAACTAGATACCAGTGTGTACAAACATAAGCACTTATAAAGTTTAGAATGCAGAACAAAATATTTTTACTTTCAGAATGCAGAATCAAAACATGTTATCAAAAATATCATAGCGAAATTTTCAGAAAATATTCTTATTCAAAGTTCCTTTGGCATAGCATAACTTAACAGAGACCATGTTTAACCCCTGTAATAGGGTTGTGCAAACCCCGATAGCTAATTGAGTAGAAATAGAATGTGAATCTTCTCCTTATTATTCTCAGAGAGCCCCGAGTGCATACACAGGAAGGACCATGCAGAAAATCACTTTGCATCCAAAGTGAGTGCACCGGAAATAGAAAACTTGGTACAACCCGAATAGAGGCAATAGTTTTACACTCGTGGTAAGGTCAAAACAGAACAGAAATAGAAACAAAATATCATGCCATAGGTTTTTAGAAATCACATCATATTATATTAGAGTACAGGACATAACAGAATCAAATCATAAAAATATAATTTATGCACAAAATTTCATATTTGCTCTCTTTTGCACATTTTAGAACAAGATGTCAAAATAACTTATGTATATACCAGTCATACCAGAAAATACATTATTCTTATACAAAATTTAATGAGTAATGCAGGACAAATAATTGAAGTTATTTTACAATTTTTTTCATAACAAAACATGCATATTTTTCAAAGTCAACTTCATTTTATTTTTTTTATTCAAAGTCTAGCATATGAGCCCCGCCTACCTAAACTTCTTAGTCTTTCAAAAATTCCTCACAACAGTGACAAATGAATAATCAATCATCATCTATAGAAAATCATACAACTTGAATAAATCTCCAATTGAACACGTAACTTATAATCGCACCTGCAATACTTTAATCGCCTATTTTAATTCCTCAAAAACCTAAATTTTCTCTTAACCAAAAAATATTATTCCCTTCTAAATCATCAATATCCACATAAAAATTTCTAGAATAGTTTTTGAAAAAGTGTAGCCCGGCCCAAACTAATTTTAGCAACTAAGTCCCAAAGAAACTTAATCTCAGCCCACAGAGGGAAAACAGCCCACGTAAATGATCAATTTTAAAACATAAAGTCTGCAATACACATTTAAGGGTAAACACATAAATACTCAAAAAGTTCATTCAGGAGGATTTACAAAAGTTTTCCAATCAGAAATGCTAAAGCTCCTGAATTTGGAAGCCAAAAAATCTAAGGAATCCCCTTTTTTTTTTTTTTTTGGCTTAGTGGTTAAGTAAATTTTTTAAGCAAGGTTGGATTTTTTTCTTAAAAAAAAAAAAAATATGCTACATTAGGTGGAAATTCAGGCCACATCCTTCTATGGATGTAGCACAGCTCTTTCCAATACAAGGCTTTAAGGACATTTGTGTAAAACCAACAATAATGTATGGCTTTTTAGGAAAAGGAAAAAAAGAATAAATAAAAGGGATCTTGACTTTACCAACCAAGAGGAATGTGACAAGTGCTTCAAAGTTTACAAAAGTTGCCTAGGACAAGACTTGACAAAAGCTGCCAAAGGACAAGACCGTAAATTCCTAGCAATAGCATGTAACCTAAAACTACAGGCATCTCAATGCACAACACATAAATCTAAAATCATAGAGTTGTGCAGCTGCACTTACAATGAGGAAAGAAAGAAGATGATGTGTAGCAACTTACCCAACAAGCACATGATATGCTTACACCGTGTAGGATAAAGGTCACCCTTGGGAAAACGAGACGTGATTAGAAATGCAAACTTATCCTTGGCCAAAACCGAATGTGCACAAAGGGGAAACGACTCATGGAGACGGTGGGTTTAAGAGTTTTTAAAGAGAAATGGGACTCTAGAGTTATAACCCTAATTTGTTTGAAAATAATAAAAAGTCTTTCAAAAAAAAATTATGGGTTGGATCTATAAATAAATTAGGTCTCGATTTAAAACTTAAAAAATAATTTAACTTGACAACAGAAAAATAAATAAATAAATAAATTATCGGCCCATAAAAAAAGAAAGCACTAGAAAACCTAACTAGATTTTTCATACATATAAACACATTTTTTTTTTTTAAAGCAGACTTGGCTGGACCTGGGTGTTACAAAATTTGGGCAAGATTATGATTAGGCTCTGAATCAAACCCATTGCTAAGGGTAATATTTTTAAGCTTATATTGGATTTCCCATTGGTTGGCACAAAGTGTGTGAACGTGTATAGATAAACGATTAGGAGAATATGCAGGGTTTAAGGTCAATTGCGTGAACGTGTCATATGCAAGCATGTCACCCAGCACAGCACACGATCATGTCATTCAACATCATGTTCAGATTCAGTAGCTTACAGCTATGTATATTAGTATGTATATTAGCATGTATATCATGCACCTCATGTAACGCCCCGGTCCCGCATGGGTCAGAGAGTTAACTCTTATAACCTGAAATGATCTCTAATAACAAAACCATATATAATCCAAGGACTCCATAACAATAAATACATTTATTCAAACCAAGTGCACTTGTTCTTCCATTAAGACACTAAAGTAATACCTCAATAAAATAAATAAAAATCTCCACAATCACTCATAACTATCCGTAACTCAAAACACCAAAGTAACATAAATGATAAATCTATTAGCTAAAACTCCCCAATAACTACTTGTACCCTCTGGCACTTATTCCTCAACAATCATAAAATCTTGTTAACAATTCCTACTCTTGACTTCCGGCTGTACCACCAAAATTATATGAAAAATACTATGGAGATAAGGGGTGAGTTATCAACAACTCAATAAACAGAGAACAAATACTAGTGTGCAAACATGAGCATTTACATAGTTTAGAATGCAGGACAAAACATTTACCTTCAGAATGCTAAAATTGAACACTTGCTTTCAAAATGCAAAATATGTATAAAAAAAATCAGAGCGAAACTTTCAGAAACAATCTTACTCAAAAATAATCCTTTGACATAGCATAAATGATCATCATCATCATCATATCAAAGAATCATGTTAGAACAAAGTCCATGTATAACTCCTGTGGTAGGGTTGTGCATCAACAAATAACCAGGCAGAACATAATCACTTTGTCACCAAGGTGTGCAATCAAACAAAGACCACTACTATAACTTGTGGCAGGGCTATATCCACCATTATAATCCGTGGTTGAGCCGTATCCACTATTATTACCCGTAGTTGGGCCGTATCCACTATTACAGCCATGGTAGGGCCGTATTCACTATTATCACCCGTGGTTGGGCTGTATCCACTATTATAACATGTGGTCAGGCCCTATGCCACTATTATCACCCATGGCATGGTCGTAACTGAACAAAGCGGAAGCATAATCAAATTTGAAATAAAAAATTCAAGCCAAAGGTTTTTCTGAAGTCACATCTTATTAGAAAAAATACTAAACGGAATCATATCATCTTCTTATTCAAAACAATTCCAAAGCATATTCACATAATCATGTGCAAATTTTTATATTCACTCTTTTTGCATAGTTTAGAATACGGAGTGCCAACAATAAGCTCATGTCTACACTACTCATGACAAAAATGCTCTCTTTCATCTAAGTTCATAAGTAATGCCGAATAAATAACTGATGTTGTTTTCACATTTCTTTTCAAAAATCAAAATGCATAGTTTCTAAAGTCAACCTCATTTCATTTTCTTTTTGTGAAAAATCTAGTATATGAACCCCGCTTACTTGAACTTCTTAGTTTATCAAAAATTCTATAGAAAATTCATGCAACTTGAATAAATCTCCAATTGAACAGTTACTTCATAATTACACCTGAAATACCTATTTTAATACCTCAAAACTTAAAATTTTATCTTAACTCCAAAATATCATCACTTTCTAAATTCATCAATGTCCACTTAATAACTCCGACTAACACATTAAATTCTATCTTATTTACTAGCATAATCAAACTACAAAATTTAATACTAGATAATTTAATTATACCAAAATATTTAAAATTAAACAACAACTTTTATTTAGTAAACTAGATCATATCTAAAGTGTTTTTAAACATAAAATTACATCACTATCACTTACCTTTGAAAGAAATCTTTACTTAATAACAAATTAAATTACTTAATGATTTTTGTAAACATAAGTAACATAAAGTCCACAAATACATATTAAAAGTTTAAAAACACAATAACAATTTGTAACTCAAAGGGTAAAAATGTAACTTCATCTCTATTAATATATGCTTGACCAATTTCATGGTAAGCTTAAGTAGAATACTTGTTATTTGAAAACATGCTCATAATACGTAAGTTAAGGTTTACGTGGTAGAGGCTCACAGTGAGGGAAGGTAACGTGTGACTGCACAGGGAGCTGGCTGAGGTCGGCAGTGTTGAGTACGGTGGCAGGGCACTGGGAGAGAGAGAAAATGATGAGAGAGAGGGAGACACGGTGGTGAGAAAAATGTGAGGGAGAGAGAGAGTAAGCCAAGGGAGTGCTGCTGGCTTACCATGAGGAAGACGGCAGACCTGGAGTGAGTGTCCGGCGACGCTCTTCGTGCAGGTGGCGATGGCATGGAAGGGACTGGCGATGCAGGGTGGCTGGCTTGAGGCCCATGGGGGGGAAGAATACTTCATCTGTTTCGGGGGTCAAAAATAGTGGTACCTTTGGTGTTCGCTTGATCATGGAGGAGGGTGGCTGCGGTTTAAGGAAAAGAGTCAGAGTGGTTGCTGGTTCCATGTGGGGCTGGGCAGTGGTTAGTGTCTTCCGTCGTATGGAGTAAATATCAGTACTTGAGTATTCCGTTCGGGGCTGTTGCTACGCAACCGAAAAGAGTTTTCATAAGTGGAGTTTCACTAAAGATTGTGGTTTGAAGTTTCTTCCCCGAGGAGAGATAACAGCTTGCCTATATATATATAGATGAAAGAATAAACCCTAGGGAAAGAGACGTGTATGGGTAGTGGATAGAGAAGGCAACCCTAGAGATGGAAAGGGAAGACACGTGCATAGGCATGAGACGTGCATGTAGTGGATTCTAATATTTGGTTCTACGGCTTGATTTTGGGTGGGGCTTTTTCCTTAGAATTTAGGATATCGATTCAACCTTTAAAAATATTATAACTTGTTCCACTAATTTTCTCGGTCCAATAAAATGTTTCACCTGGTCCAAAATACTTAAAGATTTAAACCTACTTGGCAAGCCCAATAAAATTATTCGATATTCATTGAAAATAAAAATTTGGGCTTGTAGTCTACTCCAACAATACTTGCAAATCTCAAGTGGGGTTTGCATCCGTATAAACCCAAAAATATTTTTAGAAAGTAGTTGGGTACTGGACCCGGGTGTTACATCTCATGTTGCATAAAATACACAAGCTATCTTAAGTTTAAGTTCAAGATAAAATCATAATAGTTTAATCAGATCTGTAAATTAGATAGCCATTTAGATGCATGGTACCAAGGTAGTTCAGATCCAGGTGGATGTGCAAGCCACGAACTCAAGCATGGTCCACCTTAGTATGCCAGAGTACCACACAGTTGGCTTCCTTTATATTGCAGCGGGGGAAGTTAGTGCAAAACCTTGCACACAGGGTTAAATATGTTGGCCAATCAGCTCAATAAAATTAGATCAGTTAAACATGTCAAAATAGTCGGTTAATTCAGATAAATCACGACAAGTCATGCACAACATAGGCATCAGCATGATCAGTCATAATTTTAAGTTTTCAACATGAAGTTATTTATGAAAAAATCCCTACGTTTATTATGTTTATGTTGTGATGAGTGTCTTACTAAGTATTTGACTCATTTTAGTTTTATTTCACGTTTTATAACCACCCAGGTCAGGATGATGATCGATACGAGTAGGCGGTCCATGTTTATAAGGAACAGACCATGAACTTAGTATTTCCAGTTCAGTCAATTTGAGAAATTGAGTTCTGTTTTATTATGACAACTTGTTTTATAAACTCTTTTAAGTGATTAACAATGCTTCCATAAATTATGCGAGTCTCTTGCCTGGCTATATGTACGTAATCAAGTGACATCCCTGACCTCAGAAGGGGAAGGGGGTGTTACAACATATCCTTTTAACACGAGGTATGTGCAGTTGACTCCTAGAAACTTAGTATAAAAGCCAATCTCTAGGTATAAAGAATGCTTTCTGAACTCTCTATTCACTCACACAAAATACTAAGACGATACTAATTTAGGCATTGGAGACTCCCTAGCCTCCACCAAGGCCCATGTCTCTTTGTGTTTTCTCTATGTTTGCAGTCTCAAGACCGAAGATCCGATTCGCTGGAGCCTAGCCTAGAGATATGCGAAACACGATGTTAACAGAGGCATTGTCTGTGAGATCTTCATAGACTTCACATGTCCTTCGTATGTCTATGAAAGCCCATTCTCAGACGACTTGGAGACAAGAGGAAGCAGCATCAATAAACATGGAAGCAAGATTAGCGGCAATGGAACAGTTGGTGGGAAAGCTGGCTACTAAGGTAGAGAACCTTCGAAAAGAGAATGAAATGCTCAAAGGGACCAGTAACGAACCAAGAAATGACGTGGAACCCAGCCATAGCGAGCACATTGGGTCCAAAAACGTGGAGGAGGAGAGGAGGAATATGCTAAATGAGCTGTGTAACTTTAAATGAAAGTACAAGGAAATGGCGAGAGAGATGAGCACCTTGTCATCAATGGATCATTTGTTCACTAGCACAGGCCTGCCTTACAATGAGGAGGTGATGGCGGTGCCCTTACCACCAAAGTTCTGGGTCCCCCTATGGAGATGGATGATGGGATGAGGACCTTCTCAAGCACTTGGAAACCTTTAGGGCTCACATGAATCTGCCCAGTTTCCTAAGGAAGGTGGCCTGCAAAGCCTTCCCATTGACTTTGAAGAGTCCAGCGAGTGGTTTGGGTCCCTGGCACCTGGGTCCATAGGAGAGGACAAGAGCTTGAAGGCATACTTGTTTAGGTTAAACAAAGTGTGCAAGACGACGGATGACCAAGATGAGAAGATAACTCTGGTAGCCCTCCTATGAGAACTATAGCTCAGTTCCCAATTCATGGTGGAGCTGGAAAGGAGGACTCCTACTACACTACGGGAGTTCAAGGATCATGCCAAAAACTTATCAACGTCGAAGACATGCTTCGTGCCCTAATTGAGCCAAGGAGGAAGGAATTAGAGTGGAAAGACAAAAAAAGGGAAGGCCTCAGCCATGGGCGAAGCTTGTGTGAAGCCAGAAAGAGGATTGGTCGATGATCGCCATAAAAAATGATGACTAGTAGCCTATTAGGATGATGGCCACGAGAGCAGCAACTGCCACTATTGCACCTACCACTAGCCCACCACCCATAATATAGAAAATTGCCTTTCCTTGAAAGAGGGAAGGGATCAGGTGGATCGGCCAAGGAAGAAGTATCCTCCTGCTTGTAGGCCAAAGCAAGTATAGAGGAGGAGGTCCCGGGAGACAGGTGCCTACAAGGTTAACAAGCTGAGGAGGGAAGAAATCCCGAGGTGAAGGAAGGCCAAGCAAAGGTCCCAATGTGGCCGCCCCAGTCGCAATGATATGAGAGTCCCCCACAATGGGAAATCAGGACCATCACAGGGGGTTTCACCGATAGAGGCGTGACCTTATCCAAACAAAAGGCTCGATACCGGAAAGTGTATTCAGCCAAGTATCCCCCCACCAAGTACAGAAGAGGCAAGCTGGCCCCCATAATATCCTTTGGAGAAACTGACAAGGAAAGGGTTCTTTACCAGTAAGACGCCACCCTTGTAGTGACTATGTTGGTTGCCAACTTCAGTACGAGAAGGAATGTTGTTGACAATGGCAGCTCAGTGGACATCCTCTTCTGGGAAGCCTGGACCCAAATGAAGATAGATGCCACTCAACTCCAGCCAACTCTCATGCCACTAAAGGGCTTCTCTAGGGAGACGGTCGAACCTGCTGGGACAATCGCACTACCCATCTTAGAAGGCAACATTCCTTGCACGGCCTCGATCATGGTCGACTTCTTGATGGTGAAGGCCCTGTCGTCTTACAAGGCCATAATTGGCCGGCCAACCCTCAACATCCTGAAGGCGATCACCTCCACAAACCACTTGAAGATGAAGTTCCCGACCAATTAAGGAGTGGGGAAGATCTGAAGAGAATAGGTTTTGGCGCAGGAGTGCTACGTGCAGTGACTAAAGCCCAAAGCTGGCGAGGTACACACGACCCTTCTTCTGGCCATTTAAGATGATGGATCCAAAAGAGGCTAGTAGAAGGGGTTAGATATGAGCCTCGCTTGAAACCTCGAACTGTCTTCATCAATGACTTCCCCTGATAGGTTAGAGGAAGGGTGGGGGGCGCATATCACAAACAAGCAAAGGGAACAAACTGCCGCACTCTCATAATGCTTCCTCGTAGGGGCAAGTTTTGTAATTTATAATTTACTTTCCTGTATAAACTCTATTAATAAAAGCATGATTTTTTAAAGAATAGAATGTGTATCTATTTACATTTCACCAACGTTATCATCAGCAACGTAAATCTCCATTGGAAAAATCTCCAACAACAACTTACCTCCTCGCGAGATACTAAAGGGATGAGTCATACTTAAGTGCTACTTTATCTCTCCTGCAGCTGAGTTCAGGCCAGTTCTCAGTTGTCCGACAACTTACCTTCCTCGTGAGCTTCAATAGGCAAGAGAGGGCACAGTCCCAGATCGCCCAGTAACTTACCTCCCCATGGGGCTCCAAAGGGCGAGATGAGCCTTAAGGCCATCTTCTCCCTCTTGCAGGGGAGAGCAGGTCTAGCCCCTCGACCACCTGAAAACTTAGCCCGACTTCCTCCATGATGAAGAGTGGGTCCAGCCTCCCCTATGGAGGAGAGCGGGGGCCCAGCCACTTGACTGCATGAAAAAATAACCTTGTCCCTATCACGGTGAAGTGCAGACTGGCTGCTTAACTGTCTGACATCTACTTTCCCCACAGGGTACCAAAGGGATGGGTGTAATGCCTAAATCTACTTTATCCCTCATGCGGTGAAGTACGGGCTAGCATTTAGCTGCCAGACAACTTACCTTCCCCATGGGCATCAACAATGGGAGCAGGTTCAATCCTAAGCTACCCGAACAACCCACCTCTCCATGAGAGTCGATAGGTGGGATAATCCCTCACGACGACCTAATCACTCCATGGGGGAGAGTGGGTCCAGCCCCACTAGAGAGGGCATCCTCATGAGCGAGGGCATCAACTTGGGTGACACAGACCTCGCTTACAACAGTACTACTCACCCGGTATGGTATTTTGGTAGAACCCATGATGGTGCTAGCTTTACTGTGTCTCCTGGGACCTTTTTTCTTGGTGCTCGCCATGGCCCCAAGGTCAAGGAGGAAAGAGAGGTTTGAGGTGGTGCCTTTTCTTCCTTCACCATTGCCGAGAATGAAGTCATCAACAACATGGCCAACCGATGGAGGCACTTTCTTTCGGTGGTACTCTTGGTTATTTTTAATTCCTCTTCACTACTCGTTGTTTTACTGCTGCTGTTAATCATTCTATTTTGATTTGTATTTTGTAGGGCATCCATAATAGGTGGACTAGGTTGACTTGGAAGAAATGGTTCGCGATGCAAATCATGCTTTTAAGCAAAGAAGAAGTTTGAAAGGTGGAATGCTGAGATGGTGGAATTGGAGATCCTACTCGAGCAGGCAGACAGATATGCTCACTCCCTGGTGGATGACCTGGAAATTCTTCACAATGAAATTTTCTACCTTCGTGATGAAATTTTCCATGCTAGGGAAGTGAAAGCCAAGGAAAATTTTGCCCTAGGTTTACTAGAGTTAGTGCAGGATTTTGCTAGGACTCAACTTTTTCTTGCACAAAGAGAATTTGAGTTCACGTAGGGTTCCCTTAATTTTGAAGACTTTGCCCTTAAGGAGGAATTGAAATCTATCTGCTAGGAGTTGTCAAGTTCTCAGGATTGTAATTTTGGACTCATGCGAGACCTGGTGGCTTCAATGGAGAAGGGGTGGTTAGCTGAGTGTGACCTCTCTGAGTTTCCTGGCTCCTTGGAGGAATTGCAGTGGTGGCATGAGGAATACAATAAGAGTCAAGCAGATAGTAATAAGAATCATAGGAAATTTCATAAGGCCTTTCATGCAAAAGATGCCCACCTAAAGGAGAAAATTGTGGAGGTGTAGGCTTTGGGGGCTGAACTGTTGGTTGCATGGGAGGAATACTCGCCTCCATCCTCAATTAGCATCAACGCATGCAGTGAGAGACCATGCTTTTGGTTATGGGTATGGTGCTGGCGTGTAGAGGCTTAGGTCTCATCTGCTAACTACTCTCCGTGCTGACTTAAGGCATCTAGATCTAAATCTATTCAAACCTAATGCAGCCTCACTCCAGTAATAGATACCTTCGTGCGAAAATCTATGCCTGACGTGTTTGATGATGGTCCTCCTCCACCTCTGCCCTTTGGTGGCAAAGATGCTTGAATTTTTATAATGTGTTATGTAAACTGTTGTAACTAAAATGAACAGCTCTGTTTTTGTAAATTCCTTCCTTACGTGTTTTAGACCTCTTTGTGATTAATGATCGTGCTATCACCCAACTTATCTTCTATGCTGTTTGGGCAATATACCATTTTGAGTTGTGATGTTCTCTTGCTGCTTTGATTGTGTTGCACTTATCATTTGTGCTTTTGTCGTTTGATGGACATTTGGGTGATGTGATCTGCTGACCCCATTGCCCTTTTTCCTTGGCGCTACAAGTCTTTTAGACTCGTTATTGGTTTTTAAGGTTGGCATGGTCTGTTGACCTCTATGCCCTTTTGCCTTGGCGTCGCAATTCTTTCTGACTCGTCATTGATTTTTAAGGATGGCTTGGACCTCCGCACCCTTTTTACTTAGCATTGTGAGTCTTTTAGACTCATCATTCGTGTTTAAAGGTGGCGTATTCTGTTGACCTCCATGCCTTTTTTACTTAGCATCGTGAGTCTTTTAGACTCGTCATTGGTGTTTAAAGTTGGCGTGGTCTGTTGACCTCTATACCCTTTTTACTTGGCACAGTGAGTCTTTTGGACTCGTCATTCATGTTTAAGATTGGTGTGGTCTGTTGAGCTCTATTCTCTTTTTACTTGGCACCGTGAGTCTTTTAGACTCGTCATTAATGTTTATGGGTGGTGTGGTCTGTTAAACATTGTGCCCTTTTTACTTGGCACGTGAGTCTTTTAGACTCATCATTGGTGTTTAAGGTTGGCATGGTCTCTTGACCTCCATGCCCTTTTACTTGGCACAGCAAGTCTTTTAGACTCATCATTGGTATTTAAGGGTAGCGTGGTATGTGAACCTCTGCACCCTTTTTACTTGGCACCACGAGTCATTTAGACTTGTCATTGGTGTTCAAGGTTGTCGTGGTTTGTTGACCTCTGCGCCATTTTTACTTAGCACCACGAGTCTTTTAGACTTGTTATTGGTGTTTAAGGATGGCATAGTTTGTTAACCTCCACACTAGGCCTATGCATAAAAGGCCTTGGGCTGATCCGTCAGCAAGACCCACTATTGTCCCATGCAACAAAATTTGGGTTCATTGGGTCAAGTAGAACAAAAGGTTGGTTACGTATTATATTGATCGAAATGGATGAAACTGATCACAAATTTAGTTTTGAATTGAGTTCTCTCCTTAAATCGCCAACTAGTCGTTTGCAGTGTCCGTTCACCTTTGTTGCTTCTCCATGAGGTCCAGATTTGTGCACTCTCAAATCTCACGCACTTCGCCATTCATGGTTCCAGCCTTATCGCCCTGGCCTTTAAGCAAGCCATCAAAATTCAGAAACCTAGGATCGTTGGTAGTGGCAAGGCACTTTTCGTCACCATGGGGCACCTTAACATGCCCACGTTGCGGCTCGGCATACTTGTTTCCTCCACTGGGTCTATTGACTCACTCAAAAATGAGTAGCACAAAGGCTATCCCAAGTGCAGGAGGATGTCGTGTAATAATTAGGAATAAATTCCTAGATCGTCTTCTCAGGGAAAGCTACTTAAACTCAAACTTGTTGAAAATGGTGAAAATTTTCACAAAGAGAAAATAAAGATGATGGTATGTGCAATGGATGGAAGAGTGCAACAAGAAAGAAAAAGGGCACTACTCATGGACTAGATTCATATTTTTAGATTTTTGAGTATCGAATTGAAATTTAAAAGACTAAGAGATTAAACTAAGATATTAATAAAACTAAGATAAGAATTAAACTAGATTAGAAAGTAATTGACAAAATACGAACTGAAAATTGAAAAGCCCCAAAATCAAGATTCTAGGGTTCATCCGTGTATTCAAATCACAAATTTTCAAAATTAATCCATAGCAATTGTAATCATTATTAAATGAAAGCTTAATGAAGCGAGAAAAATAAATAACACAAAGTAAATAAATAACAAATAAATTGCTCAAACTTCTAAGCCAAAAATCTCAAAAATATTCCATAAACTTAAAACTGAAATTAAATAGCAAGAAGGGAATGAAAAGATCAAGCCAATTGAATGGAGATGAAGATTTGAAGCGGTGGAGGAGGCTGAGATGTAGTAGCAATTGGACCCCTTAAGGAGCTCTTCAATATGTTGTCGTGTGAGTGAATGCTCCAGAAGAATTTATGTGTAGCTGAATGAATGATTGCTCGAGAGAATCCCCCTTTTTGGATCTGAGTGAAAATGGAAGGAAAAAAATAAATTGTAAGTGTTGCTTGTAATTCCACAGTGTTTTTTAGGCCAAAAGTCGGCCATATGTTGTAAAATCCAATATATATACCCTTACGGCGGAATAAACCCTAGATCTATAAAATACGATGTCTCTCGAGCGGCGTGTCGAGCGGACATCGAGCGTTCAACTCTGTCTGACTTCGCTCAAGCGGCCAATGCCTCCGCTCGAGCTCACTGTCGAGTGGCATTCGAGCGTTTGAATCTGCCTGACTTTCGCTCGAGTGGCCAATGCCTCTACTCGAGCGATGTGGACCAGACTCCACAGTAATCAACAGTTGGTAAAATTAAGCATAAATTCATGCTATTAATCAATTTAAATCACAACTTAGATTTATTCATCTTAATCATTTTTTCATATAAAACCAGTGATAATGTAATAAAAGAATTAAAATATATTGGTTCCAAATGTATTAAAATATGCAATAACTTAGCTCAATCATCTATTTTCGGGTGTAGGTTCTTGATGATGGCGTTGGTGGATTTGGTTCAGATCAAGTTGGGGGTATTGGCTTGTGGGAGTCTGTATTTTGCTATGATTGGGCCTCTAGTGATTCTAGTCCGTTCAGCACTTTTCGTTTATGTTTTTATCTGAAATTGTTTAATAGTTCAAAGGGTTGGAATTACCAAATGATTCTATTTTTTTATTTGATTATGTTTATGTTGAATCAGTGTTTTAAGGGTGCATGACATGTCTAACTCTGGAGTATAAAATTATTGGTTTAGGTGCTTGAGACTTGGGTCTACTAGTGTTTGCGCAAAGGTTCATGGGTCAGAGTAGAGAATGAGTTTCGCTATGATGGCATCTTGTGCTAGTGGTGGCGGCATGGTGGAGAGGGAGTGGTATGGGAGTAAGTAAGCGGGTTTTGGAGGATGAACTTGGGAATAAGAAAGAGAAGACACTGCTGAAGAGTTTCTACAAAGAAGCAGAATGAAAATTTTCCCTCTCCAATGATTTCCCTCCAGCCAAACACTATTAACTTCAATGACTGCCATTTAATTGGGCTCCTTTTAGTTCTTTCTTCTTGGAATATCAAACCCTAGCTTCAATCCCATATAGTATGAAGGCCAAATTTGGTTCGGTATCTTTTTTTTTTTCTTTGTCTTCTTTCTTGGAAATGTAGTGCTTGGTTTTCACTTTTTGTTTGGTTTCCAAGAAAATGTAAAAGGGGTAGGAAGCGATCAATATTTTTCCTTGTTCATGGTATTTTTCTATTTATTCTTTTAATCTTAGCATTCTTGTAGAGATCTGTATGATGGAAATTTGTATGATGGAAATTATAGATAAGATTTGGAAGTTGAAGCTTTGATTAGAATGGATAAAGGTCCTCTATCAAAGAAGAAGAAAAAGGGGAGTATTTTCAATTTTCATTTTTAAAGATCAGTTGGGTCATTTGGGTTCAACCCAATTTTGTTTTGACGGGCCGGTTTGGGTCAGGTTGGCGCCCTAAATGGACATATTTAGGTTGGGCGCAAACCCTGGTATTTTGAGCTCGGGTTGCAGGCCTACTTCGTGCCTTTTTTACTTGGCACCACGAGTCTTTTAGACTCGTCATTGATGTTTAAGGATGGCGTGGTCTGTTGACCTCCATGCCCCTTTTACTTGGCATCGTGAGTTTTTTAGTCTTGTCAATGGTGTTTAAAGTTGGCATGGTTTGCTGAGCTCTAAGCCCGTTTTACTTGGCACTATGAATCTTTTAGACTCATCTGTTGACCTTCGAGACTTTTTTACTTGGCACCACAAGTCTTTTAGAGTTTTCATTGGTGTTTAAGGATAACGTGAGGCTGGAATGAGCACTTTATTCATCATGAGAAGGGAAAATGATAATGTAGTTCTAACAAATGTACCAAGAATAGCAAGAATGTAAAGTAGAAAGTAAGCCATTATTACGGGTAAAATTTATTCAAATGCTCTGCATTCCAGGGGTGTTGTATCTCTTTGCCTTGGCTATTTTTAAGCCATAGGACCCTGGTCTGTCGTTGGCCACTACTATGTACAATCCTTCCCAACGGGGTCCCAACTTGCCTTCTTATTTGGTCGTGACTCCATTCTCTTCTAGGACCAAATCCCCTATCTTGAATGTCATAGACTTTACTCTCTTATTGAAGTATTGCTCAGCCTTTTTCTTCTCATGCAGCATTCTAACTTCAGCTGCTTCCCTCTCTTCCTCTAGAAGGTTGAGGTGTTCTTCCATAGCTTCATTATTTTGGGTTACCAAGAAATGACGAGTTCAAAAACTTGGCAGCCCTACTTCCACTACGTTACGACCTTGCATCCATACACCAGTGTGAATGGGGCTTCTCCGTGGGCATGTTCACCATGGTTTTGTAGGCCTATGGCGCACTCCTAGAAATTCTTCCACCCATTCCCCTATTTTGTCCATGAGCTTCTTCTTCAGAATTGCTAGCAATGCTTTGTTTATGGCATCTGATTGCTCATTTGCTTGTATGTGCCTTGGAGAGGAATACTTAACTTGTATTTTTAGGTCGGCGCACAGCTCCCGATAGTGGTCTGAGTCAAACTGGCTCCCATTATCTAAGACTATGCTTTCTGGAATTCCATACCGACAGATGATGTTCTTCTATAAGAACTTCATCACAACCTTGCTCGTTATGGTCACCAACAGCTCCGCCTCCGCCCATTTGGTAAAGTAGTCAACCACTACAATGATAAATTTGACTTCCCCCTTTCTAGGTGGTAGAGGCCCGACTAAGTCAACACCTCACTCAGCGAACGACCAAGGGGCGGTCATAGGAGTCAGCTCTTTTGGGGGGCGTGGGGGATCGGTGCATACGTCAGGCACTTTACACACTTCCTTGTAAATTCTCAGGCGTCTATGAGTGTGTTGGGCCAATAATATCTAGCTCTTACCACCTTCTTGGCTAGGGCCTACTGGCTCGATTGATTTCCACATATTCCTTCACGTATTTCAGCCAGAACATACTGTGCTTCTTGTTGTGAGATACACCGAAGTAGGGGTAACAAAGCCCCTTTTGTAGAGGACCTCGTCTACTCTTACAAACTTTGCTACCTTTCTTCTTGTCTTCCTTGCTTGTTTCTTTCCTTTCGGTAGTTTGCCTATGTCCAGCTATCTTAGAACATCATTGGCCCACGCGGGGCTGCTTGCGCTTATTAAGCACACTTCTGACCCTATGGCTGGGACTTCAATGGCTGTCTTTTTGACATCCCAGGGGAAGGGTGTGTCCTCCATCCCTGATGCTGTGCGTGCCAACCTGTCTACTACTACATTGTCTTCTCTAGGCACTTGGGATATATTGAAATACAAGAACCGATAGCGTGCCTCCTAGACTCGAGCCAAGTACTTCTTCAACTTCTGCCCTTTAGTGGCATACAAGCCCAACACTTGGTTGACTACCACATGTGAGTCTGATTTTACATCTACATCAGTTTCCCCTAATGTTGTGGCTATAGAGAATCCTGTCACCAATGCCTCGTACTCTACTTCACTGTTGGTTGTCTTGAATGTGAGGGTTGCCATGTAACACTATTCTTGGCCTTCGTTATTAATTATGGGGATTCCCACCCCTCCTCCTGCCCAACATGAAGAACCGTCTATATAGAGAGCCCATTGTTTTCTTGTCGTGGTAGTGACCGTTTATGGCGGGAAACCTGTGAATTCGGCAATGAAATCTACCAATGCTTGCCCTTTCACCATCTTCCTTTGTAAGTACTCTATATCAAACTCACATAATTCAACCGACTATCCTACCAATCTCCTTGTGTTGTCTGGTCTTTGAAACACCTTTGCTAGCGGGCTTTCTATAAGTACCTTGATTGTGTGGCCTTGAAAGTATGGGCGCAACCTCTTGGTCCCTGTTACTAAGGTGAAGGCTATCATTTCCATTCGTCTGCTCTCTTCAAGGTTCAACTTATATAGTATACAAGCAGTTAAGCGGCCCCTTCTTCTTTGACTAGGATGTCTCAAACTACATGTGGGGATACTGCCAATATGCATAGAGTACATCACCCTTTACTACCAATGGCTCATTGGCTTTTGGCTTGTTGTAAGTTCTGCTCGTCCTTGACCTCCACACCTCTTTCCAAAGAAAATGCTAAGGGTGGGGGTAAGGGTCGCCGTAAGGCATTCTAGTCGCTCTCTTGGCCAGCCTGTATGTTGTCACTTGCAACAGTACTCACCTCACTCTTATTGTTCTTTTACTTCTACACATAACATTCTTGTGCTAGGGCCTTCTCGCCACGTATTTCTTCTACGTGCTTCTTCTACTTTACCATCGGTTGGAAATTTTATCTTAAGGTGGTATGTAGATGTAACTGTCCTAAGATTATTGAGCGTTGGTCACCCTAATATAGCATTGTATGATGATGGAGCCTTCACGATCAAGAAATTAGTCATGGTAGTGGTTGTATGTGTTCTTGTTCCTGTTGTGACCAGGAGAGTGATGGCATCCACTAGTTGGATCACGTCTCTGGAGAAACCATTTAACGATGTCAAAAAGGCTTTTCGATTAGCTACATCTATGCCCATTTTTATGAAGGCTTCCCAAAAAAATATATCTGCTAAGCTACCATTGTCGACAAGGATACGCTTAGTGGTGTAATTGGCAACTAAGAGAGTTACTACTAATGAATCATAGTGTGGGTACAACACCCATTCACAATCTTCTTTCCCAAAAGATACGATTATTGAGGTGTTAAGCTTTTGGTACTTGGGAGACCTGTCTACTACATAAACTTCTTCATACCTTGCTCTTCAGGCTTGAGCCTTTTGGCTAGATGAGGACGCACCGCTCCTAGAAAATTGGCCTACTATCGTTCTCTTTTCCTGTATGGGCGCCCTATCTCTATCATTGTTTAAGCATGCCATTTCTATGTCGTTGCCGCCAGTATCTTCCCTATGCAGTCGCTGCCTGTCTAGGTTGTTACTTCTATGTGAATTGTGCCCTTGCTGGTATCGTGGCTTTGGTTTCAAGCATTCTGTAATCATTTGCTCCAATTCTCCTATGCCCGCCAGTTCAGTGACCCTTTTTTCAAGGTCATGCAGTCTTCTATCCAATGTGAATTCATTTGATGGTATTTGCAATAGCGGTTGCTAGTCCTAGATTGGTAACATGACTCTTCCTTTTCTTATACAATTAGATTATTGTGCATCAATTTGGTGTTGCGCTCTTGCTGCCTTTCCCGTCTTCTATCCTCATGATTCGGCGTAGGCTTCTTGTTGCCCAGATTGGTTATACGTTCTGTCTTGGGCTCTCTTGTCCTTGGATTTGCACAAGCTTGGAGTGTATCTTCAGCATTAAGGAAGTCATTTGCTTTGTCTATAAACTCCCTCAAAGTAGAAGGGGTCTTCTTGGCCAACTCGACCATGAAATGGTTGCGCGATCAAATTCTGCCCAGAAGGGTGGCCAAAGTGATGTTCTTGTCTTATCGTAAGTCATCAATCTCTCCTTATTAAAGCAGGTGAGGTATGTTTTCAAATTCTCCTCCTCCCTCTGCTTGAGCTTTAAGTGGTACGCTATTGGGCGCAAGCTGAATTGTGTCAAGAACTACTTAGCTAGCTCCTTAAAGTTGTCGATCAATCTAGGTCAAAGAGTGCCAAACCATCCTCTCACCCTCCCCCTCAGGGGCAGAGGAAAATTCCAGCAAGTGATTTCTTCAGGGAAGTGGTGGAGTGTGATATGTGCCTTCAAGTTCTCCAGTTTATCTATTGGGTCCTTGGACCCGTCGTACATCTCTATCTACGGCACCTTGAATTTGCGTGGGAGTGGCAAGACCATGATTTCCACACTATAGGGCAAGTCATTTCGGCTTAACAACTGCTCTCCTGAAGAGGATCCCCCTATCTTCTTTACCATCTCTTCAAATATTCCAATGAGACTCCACAGCTAGCCATGCATCTTTTTCTTCTCTATATCCTCTACATTTTCTCATCCACTACTATGCACTTCCCTTTCACCCTACTCTCTATGGCTATGCCTGGTTGCATCCTTAAGCTCTAGGTTTTGTCTCTTCAAGTCTTCATTTTCTTTCTTCAGATTCTCCATGGTATCTAATGCCATCTTTAGCATCTCCTCTGTTGCAACTAATCATGCCTCCATGGCAGTAGGCATTGTTTCTGGTTCACGGATTGCTTGGGAACGTGTCACAATCGGAATGCGGGAATCATGTTGGTGTCCAATGACAAACTGAAATCAAAGATCCCATGATTCCATAGACTGCGCCACTATAAAGGACGTGTCCGTCAATCTGTAAGTCAAAGTGGATGGTACTAGATGCCTGTGGCGACTCCGATGCCTAAGTTAGTGATAAGTGATAAATAATAGTTTAAGTGTATATTCAACGAAGTAAGAGTTACTTGTTACCTATATAGATAGGTGTAGATGTTCATTGGATCAACACTGTTAATTAGATTACCTTCTCGTGATATCTAACAGTAAAGCTTATCCCTAAACCACTGGAGTAATTTAATCGCCATACCAAGGCTTATCAATTGGAGTAATCTAATCACTATACCATGGCTTAATCTAGTAGTCGGGGTGGCCTAGCAGTTTATTCGGTAGCCGATTACTCATAAGTAGCAGGTCGTTGTAGGCCATTGGTATATGATTTGGGTTGGGTCAATATTAGCCCCTCCATGTCTATACATGAATGTTTTCATTGTAAGCACATGGAGGAAACACTTATTGAAAACGTGATTTGACGAGTTGGAAATTAACTAAACTATTCATAATAGTGTTATATCGATAAAGAGATCTCATAAAAATAAATTTACAATTTGATATGATTTTATATGATATATTACATATAATTTATAGTAAAAATAACTTTCACTACAAGATAAGTGGGCTTTTGTAACCAAAATTTAGTGACCAAAAGGATTATTTCCTAAAATTTTGGTTAAAAATAGTCTTTTTGGTCACTAAATTTTGATCACAAAAGCCCTCTTCTTTTGTAGTGTTTACGATCCAACGTACAATATTAAGTCATGTGGATTTATAAAATTCTTATTATTAAATTCTTTTACGATTAAAATATTTCTAAAAAAACTTAACCTAGCTACTGTATATAATATATATATTATATAGCTACAAGAAAATTACTCTTCCAAAGCAATAAAGGCTTCGGTTTCGTGTCAGCCACTCATTAAAATTTTTTATTCAACTTAGATATTTGGGAGCACAGTCAAAATTTGGAATGGACCTTATTTTGCCAACTCATCCATGCATGCACATAAAGACTTTCAAGTTATAGCTTAAAAAAACAAAACATGTTTGCTAATCGTAATCCTTGCGAACTGCAATATATACGCGTTTTAAGAAATGAGTTCCACGTCCTTTTGTGCGCAAACTCGGCATTTTCCATTTACAGCTGGGGCTTGTTTCCATCATCGAGTTTGTCAAATTAGGAATCAATGCTTCAGCCCTAATCTTTGTCGAGTTTTGGTGAATTGATTTGTATTTTTAAGGTGCGTTAATTTGGTTGTTTCTTAAAGCAGTTTGAGTAGCACTGTTTATCATGTTATTATTATTTAATAAAAATCTAATAACATTATCACGCCAATTTTATCACCACACGTTCTGAGAATTCTTCATTAGAAAAATAATGTGGTCATGGTAAGAAAAATAGGGATGTATTCCATTACATAAGCCATATATATATATATATAATATATGTAATCAAAGGCCTAAAACAAAATTAATCAATAATTATACATGTCTTGTTAATGTCAAATGACTAAAAGTCAAACATTAGATCACCATAAAAAAGATTTCAAATCATTTGAAAGAGGTCCCTACTTCAAACGTCAGAGTTTACTTGAGCCTTTTTCCAACCACTCTCCAACATTTCTGCTTTTGGGTCAAGCATTGCATCATCGTCATGGGGAAAGTTACCTTAATAGTGTGAACTAATTTTGGCTACCACCATGTAATATATAATCAAATTTTACTTTTATGTTTGGAAGAGAAGAATCACTCCCCAACTTGCCCCTTGTGTGGTCATTCGAATTGAATTCTTGGCCTATGCTCTATTTTTGTGATCTCATATTTAGGACTTTGATGCATGCTGATATGTTTTAATCAAAAAATTGTATGTGAACACTAAAATGGGTTCCTTGGCACGCAAAAAGAAAAATATTGGTTCAACATGCATGTGCAGTTTTGTACCCAACAAACGTCATCTATATAGCTAGAAAAACTTATAATGTCGATCGTCAGGTTGGCAAGAAATCCATTAATAGCAAACAAGTGAAGTATATAATCAAAGTGGGCACCGGATGAAGTTCCGATTTCAAAGTTCGAGTTCAAAATTTTACTCAAATACCATGTTAAATTCCGACTTATTTTAAAAAAGAAATAAAGTTAATTAATTATCTAACTATATATATTCTAACAAATTGCAATGTTGTATTATCATAGGCATAATTATTTGAGATTTGTCTTCTAGAACTTACTTTCAATGGAGGGATGCATAACTAATTCCATTATTATATTATTGATATGGAAGAGGTTTGAAACTTAACTTGGAGAAACGAGTTCAAGCATGAGGTTCTACAAAATGAGTTCCATATATAATGTTTAAAAATGGAGTTGAAACACTTTTCGTCATCGATCTGTCTGCTGTGGTTCACTTTTTTTGACTCAGTACACAACCACTTTTTCAAAAAGAATAAAAAATCTGCCACAGAAGAATCGATTGCCAACTTCTACGTATATTATTTACTGGAGGCCGGAATCATCACGTGTCCATTTAATAATTATATTATGTAGTCTGGCCCTTTGTTTGTTTGTTTCCGAACCACATGCTTCGAATCCCGATAGCCAAATGAAAGTTTTCTTTCGGATTTTTAGTCAGATTTATTTCAGAAAGTATTTGGTTTCACATTATTGCTTACACCAATACGCCAGTAAAAGTGAGACAAAAAGGCCACCTGGGTCGTCTTCTAAACAGTAATTAATTAAAATATTGGCGAAAAAAAGGTGGGGGTTGGAAGCAACTTATCATTATGCTCCTATTTTCAAACCGGCTAGCTATTCAAATGGACATTTGGCAAATAAACAAGAAAAGATTTCAATGTTCAAACGCCTTTCTTCAATGCGCATAGAAACATTTGGAGCCACGTGTGTATATATATGCCCATCCGAGTGCTCAAACCTCTCCAACACATATTGCAAAATCGTGGAAATTCCAAGATCGAAAAGATGAAGCCAGTAACCCAATTCTTGTTTTGCTGTTTCTTCATTGCTCTTGTTTTGCATTCATCCCGGCCTGCAACATCTCAAGAAGTTGGTAAGGCAAAATCCAATGCTTCTCATGTATTGGAATCCTTAATTTGTTTCCATCAAACAAACATGTATGGGCACGACATGCAATACACAATATATAGACGCATAAATTAAGGACGCTTCCAAAACACTTTCTTCAAGGCGTTTCTGTTGTTCTATCTTGTTTTCTTCAGTAAACTTATATTTTAGAACTTAGATTTTCATCAGTCTTATAATCATTATTCTTTCACTTTCTTTTAACAATCTATCTATAATGGTAATGCTTGTTTTCACCTAACTTCTTTACCATTGTATTCAGCTTTTGGTGATGTATAGACATTCCTTGTTTTCGTAAATCTGTGAATTAGTAAAGGTGCTGTTATAACGTAAATGTATTCATTCCCCTTTCCTTAATGGTGCAGATGATGAACGAGACTTTGACTACAGTGAGACAAGTGGAAAGGGACCGTCTCAATGGGGAGAGATTCACCCTGAATGGAGCTTGTGCAAAGATGGATCAATGCAATCTCCGATTGATTTGCTGAATGAAAGGGTGGAAATAGTTTCCCATTTGGGAAGACTCAATCGGAATTACCGTACATCTAATGCCACTCTCAAAAATAGAGGCCATGACATGAAGGTAAGCAAAAGATCATGAAGAGGGAATTATTAAAGAGAAATTAATGAAATAAACAATGGGAATGCAATAAAGTGCGATTACATATCCACCAACTAGTAATATTTCTTTCCAAAATATTATAATAATAATCACAAAAGAAGAAACAACGCAAGGATCTAGCTGTTGGGTTTGGTGAGATTTTCTGGTAAAGAGCATGCGCAAGTCTTAAGAAATCTGCAAACTACTTTTCCGGCCTTCCTCGTGATTTCTTTGAAGTAACCATTCTTCTTCTTGATTAATTAACGTTTGTGAATGCAGCTGGAATGGGAAGGCGGCGCAGGATATATTAAAATAAATGGTACTCAATATGTACTCCAGCAAAGCCATTGGCACTCACCCTCTGAACACACTATCAATGGCCGGAAGTTTGATCTAGAGGTGCACATGGTCCATGAGAGCTCAGATGGAAAAGTTGCTGTGGTTGGAATTATGTACACGATTGGACGCCCTGATTCTTTCTTGTCATTGGTAAATAAAAATCAAAGACTCTCTCTCTCTCTCTCTCACTCTCTCTCTGTCTCTCTCTAATGGCTTGTGTTGTGTATGTCTACGTACAGATAAGGCATCAGTTGTCAGCCGTTGCCGTTAACAGTGCAGAAGTGACAGCGATGGGAATCGTCGACCCAAAGAAGATAAAAATAGGCAGTAGAAAGTATTACAGATATATTGGGTCCCTTACAATTCCCCCTTGTACTCAAAATGTTGTATGGACCATCGTGAGAAAGGTATGTAATTTGTTTCTCTTTTTTGCCAACTCTTCATGTATTGTTATTAAAGATGTAAATAATTCTGATCAAGTTTACTCATTATCAGGTGAGGACTGTTACACGAGAACAAGTTAGGTTGCTTCGCGTGGCCGTTCATGATGTGAGTACTATATCCGCTCACTCGATTATTCCTTTATATATCAAACATGTACATATCACATCAAAGTTTCAATTTCTTTCTCAGGGGAGGGGTCCTTCTCGAAGTGTTTATTCATGTAGTAATTAAAGATGGTTTTTCCTTATTTTTTGCAGGGCTCAGAGACAAATGCAAGACCACTACAACCAATAAATAGGCGATCAGTGCATCTATATAGACCAAGTGAAGTGGAAGATTAAATTCCGTCACTGTCAGGGGTTTCCTTTGAATCTTATATGACGTGAGAAATATTTAGTCTATACAAGAATTTTACAAAAATATTTATAAACTGATATAACTTGATGTAAAATAAATCTAATGTATCATCACATCAGTTTGTGGCTTACTTTTTTGTAAGATTTTTATAGACCTAGTATTAATTTCTTTTAATGGTGTTGATGAAACATAGGATAGAATGGAGGCTTAGAAGTTGGGACGGATTACGTATACATGATGTATTAAATTTATTTCCATTGTTAATTATACATTAATGTTTATTCTTCGAGAGCATTTATATATCTACCTTCCATGAACAAGACAAGCTAGCGTGTTTTTCGAAACTATTTTTTCATAGTTTTGAATTCTATTATGTTAGTACTTCAGGCTATTCCGATTGAAGTAAAAATTTAAGACATCTGATCTCCTTGATCTACTTCCAATATTATATTAATTAATGATTTCGTAACTGATCGAGAGCAAGTAGTTGGGGGTCTATATATTGACAGAAGGAAAATCCAAAAAAGTTTAATGAGTCTTTTCTTTAGACTATATATTTATGTTAGAAAAATCAAAGATCAAGTACAAATATATATGTTGCCCAGATGACTAACACAAGAGGGGGGTGAATTGAGTTGTATTTAAAAAAAAATAATTATAAATCAAATATACAATTTAAAATATAAACAAAATACGAAATAACAATAAATATAAAGAGTAAGGGTAAGAGAGAAGCAAACTCAGTATGTTAACGAGGTTCGGCCCCACTGCCTACGTCCTCGCCTCAAGCTACCCCTTGAGGATCCCCGAATTCACTATTCAATCTCCTTAAGGTGGAGATAGAAACCTATTACACCTTTGAACAACACCGCTACAAAGGATCTGTGTAGAACACCCTCTACACTTGCAATCACCTTACACTTGGTGATTCAACAATTCCCTGTGTAGAACACTTTCTACACGCACAAGGGTTGTACACACCCTTTTTCAATGAGTGAAATAAGAACAATACAAGCACAAACTATATCTCTCAAAATGAATAAGAGTTAAATCTCAATACTTAAAGAAGAGAGAATGAAAGATTTGAATGAATATTGTATGCTCTTGGTGTTGTAAATGTGAAACTCTCAAATGATCTATTTATAGGCATATGAGACTTCATATTCAAATTTAAAAAGATTCACATGTCAAAAACATCATCATTCACTTTTCAAGAAAAAAAACATAATCTTTTTACTTTTTGCATATGACAAAAGGAGCACACTTTGCTTTTCAAAAATTTCAAACCTAATTTTTTACTTTTTGCATATGACAAAAGGAGCACACTTTACTTTTCAAAATATTCAAACAAAGGCATCTTCCTTACTTTTTGCATATGACAAAAGGAGCACACTTTGTTTTTCAAAAAATTCAAACAAAGGTATATTCCTTTTGCGTAAGTCAAGAAAAACATCAATCACTTTTAAAAATATTCAAATAAAACGTGCACATGTGAAAGATGACAATCAATTATCTTTAATATTTTCAAAGTTCAACCCTTTAATCATGGCATGCACATGTGAAAGATGACAATCAATTATCTTTCAAAATTTTCAAATTTAATTTTCAAAATATTCATGCACATGTGGAAAATGTATTTTAATGCTTTATGATAAAATATTAATTTTTGAACCTTAATCCTAATTTCGAATTTTAAGAGATTTACAACATTTCTCTATGACTTTAATGTGAACTTGTTTCCTTCTTGCTCATGTTTGGTTCCTTGATGTGCTTGACTCTATTGTGTGGAGAAATTGAGCTTGAGACTCCTTCATTCTTTGAATTCATTTGTTATCATCAAAATCCATGTGTAAATATATAATTACACAAAACTTGAAACCTTAGGTTCAACAATCTCCCCCTTTTTGATGATGACAAATACTTGATAGAACCTGAAGCCTGTATTAATACTTAAACTCCCCATGAAAATGTGCATTAGTTTTTCAAGAAAAAATATAAATATAATTCCAAGCATATATAACAAGTTTAGCAATTTAAACAATGTTAATGTTCTAGTCTAAAACTTCTCCCCCTTTTGGCATCATTAAAAAGGATCGGCAGCAAGTAAATAGACTGAAGAAAACGGTGCATTAATAGACACTGTAGATAGTTGAAGAAAAAATAATAATAATTGGATCCGTCCGTTGACTTGGTTTCAAATGTGCTTCCAAGTATAGAAGTGTCAAGTTGTATCAAGGATAAATCCAGGATCGTATTCCACAGGGACAATGGGTTATCAAAGCGTTTGTGGGAATTTTGTGCAAAAAGTGTATCAATTATAAGAGATGAAAATAATTGTGAATCTGTATTTCTAAAATTATTAAGAGCCAAGAGAATTAAAGAAAATGTGTAGAAGTTGAACTAAACTTGTAAGAAGCAATAAAACAAACACTTGGGATGCAAATTTCACTCATTTCTATTTTGAAATTGGATTTACCTCTAATTTCATCTTCTCTCAACCACGATCCCATTCCTAGAAGTCATGGTCGGTTAATAAGACAATAAGCACACTTTTCAATGTAGTCAAGGTACTCGACAGATTTTATAACAAGTGTAAAAGTGAAAGAAAGCCATCAAAATCTTGTTACAAGTTCAAGCATCAATCGTGCCTTTACGTCTAAGATTGATCAAGTTCAAGAACATAGAACTTTAATCCTTCTTATAGGCAAAATGAAATACAATCTATCAAGTTAATCATTTAAAATTTCATAACCTTGAAGAAAATCCAACTCAAAATAGTCATGAGTTACTCATTGAATCCCAAGCTAAAAATCTAGCCTATCATTACTTAATTAGCAAAATGCTTAAAAATGATAAATCCTAACATTTCAAGTTGAATGAAAATAAGTGCAGAAGAATAAATAAAACAAAATGGAACGAACTGAGAAATAAAACTTAACGATCGAACTGAAAAGAAATAAAACAAACTGAAACTCCACTATACGAAAAATGCTGAACGGAAATAAAGAAATAAATGCTGAACAAAAAGTAACTAATGCCGCTGACTGAAAAGCGAGAAAACCAGTGCTGAATGAAAAGTAAAAACTAAGTAAATAGCTTCTATCTCCAACGTAAATGAAAGAACAATGAAAAAGAAAACTCCACTGTCTACCAGCAAAACGGAGAAGAAATAAAAGCAAATAAAAACAAACCCAGCCGCCTCAAACGTCTGCTACCAAACGTAAAAGAAAGGAAAAAAATAAAGCTAAGGACTAATCTACTGTTGTTGCTTCCAGCTAAAGCGAAAAAGAAAGAATGAATATAAAACTCTACTGCGCCGAAGACTCCAACGAAAACAGAGTGAACCATAAAAATAAATACATGCCGCCTCTCTAAACGAAAAAAGTAAGCTCTAAGAAAACGACATGCTAAAACAAAGCTACCGAAAGAAATAAACTGTCTGGAACGAAAAATAAGTGCTGTAAGACAAAGCAAGCCGCCTTGTTCTGCAATGAAAATAACCAGCTAACCGAAAGAAAAGAAAGACTAATAACTACTCTACTGCTGCCTCCGTCTACCCGAAAGAAAAGAAAAACAATTCCCCCTCGACCAAAACAAGCCGCCTCCTCTTAAACGATCAGAAAAGAAATAAAATTCCAGCTACTCTACCCTAGTGCTAGGTCTGGAACCAAAAAGCAATCCACATGCCAAAAGCTAAAACTGAATAATCCTCACGTTGATGCCAGCGTGATCTTCTATCAAAGTTAAGGGCTAGCTGTTCTGCTGCACGTCCGAGTGCTTCAAATTGTTTTCTGCATGTGTGCTGTCCGAGTGCTATTTCCTGCATGTGCTCATAGTTCTCATTTTCTGCCGTGAGTTTCTAATTCTTGCATGTGTGCTGAGCTGCCGAGTTCCACTTTCTGCATGTGCTGTCCACTTTCCATCATGTGTCGTGAGTTACACTGCATTTCTGCATGTGTTTTTGATCTTTCTGCATGTGTTTTCTTCACTTTCTGCAGGAGGTGCCGTGAGTTGCTGTCATGCATGTGCTTGTTGCTTTCCATCTGCACGTGTGCTTGCTGAGATTTAACTTTCTGCTTCATGTGCTGAATGTAAACTGCATGTGAGTGAGCTGTGTTTCAACTTTTCTGCAGGTGCTCTTGCTGTTTTCATCTTGTTTTCCTGTTGTTGCAAGTTGCTTCCGTGACTTTCTGCTGCAAGTGTTTCTTCTCTGCCCGAGTGATGTTTCTGTTTGTTTTTTCTGCATTAAGGTTTGCCGTGTGTTGCATATGTAAACTGCTTTTGCCGTGGGCCCAAGTGATGCATGTGTTGTACTGCATGTGTTGGTTTGAGCTGCATTGAGGTGCCCGAGTGTCCATGGATTTTCTGCATGTGCTTGTGTTCGGTTTGCCATGAGTTGCTGAATGTGTTTTCAATCCTTTGCATCCGTGAGTTTCAAGTTCCAATTTGATGCATGTGCTTCTTCTTCCTCTTCTTTTCCGAACCTTTCCTGTTACAAGAGGAATAAAATTCAAATATTTATTTTCATGTGAAATAAATGCATTATAAATCTTTAAAAGCACTAAGTATGTCAGAATTATCAATTGACTCAAGTATTGTGATCTATTGCATAATTAAGTACTTAAATCATTTTTTATTAAACAATTTATTCACTTAAGTAACTTAATCATGCAGTTTTAGCGCTTCATCATCCGTGACCCGACAAGTGTGGCTGGAGATTTGAAAAAAAACGCCTGATGTTGTTGACAAATGAGATTGAAGGCTCCGAGTTTCTAAAAAAAGTCATTTTCATCGATCGGGAAAAAAAAATCACATTGCTCTTTGACTTGGATGATAGCTCGTCTTGTTCTTTACACTATCTCTATAAAATCAGTCTTAAAGTTCATCCAATCCGCATCAAGTTTTCTTCTTATCTCTATAACTCATCTGCATTCCTTCAACATTCTCGCTTTAAGTTTTCAATTCCTTTCTCAATGGCTCATTCTTCTACATCTCAACCTCCTGTCCTTTCTGCAGCTGCCATTGGTGCTATGTTGCAGCAAGAAAATAATAGTATGGCAAATAAGTCAGACTCCGATGCTATCTACGACTTGGTGAGTCTCGGGACTCGCTACTCATCCTCTATTGTTGCTTTTTCCCAGCGGGTTCAAGCAAAAAACCATGAGGTTGAAAAGCTTAAGGAACAAATTGTTGTACTTCAACGAATTGTTCAAGAGTCTCACACAAGGGAAGGAATCCTTCGGCAGAAGAATAAAAAGTTGAAATCTCTATTGGATTCTTCATTCCGCTTGCCAGTTCCCATGAATAGGGATGACATGATATTGTATGAAGAGAATGAGCGTCTCAAACATGAGGCTAAGAACCTCAAGTTTATGTAAAAGTATTTAAGAAAAATCTATCTATTTTTATGAACTTTGATCTGTCTTTTAAGAGATATTCATAATATGCATCATACCTATTTCTCTTCTAATCATAGATAATCTATCTTCTGGTAAAGGTTTTGTGAATATATCTGCTAACTGATCGTGTGTGTTTGTGAACTCTAGTACTATATCGCCTTTCTGCACATGATCTCGAAGAAAATGATATCTTATTTCAATATGCTTAGTTCTAGAATGTTGTATTGGGTTTTTTGAAAGATTTATAGCACTTGTATTATCACATTTGATTGGAATGTGATTATACATGAGTTTAAAATCTTCAAGTTGTTGCTTCATGTAAAGAACTTGAGCACAACAACTACCCGCAGCAACATATTCTGCCTCAGCAGTAGATAGTGCAACAGAATTTTGTTTTTTACTAAACCAGGAAACTAATGCATGACCTAAGAAGTGACATGCTCCACTAGTGCTTTTTCGATCTATTTTACAACCAGCATAATCTGCATCTGTGTAGCTGATTAGATCGAAAGATGTGTGTTTAGGGTACCATAACCCTAGGTTAATTGTACCACTAAGATATCTAAGAATGCGCTTAACTGCAATTAAATGAGATTCTTTTGGAGATGATTGAAAACGTGCACATAAACACACACTGAACATAATATCTGGTCTACTGGCTGTCAAATATAATAAGCTACCAATCATACCTCGATATACTTTCGAGTCAACTGTCTTACCGGATTCATCTTTATCAAGTTTAGTAGATGGGCTCATTGGTGTTCCAGTTTCCTTAGCACCTTCCATCCCAAACTTCTTCAGCAATTCCTTAATATATTTTGATTGATTGATGAATGTCCCACTTTTTACTTGCTTAATTTGCAATCCGAGAAAGAATGTAAGTTCTCCCATCATGCTCATTTCAAATTCATCCTGCATAGTCTTAGCAAAAACTTGACACATATTTTCATTAGTAGCACCGAATATTATATCATCAACATAAATCTGAACCAAAAGAATATCATCATTTTCGTATTTAATGAAAAGAGTTGTGTCGATTTTTCCTCTTGAGAAACCTTTTTTAATCAAGAAACCACTGAGTCTCTCGTACCACGCTCTAGGAGCTTGTTTGAGTCCATATAGTGCTTTTGTGAGTTTGAAAACATGATTTGGAGAAATATGATTTTCAAAACCTGGAGGTTGCTCAACATATACCTCTTCATTTATAAAACCATTTAAGAAAGCACTTTTAACATCCATTTGAAAAAGTTTGAAATCTTTATAACAAGCATATGCAAGTAGCATTCGAATAGCTTCTAATCTTGCGACTGGTGCATATGTCTCATCATAATCAATTCCTTCTTCTTGATTGTAACCTTGGGCTACAAGTCGAGCCTTATTTCTAGTAATGACTCCGGACTCATCTTTCTTGTTTCTAAAAACCCATTTTGTTCCAATAATAGTATGATTTTTGGGTTTAGGAACAAGTGTCCAAACATCATTTCTTTCAAATTGATTAAGCTCTTCTTGCATAGCTAGAATCCAAGATTCATCAAGAAGTGCTTCATCAATATTTTTAGGTTCAATCTGAGATAAAAAAGCAGTATGATTGCAAATATTTCTAAGAGATGATCGAGTGCTTACACCTTGTGAAGGTTCTCCCAGAATTTGTTCCACTGGATGATCTTTCACAAATTTCCACTGTTTGGTTGCATCTCGTATTAAATTTTGATGATCTTTCCTGATGTCTCCATGTTGGACTTCCTCTATTGTGTTCTCTTTGTTGAGATTGAGACTTTCTGTATTATTTATACCTCCTGTTTCTTCATCAATGGATTTCTTGGAGAGTAGAGAATTAGATTCATCAAATACTACATGCATAGATTCTTGTACAGTTAAAGTCTTTTTATTGAATACTCTATAAGCTTTACTATTTGTAGAATACCCGAGAAAAATACCTTCATCCGATTTTGCATCAAATTTGCCTAAATTATCCCTGTCATTCAAAATAAAACATTTGCATCCAAATACATGAAAGTAACCAATGTTGGGCTTTTTCTCATTCCAAAGCTCATAGGGGGTTTTATCTAATTTAGACCTTAACATAACTCTATTTATAACATAACATGCAGTACTTACCGCTTCGGCCCAAAAATAACTAGGCAAGTTGTTCTCATTAAGCATTGTTCTTGCCATCTCTTGAAGAGATCTATTTTTCCTCTCTACTACCCCATTTTGTTGAGGAGTTCGAGGAGCAGAAAAATTATGCACAAAACCATTTTCATCACAAAATGTTTCAATATTTTTATTAACAAACTCTTTTCCCCTATCACTTCGGATACTTGAAATAGTATAGCCCTTTTCATTTTGAATTCTCTTGCATAACTTGGTAAAAGCATTATGTGCCTCATCTTTATGAGCAAGAAAGATGACCCAAGTATATCTAGAGAAATCATCAACAATAACAAAAGCATAATATTTTCCTCCTAGACTTGCAACTCTATTTGGTCCAAAAAGATCCATGTGTATCAGTTGCAGTGGTCTAGTAGTGGAAATATATTTCTTGGTTTTAAAAGAAGTTTTTGTTTGTTTACCAAATTGGCATGCATCACAAATTTTGTCTTTAAGAAAATTTGCCTTTGGTAAACCTCTCACAAGATCATTTTTTGAAAGTTTGGAAATAAGTTCCATGTTGGCATGACCTAGTCTTCTATGCCATAACCAATTAGTTTCATTTTGTACTGAAAAACAAATAGCATCTTGTGAGGTAATTTCTTCAAAATCGATTGTATAAACATTATTACTTCTAAAGGCAGTAAAACAAATGTTATAATCATGATCATTCAAAATAATGCACTTATCCATTTTGAAAGTAACTGTAAATCCTTTATCACATAATTGACTTATACTCAAAAGATTATGTTTTAGACCTTCAACAAGTAGAACATCTTCAATTATGAGAGAAGATTTATTACCAATTTTACCTATTCCCACGATCTTCCCTTTCGAGTTGTCTCCAAATGTCACGTGTCCTTCTTCTTTAGATCTAAGATCAAAGAACTTAGTCTTGTCTCCCGTCATGTGTCTTGAACATCCACTATCTAAAAACCATTTGTTTTTGCTTGTAGAGGACTTCATGCATACCTATAAAAACAATTAAAATGATTTTTCTTGGTACCCAAGTTCTTTGGGTCCTTTATTTATTAGTATTAGAAGAAACAAGATTTTTAGGTACCCATATGGCCCTAATAGTCATTGTATGTTTTCTTCTAATAGGACAAGTATGATAATTATGACCATTTCTATTACAAAAATTACAAATAGCATGTGACATATATGAAAATCTTGAATGATTATAATAGTATCCTTTTTTGACAAACTTATTATGAAAAGAATTTTGAATATTAGACTTTGATGTAGAAGGATTATCAAAGAAGTTTTTATAAGGTTTGAACTTTTGTTTTGGCATATATCCCAAGCCTGCCTTGTCAAAAACACATCTTTGACTACCAAGAAGTTTTTCAAAATTTCTTTTTCCATTCGTAAAGTTTTCAACAATATTTTCTAAATCAGTTTTCTTTTTCTTCAACTCAAGATTTTCGTCTTTCAAAACAATATTTTCTTTTCTTAAAATATCAATTTCGTTTGTTAAAGAAGAATTTTTCTTTTTCAAAGCAGTATATTTGATACCCAATTTTTCAAATTCTTCATATACCTCTTCTAAAACATTTTGCAATTCTTCATATGAAGGATTTTCAATATTATCAAAATTTGTTACCTCAATATCATCTTTAGCCATAAGACAGAGATTTGCTGATTCTTCATTGCTTGCTTCACTATCTGAGCTACTTGAATCATCATCCCATGTAGCTTTCATTGCTTTCTTGCCTTTGTTTCGATCTTTCTTTAGCAGGGGACAATCTGGCTTGATATGACCAGGCTTATTGCATTTATAACAAATTAAAGTATCATTTTTACCTGAATCTTTCTTGGAAAACTTTTTGAATGATTTCCTCGGAGGAGTTTTATTTTTCTTTAAGAATCTCTGAATTCTTCTTGTTATCATCGCAACTTCTTCATCTTTATCGTCATTTTCCTCATCTTCATCACTTTCACTTTCATGAGGAACAGCTTTAAGTGCCAAGCTCTTCTTTGGCTTTCCTTCTTCTTCTCCTCTTTTCAATGTGTACTCATGGGTGATAAGTGACCCGATGAGTTCATTCACTTCGAGCTTCTTGAGGTCTCTAGCTTCAAGAATCGCTGTCACTTTTGATTCCCAACGTTTTGGTAGAGAGTTGAGAATTTTTCTTACCATTTCCACTTTGGAATAAACTTTACCAAGAGCTGTCAAACTGTTTATGATGTTAGTAAAACGAGTGTGCATGCTAGAAATAGATTCATCATCATTCATCTTAAACATTTCATATTCATGAGTAAGAATATAAATTTTTGATTCCTTAACTTGAGAAGTTCCTTCATAAGTAACTTCCAAGTTATCCCAAATTTCTTTTGCCGTAGCACAAGTCATTACTCTATTAAACTCATTACCATTGAGAGCATTATATAATAAATTCATAGCAGTTAAATTCAAAGTATAAAGTCTATCGTCTTCACGATCAAACTCTTCTTCTTCCTTTTTGACCTTTACTCCACCAACCACTTTTGTTGGAATATAAGGTCCATTTACAATGCATTTCCAGATCTCTCGACCTTGAGCCTGAAGGAATATTCTCATTCTAACTTTCCAGAATGAATAATTGTCTCCACAAAAGAGTGGAGGCCGACTGCTAGATTGACCTTCACCAAATGAAGCTGCAATGTTAGCCATAAGATCTTAACTCAAAAGATAGTTAATCTTATAACAGAGCTTTAGCTCTGATACCAATTGTTGCCCAGATGACTAACACAAGAGGGGGGGTGAATTGAGTTGTTTTTAAAAAAAATAACAATTATAAATCAAATATACAATATCAAATATAAACAAAATACGAAATAGCAATAAATATAAAGAGTAAGGGTAAGAGAGAATCAAACTCAGTATGTTAACGAGGTTCGGCCCCACTGCCTACGTCCTCGCCTCAAGCTACCCCTTGAGGATCCCCGAATTCACTATTCAACCTCCTTCAGGTGGAGGTAAAAACCTATTACACCTTTGAACAACACCGCTACAAAGGATCCGTGTAGAACACCCTCTACACTTGCAATCACCTTACACGTGGTGATTCAACGATTCCCTGTGTAGAACACTTTCTACACGCACAAGGGTTGTACACACCCTTTTACTGATACAAGAATTGATAGTGGGTAGAATATCAGAAAACACTCCTCAATGAGTGAAATAAGAACAATACAGCACAACCTATATCTCTCAAAATGAAAAAGGATTAAGGCTCAATGCTTAGAGAAGAGAGAATGAAAGCTTTGAATGAGAGTTGTATGCTCTTGGTGTTGTGAATGTGAAGCTCTCAAATGATCTATTTATAGGCATATGAGACTTCATATTCAAATTTAAAAAGATTCACATGTCAAAGACATCATCATTCATTTTTCAAAAATTTCAAACCTAATCTTTTTACTTTTTGCATGTGACAAAATGAGCACACTTTACTTTTCAAAAAATTCAAACCTAATCTTTTACTTTTTGCATATGACAAAAGGAGCACACTTTACTTTTCAAAATTTTCAAACAAAGGCATCTTCCTTTTGCATAAGTCAAGAAAAGCATCAATCACTTTTGAAAATATTCAAATAAAACATGCACATGTGAAAGATGACAATCAATCATCTTTAATATTTTCAAAGTTCAACCCTTTAATCATGGCATGCACATGTGAAAGATGACAATCAATTATCTTTCAAAATTTTCAAATTTAATTTTCAAAATATTCATGCACATGTGAAAAATGTATTTTAATGCTTTATGATAAAATATTAATTTTTGAGCCTTAATCCTAATTTCGAATTTTAAGAGATTTACAACATTTCTCTATGACTTTAATGTGAACTTGTTTCCTTTTTGCTCATGCTTGGTTCCTTAATGTGCTTGACTCCATTGTGTGAACAAATTGAGCTTGAGACTCCTTCATTCTTTGAATTCATTTGTTATCATCAAAATCCATGTGTAAATATATAATTACACAAAACTTGAAACCTTAGGTTCAACAATATATTTTAAACATCTGCTATAAATCAAATCTTTTTTTTTTTTATATTCATGCTTAAGATTTCTTAATAGACGAAATATACAAAGTTTACGGAGGATCTTTACCACTATCAAGATACACAAAGCATTGCAGGATTGATAAAAGGGATATGTTTCCAAACACTTGGTTTGTTACTACCCATTGCGCCACCGAGTATGCACATCGATTTTGAGATTGATGAATTTTGATAAATGTCCAATCGTGATGATCTTTAAAAATCTGACAGATATCTGCAATAATCGGAGAGATCGACTAGAAAAGAGTTGAGTCAAGTATCACTCAATTGCTGAGAAGACAGATTGAGCGTTGCCTTCTATTGCTATCTTCCCCAAATTACTTGCCATATGGATGGTGAGTAGAGCTACAGAGGCTTCGGCTACCAGCGGAATGGGAGAATTGATTTTTTCAGTTATTATTTCCTGAACTTCTCCTAAGTGATTTCTTCGAATTGACAAGGTTACTGAAAAATTATTTCTTAACGCTGCATCGAAAGAAACACTTTGAGTTCCAAAGGGAGGAAAGATCCAATTCAATTCTTGGATTTTGAGATAAGTGCTTCCTGCCCATGCTTCCTTGTAGTTTCTGTAAATTATGAAAAGTTGTCTTTTGAGGTCCTCCAAAGAGAAAATAGAATTTTCATTGTGGATGCTATCATTCCATTTTCTCCATAGTTTGTCCACCAAATTTCCGCAAAAAGTTGAAAATGGTGACTTTCCTTCCCCTTCAAACCTAAAAAATTCCCTGGGTAGATGGTCATTTGTATCCAATCTAAGATGGATTCAATGGGCAATCGTTCTAAGTTTAGCGGCCAGCTACTTTGCTTCCAAAGAATTCTATCAATGGGGCACTTCACAAAAAGATGAAGTAGTGTCTCCTTTTCTTGGTTGCAGAGAGTGCACTCTTTTGAGTCTTGTTGCCATATTCTTTCGTTGATCATTCCCTTTGTTGGTAAAATATCCCAGAGTATTTTCCATAACAAGAGCTTGTGATGATCATGTATTTTTAAACTCCACAAAGGTTTGAAGAGGGAATTTTGGTTTTGCTGAGTTGTTTTTTGGAATACTATAGATGCTTGATAAGCTGTTTTGACTGAGTATTTACCGCTGTGATTGAGAGACCACACTTCCTTATCTTCTTCTTGGGTTCATAATTTTACTCAAATGCCACGTTAAATTCTCACTTATTTTAAAAAAGAAATAAACTTAATTATCTAACTATATATATATATATTCTAGCAAATTGCAATGTTGTATTATCATAGGCATAATTATTTGAGATTTGTCTTCTAGAACTTAATTACTTTCATTAATGGAGGGATGCATATATAACTAATTCCATTATTCTTGAAATGGAAGAGGTTTGAGACATAAACTTCAAAGATATATACGTAACTAGTTGGAGAAACGAGTTCAAGCTTGAGCTTAATTCTACAAAACATAATGGAGACAAATGAGTTCAATAATGTTTAAAATTGGAGTTGAAACACTTTTCGCCCTCGATCTGTCTGCTGTGGTTCATTTTTTTTTTTTTTTTTTTTTTTGACTCAGTACACGACCACTTTATCAAATAGAATAAAAAACCTGCCACAGAAGAATCGATCGATTGCCAACTTCTACGTTATATTATTTGCATGCTGGAGGCCGGAATCATCAGGTGTCCATTTAATAATTGTATTATGCTGCCTGGCCCTTTCTTTCTTTGTTTCCGAGCCACATGCTTCGAATCTCGATAGCCAAATGAAAGTTTTCCTTCGGATTTTTAGTCAGATTTATTTCAGAAAGTATTTGGTTTCACACTATTGCTTAGACCAATACGCCAGTAAAAGAACGACAAAAGGCCACCTGGGTCGTCTTCTAAACAGTAACTAATTAATATATTGGTGAAAATAGAAAGAGGGGGNGGGGGGGGGGGGGGGTGTTGGAGGCAACTTCTTATCATACTCCAAATTTTCAAACCGGCTAGCTGAAATGGACATTTGGCGAATAAGCAAGAAAAAGATTTCAATTTTCAAACGCCTTTCTTCAATGCGCATAGAAACATTTGGTGCCACGTGTGTATATATATGCCCATCCGATGCTCAAATTAATCTCTCCAACAGATAGTGCAAAATCGTGGAAATTCCAAGATTGAAAAGATGAAGCCAGTAACCCAATTCTTGTTTTGCTGTTTCTTCATTGTTCTTGTTTTGCATTCATCCCGGCCTGCAACATCTCAAGAAGTTGGTAAGGCAAAATCCAATGCTTCTCATGTATTGGAATCCTTAATTTGTTTCCATCAAACAAACATGTATGGGCACGACATGCAATACACAATATATAGACGCATAAATTAAGGACGCTTCCAAACACTTTCTTCAAGGCGTTTCTGTAGTTCTATCTTGTTTTTTTCAGTAAACTTATATTTTAGAACTGAGATTTTCATCAGTCTTATAATCATTATGTTAGCTTTTTCTCATTATTTTTGATCCCACATGGATGGGAAGTGAATGAGAGCAAAGGCCTTAGGCCTATATAAGGAGGTTAAACCTCCTTGATTTAATTACACCAGTAGATAACTTATCTAGTAACTTTTGATTCAAGTTAAATTCTTCTCTTGACCTTTTTGTGTGAAAATGAAAAATGGTGAAAGTTAAAATTTTGCTAGTACTAGGGAAGTTTTGTAGATGTATTTGGGGTGAGGAGAAGAATTGTGCAATTGTAACAAGTTTTCATATAGTGAATTGTCTTCTATGGATCTGGTGATTTTTCTCCTATTTAGGAGTTTTCATGTAAAATCTTATTATTATTATTTCTCTATTTTTCTTATTATTCTTGCAAATGGCAGATCATAGGGGGTGAATTTGAGATGTCCAAATTCCCAACAAGTGGTATCAGAGCCACTAAGTTTTTTTTTGTGGGGTGGAGCTTTGGTGTGGTAGTGTGAATACGTATAATCTAAGGAGGTTCTGTCTAGGAGATTGAAAATTTTAAGCGTGTCTATTGTGACCCTCCAATATTTCCTGGAAACTTATTTAGTGAGGTACTATTCATTTCTACGGTAAATTCATCAAAGTAATGTCAGGAAGTATGGTTTCAAATCCTATCAGATTTGAGGTGGAAAAATTTGATAGAAGAACAATTTTGACTTGTGGCAAGTACAAGTTAAGGATGTCTTGATTCAATCAGGATTGCACAATGCATTGAAGGGTAAACCAACCCCTAAAACCAGTAGTGATACTAGCATAATTGGTGAAAAGAGCAGATCTGGAATGAACAATGAAGATTGGGAGGATCTGGATTTGAGAGCAGTAAGTGTGATACGTCTGTGCCTGGCCATGAATGTTCTTGCAAATATGCATGGAATATTACAGCAAAGGAACTCTAAGAAATGCTCGAAGAGTTGTATCAGACGAATGGTGTTTTAAATAAGGTGTACTTGATGGAGCAGTTTCATACACTGTATATGAATGAAGGTACAACTATTTCGGATCATTTAAGTGTTATCAATGGTATTGTCTCTGAGCTGGAATCTATTAGAGTTAAAATTGATGATGAAGATCAAGCATTGAGGCTCATCTAGTGTCTTCCATCTTCCTATGAGCATATGAAGCCTATTTTGATACATGGGAAGGAGAAAATAATTTTTTCAGACGTTACCAGTAAACTCTGTTATGGAGAGAGAAGACTAGGATGTGAAAGAAATTGTTCACCTGAGAACTTAGTATTGGTAGTAGCTGAAAATGAGAAGATGAAAAACTCCATGAAGAAGAAAGCAATTTGTTGGGGGCGTGGACAATTTGGGCAAGTTAAGAAAAATTGTCCAAGAACTGGAGCAGGTTCAGCAAGTGGCTCCAAGTCAGTAAATGAAAATACTGGTAATGATGTTAACATTGTGTCTCTCTCCATACAAGATGATTTCTTCTAAAAAGGGACATGTACATTCTAATGGCGTGCTGATAATTCTCAAAGTTGTCATGATAAAGGATGTGTGAATGTTAGCGGGTCTACAAGTTTGCACACAGGCATTGGTTTGGCATTAATGCAAGGTGTGTGGTGTCCATTCATGTCGATGGCTAATGAATTTCAAGGAAAGCTAAATGTGGAAGTTACACCATAATTTTTAGCAATGTTGCTTTCGACATAGGCCGAACTGAAATGCTTGGAATTGGTTTATTTTGAGTGGGTATGTTTTTATGGTGAAACATGATAGCATAAACTATGAATATCTTCATTGAGGTGAAACTTGGCTATGGGACCAGTCAAAATCGCAAAGTGGAAATTGTTGGCTTTTGCTCATTTATTTTGGTCCCACATGGATGGGAAGTGAATGAGAGCAAAGGCCTTGGGCCTATATAAGGCAGTTAAGCCTCCTTAATTTAAGTACACCAGTTGATAGTTTATCTAGTAACTTTTGACTCCAGTTAAATTCATCTATTGACCTTTTCGTGTAAAAAGGAAAAATGGTGAAAATTAAAATAAAATTAGTTCATAATGAAACTGAAAAGAAAAATAATAAAACTAATGTTCTTCGTTGGAGTCGGTTGATGAAGCATGTAGCTCTTGCCTCTGCTCTCCAGATCTATCTCCTCATAAAAATAAAGAATAAAACTAAACTAAGAATTGGACTCCAAAAAATTGTCAAAAACTCAGACTTTCCAACTCCCTAATTCATCCCACAAGCCAAGATGAAATAGCCATTAAAGTTGGCAAAAACAAAATCAAAAACATATGGCTATATTTAGCTTAAAGATCTGGAACATAGTTTCTAAAGATAAATATTAAGAAAAGAGAAAAAAAAATATCCCAAAAATAATGGGACTATCTAAAATGGAAGATTCAGTGATATTCTACATGAATTGCAGAGCTTAGAAGGGTCCCATCGGGTAGATTGACATGCGCGTTAAATATAGATATTCTTCTAACCCCATGATCGAGATGAAATTCTTCTTGGCCCAGATGATAGACCCCTTTCTCACCAACCTACTTAGTTGTAAAGTTGGTCGCCTGTGCTAGTGGGCTAGTTGTTGCCCACGATGTCATTTAGGTTGGTCGTTTAAGGTAAACTTTTGTGTTCCAAGCTAGTCACCCTTGGGTCTCCTCGCCTACCAAGGGGGAATTCTTCCCTCCTTTGGGCAAGATAAATCTCTTTGTTGCCGTGGGACAAGGCTCCTCATCCAATCTTCTTGGCTTTCTTCAGATCTCATCACCTCTCATTAATCTAGATTCCTAGTCTCTTCTTTTATACCAAAGTGCTCTCTTTTTGCACTAAATCTTCTGATTCCTTCAAATCCAAGAAAATAAAGAAAAATATAAAATAAAGTCAATAGAATTAAAGGAAAACTAACACTTTTTATAAATAAAAGAGTAATAAAAATAACATAAAAATCACACTTATCAAGTACCCCCAAACTTAAGCTTAGCTCACCCTAGAGCAAAGAAAAAGAGAAAACAATTAAAACAAGTATTGGTTTGATTCATAAAATTTATTGCCTCAAAGATTGCCTAAAGTTTATAACTTGAATGAATCATTCAAGATCAATCAAGTCCAAAAGTTAATTCAAAACTCAATTCTACCGCATTATCCATCCTCACATTCAAGCATACCTATCATTCTCACTTCATCATTAGCTCCCCGATGGTTTTATACAAACAAGTAAATAAATATTGTATCTCTAAAAGCTCCATAAGCTTGATTTTCAAATCACTCTCCACTAATATAGAATAAAAACTATTACAAGGGATCAATAGGTCTTTATTAAGCTTGTAATGTAAGGCAGCTGGTTACAAGCAAAAGGTAGGATTCAAACAAAGCAAGAGAACTTAAATTTGAACACCAACAAAACAAATAGAGTATTCTCACTTCTAACACAAACATCTCTTATCAATCATTGTGAATCTCTCGACATACCTCTCTTTATTGCATTTTCAAGGATCTCTCTCTTTACCCCTTTATTCAGTAGGTTGGACCTTTTTTTTATTTTTATTTTATGAAATAAACCATAACTTTTATACTGCCTTTGTAGATGACTCTTGTCGGCCTTATTTTGTCGGCTACACAATAGACGAGTTGAATTTTCACACCCCCAAAATTATGATTTTGATAATATGGCTATAATTAACTCTACTTGTAAACCTTCTACCTCTCTTGCCTTTCACACTCTTGTGAGTATGTGACTTTGTGAAAAGTTGGTTCTCCTAAAAGGTAAGGAAATCAGTGTTGAAGCTCAAATAGGATAGGGAATATGAGGTTTACAAGAAAGAAAAATATAAGGCCAAAATATAATTCAATAAAGCTCAAATGGATGACTAGGGATAAAAATAATAAATAGGTAAGCTTGAAAAGTTCAATCTGTCCAAAGAACGCCTTAATCATTTCTCCAGTAATATTTTGTCTAGGATCTCACCTCGAGTGTAATAAAAAAAGTTCTAGAATAAGTTGAGAGCATACAGATTCTCAAAACTCACATAAAATTTCTCTAGGTACGCAAAACAATTAATGATCATTATAAGCATGCATTGAACATATAAAATATCATATTAAGCATGATCAAGTAAAGAATTAACAAGTAGACTTAAGCAATGAGAATTTTTCCTAAAAATTATAATCAATTTCAATCAAATTCTTATCATAGACTTTTAATTCATCAAACCATACTGTTTTTATTATTATTATGATTATTATTATTATTATTTCAAAATGAATAAAAATAAAATAAATTCCCTTCCCCAAAACTTAAATATTACATTGTCTTCAATGGAAAAGAGGAAGAAAAACTAAAGAAGAGGATGAGAGAAGGTAATAGACGCTCCCCTAAGTTTTTCTCTTTTCTTCCAATTGAATATTTTCCTTGAAGGTCCAACGGTGTACTCCTTGGAGATCTCCCTGGCCTCTTCGTTCTTGTAAGATGAAAGCAAAAGAATAAGATTAATCAAAAATAAAACTTAAACAGAAAAATAAAAACTTGAGTTGCCTCCCAAAAGCACTTTATTTAAAGTATGTAGCTAGACATTATCCTCTCATCATTTATCACTGGCAAGATTGATGGAAAACTTTTCCGGGTTAAAGTCTCTATCCACATAGGGTTTTAATCTCTGTCTATTTACTTTAAATTTTCCTTTTTTCTCATGATGGACTTTAACCGCCTCATAGGGAACGACACGGGTTATCACAAACGATCCTAACCACCGAGACCACAGCTTTCCCAAGAAGAGTCAAAGTCTTGAGTTAAATAACAAAACTTTCTACCCGACTTCGAATTCCCTTCTCAAAATATGCTTATCATGCCATCTTTTAGTTTTATCTTTGTAAATCCAAGCATTCTCATAAGTATTATTGCAGAACTCATCCATCTCGTTGATTTGCAATATTCTCTTTTCACCTGCCGCTTGACAATCAAAGTTCAGTGTCCTCATCGCCCAATAGGCTCTGTGTTCTAGCTCCACGGGTAGATGACATACTTTTCCATATACAAGCTGATAAGGTGACATCCCAATCAGTGTTTTGAATGCTGTCCAATTGGCCCATAGCACATCATCTAACCTTCTCGCGTAGTCTATCTAAGAGATACTCACGGTCTTCTCCAATATGTGCTTAAGCTCCCGATTAGACACCCCAACCTAGCCGCTCATTTGAGGATGGTATGGTGTTACCATGTGATGGGTAACTCCATACTTAGTCAGTAGTGCTTCAAATTGGCGATTGTAAAAATGCCTCCCGCCATTACTGATTATGGCCCGCAGAGTGCCGAATCGAGAAAAAATGTTCTTCTGCAAAAAATTCACTACGACCCTTGCATCATTGGTCAAAAAGGCAACTGCTTCCACCCATTTGGAGACATAGTCTATAGCCACCAAAATAAATTTATTAGAAGATTATGATGGAAAAGAACCCATTAAATCTAAACCCCAAACATCATATAATTCAATCACTAAAATATTGTTTAAAGGCATCTCATGTTTCCTAGAAATATTGCCAACTCTTTGACAATGATCACATAAATTAACAAAATTAAAAGTCTTCAAAAATAGTAGGCCAATAAAAGCCGTATTGTAGAACGTTCACTGTTGTTTTTGCTCCACCAAAGTGGCCGCCTGTTTCTAATGAGTGGCAGTGTCTGAGTATGCTCTCCATCTCCTTCTTGAGCACACATCTCCTGATTATCTAGTCTGCGCAGTACCTATATAGAAAAGGCTCCTTCCAAAAATAATATTTCAAGTCGGAGATCAAGAACTTCTTTTATTGATATATCATCTCGGCCGGTAGAATTCTTGACACCAAATAATTTACCATTTAGGCATACCATAGAATGACTTGTGTAGCCATCGATTGCTCATCTGGGAAGGTCTCATTAATTGAGATAAGTGGTCGGTAACTACATCCTCAGTACCTTTCTTATCTTTTATTTCTAAATCGAACTCTTATAAGAGAAAAATCCATTTTAATAGTCTCAGTTTGGAATCCCTCTTCGATAGCAAGTATTTAAGAGCGGAATGGTTGATGTAAATAACTACCTTCAACCCTATCAAATAAGATCAAAATTTGTCAAAGGCAAATATCACCACTAATAGTTCTTTTTTACCACTAATCAGCTGTGTTCCGTGAAAAAAGATAGCACGTTAAACATAAAATAAAAGCAAAGGCATGTGAGTTCTTTTCTTTTCCTTATCGCATGCATGGGTCCCGTATATTTGAGAGAATGGATCAATGTTTGATTTTTGCAATGGCTCTTTACCCCATGTGGTAAAGCATGTTTATATGCCCAAATTGAAAAGATGACTATGCTGCTTCAAGTTTCAACATGCTGCGGGGCCACCCATTGCAAAGCTCAAGATGCCACATGTCATTGTTTCTCATCTTCTATCCAAGCCATTGGAAAATCCCACGGTTTGCATGTGGTCTTGTAAATGATTTAATAGGAGCAGTTTATTTAAAAGTAGTAAAAACAAAGAAAAAAAACGAAAAGAAATAATATGAAACAAATAGAAAGTCAAAAGTAATTTAAAGAGAAAAATAGAATATAAAAAAAACTGTATTGTGCATTTGGAAAAATATTATCTAATTAAATCACATGTTATAAAACTAAGCATAAATCATGATATTAATCAAATTAAATCACAACTCATATTTATTCTTAACAATTTTTTCCATCTAAAACCAATAAAAATGTCATGAAGCAAATAAAATATATTGGTTTTAGATATATAAAATATGCAATATTTCAACTCAAACAATCATCCTCCATTAAAATCTTGTGCATGCAAATTGAAGGACTAATTCCTTTGATGTTTGAGTCGGTCCAACCCAAGGCCATCTTATGTTGCCGTAAGACTCTCAATCAACAACTTCTCCTCCTCTACATTACTCAAGGAACTGTTAATAATAACTGGAAAAGTAGAGTCTTTGCCTAAGAAAGTGTACCTTAAATTTGATGGAAGTAGTTTGAGCTCAAGCTTGGGTGTTTCCTTACTTGGATATGTCTGCTGAGATGAATTTAATGCTTTCACTTTCGATTTTATTGAAGGAGGAAAGGATGGTGTAGCTTCCAAATATCTCTCACCCTCCCTAACTTCTTCATCTCCGAATTCAATAGACGTAGAGTGAGTAAGACATACCATAAGTGATAGCCTTGGAAATTTAGCTCCATAAGTCTCTTCGGTCATGACTCGGTCTTGGTTGCTTATTTGAAAACAAGAATGTATCTTGGAAGGGAATTCCATAGATATAAATACATCAAAAGTGATTTGCTCCTCGCTGACCCTGAAAATGAGTTTTCTTTGCTAGCCATCAATTAAGGTTCTTCCCATCGCAAGGAAATGTCGGCCCAGTATCAAATGGATCTCCTCGTCCTCCTCCATATCGAGCACAATGAAGTCGGCTGGAAAGATAAACTAATCAACTTTTACCAGTACGTCCTCCATGAGTCCTCTCAGGTATTTAATAGATCTGTCTGCCGACTGTAGAGAGATGGTGGTTGGCTTTACTTCTCCAAGACGCAGTTTCCTGAAAATAGAGAAAGGCATTTGATTAATATTTTCCTCTAAATCACATAAAGCTTTATCAAAATAAGAATTTTCTATAGTGCAAGGGATCATAATTCTCCTGGATCTTTTAACTTAGGCGGCAACTTCTTTTGTAAAATTGCACTTCTTTCCTCAGTTAGCATCACAATCTCATGCTCTTCGAGTTTCTGCTTGTTTGATCATATATCTTTAAAAAATTTAGCATATTTAGGCATTTGCTCTAAGGCTTCAATGAGAGGAATATTAATATGCAATTGCTTAAATATACTCAAAAATTTAGAGAACTGATTATCAATCTTATTTTTTCTAAATCTTTGTGGAAAAGGAATTGGTGGATCATAAATTGAAGGAGAATGAGTTTCAAATGTCAACTCCTTGGATTTCTTGGATTTTGAAGCCCATTTATTCTCCTTAGTCTTCTCAGCTTTCTGGTTGGCTATCTCCTCGGTTTGCTTCACTTCTTTCATCCCAGACTTGGCCTCCTTCCTCTTAGACCCCACTTTATATTCACCTTCATCTTGCTAGACATTTGTTGCTTGTGGCTGCTTATATATCTACCAACTTCTTACCATCCTCTTGGTAAGCATGTTTGCAAGTTGACCGACTTGACCCTCAAGGTTACTGATTGAAGTTGAGTTGTTCTGGATTGCCAAATCAGTCTTTTTTATGTACCAATCCGTCTTTTTTATGTACTACATGACCATCTCCTCAAATGTCGGCTTCTTCTCTCACTATGGAAATTGTTGGGGTGGTCTCACTGACTCTCCAACTCCTTAATAAATCCCACAAGCCAAGATTAAATAGTTGTTAAAGTTGACAAAAATGGAATAAAAAACTTACGGCTATATTTTATCCTAAAGATTTGGAAAATAGTTTCTAAAGATAAATATAAACAAAAAAGAAAAAATATTTCAAAAATAACGGGATAATCTAAAATGGAAGATTTAGTGATATTCGACTTGAATTGCAGAGCTCAGGAGGGTGTAGATTGACATGCGCACTAAATATAGATATTCTCCTCACCATGTGATAAAGATAAAATACTCCTTGGCCCAAATGATCAGCAACTTGCTGAGTGGTAGAGTTGCTCACCTTTGCTAGTTGTTGTCCACGATGTTGTTTAGGTTGGTCGTTTAAGGTCAACTTTCGTCACCCAAGCTAGTCCCCCTTGGGTCTCCTCACCCACCAAGAGGAAAGACTATTTGCCTACCAAGGGGGAAGTCTTCTCGCCTTTAGGTGATATAAATCTCTTTGCTGGCCACAGGACAAGGCACCACGCCCAATCTTCTCAGCTTTTCTTTAGATCTCGTCGCCTCTCATCAATCTGGATCCATAGACTCTTCTTTTGTACCAAAATGCTCTCCTTTTGCATTAAAGACAGATTTGGTAAAAATATTTCAACTCAAAATTTTTATCTCATCATTACAATTTTTTCAAATTTCCACACAAAATATAATAAATAATTTAACTTTTTCAAATTCTAATTCAACTTTTTTCAAATCTCAAAACAATAATAATACTCAAAAATAATATTTTAAATTTTCATCTCAACTCAAAATTCTTATCTTACTTACCAAACCGACCATAAAATTTCACATTCCTTCAAATCTAAGAAAATAAAGAAAAATGAAAAATAAAGTCAATAGAATTAAAGGAAAATTGATAATTTTTATAAATAAAAAAATTAATAAAAATAATATAAAAATCACACTTATCACGATAGCCACAAGCTCCATGACTAAGGAAACAATGAAGCGAGAAGCAACCGGCATGTCGGGAATGGCAGGGCTCTCCCCCTTTGGCCTCCACGGGGGATTCGAAGGACAAACCAAAACAACTAAAGGCAAGGTGCGCGTCACAAGCGATGGCCAACACACCTTGACCAACTTTGACATTGCCCCGAGGGAAATTGAGGATGGGGATCGGGGTTACCGTCAGCCCTGGCCTTCTCCCTACGGGGTTTCTTCCCCTTGCCCAAAGGGGGAGAGCTAGGGAATGCTTCCTAACTAAGGTAACCAACGATCAAATAGGGATGCTACGATTACCAAAGATAGTGTGGGTAAGGGAAGACAGATATGCCATTATGTTTTCCTCCTCGAGGAGGGCTTTTGAGAGAGCAGCATTTGGGTGATTTTTCACCCACTTGTTGACGATGGCAATGCGGCACAACTTGTCAGGAGAAGCCATCAGTCATACCACTATGTCATCAGAGACAACCCCTCATAGGATCCTAACTAGGAACTCTGTGCGATTTATTTGTCCGATTGAAAATTTCCATCCTCTTCCAGGAATGAAGAAGAACTTGCTGGTCCAATCCTTGACCTTACGGTAGTGCGATTCCAGTACGACAAGGGCATGCATCTCCCTAAAGCTATAGAGGTTCCCCTCATGCCTAATGAGGTCTTGGGCCAGTCAGGTCAGCGTGCTCTGGGTCAGACTTCAATAAGGCATGCCGCCATAGAATCCAACAGCACATCAAAAACCTCCAAGCGTATAGGTGGAGCTGGGAGGAAGCCAATCCGAGATGGTCCAACACGTCACGAATGGGGCAAGGAAATAGCAACCTCAACCCACAAGAGAACATACTGGAAAGAGGACAATGTGTGAGGCAAGCCTCTCGACATCGATAACCCCTTCCTAGGACCCAGGGATCTCGAAAACTGCTATCTCTAAAACATGGTAGGTAGAAATCAACAACACCAAGAACTTTGGGGTAGCTTTCGAGCACCAGTGGTAACCAGAGTAGATTTACTTCAAAGTGCGGCCCTTGGGCTTGTCCAACTCCCCATGAATCTTGGGTTGAATAGTCTTCTTGGAAGCCATTGAGCGTGATAACAAAGAAGGAAGGAGTCAAGCGACGAAGAATGAGAAAACTGGGATGCAAGGAGAATGCAAATATCATAAAGCGGGAATGAGAAGGATAGAATGAAGCTTATATAGGGGGGAGGTGATTGGCTTTCCACCCCCACATACTAGACATAGGATATGAAACGGTTCGAATCCAACGGATACGTGGCACGACACAATGTGGGGAGAGCCGCCTCACAGCCATCAATGCAGAAGGGACATAATGGGCACAATCAAGTACAAGAACCCAACCATCAGCAAATGTGCCAATAAAGTCAAGAAGGAAACCATCGCACGTTGCATCAATTGACAAAAAGACCAAGGATGGCCTAGAGCTTAACATGTGGAAGAGCCAGGAAGCAAAATGGTCACCCCGTCCAAGAAGAGAGGATATCAAATAACAACAGCCGCATGAAGACAAAAGAAAGAAGAAATTCTCATTTTACTAGTCCAAAAGGAATCGGCATAATAACCGTAAGAAGCTCGGCCCGACTGGGTAGCCCCTTTTCCCATTAGAGGCCCTCAGTCCACCAAAGCTCAACCTTTGGCCATAATTGCGCGGGAAGACCCCCAAGATACAAGGGAGGAGGGGGCACCATGCCCGAGCATTTCCCAATAGAGCCTAGTCTCAAGTAGCACTATATAAGCAGGTAAGTGGGAAACACGGGAAGCCCTTGATGCAAAGAAAGAAATTTAATGCAAAGAGAGAAATTTGATGCAAGGTGAAAGAAGTAGCAAAGGAAAAAATAATTATAAGGATGAGCAGGAAGTAATTAAAGTATTTAATAGGAGAATGGGTCCAGCTCATTATCGAACACAGCATTATGCTCAATTTAATTGTATCAAATCTCTCAAGATAATAATATTTTTAAATTATTTTATTTGAAACAAAGAGTATGAATTTGTTATGAATTACATACGTTTTATTTTATCAATTTTTTTAAAAAAAGTAAACATACAATGGCTAACTATTTTACTAAATCAATGCTCGCTATTTTCATAAACATATGTGTAAATCGTTTCTAGGAAAAGTGATTTTATAAACATTAATAAGTCATGTCGATTTAAAATTTCTATTATTAAATTTTTTTATGATTAAAATATTTCTAAAAAAACTTAAACTAATTACTATATATATTATATTATATAGCTACGAGAAAATTACTCTTCCGGCCCTACAAAGAAAACATGCATTAATGAAAAGGCTACGGTTTCTTGTCAGCCACTCATTAAGAATTTTCATTCAACTTAGAAATTTGAGAGCACAGTCAAAATTTGGAAAGGTCCTAATTTTACCAACTCATCCATGCATGCTGCATGCACAAAGACTTTCAAATTATAATATGATATATGGTAACGTCGTACGTACATGCATACGTGTACGGTGTACATGTGAAACGTGGAACTGCATATCACACGCGTTTCAAGGAATAAGTTCCACGTCCTTTTGTGTGAAAACGTGACATTTTTCATTTATCTAACACACAGCACTGCTACTTCCAATATGCCTTCTTGCTTCGGCTTCTTGAAAACAAATAGGTGGGGGGTGGGAGGCTTTCTTTTCATCATCTGGTTTGAGAAATTAGGAATCAATGCTTCAGCTCTTATCTTTGTAGAGTTTTGGTGAATTGATTTCATGTATTTTTAAGGTGCCTTATTTAGTTGTTTGTTAAAGCAATTTGAGTAGTACTGTTTATAATGTTGTTATTATTTAATGAAAAGTTAATAACATTATCACCAAGCTGAGGGCAATTTTATCAACAAACGTCCTGAGAATTCTTCATAATGTGTATGAAACAATGTATAATATGCATTAGAAAAATAATGGTCATGGTAAGAAAAATAGGGATGTATTCCATTACATAAGCCATATGTAATTAAAGGCATAAAAAAAAATTAATCAATAATTTATATGCATGTATCGTTAATGTCAAATGACTAAAAGTCAATTTGCCCACCAAGATATATATATAGAAATTTTGATCGTTTCGGGCCAGATCACTCATGTGAATTAGGTATATATAGATCCATAAAATTTCAACTGGCCAGCCACAAGTTTCTTTTTAAAGAAAATATTACACAAAAATAATATTACAAATTGATATATTTTTTCATATTGTAAAGTTATTTTAATTATAAAATAAATCTAACTAATGTAAAAATCATATCAGTTTATTGAATTACTTTTATATAATTGTTTTGACATTGTAGCTCTCCTCTTCTTTTTAATCCTCCTCGTGGAAAGTTATTTTTCCAAATTCATGGAACGTGAGACTCGCACTCCACCATTATTCAGTATTGGAAAATAAAATGAAGAATAGTCCTGTGAATAATTTGAGGTGGTCCCTACTTCAAACGCCAAAGTTTACTTGAGCCTTTTTCCAACCACTATCCAACATTTCTGCTTTTGGGTAAAGCATTGCATCATCGTCATGGGGAAAGTTTGCAGGGCAGGAGGTCTTGCTTCAAACAGTAGCGTATACGTATCTTCAACAACCTGTCCCTCTGTTTCCAGCTTCGAAATTTACACATTAAAATGCTAGTTAGCTTGCAGTTGATCACGACTTCTTCTCTAGTTGTTAAGATATTTTACACTTCATAGTGTGAACTTTAGACAACCACCATATATATAATCAAATTTTCCTTTTATGTTCGGAAGAGAAGAAACATTCCCCAACTTGCTCCTTGTGTGGTCATTGGAATTGAATTCTTGGCCTATGCTGTATTTTTGTGATCTCATATTTAGGACTTTGAAGCATGCTGATGTTTAATCTAGAAATTGTATGTGAACACTAAAATGTGTTCCTTGGCATGCGAAAGAAAAATATTGTTTCAACATGCATATAGAGTTTTGTACCCAACAAATGCATGCATGATGTGCTTTATATTAGAGTATGTGGGTCTTTTAGTTGACATATAATCAAAAATAAATTTTGGTTAAAAATATTTGGGCTATTAAACCATCATCTATATAGAAAAACTTAATGGAGACTAATGATCACTCTAGATGTTTCTCAAAACCAGTCATCCACATGATCAATGCCTTGAGTTCAATAATGTTTAAAACTGTAGTTGAAACACTTTTCGTACTCGGTCTGTCTGCTCTGGTTCCTTTTTTCTGACTCCGTACACAACTACTTTGCCAAAAAATATAAAAAAAACTCTGCCACAGATCAGGAATCGATAGCCAAACGAAAGTTTGCCTTCTGATTTTTAGTCGTATTTATTTCAGAAGAGTTGGCTTTCACATTAGCTTTATTGCTTTAGCCTAGACTCTTCTTACACCAATACGCCAATGCGCCACCAACTCCAAGCCGACCTAACTGACCAATTTTGGAAGAACCAAAGCTGACAAAATACATCCCAAAAGGAATCGTCGCGGGCCATAAAGGTTGATCAAATAACGTGTTCTTCCCCAGCAAAAGTGTCTAGCACGAATTTATAAGCAAGTAAGGCTAAGTTTGGGGCCTAAGATGAAATACAAATTTTTTATTTGATCTTATTTTATTTCATCACATTTTATTTCCAAACATAATTCAAATATAAAATTTGTAAACTAATCATTAAAATTTTTTTCAAACCAATCATTACAATTTTTCCAAACGTTTAAATAAAAAATAATTACAACTTCTTCAAATTTTCAAACAAAAATAATATTATAAAATTATATTTTTATAATATTTTAATTTTATAATATTTTTTATTTCAATATTTTCTTACTCGTTTCTCAAAAATTTAAAAATACTCAACTCAAACTATTTTCACAGACTATTTTTCTATTATATATAAAAATGTTATCTCATTTCGCTGTCTAGACCAATATAAAAGAACAACAAAAAGTCCACCTGGGTCGTCTTCTAAACAATAATTAATTAACATATGGAGAAAAAGGGGGGGTTGCAGGCAACTTCTCACCATGTTCCTATTTTTCAAACCGGCTAGCTGAAATGGGCATTTGGCAAATAAACAAGAAAACGATTTCATTTTCAAAGGCCTTTCTTCAATGCGCATCGAAAGAGATTTGGTGCCGCATATGTATATATATATGCCCATCCGAGTGCTCAAGCCTCTCCAACACATACTGCAAAATCGTGGAAATTCCAAGATCGAAAAGATGAAGCAGCTTGTAACCCAATTCTTGCTTTACTGGTTCTTCATTGTTCTTGTTTCGCATTCATCCCGACCTGCAACATCTCAAGAAGTTGGTACGGCAAAATCCAATGCTTCTCATGTATTGAAATCCTTATTTTGTTTCCATCAAACGAACATGTATGGGCACGACATGCCAAACACAATATATAGACGCATGCAGGACGCTTTCAAACACTTTCTTCAAGGCGTTTCTGTAGTTATATTTTAGAACTTAGATTTTCATCAGTCTTATAATTCATTATTCTTTCACTTTCTTTTAGCAATCTGTCCATAATAATAATCCTTGTTTTCACAAAACTTCTTTACCATTGTAATTCAGCTTTTGGCGATGTATAGACATTCCTTGTTTTCGTAAATCTGTGAAGTAAAGGTGCTGTCATAACATAAATGTATTCATTCCCCTGTTCTTAATGGTGCAGATGATGAACGAGAATTTGACTACAGTGAGAAAAGTGGAAAGGGACCGTCTCAATGGGGAGAGATTCACCCTGAATGGAGCTTGTGCAAAGATGGATCAATGCAATCTCCGATTGATTTGCTGAATGAAAGGGTAGAAATAGTTTCCCATTTAGGAAGACTTAATCGGAATTACCGTCCCTCTAATGCCACTCTCAAAAATAGAGGCCATGACATGATGGTAAGCAAAAGATCATCACGAGGGAATTATTAAAGAGAAATTAATGAAATAAATAATGGGAACGCAATAAAGTGCGATTCCATATCCACCAACTAGAAGACAAATCATTGTATCTATTTTCATACGTCATGGGAATGATAGCGATATAAAGTAATATTTCTTTCCAAAGATTATAATAATTATCACAACAGAACAAACAATGCAAGGATCTAGCTGTTGGTTTTGGTGAGATTTTCTGGTAAAGAGCATGCGCAAGTCTTAAAAACCCAAATTATTTTTCCTTCCTCAAGATTTCTTTGAAGTAAGTAACCATTCTTCTTCTTGATTAGTTAATGTTTGTGAATGCAGGTGAAATGGGAAGGCGGCGCAGGATATATTGAAATAAACGGTACTCAATATGTACTCCAGCAAAGCCATTGGCACTCACCCTCTGAACACACTATCAATGGCCGGAAGTTTGATCTAGAGGTGCACATGGTCCATGAGAGTTCGGATGGAAAAGTTGCTGTGGTTGGAATTATGTACACGATTGGACGACCTGATTCTTTCTTGTCATCGGTAAAAAATAAATAAATAAATAAAGACTCTCTCTCTTTCTCTCTCTCTCTCTCTCTCTAATGACTTGTGTTGTGTATGTCTACGTACAGATGAGGCCTCAGTTGTCAGCCGTTGCTGGTAACAGTGAAGAAGTGACAGCGATGGGAATCGTCGACCCAAAGAACATAAAGATAGGCAGTAGAAAGTATTACAGATATATTGGGTCACTTACAATTCCCCCTTGTACTCAAAATGTTGTATGGACCATCGTGAGAAAGGTATGTAATTTGTTTCTCTTTTTTGCCAACCCTTCATGTATTGTTATTAAAGATGTAAATAATTCTGATCAAGTTAACTCATGATCAGGTGAGGACCGTTACACGAGAACAAGTTAGGTTGCTTCGCGTGGCCGTTCATGATGTGAGTATATCCACTCTCACACTCGATTATTCCTTTATATATATAAAACATGTACATATCTTATCCAAAGTTTCAATTTCTTGGTCAAGGGAGGAGTATTTCTGAACGAGAAGTGTTGCAGACTTAAAAGAAATTTTTTATGAAAGTAAACTAAAAAATTAAAATGGTTTCATGTTCTACTTCACAATAAAATTAATTTTATAATTAGACGACATATCACATCATGTCAGTTTTGTGAGAATTTATTAAGATTGTTCCTCATATCCCATTTTTTATTCATGAATTTTAACAATGGATTGAATTGAAAGCGAGCGCAGCTTAATTATTACAATTTGATAGTTTAAGATGTCAAGCTAGCGCATACACCAATTTTGGTAATTTAAAAAATACTGCATTTTATTCAGTAGATCAAGGGCTAATATTTGATTAGCCTAAAGGGTAGTGTTTAAAGTCTCTGTTATAATATATCAATTTACAATCGGTATAAGTGTTCGAATGCAACAAATTAAATTCAAGAGGGCATTGTATATATTCATTGAGTAATTAAAGATGGTTGTTCCTTAATTTTTGCAGGACTCAGACACAAACGCAAGACCACTACAACCACTAAATATGCGCTCAGTGCATCTATATAGACCAAGTGAAGTGGAAGATTAAACTCTCATCAGTTTATGTTCAGCACGAATAATGCAACCATCAACCTAGCTATGAGATTGCGCGTTTCAGTCACTGTCAGTTTGTGACTTACTAGTTTTTTGTAAGATTTTTATAGACCTAGTATTAATTTCTTTTTATGGGGTTGATGGAACATAGGATAGAATTGAGGCTTAGAACTTGGGACGAATTACATATACATGATGTATTAAATTTATTTCCTTTGTTATACATTGTTTATTCTTCGAAAGCATTTATATGAGTCAATTTACCACACAGGATTTATATACATCTATATATATCTACCTTCCATGAACAAGACAAGCGTGCTTTCGAATGCTTGAAATTCTTCTATACGTCATATATATTTGTAAAGGACGTGACCCAACATCAAACGTAATCGTTAACCTGCAAGCCCCTATGTGGGTAGAACTATGTGCCTGTGACAACTCCGATGGTAGTGGATAATAATTGAAGAATGTGTAATCAAATGCTTAGAGACTTACTTGTTACCCTTATATTTAGGCTCAGGGATCCACTGGATAAATGGGATGAATAGATTAGGCTCGCACAATGCTTAGCCATTGGGAGGCTTATCCCTAATGTATCAAAGTAATCTAATCACCACGTTGTGAATATCCATGGGCTAAGTATTCGTTCCTTCCTAATAAGCATAGCGTCTAAGCATGTGGCTGAGGATTCATTCCCTCCTAATAAGCATGGCGTCTAAGCATATATTAATATGTACGACTTCCTTGTGTAGTTATCCTTACATGGTTATGGGCCTTGGGCCGTGATTTGGGCCAGATCAATATTAACTCATCCAATTACTCTACTAATTCCTCTCACATGTAAATGTGGGGAATTTATCAATGTAAGGCCCGTACCTACTTTGATTTAATTTCATAAGGGTATTTAAAACTATGAGTCATCCTGGTGGGGTTTTGAACCTATAGGCTAGCCCAATTATTATTTAATTTTGTTGTTTCCACTTACCAAGAGGCGGGAATTTCAAATTTTGAGGGACATGCGTACATTACCCAGTAACCATCGCCACATTCCCTTTCAATCCCATCACCTAGTTAGGTAATGATGAGATCTGCCATTATCCCTACCCCTTCATTTCCCTACTCCTTTTAATTTTCGTTTTCTCCCTAGTTTCTTCCTTCTATCTTTACTTTCAAGAACTCCACTATTGCAACCTCTTCCTCTCTCAACAACTCTCTCATTTTCCTCTCCTTTTTGCTCTCTTTGTTACTCTCTTACGACCTAACAAAACACACCACAAACCCCTACTTCCCCAAAGTGATCCTCTATGAAAGATGTCCTTGCTTTCGAAGGTTATGGGTGGCGCTCCGTCCTTATGGCTAGGGATTTGAAGAACTTGCGCAACGAATATAGGATCCCAAATTCAATACTTCTAGAACTCCCCATTCACGGTTGAGTCGACCAATAAGGAATCGCCAAAAAGGTTGCCTTCATGTCTGCGCCCTAACCCATGGTTTACTATTCCCTTTTTGTCACCCTATACACAACGTTCTTGATCTTCTCTTTATAGCCCCTTCGCAGCATCACTCCCACACATGATAGGTTCTTGTTTGTTCTTGTATAGCGTTTCAAATGGTTCTGGAGCCCCCTAAAGCAAAGTACCCTGATTTAACTTCCAGAGACTTCTTGGCATTTTACTCTTTGAGAAGCTCTCAGTGAAATATTCTGAGCTTTCATATTGTTGCCCAGATGACTAACACAAGAGGAGGGTGAATTGAGTTGAATTTAAAAAAAATAACAATTATAAATCAAATATACAATATAAAATATAAACAAAATACGAAACAGTAATAAATATAAAGAGTAAGAATAAGAGAGAAACAAACTCAGTAAGTATAAAATCTATCATCTTCACGATCAAACTCTTCTTCTTCTTCTTTTTTACCTTTATTCCATCAACCACTTTTGTTGGAATATAAGGTCCATTTACAATACATTTCCAGATTTCTCGACCTTGAACCTGAAGGAATATTCTCATTCTAACTTTCCAGAATGAGTAATTGTTTCCACAAAAGAGTGGAGGCCGACTGCTAGATTGACCTTCATCAAATGAAGCTGCAATATTAGCCATAAGATCTTAACTCAAAATATAGTTAATCTAATAACAGAGCTTTAGCTCTGATACCAATTGTTGCCTAAATGACTGACACAAGAGGGGGATGAATTGAGTGGTATTTAAAAATAATAATAATTATAAATCAAATATACAATATAAAATATAAACAAAATACGAAACAGTAATAAATATAAAGAGTAAGAATAAGAGAGAAGCAAACTCAGTATGTTAACGAGGTTCGGCCCCACTACCTACGTCCTCACCTCAAGTTACCCCTTGAAGATCACCGAATTCACTATTCAACCTCCTTCAGGTGGAAATAGAAACCTATTACACATTTGAACAATACCGCTACAAAGGATCCGTGTATAACACCCTCTACGCTTGTAATCACCTTACACGTGGTGATTCAACTATTCTCTGTGTAGAACACTTTCTACACGCACAAGGGTTATACACACTCTTTTACTGATACAAGAATTGATAGTAGGTCGGTTATCAGAAAATACTCCTCAATGAGTGAAATAAGAATAATACAACACAAACTATATCTCTCAAAATAAACAATGGTTAAGGCTTAATGCTTAGAGAAGAGAGAATGAAAACTTTGAATGAATATTGTATGCTCTTGGTGTTGTGAATGTGAAGCTCTCAAATGTTTATTTATAAGCATATGAGACTTCATATTCAAATTTAAAAAGATTCACATGTCAAAGATATCATCATTCACTTTTCAAAAAATTCAAACCTAACTTTTTTACTTTTAGCATATGACAAAAGTAGCACACTTTACCTTTCAAAAAAATTCAAACCTAATCTTTTACTTTTTACATATGACAAAAGGAACACACTTTACTTTTCAAAAAAATTCAAACCTAATCTTTTACTTTTTGTATATGACAAAAGGAGCACACTTTACTTTTCAAATTTTTCAAACAAAGACATCTATCTTTTGCATAAGTCAAGAAAAGCATTCATCATTTTTAAAAATATTCGAATAAAACATGTACATGTGAAAGATGACAATCAATTATTTTAATATTTTTAAAATTCAAACACTTAATCATGTCATGTACATGTGAAACATGACAATCAATCATCTTTCAAAATTTTCAAATTTAATTTTCAAAATATTCATGCATATGTGGAAAATGTATTTTAATGCTTTATGATAAAATATTAATTTTGAGTCTTAATCCTAATTTCAAATTTTTAAGATATTTACAGCATTACTCTATGACTTTAATGTGAACTTGTTCCATTTTTACTCATGCTTGGTTTCTTGATGTGCTTGACTCCATTGTGTGGACAATTTGAGTTTGAGACTCCTTTATTCTTTGAATTTATTTGTTATCATCAAAATCTATGTGTAGATTTATAATTACATGAAACTTGAAACCTTGGGTTCAACACATATCAAGAATTTTGAATTGGTATAATTACATCAAAATGTTTCAATACTTGAAATGGTATATAGCCCTTTTCATTTTGAATTATTTTACATAACTTGGTAAAAGCATTATGTGCCTCATCTTTATGAGCAAGAAAGATGACCTAAGTATATCTAGAAAAATCATCAACAATAACAAATGCATAATATTTTCCTCTTAGACTTGCAACTCTAATTGGTCCAAAAAAATTCACGTGTATCAGTTGCAGTAGTCTAGTAGTAGTGGAAATACGTTTCTTGGTTTTAAAAGAAGTTTTTGTTTGTTTACCAAATTGGCATGCATCACAAATTTTGTCTTTAAGAAAATTTATCTTTGATAAACCTCTTACAAGATCATTTTTTGAAAGTTTAGAAATACGTTCCATGTTAGCATGACCTAGTCTTCTATGCCATAGCCAACTAGTTTCATTTTGAGCTGAAAAATAAATAGTATCTTGTGAGGTAATTTCTTGAAAATCGATTGTATAAACATTGTTGCTTCTAAAAGCAGTAAAACAAATATTACAATCATGATCATTCAAAATAATGCACTTATCCATTTTGAAAGTAACTGTAAATCTCTTATCACATAATTGACTTAAGCTCAAAAGATTATGTTTTAGACCTTCAACATGTAGAACATCTTCAATTATGAGAGAAGATTTATTACCAATTTTACCTATTCCCACAATCTTCCCTTTCGAGTTATCTCCAAATTTCACATCATTCTTCTTTAGATCTAAGATCAAAGAACTTAGTCTTATCTCCCGTCATGTGTCTTGAACATCCACTATCTAAAAACTATTTGTTTTTGCTTGTAGAGAACTTCATGCATACCTATAAAAACAGTTAAAATGATTTTTCTTGGTACTCAAGTTCTTTGGGTCCTTTATTTATTAGTATTAGAAGAAACAATATTTTTAGGTACCCATATGGCCCTAATAGTCATTGTATGCTTTCTTCTAATAGGACAAGTATGATAATTACGACCATTTCTATTTCAAAAATTGCAAATAGCATGTGGCATATATGAAGAACTTGAGTGATTATAATAGTATCCTTTTTTGACAAACTTATTATGAAAAGAATTTTGAATATTGGATTTTGATGTAGAAGGATTATCAAAGAAGTTTTTATAAGGTTTGTATTTTGGTTTTGGCATATATCCCAAGTCTGCCTTGTCAAAAACACATCTTTGACTACCAAGAAGTCTTTCAAAATTTATTTTTCCATTAGTAAAGTTTTCAACAATATTTTCTAAATAAGTTTTCTTCTTCTTCAACTCAAGATTTTCATCTTTCAAAATAATACTTTTTTTTCTTAAAATATCAATTTCGTTTGTTAAAAAAGAATTTTTCTTTTTCAAAGCAGTATATTTTATATCCAATTTTTCAAAATTTCTCATATATTTCTTTTAAAACATTTTACAATTCTTCATATGAAAGATCTTCAATATTATCAAGATTCTTTACTTCAATGTTATCTTTAGCCATAAGACAAAGATTTGCTGATTCTTCATTGCTTGCTTCATTATCTGAGCTACTTGAATCATCATCCTATATAGTTTTCATTGCTTTCTTGCCTTTGTTTCAATCTTTCTTTAGCAGAGAAGAATCTGGCTTGATATGACCAGGCTTATTGCATTTATAACAAATTAAAGTGTCATTTTTACCTGAACCTTTCTTGGAAAACTTTTTGAAGGATTTCCTCGGAGAAGTTTTATTTTTCTTTAAGAACCTCTGAATTCTTTTTGCTATCATCGCAACTTCTTCATCTTTGTCGTCATTTTCCTCANCATGTGAAAGATGACAATCAATCATCTTTCAAAATTTTCAAATTTAATTTTCAAAATATTCATGCACATGTGGAAAATGTATTTTAATGCTTTATGATAAAATATTAATTTTGAGCCTTAATCCTAATTTCAAATTTTTAAGAGATTTACAGCATTACTCTATGACTTTAATGTGAACTTGTTCCATTTTTACTCATGCTTGGTTTCTTGATGTGCTTGACTCCATTGTGTGGACAACTTGAGCTTGAGACTCCTTTATTCTTTGAATTTATTTGTTATCATCAAAATCCATGTGTAGATTTATAATTACATGAAACTTGAAACCTTGGGTCAACACATATCAAGAATTTTGAATTGGTATAATTACATCAAAATGTTTCAATACTTGAAATGGTATATAGCCCTTTTCATTTTGAATTCTTTTACATAACTTGGTAAAAGCATTATGTGCCTCATCTTTATGAGCAAGAAAGATGACCTAAATATATCTAGAAAAATCATCAACAATAACAAATGCATAATATTTTCCTCTTAGACTTGCAACTCTAATTAGTCCAAAAAAATCCACGTGTATCAGTTGCAGTAGTCTAGTAGTAGTGGAAATATGTTTCTTGGTTTTAAAAAAAGTTTTTGTTTGTTTACCAAATTGGCATGCATCACAAATTTTGTCTTTAAGAAAATTTACCTTTGGTAAACCTCTTACAAGATCATTTTTTGAAAGTTTGGAAATGCGTTCCATGTTAGCATGACCTAGTCTTCTATGCCATAGCCAACTAGTTTCATTTTCAGCTGAAAAACAAATAGTATCTTGTGAGGTAATTTCTTCAAAATTGATTGTATAAACATTGTTGCTTCTAAAAGCAGTAAAACAAATATTACAATCATGATCATTCAAAATAATGCACTTATCCATTTTGAAAGTAACTGTAATGACTTATGCTCAAAAGATTATGTTTTAGACCTTCAACATGTAGAACATCTTCAATTATGAGAGAAGATTTATTACCAATTTTACCTATTCCCACAATCTTCCCTTTCGAGTTATCTCCAAATGTCACGTCATTCTTCTTTAGATCTAAGATCAAAAAACTTAGTCTTATCTCCCGTCATGTGTCTTGAACATCCACTATCTAAAAACTATTTGTTTTTGCTTGTAGAGAACTTCATACATACCTATAAAAACAATTAAAATGATTTTTCTTGATACTCAAGTTCTTTGGGTCCTTTATTTATTAGTATTAGAAGAAACAATATTTTTAGGTACCCATATGGCCCTAATAGTCATTGTATGCTTTCTTCTAATAAGACAAGTATGATAATTACGACCATTTCTATTTCAAAAATTGCAAATAGCATGTGGCATATATGAAGAACTTGAGTGATTATAATAGTATCCTTTTTTGACAAACTTATTATGAAAAGAATTTTGAATATTGGATTTTGATGTAGAAGGATTATCAAAGAAGTTTTTATAAGGTTTGTATTTTGGTTTTGGCATATATCCCAAGTCTGCCTTGTCAAAAACACATCTTTGACTACCAAGAAGTCTTTCAAAATTTCTTTTTCCATTAGTAAAGTTTTCAACAATATTTTCTAAATAAGTTTTCTTCTTCTTCAACTCAAGATTTTCATCTTTCAAAATAATACTTTTTTTTCTTAAAATATCAATTTCGTTTGTTAAAAAAGAATTTTTCTTTTTCAAAGCAGTATATTTTATATCCAATTTTTCAAAATTTCTCATATATTTCTTTTAAAACATTTTACAATTCTTCATATGAAAGATCTTCAATATTATCAAGATTCTTTACTTCAATGTTATCTTTAGCCATAAGACAAAGATTTGCTGATTCTTCATTGCTTGCTTCATTATCTGAGCTACTTGAATCATCATCCTATATAGTTTTCATTGCTTTCTTGCCTTTGTTTCAATCTTTCTTTAGCAGAGAAGAATCTGGCTTGATATGACCAGGCTTATTGCATTTATAACAAATTAAAGTGTCATTTTTACCTGAACCTTTCTTGGAAAACTTTTTGAAGGATTTCCTCGGAGAAGTTTTATTTTTCTTTAAGAACCTCTGAATTCTTTTTGCTATCATCGCAACTTCTTCATCTTTGTCGTCATTTTCCTCATCTTCAACACTTTCACTTTCATTAGAAACAGCTTTAAGTGCCAAGCACTTCTTTAGCTTTCCTTATTCTTATCCTCTTTTCAATGTGTACTCATGGGTGATAAGTGATCCGATGAGTTCATTCACTTCGAGCTTCTTGAGGTCTCTAGCTTCAAGAATCGTTGTCACTTTTGATTCCCAACGTTTTGGTAGAGAGTTGAGAATTTTTCTTACTATCTTCACTTTGGAATAAATTTTGTCAAGAGCTGTCAATCTGTTTATGATGTTAGTAAAACGAGTGTGCATATTAGAAATAGATTTATCATCATTCATCTTAAACATTTTATATTCATGAGTATGAATATAAATTTTTGATTCCTTGACTTGAAAAGTTCCTTTATAAGTAATTTCCAAGTTATCCCAAATTTCTTTTGCAGTAGCTCAAGTCATTATTCTATTAAACTCATTACCATTGAGAGCATTATATAATAAATTCATAGCAGTTAAATTCAAAGTATAAAATCTATCATCTTCACGATCAAACTCTTCTTCTTTCTTTTTGACCTTTATTCCATCAACCACTTTTGTTGGAATATAAGGTACATTTACAATACATTTCCAGATTTCTCGACCTTGAACCTAAAGGAATATTCTCATTCTAACTTTCCAGAATGAGCAATTGTTTCCACAAAAGAGTAGAGGCCGACTGCTAGATTGACCTTCATCAAATGAAGCTGCAATGTTAGCCATAAGATCTTAACTCAAAAGATAGTTAATCTAATAACAGAGCTTTAGCTCTGATACCAATTGTTGCCTAAATGACTAACACAAGAGGGGGATGAATTGAGTTGTATTTAAAAATAATAATAATTATAAATCAAATATACAATATAAAATATAAACAAAATATGAAACAGTAATAAATATAAAGAGTAAGGGTAAGAGAGAAGCAAACTCAGTATGTTAATGAGGTTCGGCCCCACTGCCTACGTCCTCACCTCAAGCTACCCCTTTAAGATTTCCGAATTCACTATTGAACCTCCTTCAAATGTAGATAGAAACCTATTACACCTTTGAACAATACCGCTATAAAGGATCCGTGTAAAACACCCTCTACACTTGCAATCACCTTACACGTGGTGATTCAACTATTCCCTGTATAGAACACTTTCTACACGCACAAGGGTTATACACACCCTTTTACTTATATAAGAATTGATAGTGGGTAGGTTATCAGAAAACACTCCTCAATGAGTGAAATAAAAACAATACAGCACAAACTATATCTCTCAAAATGAATAAGGGTTAAGGCTCAATGCTTAGAGAAGAGAGAATGAAAGCTTTGAATGAATATTGTATGCTCTTGGTGTTGTGAATGTAAAGCTCTCAAATGATCTATTTATAGGCATATGAGACTTCATATTCAAATTTAAAAAGATTCACATGTCAAAGATATCATCATTTACTTTTCAAAAAATTCAAACCTAATCTTTTTACTTTTTGCATATGACAAAAGAAGCACACTTTACTTTTCAAAAAAATTAAAACCTAATCTTTTACCTTTTGCATATGAAAAAAAGAGCACACTTTACTTTTCAATAAAATTTAAACCTAATCTTTTACTTTTTGCTTATGACAAAAGGGGCACACTTTACTTTTCAAATTTTTCAAACAAAGACATCTACCTTTTGCATAAGTCAAGAAAAGCATCCATCACTTTTGAAAATATTCAAATAAAACATGCACATGTGAAAGATGACAATCAATCATCTTTTAAAATTTTCAAATTTAATTTTCAAAATATTCATGCATATGTGGAAAATGTATTTTAATGTTTTATGATAAAATATTAATTTTGAGCCTTAATCCTAATTTCAAATTTTTAAGAGATTTACAATATTACTCTATGACTTTAATGTGAACTTGTTCCATTCTTGTTCATGCTTGGTTTCTTGATGTGCTTGACTCCATTGTGTGGACAACTTGAGCTTGAGACTCCTTTATTCTTTGAATTCATTTGTTATCATTAAAATCCATGTGTAGATTTATAATTACATGAAACTTGAAATTTTGGGTTCAACACATATCAAGAATTTGCGGCTGGATAGTGTTGAGGGTCACCATTCAACACCAAACAATGGACAAGAAATTTTTTCCTAAATTCTGGCGTGGGCTGGGAATTCTCCAATTCGAAGGCTAGTCAAGGGAACTTCCCAGTTAGGGCCTCTTGAAGTAAGGTTTCTAATGAGAAAGGCTTAGCGGCAACCTTGGAACCCCTATCCGAATGGGAAAGATCCCGTATCGATATGGTTTATACCTGGGTGGCCACAACCATGAGGTAGCCTTTTGGACCAAGGCCCTTTTAACCACCGTCAACATTGATCATTTTTTAGTAGTGCCTGACCATTCGAATGTCAAAGGGTGTCTCTTCTTAACCAAGGTCGTGGTGCCAATTTCTTCATTGAAGCCTTCTTTTGTGACTACTCCAAGGACTTCTCGAAAATACTCTCGCCCTACCAACACAAATACTTCTTCTCCTGCAGCTAAAAAGGGGGCTTTGGGCACAGTTGTTGGTGCCTCCCACGTGGCCAGCAAATCACAGGGTACCTCGCCTTTTACCCCCAGACACTCGCCAATGTTTGTGCCCTCTCCAGGCCTTGATGATGTCAAGGCCTTGATGGGCCAATCCCTTTCTAATCTAGTGACTGACTTTGATTTTGACCTTCATTCGGAAAATCTTGATTCNAGTAAAAGGGTGTGTACAACCCTTGTGCGTGTAGAAAGTGTTCTACACAGGGAATCGTTGAATCACCACGTGTAAGGTGATTGCAAGTGTAGAGGGTGTTCTACACGGATCCTTTGTAGCGGTGTTGTTCAAAGGTGTAATAGGTTTCTATCTCCACCTGAAGGAGATTGAATAGTGAATTCGGGGATCCTCAAGGGGTAGCTTGAGGCGAGGACGTAGGCAGTGGGGCCGAACCTCGTTAACATACTGAGTTTGCTTCTCTCTTACTCTTACTCTTCATATTTATTGCTATTTCATATTTTGTTTATATTTTATATTGTATATTTGATTTATAATTGTTATTTTTTTTAAATACAACTCAATTCACCCTCCCTCTTGTGTTAGTCATCTGGGCAACACCTTCCATAAACCAAATTGCACGACCAAAATATTAATCTCCCATTAAAACTTCGAATCACTACTAAATCTTCAAAGTCGATACAAAATTTGAACTTCTAAGTATCTCCAAAAATCATGCTTTCGCGCGCACTCTGATAACTCATCAAAATACTTAAAGGCTATATCCTCAAAAATTAATATAATGAAGTACAAGCTCAATCCACACCTAATCACAAGAAAACCTTTACCACATTTCCATAGAAAATCGTAAGCCTCCAACAACCACAAATCTCCACTCATTCCTCAGTTGGCCATCGCTGCCCCAAACGAAAACCAACATTCCGCAAAAATACACCCATTGATTGATGACAGAAACCAGTACTAAACAACCTCCATGCCCCAAATTGAAAACACATAACATCATCTTAAAATACACCTGTCTCTTCTAAAGATAAGGAACATCTCCAAAAAGACCCAAGTCCTTCCCGGCCAACCAACGAGAGCGCCTATAACTTCTATCCGATATCCCACACTCCAAGCTCATTACCTATATTTTGAATAACATCTAATCTTGCAATAACTAACTCACTATAAACTACCATTGACTTCACCTAGACATAATCGAAATGCTCATGGTAACTCAACCACCTACTTGTACTCTCAAAAACTCTAGTTTTAGTACAGCTAATTCCTTCAATAACACTTCACAAAAAAATCTCAAGACAGGCCATACTGTTTAAATCTTCAATCCACCAAAATTATTGCACTACACTCTTGAATCCCACTGCTTATTATCTCACGTATCTAATTATGCTAATCACCGTTGATGCCTAAGCTTCCACTTTCAAGATTTTATTATCCACCACACATGACGACCCAACAATCTCTTTTCAAGTTAAATAAAAATGTCTATAATTCTCCCAACTAGACACTCAAACTCCAAAGGAAAGTATCGTCTCAAAATTTAAATTCCTATGCGACCTCATGTCACAACTAATTCTTGAAGACAATCTCAACTATTAGTGCCAACCATCACTCCAATTGGTAACCCAATTCAACTTTACACTCCGATCAACTCACCAAGAACTCGAAGTTTAAGTCTCTTGAATTTAATACTATCACATCTAATCCACTTCAGTACTCACCAAAGCCACTTCTCTCAAGTCAAAATGAGACTAGGATTTATACTCTCTGAAATCCATACACCCTCACCACCACTAAAACTGAATCTCATGTACCCTTAGCTAATACCCAAAAATCATTCCAACGTATAAGTGATCCATCGCTCCCATTCCCAACATCTGTACCTTATTCTCAAAATAAACAAAGTTCGTTTCCCAAAACCCGCACCATCTATTATCCTTAAACTTGATATAGGTCAATCCTAGAACCTACTACTAAAACCTCGAGCTATAACATTTATTTTTCAAAATAGATCGATATTTTCAATCCTTAGACAAACACACGAACTATATCGACATCTTCAATCCTAAAAAAAAAAAAATATAAATTAGGTCATTACCTTTAGTCCCCCAAGAAATATTCTCCTTGATAATTCCTATATCCTTCATTCAACTTTCTTCAACTCCATTTTAATGCTTACAGCCTAATCAATTTCTAAAATAATACATACTAGTACACCAATCCTGTGAAACTAAAACTTCAATATCATTATGAATTAGTCCTTCAAATCCGCAATTCCCATAACCTTAAATTATGCCAAATTCCTTTTCCAAAATCCGTTAGGTCGATGAATTTATATCCAACAACAAAACACCGAAACTCTCAAAATCTAAAATTTTAAATAATAACCAATCATTTCCCAAAAATCTACGAAACCTTAAAACTTTGTTGAAATTCCATAAAATCTATCCTTGAAATTTGTTGATCTTACAACCTACTACATTAAAGACCATTTCATAAACTCCACGGAACCAAAGAACATAATTATCCTACTCCCCTAAGAGCTCACCCGGATCGTGCCCTTCCTTCAAGCCTTGATAATATAAAAACAAACCACACAAGGCATTCATCACAAAAGATTAGGTTAGACCCATACCTGCCATGACTCCAGCATCCTGAGCCTCCGGAACCTCGCCTCCATTGGTACCAGGAGTCACTGCGTACATCCGAGGCTAAACTAATTGCCTCTGATTAGTTCTTCCACCACGTCAACCGCCACGGCTTCCTTGAACTATATTAGGACACTCACGGGCAAAGTGTCCCTGCTGGCCACAATTATAACATCGAGCCCCACCCGAAGGGCACTCACCCACATGGGCTCTATTACACCTTCCGCAAACTGGCACCCGGCCTCCCATACGCACTCCTGAGGCTGCTTGTGGTCGAGTCCCAGACCGCTGAACAAATTTTTGAGGCAAACCAGAGCTACTTCCTTCTCCAGTAAAACTCTGCCTTTTCTGACTTGTAGGAGAGCCCACACTCAAATTAATCTCTCGCTCCACAAGAGTAGCCACATCCACTAAATCCTGAAAAGTGGATATCCGGTGGCTGACCACCAAACGGCATATATCAGGACGTAGACCCTCCTGGAAATGCTCGGCTCGCATTTCCTCTGTGGTGATGAGGTGGGGAGCAAATCGCCCAAGTTCTATAAATCTTCGGGCGTACTGTTCCACAGTTATGCTCCCTTGGCCCAAGCTTGAGAACTCTCTTGCTTTTTGCCACCTTACAGAAGCGGGAAAGAAGCGATCATTAAACTCTTTCTTGAAGCGCTGCCAGGTCACAGTGGCGAAAGACCCCAGTTCTGATTCCAGCATTACTCTCTGGGTATCCCACCATTCAGAAGCGGTGCCTTGCAACAGATAGCTGACGTAGAGTACTTGTTGCACCTCAGTGCAACCACACACCTCAAAAGTTCTTTCCAAGTCTTTGACCCACTTTCTAGCTTGAAGTGAATCCTCTTCTCTAGTGAAGTGTGGAGTTTTATGTGCCAGAAAGCGCTCATAGGTGCACCTAGCTTGCACCCCTCCACTAGGCCCTCCAGGTAGTAGCCATGGCCCTCCTTGTTGCCAAGGCCCTCCTTGCTGTGGCCAAGGACCTCCTGGTTGTGGCCAAGGCCCTCCTTGTTGTGGCCTAAAATTCTATTGAATGAATTCAGTCATCTGCCGTATTGCTTGGGCTATGGAATCATCTCTCTGTGTATCGTCCCGAGGCCTTTGAGTAGATTTCCTTGGTCTCACCATTTTTCCTGCCACCACAACCTTTGACCCACTTTAAGAAAACAAAAACAAAAACCAAAAACCAACACTACATAACAAGAAACAAAAGAAACCAGCATGCAATAACATAACTAAATAAATAAAAACAAGCAAACAAGATCAAACAAATTCAAAATAAATAAAACACGTCAATTAGCAACTTTACTTAAAATAATTTTTTTTAAAACACAACTTTAAAAACATTCTGGTACTACCTATGGGACATGTGGTTTTACCCAGAGCCAAACCGCTCTGATACCACCTGTGATACCCCCAAATCCCCACTCACAGACACAGGGAAATCGAGACGTCCAGATGGTGACAACACGGGTCACCACCCTATCGACGAGTGCCGAGTGTGTGTAAAAGCAACAAATGTGCACGAAGAAACACGCAGCGGATAGCAAAGTCATATAACTAAGTACCAGAATTTTTCTTAGTTTAATACAAAGCTGTTCAAATCATACATAATAAAATATTACAAACTACAAATATAGTTTCAAAGCCAACTACAAAGAATAGACTCCAACTCAGCACTCCGGCGGAGCCGCATCCTCGGACTCAGCTTCCTCCTCCTCCTCGAACTCTGCACCAAAATCTACGGAACCAAAAATGGTGCCACCGGTAAGTAAATCCAAAAACCACTAGATAAAAACATATTATAACTCAAACAATATGCATGAAAGAATGCAACGCACATGTCCCATAAAAACCACATTTTTTCCACGCATGCCAAAAACCCATTTGGCCCGAAAACATAACCTTTAAAACCAGTCTTTGCCATTATCCCAGATAATGGCCCAAATCAATAAACCACCATTTTCCCAGAAAATGGATCACAAAACCAATCTTCGCCATTATCCCAGATAATGGCCCAAATCAATAAACCATCATTTTCCCAGAAAATGGATCACAAAGACTCAACACATCCTCGCCATTTTCCCAGAAAATGGCCCGTATCTGAAAACCATCAGAGCACTGTAGGCGGCAATCGCAGGTGGGACTCTACCACCATCCCTACACATGCCTCTGAATCAAACCAATCAAATTATGCATGCACCATGATCTCCCCTAGGGATCATTCGCACACTCTGGCTCTGTGCCACACCGCAGGTAACGACTACGCGTGTGACACCTAAACAAGCGATGCCCAGACTCGCGCCCAGCGCATCCCTGGCCAGACCATCCTCTAGTCCCCGCCACTCTAGGGACCACAGAGTCGACACGACAGCGTTACCGTATCGTGCGTTACCCAGGGGATGTCACTCAGTATTATCCACTCCCGAGTGACCAGAGGAGCTCCACCAAGATAATAACCCATCCCGGCTTGGGCTCGTGAGACACACGCACCCAAAAATCCATTTACGCCAATAAAACAGGCTTTTTCTCAATTAAAATAAAATGCACGCTCATGCACCATGTAAATGCAATCTCAAGGCACAAAACAACCAACCAACCACAAATCAACAAACCAAGCAGCTCCATCCTCAATCCATCCAACCCCCAAACTCCTCGGACTCAGTCCAGAATCAACCAACCAGCAGATAAATAATTATTGTAAGAGCAAAATATATTTAAATCTAAAATTAGAGTTTGAAAAATACTTACAGCGCTATACGGTATTTTTTGAAAGCTCGCGGCATTGCAAACGGCGGAGAAGAAGCAACGTAACAGTGTACTTTACATTGTGGCCGTGGGTAATAAATTACCCATTTTCAAACGGGGAGAAACCAAGACATGAAATTGATAGGGAATGGCCTTGAGATGTTTATGAAGTTAGAGGAAGTGAGTTTTGGCCGTGGGTGGTGGTGGAAATGGTGGTTGAAGGCCAAAACGGGGCTGAACGGAGTTGAGCTTGTGGGAGTTGCTCCGGCAACGGATCGGGGCTGAAATTAGGTGGGTTAGGTCGGCAAAAGGTAGAGGAGAAAGCTGTGAAGAGATGGTGGCCGGAGGTGGTGCGACGGCATCGAAATCGGTGAAAAATCGTGTGGCTTGGAGGAGCTCGTGGTGGCTAACGGTGGCTCGGATGGAGGTGAAACTTGGTGGGGATGTTCACCGGTGAGAGGGGAAGAAAACTGGGTGGGTGGTGTAGGCCACGCCGCCAGCGAGCAGTGGTTCTGGGCTAAGAAAGAAACTGGCGACATGGGAGAAAAACAGGGCTGGGGCCATGACTTCCAACCGTGCGTGGCGGCTAACGGCTGGTCCAATGGTTCTGAAAATTGGTGGGGATGATCTTTGGTGGGAGGGCAAGAGAATGGTGGGGGTGGTGTACAACACAGCCGTCGGATGGCGGCGCACTGGGCAGCCGAAGTGGCGGCAACGGTAAGGAGAAAAGAAGAGCAGCACGCGGGGAAGAGAGGAAACGGTGAAGAAAGAAAAAGAAAAAGAAAGAAAGGAAAGAAAAGAAGAAAATGAAGAAGCAAAAGGGAAAAAGAAAAAAGAGAAAATAAAAGAAATGAGGTCCAATCCTCACTCCGGAAACCAAAAACTGATCCGTCGAAAACGATTTTAAAAACCGTAAAACGATTAAAATAAATTAAACACAACATCAAATAAATTAAAAACCAATTAAAACACATTATTTTAAAATAAATAAACCAATATATTGATTAAATTAAAAACACTCTTTCAGTGAAAATACACGTAAAAGCGGGTCATCACAAATCAGTCAACATATATTAAGGAATGATGAGTGCACAAAGGTGCACTCTAAATACCCTATTATTCGATTAAAATGCTAAAATATGAATATAAATCATAGGAATTAATGTGTAATCTTGAATTGAGTTTCTATTTACTTTGGGATACTCCTAAATAGTTTTTTTATGTTTAATTTCAGAGTTTATAAAAAAGTAAGTCAAGGTCCAGTCAAATTCAAAGGAGGAGCTTCATGGGGTTTGAGAGCAATTTGGATCAAGAAAAAAAAGAAAAAAAGTCACAAAAGAAAACTACAAGAAGTTCAAATCCGAAATTTGTTAGGAGACAGTCTGGATAGACTTTAGTATTTTTTTGTAACTTTTTACTCACATATTGGATTGATGAGATTCTTGATTCATTAGAAAGCTATCTTAAAGGGCTATACATTTGTCACTAAAAAAGATTTCCAAATTCGAACTTCTAAAGTGCGTATGCAGCTGCCAAGATGAGTATTAAAATTTAGGCGATTTGTTTATGCGGAAATTATGAAGACATTAGGGTTTCTTTCCTACCCTATGTAAGCTTATCATTAGCACAAAATAAAGGGGGAGGAGAGGTACAAGAGACAAATTTGAAGAAATGAGAAAATCACTTCCATGGATGCCATTCACTTCAGTTTTCTCTTGAGATTTTTGTTGTCCATTATAATTATGGGTAACTAAATTCTCAGGTAGGGCTAGGGATGAATTTTCACCTTAGATGGCATTTTTAATTATTAAAACTCTTTTATTTTATCATTCTCATTTCATTGTTGATGTTTTCTTCTCTGAATAATCATATAATTTATTATGTTTGTAGATTCAGTCATGCTTTTTCTATTGAATGGATTGTGTTGCGCCTAAACTTTAACTCAAATTAATGAACCAAAATTTAGTGCAGTTTTACCTGCAAGTATACAGGTGTTGTAGTACCTTACAGGATCGAATCCACAGGGATTGACTTATGTGAAAAATTCTCTCAAACAAATGAAAATAAAACTAAAATGATAAGCTGTGTTGATATAAAAAAAAAACTAAGGTTTCGAGGATCCGTTTAATAATTTAAAATATCATTTTCGTTCGAATTACTTCAATTAAACTAGAATAATGATTTCGTTTAATTGGAAGATTTAGCATTTAAGATCAAGAAAAATAATTACTAATGATTGAGCATGAACGATTGATGATTAAAACGCTTACAAATTTATTTGACTATCACAGGGATTTCTCAAGCATTCACTGTATTCGGAAATCACAATGAATAAAGATAAATATATAGATAATCAAATTATCCAATAATAAAATCATTCAATCGATCAAACTCACAAAATAAATTTGTCGCCGATCTGAAAACAATTTTCAAATCATTAAACTTCACCTCTAACCTTAGTATGAAAATTTAGCCAACCATGTTCATCACAAGTGCTATAGAAATCACATAAATATTTTTTATTAAATAACTAAAATAAAACACAAACTTTAATACTAGAAAATAACTATAGGCAAATAAAAATATAAAGAAAATGAAGCTCGAAAGACTCCCTCAAACTTCCGTAGCCCTCTGGTTTTTTTCTCAACCCAGGACCTTTCGTTGCATGTTCTGTCCAACAAGTCGCTCACATCCAGCTTCCTCAAATGAAAAAAAAAAATAAAAATCCTTTTCGTCCAGCCCCATCACTGAAAATTTACTCAGCAAAATCAATTCCTTCCAGCCCGTCTAACCAATCCCCTTCCTCCAGCACGTCCCTCTCTATTTAATCCTCCACCGACTTTTTTTCAATCCAAAAGAAATTCACTCCTCTGTTTTCTCCCACTAAAAACAGAGCAAGCTTCCTCAAGTATTTTTTCAAAACACAGTTCTACGTTAGCCCCTTCTTCCGAGCTCCTCCTCCTTTTCTTTCGGCTTTCTTTTTTTTCTTTGTTTGATTTCTGTCCGAATCTCCCCTTGCTCTCCGCAGCTCTCTATATTTTTTCTCTTCTTCTTTTTTTTTTTCGTAAGCTTCTTCTAATGTAAACTCCTTTCTTTTCTCAGTTCATCTCCCCGTAAACGCCCCTAGCTCTTACGTTCCAGTTCCAACGTAAAAGAGCCTTTTTCCCGAATCCTCCGTAAAACTCTCTCCTCTCCCTTTTCTCACGCACAGACTTTCCCCCCCTTCTCTCCACTCTTCACTCAATTTAATACCTCAATTTTTCACTCCCACACGTCTCTCTCTCCACTTAAATCCCACACGTCTCTACCTCTTTTTCAACACCTACTCTTCTTATCCAATTTTTGCCCGTCTCTCTCTCAACTTTCTCACGTTCAACTCCAGCCGAAATCATCACTGTCCATCCAGCAAGAAGTCAAAGAATCCGTAAATATTGACAACATCACTTTTCTTCTTTCCTTATATGTTGATTTCTTGCTGAATTTCTGCATGTGCAGCTGTGAGTTGAATTTTTGCTTGTGAGCCGTGAGCTGCTTGTGTACTGAATTGATGCATGTGTGAGCTGCCGTGAGAGATTTGAGTTCCAGCCGTGATTTTCTTTGCTTTCATCCGTGAGTTGTTGATGCCATTCTGCATGTATTTCAACTTGCTGTGTGCTGCACTGCTGTCCGAGTGATTTTCTTTAATCAAGTCAAATACCGAACTTCTCAATTTATTTCGGCATGTCTTCCATTTCTTTCCACGTCCAGCTCCCTTCTCACATGTAAACTTGTCGTGCTCTCTTCTTCCAAATCAATCAAGCACCGAAACATGCACGACTCTCTACGTCCAAACTCTCAAGCTGAAAAATCCAACTCTCCCACGTCTCTTTTCTCTCTTTTCTTATTTTTCGGCTCTTTTTATCTTTTTGTTGAAACGTGGTTCCGTTTGCATGCAATTTCCATTTTGGTTTGCATCGAAAGAAGCCTCCTTTCGTTTACTTTGTGTTGCATGTGTTTGTCCACCGAAAGCTATCCTTCCTTCTCTTCATTCCTCTCAATTAGTATGCGCTTTTGGTCGGATCCAATGTGAATTTTATTTGAACTGAAAAAAATAACACTCGAAATAAATTAAAAGGAAAAATAAATTATTAAAAATATATTATATATGTGAGGAAATATTATCTAATTAAATCATAGTTATAAAATTAAGCATAAACATGATATTAATCAATTAAAAATCACGACTCGTATTTATGCTTATTAACTATTTTTCCATCTAAAACCAATAATAGTGTCACGAAGCAGTTGAAATAAATTGGTTTTAAATAGTTAAAATATGCAATTTTTCAGCTCAAACTACTGGTGCCGCACATAGATATAGATTTCCTTTGGGGGAGCATTTTCGGCCACATAAACTTTTCTTTTTGAAGAGCATTAGGCGGCACATACCAATTAATTCTCTCAAGCAGTCATTAAGCCGCAACACATATATTTTTTGGAGGATTTTTTCAGCGCCATTGAAGAGCTCTTTAAAGAGTCCAATTACTGCTACAGTCTAGCCTCATCCACTACTTTCAATCTCCATCACCATTCATTTGGCTTGATTTTTTCATTCCCTACTTTTTATTTAATTTCAGTTTTAAGTTTATGGAATATTTTTGAGATTTTTGGCTTAGAAGTTTGGGTAATTTATTTGCTGTTTATTTATTTCAAGTTATTTATTTTTCTCGCTTCTTTAAGCTTTCATTTAATAGTGATTACAATTGCTATGGATTAATTTTGAGAATTTGTGATTTGAATACAAGGATGAACTCTATAATCTTGGTTTTGAGGCTTTTCAATTTTCAGTTCGTATTTTGTCAATTACTTTCTAATCTAGTTTAATTCTTAGCTTAGTTTTATTAATCTCTTAGTTCCATTGCATATTAGATTGATTAAAGTTTAATTAGGACTTAAATAATTTCAGCTTTATTGTTTAATTTTCAGATTAATTAAGATTGTTCAGTTTAGTTGATTCTTTGATTGTTAATTTCAATTTGTTGGTTTTTTACATTTCATTTCAACACTCAAAAATCTAAAAATATGAATCTAGTCCATGACTAGTGCCCTTTTTCATTCTTGTTGCACTCTTCCATCCATTGCACATACCATCATTTTTATTTTTTCTTTATGAATATTTTCACCATTTTAAACGAGTTTGATTTTAAGTAACTTTCCCTGAGGAGACGATCTAGGAATTTATTCCTAATTATTACGCAACATCCTCTTGCACTTGGGATAGCTTTTGTGCTACTCATTTTTGAGTGAGTCAAGTTGTTGGCGCCGTTGCCGGGAAAATTTGTCTAATTTAAATTTAAACTCGTTAATTTTTTTTCACTATATTATCTCTGATTACATATTTCATTTGTCATCTACCACTCAGTCACTTGAATCTTATTTATGCTATTTAGACTGATGTTTCATGTCATGGGTGAGAGACAATTCAAATAGGTTGCTTAGAGTTACATCGAGTGTTGAGAGTAGTATACATAGCTCAAAAATAGATAACTCTTCTGCCTCTTCTATGAGCGAGGATATTAAAATTGAACAAAACATGGCTACACTTGCACCACACACTCTTAAGGATTATTTGCAACTCACTCGCACCACTACACATTCATGCATTGTTTTACCCGAAGATGCACCTAATTTTTCTATTAAGCATGGTATGATGTTAGTGATACCTTTTCCAAGTCCACCAACCCACAGCTCCCAACCATCATGGATAGCCACTGTACGTGGCCAACCTCCATCGTACGCGGTGTTACGTATGACTCTTCCAATGCCTTTGACTGTGACTGGTAGTGAGCAACGCACAAGTGATCTCGTTGATGGTTTAACCCACTATCCCTCGTTATTTATGATAAATGTTAGTTGTTAGGTTGTGGACTGTACTGTTAGTATTGTAGAGTTTTCTGTGTAGTGAAGTGTTGGACATAGTTGTGGGGTGTGCTGTGTAGTGCTGTGGACTCTGCTGCAAAGTGTGCGTGTGAAGTGTGTGCTATAGTAGTGTAGTGGTATGATGTAGTGTGAAAGGAGTACATGTGGTGCATACTCTATATAGTGTAGCGATGCACCATGTGTGTGTATTGTAATGGTGTATGGCATAGTGTGGATGGAAGAGAGTTCACATGGAGTTTACTCTGTGTGGTGTTGTGATGCACCGAATGGCGTGTCACAAAGGTTTGAATGGCATAGTTGAGGAGCGTAGAACGTGTTGTGCAGTGTTAGGAACTGTAGAACAGTGTCTCAAAATAGTTGTGACATGACCCTGTCATAGTGATGAGTGTCACAATGTAGATTGAGGTTAGTCTTGAGTTGCGTGACCAGATTGAGTCATTGAATGAATTGGTCTTGTCATGTAAGTATTGGGATGAACTTGTAAAGGGCCGGGAAGTAGGAAGATCCTGCTGACCAAGTTTGAATAGAAGTTGGTATCGGAGTATAGAGCTTGTTTATACAAGCGAGCGTTCAACAGACTATAAGTTGATCTTAAGTAATAAAGGGTAAGGTACATGTGTATCTGGTGATACATGTGTACCGAACGGATTTACCATATATAATGGATAATCTGTTCTAAGCATGACTACACGATGTTTAAGCCTCAGAGTTGGCTTAAAGTCATGTGGTATCTATGGATGGGAATGAGGATTTAGTATGGGCTAGGATATATGAAGGTAGTAATGGGTATATTGTCTAGGATTGGGATGTGTAATTTAGTTGGTCTGAGTCATGCCTTAGAATGTGGTTAATAGAAATGTAAGACGAAATACTTGGTGTCTTAACCCTAAGGTGAATCATGGAGGTTCACTTTAAAGGATAAGACCTCAAAGTGGAACACAGAAACTAGAAAAGGTAACTCAAGTGGGTCCCAGAAAGAGGAAACGCGATAAGGAAGACATAGAGACGGAGGTAGTGATTGTAAATAGACCCTGAAGGTTTTAGCATAGTAAATGGCATGTAAGAACATAAGGATAGACGGAGAGTATTTCAAGTGAAGTGTAGTTCTATTTCCAATATAGTTGCTTATGTACTAGATAGAGAATGACGTTGAGGTTATGTGTATGCATGTAGGTTGCCAACTGACACGCACATGAATGGACTGCATGAAATGAGTTTGGTATGGAATCCAGGTAAGTATTACGTTCATACACTTCTAGAGTTTTCTAAATAAATGAAAATGAAAACTAAATGCTTTTCCTTTACGATTCTTTACGAAACGACACAAAACATGTTTTACGAAAGAACGCTCAGTATAAGATTTCAAGCATAAGTAGGTAACGGCCCTCCTTGGCAACCCCTTTTTACGCACCCAGTATTAAGTGTATACATATGAATGGATGGTATATGTGGTAAGTATTGTATGTATTTTCACGAAATGAAATGCGAGGCTGACGCCTCATGCTTTAAGCGATGCTTTAAAGAATGTGAAGAATGTGTTTTAAAATGCCCTAATGAAAGATAATGCTTTAAATGATGCCATGAACTGACGTTTTTAATGATGTCATGAAAGATGATGTTTAATCTCATACTTTTAAATAACTTTTATGAATGAACGGACTGAAGGATTGAAAGAACTGAAAATGACTGAAATGACTGAAATGAATGAAGGGACTGAATGCTTTAATGTATGAAAATACGTAATGGAGACATGAATGTATGAATGGGTATCAAAGGACTGGACTAGGCAAATTACAATGCCGGGTAAGTAGTACTGGTAGTGCATCCAGTGCTACACGCTTACAGAATGGATTCCTAACCCGTGGCCATAGGCAGAATCAACATCCAAAAGACCACTAACCCTCACTCACGGGACGTAGCAATGTGCAATGGCCAATGAAAGTGATAAGAAAGAATGTATGCATGTTAAAAAAGAATGTATGTATGCTAAGACTCTTTAAGAAATGAAGGCAGCAAAGCGTGGGGAATTGTTTTATGAAAGAAAACATTTTTTAAAGAAAAACCCTACCTCACAACGTTTTAAAATGAAATAAATGTCTGTGTATGATATATATGGAAGGATGAATGCATGACTGAAAACCTATCTTATGATATTTTAACCGTATGAAGTAATGCTTACGAGTCATTAACTCATTTTATTTCTTATGTATACCCTCCCAGGGACAAAATGAGCATGACGCGTCAAGACGAACATGACCCAAGGGGAAGACCACAAAAGCCTAGGCACAATGTTTTGTACGAAAGACTTTTAATTATAAAATTTAATGTATACTACTGTAACTCTCTTTAAATTAATAATCACATTTTATTTTATAAATATGGAATCTTTTGTATCCTGGCATGAAAGGAAAAGAAATTTCAAAATGAACAATAATTCCCATCTCTTTTCATAAAATCATTTTCTAAAGGACTCACCACAAGGATGGGCGTTACACTTGGTCTTTTGTAATTTCCATCACTTGTTGTATAAATCCCTGTAAGTAATATGAACCTTTTTATGCTTGTATACTTTGGAACCTTTAGTCAGCTTCGGCTCTTATCATGTTGTACTTTGGTTCTTCTTTTTTGGGCTTGGTAAATACGCTGAACTTTGCTTTTATCACTATTTTCTTTTGCCCCCTGAACGGTAAATTCTTACACTCGACATGGATGTTTAAGGGTGACGTGGTCTATTGAACCCCGCGTCCTTTTTACTTGGCGTCGCAAGTCTTTGGACTCAATGTTGGTGTTTAAGGTTGGTGTGATTTGTTGACCTCCGAGCCCCTTTTCACTTGGTACCACCAGTCTTTGGACTCAACATTGGTGTTTAAGGGTGGTGTGGTCTATTGACCTCTGCATCCCTTTTAGTTGACACCGCGAGTCTTTGGACTCATCATTAGTAGTTAAGGGTGGCGTGGTTTATTAACCTTCATGCCCCTTTTTACTTGGCACCACGAGTCTTTGGACTCGTCATTGGTGTTTAAGGGTGGCATGGTTTGTTGAACTTCACATTTACTTGGCACGATGAGTCTTTGGGCTTGTCAATGTAGTTTAAGGGTGGCGTGGTCTGTTGATCTTCACGTCCTTTTTACTTGGCAACCCGATTCCTTGGACTCCTCATTTGTGTTTAATAGTGAATCAGTACTTGCCTAGAATGGACACTTTATTCATCACGAAAAGAAATCAATAACGGAGTTCTAACAAATATTCCAAGACTAGAAAATAAACATCATCAAAGGTAGAATTGTTTCAAGTGCTCCGCATTCCAGGGCTGTTGTAGCCCTTTGCCTTGGTTATCCTTCAAACAATAGGACCCTAGTCTGTGGTTGGCCACCACCACGTATGGCCATTCCCAACGAGGTCCCAGTTTGCCCTCTTCTTTCATGGTGACTCTACTTTCTTTCATAACCAAGTCTCCTAGCTTAAATGTCCTAGGTCTGATCGTCTTATTGAAGTTTTGTTCTGCCTTTTTCTTGTCATGTATCATTTGATTTCAGTTGCCTCTCTCTCCATTTCAACAAAGTTGAGTTGCTCTTCCATGGCTTCTTCATTCTAGGGCGCCAAGAAATGGCGAGTCTGAAAACTTAGTAAACCAACCTCCACTTGGAGCACAGCTTCGCACTCCTATGTCAAAGTGAATGGGGTCTCCCTCCACAGTATTCCTGGTAATTCTTCCACCCATTCCACTTTCTTGTCTGTGAGTCTCTTCTTGAAAATTGACAATAATGTGTTGTTTGTGGCCTCCGCTTGCCTATTCGTCTGTGGATGTCCTAGAGAGGAATACTTAACTTGTATCTTTAGCTTGGCACACCACTCTAGGTAATTATTTGAGTCAAATTTTCGCCCGTTATCTGAGACTATGCTTTGTAGAATTCCATACCGGTAGATGATATTCTTCCATAAGAACGTTATTACAGTTTTGCCTGTTATGGTCGTCAAAGGTTTTGCCACCACCCATTTTGTAAAGTAGTCGACTGCTACAATCATAAACTTAACTCCACCCTTTCTGGGTGGTAGGGGCCTAACTAATTCAACCCCCCATTAAGCGAACGACCAAGGGGCAGTCATGGAAGTTAGCTCTTCTAGGGGGCGTGTGACACTGGCGCATACGTCTAATACTTGACACACTTCTTTGCAAATCTTTTAGAGTCTCTGAGTTTATTGGGCCAGTAGTATCCTACCCTCACCACTTTCCTGGCCAACGCCTTTACCCTGAAATTGTTTTCACATATCTCATCATGTATTTCAACCAAAATATATTGTACTTCTTGTGATGAGATGCATCGAAGTAGGGGGTGGCAAAGCCCTCTTGCAGAGGACCCCGTCTACCTTTACCAATCTTGCCGCCTTCTTGTTCTTCTTGCCTCCTCTTTCCCCTCAGGAAGTTCACCTGTGTCTAAGTACCTGATGACATTACTAATCCACTCAGGATCATTGCCGCCTATGACACAAACCTCTGGCCTTATCCATTGGACTTCAATTATTCTCTTCTCGACTTCCAAGGGGAGAAGGGTGTCCACCATCCTATTCGCTACTGCGTTGTCTTCCCTAACACTTGATAAAAGTTAAAGTATGAGAATCGATTGCACCCCTCCCAAAATCGAGTTAGGTACTTCTTCAATTTTTCTCCCTTGGTAGTGTATGTTCCCAAAACTTGGTTGACTATCACTTGCGAGTCCGACTTCACTTCTACCTCAGTTGCCCCTAATGCTTTAGCCACTGAAAGCCCTCCCACAAGTGCCTCATACTCTGCTTCACTATTGGTGGTTTTGAATGCGCGTGTTGCCATGTATTGATACTCCTGCCCTTTGTTGTTAATTATGTGGATTCCAACCCCCCCTCCAACATGATAGGAAGAGTTGTCAACAAAGAGAGCCCATGGTTTCCCTGCCGGGCGACGACCACTTCCAATGGCTCTACGAACTCAGTGACAAAGTTTGCCAATGCTTGCCCCATCACGACCTTTCCTGGCAAGTACTCTATATCGAACTTGCTGAGCTCAACCGACCATCCTTACTAGCCTTCCAAGTTGTCTAGCCTCTACAACACTTTCGTCAATTGGGCTTTTTGTGAGTACTTTGATCGAGTGGGCTTGAAAGTATTGGTGTAATCTCCTAGCCGTTGTCACCAAAGTAAAAGCTAGCATCTCCACTCATGGGTACCTTACCTCTGCTCCTCTTAAAGCTAGGCTTATATAATACACGGACAGTTGAGCCGTCCATTCTTCCTTGACTAGGATGGCTGAAATGGCGTGGGGAATACTGTTAGATATGTGTAGAGTATATCCTGAAAAAGGGAAGGCACTTATCCGTGGACCTGGATACAAACCTGTTTAGGGCTACTACTCTCTCTGCCAGGCGCTAGGTGTCATTTAGGCTCTTTGGCAATTTCATGTTCAAGATTGCTTCAATTTCCTTCAGAGAGGCTTTAATCCCTCTTTCTGACACAATGAAACCCAAGAATTTACCTGACCCCACTCCAAATGCTTATTTTGATGGATTCAGCTTCATCTTGTAATACCGCATTATTGTGAATGCCTCTCATAGGCGGGCCAAATGTTAGGCGGGCTCTTTGCACAAATCATCCACATAAACTTCCATGGACCATTCTATCTGGTTTTTAAATAGTCAGTTGACCAACCTCTAGTAGGTTGCCCTTGCATTCTTCAGGCCAAATGGCATGACTTCGTAACAATACAGTCCACAGTCTATGATAAATGACGTCTTCTTTTTGTCTGTTGGATGACTCACCTTAAAAAGTGTTTTAAGAATTACTCCCAAGTATAAGAGTTGTCACGTAGTAATAGGGAAGTCCCTAAGTCATTTCCTCAAGGAATGATCAGTTTAATATTCAAATCCATTCACCATCGAAAATAAAATAAAATTATTAACTGAGGTTGTTTAGAATGATATTCACAATGAGAATTGATTCTTGGACATTATCACAATTGCCCTAATTTCTTTTTGCATGAGATGGTGGATGAGTGCTAAAGAGTATGCAAGAAAAATGAATAATATAATGTGTCAAACACAAGTGGAGAATAGAAAATATTTAGCTAGCATCTAAGATATGTATTTAGCTACCTCCATACATTAAGTGGATTCATGAACGTGTGTTGATTAAATTATGATTATCCTCGCTTAAGAAGTTAAACCACATTCATCAATGTCATCTAATCCAATGATTCCAAGCAATAAAAGGAAGATCATGAAGCTTACATTCTAAGGGACACTTCATCAAACAACATATGTGCACATCAGAAAGCCATTATTTTCCATTCCATAGAGTTCAATCCAACCCAAAAAAAGTTACACTACTTAAAATCATTCGATACAATTGAGATAAAACCAAAATACAAACCCAAACAACCTAGCATAAATATGGAAACACACTTACACAACCCAAAACGACTGTTGGAATATAAGCTACTGAAGAGAGATTTAAAGCAACCAAAAAAAAAAAAAATTAGATACTAGCTGCCGGAATTACAAGACTAAATTTAAGGTAAACTGAATGAGAAAAGTTTAAATGTAAATGCAATGAAAATGAAACAACACGGCTAGAACTTATGGAGAGCAAACTGTTGTGATCAAAGGTGAGGAACGGTGTAGCTTGGGAGTTGGCCGAAAACCAGTCTACAACCCTCTAGCAAGCATCCGTTCTCTCCCTCCCCCTCTCGTCTAGTGCTTCTATCTCTTCTCTCTCTTTTTTTTTTCTTATGGGCTACCTGGTTTTTTTCTTTTCCAGTTCCTCCTTTCTAAAGTGCCCTAGCGTATCACGTCCAAAAATGGAGCCTGTCATTACCCACTTTTCTAAAGTCAGTTGTTCGCATCTGAAGTGTAGTGCCTAAAGAGAAAACCTTTTCTACTTGCCTCCTGCTCTCCTCAATCTGTCAGACTCAATCAGGGAAAAAGCAAGTGTAGCTCTTCCTTTCATTTTTCAAGACCCAAAGGAAGAAAACTTCCGTTTGACTCCCAGACTAATGCAGCTGCTACATCCAAAAAGCTACTGTGCGTCTTAAACAGGGGACAAATGGGTGTGACGTTCCTTCCGTGTGAAGTGGAATTGGCAAACGTGCGGGGTCCACGTCCATCTAAATTTTTGTTGGTTTGATGGGAGTTGACGCAAAGAGTTTGAAGAGATGAAGTGCTTTCCGCAAGGTCCAATTGGAGATTTGCATGCGTCCAAATGAAGACAAAGTAGGTTCATCTGTTCATTTCATGGAAATGGATCAATGTGGTCCCCTGTTGTGAAGTAATGCAATCAAGCTATTGCACCTTTTTTGAAGAGTCAATGCATGTGGGGTCCACCTTCAAGAAGCTTTTGAAATTTGCAATGTGAGGTGTTGCCGGATTGATCTTCAAAAGCATGTTGACGCGGTTGAGAGCTATTTGAGGAAAGAGCTTACTTTTTGCTGCGTTGAAGACAAGCCATCCAAAAGGTGCAACAAGGCTCGTGTGAATTGGAAATTGCCCAAATATGATCCATGTGGGGCCACGTTAGAGGAAGAGTCAAGCCGATAGCTTTGAAATTTTCGCATGGCCACTTGCATATATGCACAACAAAACTTCCTCAATTTCATGTAATAAATTAAAGATTAAGATCATCAAATTAGGTTGTTCTAAATTGAGTTTTGAACTTATTTATTGAGGCCCAACTCATTCAATTACTAGTATAAAAAGTATTATTGACTCGAATTTAAGTGCAAAATAATTACAATATTATAGCTCAATCATTGGATGCATTCGAATCTGGTTATAGCCTAAGTAGGCATCCATGAAGCTCAACATCTTGTTGCTCGCAGTGGCTTCTACAATGACTTCAATTCAAGATAGGGGAAGCTGTCCTTCGAGCAAGCTTTGTTTAGGTCGATGAAGTCCATGCACATTCTCTATTTCTCATTCACTTTCTTTACAAAAACAACATTAGATGGCCACTCAGGGTAATGGGCTTCCCTAATAAAACCTGTAGCTAGTAGGCGTTTTGCTTCCTCAACGATGGCTGCATACTTCTCAATGCTAAAGGATCTCCTCTTTTGGCACACATTCTTACGCATGGGGTCTACACATAGATGGTGTTCAATAATATTGTTGTTGATCCCCAGCATATCTTCATGACTCCAGGCGAATACATCCATGTGCTCTACTAGTAGTCATTTTACGGCCTCTGGGTCTTTTAGGAGGATTTGGGTGCCAATCTGTGTTGTTGTGTTGGGGCGGCCTGGCCCATTTTCACGGTGTCAAAGAGAGTCTTAACTTAGCTGCGTCTATGCCCATTTTCATGAAGGCCTCCCAAAATAATATGTCTATCGAGCTGCCATTGTCAATGAGGATGAGCATCTTCCCTTGGTGGTCGCCAACTGTCTAGGCTATCACTTCTACGTGAGCTGTGTTCTCTTTCATACCGTCATTTGGGCTTTGAACGCTTTGCACCCATTCACTCTAACTCTCTAGTGCCTGCCAGTTCAGTTACCCTCTCCTTCATAGTCATGCAGTCTTCTGTCCAGTATGAGTTCATCTGATGATACTTGTAGTAGAGGTTGCTGGTTCTAGGCTGGCAATGTTCTCTTTCTGACTCCTCTTTTTCTTGTACATTCAAATTGTTGTGAATAAGTCTGGTATTATGCACTTGTCGCCTTTCACGCCTTCTGTCCTCGTGGTACAATGTAGACTACTTGTCCCCTGAATTGGCTTTAAGTTCTATCTTTAGGTTCCACTTTCATTGGTTCCACAAGGGCCTACAACATATCTTCGGTGTTGACAAAGTCGTCCGCCCCTATCTGTAAACTCTTTTAGGGTATAGTGGGTCTTTCTAGCCAACTCAGCCATGAACAGACTAAGTGGCCAGTGTAACAGCCCGCTAAAATTATCAGTTTTGGATTATTTCCCGACAGCAATCACATCTCTCTCATCTTTACCCTCATCTGGAATCACGCGTATAGATTATCTTTTCCGTAAATCACGTAATTTGTTCTTCATCGACAGCTGTAAAATCATGAGTCTTCCAAGACCACGCCTAGCCTTTCTCAAGCCCAAACTACCACTTTATGTGGTGGACAGCCACCGTACGCCGCCACGTACGTTCCTCCGACGCATGTTCGTGACGAACAACGAGCGACGCGCGGGTTATCCCGTCGATGGTATAACCTTCTATCTCTAGTTATTTTACGTTTAAAATAGTTGGTTGGTTTGTGGATTGTGTAGTTGTATTTGTGGAATTCGTTGCGTAGTTGTGAAGCGAAGTGTGGTTGTGAAGTGTTGAGTTTGATTGTGTATTTTGTGGACTGTGCTGTGAAGTATAGGCGTGAGATGGATGCCGTAGATGTGATACGGCGGGTTGTGTGAAGAGAATACGCGTGTAGCGTACTCTGTGTAATGCAGCGACGCGCCGCGCGACGTGCGCTGTAATGATGTGTGTCGTAGAAGGAAGGGAGTACGCATGTAGTGTACTCCGTGTTGTATGGCGATGCATCGTGTGATGTGCATCGTGTTGATGAGTGTTGTAGCGAAGGAAGTACGCGTAGTGCGTACTCCGTGTCGCGTAGCGATGCACTGTGAGACGTGTATCGCAGTGATGGGTTTTGTAGTGTGGATGGAAGAGAGTTCACGTGAGTGTACTCTGTATTAAGTCGTGAAACACCGGATGGCGTGTCACGAAGGGTTGGATGGCGTAACAGAGAAGTGTAGAGCATGGTGTAGTGTTGGGAAACTGTATGACAGTGTCCCGAAGCAGTGGTGTTATGGATTATAGTCTGGGGTGACTGGTGTCATCTTGTGGTTGACTATGGCTAAGAGTATATGGATTGAGAAAGGAATTGTTTGTTGGTTATTATTGATAATTTTAATGAACTTGTTTTAGTGCAAAGGCTTTATGAAGTCAAATTATCTCTTCTGAGTATAGTGAAACCTCAAGTTGCCGTGGTGTTGCAAGTGCTCACAATATGACAATTGAGTTCAGAAGTGAAAATCTTAAGGACTTGAGTGTTCCTCTTCCAGCTGTTGTGCAGTTCCTCGTGTTTCGCGCTCTTTTCTCATAGAACGCGACGATCGAGGTAAGTTAGCCTCTAACTTACTATCAGTTTATTGTGTATGTGTGATGGGTAAGAGAACTATAATTTATGTATGTATGTTCTCGTATATGCCATGTCATGCTATGTCATTACATGTTTATCTGCTATGTATGATTTAATCTCTCATGAATAATTATCTGTTACATAATCTTTTCTGTCATACAATATTGTATGTTATAAGTATGCCATGTTAAGTATGCCATAAGATACATGTATGCCATTAAATGTTTATGATTAAATCATATTGTGCCATTTACAAGCATACGCCATGTTAGAAAAGTATATGATATTAAATAATATCTCATGCATTAAGAAAGATAAGACATGTTATGTTACGTATAATACGTGGGGCCACAACAACTGTGGAGTACGTATTATATTTATTTATTATAATGCGTGGGGCCACAACAACTGTGGAGTACGTATTATATTTATGTTACTTATAATGCGTGGGGCCACAACAACTGTGGAGTACGTATTATATTTATGTTATGTTATATAATGCGTGGGGCCACAACAACTGTGGAGTACGTATTATATCTTATGTTATGTTATGATAATACGTGGGGCCACAACAACTGTGGAGTACGTATTATATTCTATGTTATTTATAATGCGTGGGGCCACAACAACTGTGGAGTACGTATTATATTTATGTTACTTATAATGCGTGGGGCCACAACAACTGTGGAGTACGTATTATATTTATGTTATTTATAATGCGTGGGGCCACAACAACTGTGGAGTACGTATTATATTTATTTATGTTACTATAATCGTGGGGCCACAACAACTGTGGAGTACGTATTATATTTATGTTACTTATAATGCGTGGGGCCACAACAACTGTGGAGTACGTATTATATTTATGTTATGTTACTATAATCGTGGGGCCACAACAACTGTGGAGTACGTATTATATCTTATGTTATGTTACTATAATACGTGGGCCACAACAACTGTGGAGTACGTATTATATTTTATGTTATTATAATGCGTGGGGCCACAACAACTGTGGAGTACGTATTATATTTATGTTATGTTACTATAATCGTGGGGCCACAACAACTGTGGAGTACGTATTATATTTATGTTATGTTACTTATAATGCGTGGGGCCACAACAACTGTGGAGTACGTATTATATTTATGTTACTTATAATGCGTGGGGCCACAACAACTGTGGAGTACGTATTATATTTATGTTATTTATAATGCGTGGGGCCACAACAACTGTGGAGTACGTATTATATTTATGTTATGTTATTATAATGCGTGGGGCCACAACAACTGTGGAGTACGTATTATATTTATGTTATGTTATTATAATGCGTGGGGCCACAACAACTGTGGAGTACGTATTATATTTATGTTATGTTACTTATAATGCGTGGGGCCACAACAACTGTGGAGTACGTATTATATTTATGTTACTTATAATGCGTGGGGCCACAACAACTGTGGAGTACGTATTATATTTTATGTTACATGAAGTATGGGGCCACAACAACTGTGGAGCATACACTACATGAGACACAGCAATTGTGACATGTAGAATACGTGGGGCCACAACAACTGTGGAGTACGTATTATATTTTATGTTATGTGAATTCATGGGGCCACAACAACTGTGGAGCATGAAGTATGGGGCCACAACAACTGTGGAGCATACACTACATGAGACACAGCAATTGTGACATGTAGAATACGTGGGGCCACAACAACTGTGGAGTACGTATTATGTTTTACGTTACTTGAATACGTGGGGCCACAACAACTGTGGAGTACGTATTAACGCACGTTATTAATCAAGACAATTGAATAAGATTCCAAATTTATGTTAAGTCCAGTTTCAGATCAAATATATGATAAGTCAAGTTTCAGATCAAGTTCATGTTATGTTATGCTCACGTACATGTTATGTTCATGTTCATGTTATGTTCCAAGTTCATGTTCACATCATGTTATGTTCACGTTTATGATACGTTCAAGCTCACGTTCATGTTATGTTATGTTCATGTCCATGTTATGTTTCACGTTCATGTTATGTTGATTGTTCATGTTATGTTTTAAGCTTAAGTTCATGCCATGTTAAGTCAAGTTCAGTTCACGCTTAAGTTCTGGTTAAGTCATGCTATATGTCAAGTTATACTATGTTTATGTATGACTATAATTATGCATTTATGCTTTTACTGCCATGCATGCATTTTTAACCTGTGTATAAGTTTTATGTTAACTTACTGAGATTTGTAATCAAATCTCACTGTGGTAGTCCCAACTACCATTCCCCCCGAATGGTAGATCTTGTTACAGGACCCAAAGGAGAATTGGAATCTGACCAACTGAATACGGTCGACTAGGCCACGGTGCGATGTTGATGATGGTATAGTATTTAACTTAGGTTAATACTTGTACTTTTGGAGTTGTATCTCAAGTATTCTTTTGATCACAACCATTTTAGACTAGTGTGGTGATCACGGCTTTTTAGTATGCCTTTATGTATGAATTATGTTTCAAGTATTTGGGATATATTTAGTTGGTGCATAGTATTGCTAAAGAAAAAGATTATCCGCTGCGAATATTGCATAATGTTAGATGCATGTTAGGAACATTGCATCTTATATGTCATGAACGGGGGCAGGTAACCTTGTGTTGCATGTCTCGACGCTTCAAATGTCCGTTCAATCCCAAGCGGAATTTGGGGGCGTCACAGCCAGATTCCACCCAACAAGGTAGCCAGAGTAATCTTCTCATCTTGATCATCTGTCGTCAATCTCTCCTTATTAAACCTAGTAAGGTACGTCTTTAGGCTCTCATCATCCCTTTGTTTGACCATTAGGAGGTACGCCGCTAGGCGTCGGTGCCTCCTACTGGGCATAAATTGTGTCAATAACTGCCTACAAGGGCAGAACCAGAAAATCTGTTTTTTTTTTTTTGGAGGGTCAAATACTAATTTTCATATAATTTACTTTATAAAAACACTTTAAAATTGTAATTTTCATATGATTTTAAAAATTTTGGAGGGGGCCAAAAGCCCCCCCAAGGCCCTTAGTAGTTCTGCCCCTGACTGCCTAGCCGACTCTTCAAAACTTTTGATCTTTTCGGGTCAGAGTGTGCCAAATCACCCTCTCCCCATTCCCCTTAGAGTTAAGGGAAAAGCCCAACAAGCGATTTCTCCTGGGAATCCGCGTGGAGCTTGGTAAGCGCTTTGAATTTCTCCAAGTGATCCACGAGATCCTTTGTCCATCGTACATCTCTATCTACGGCACTTTAAATTTTAGCAGAAGCGGCATAGCCATGATTTCGACATTGTAAGGTAAATCCGTCCGACTCAATATTGTTCAATGAGGAAGATCCCCCCATCTTTTTTGCCATCTCCTCGTACTTTTCAAGGAGGCTATCTAGTTCATCATGCAACTTTTTCTTCTTCATATCTACCACGTGAAATGCCTTGTTACTAAGCTCGAGGTTGTGGAATTTCAGCTCTTCATTCTCTTTCCTCAAGTTTTCCATAGCATCTAACACCACCTTTAGCTTCTCCTCTATTGCTGCTAATCGTGTCTCCATATTAGTAGGCATTATTTCTGGTTCGCAAGTTGCTTGAGAATGTGTCATGGTCGGCATGAGGGAACCACATTGACATCTAATGAAAAACTAAAGTCAAAGATCAAGGAATCCCAGAAACGGTGCCACTGTAAAAGACAAGTCGCACCACCTAACGTTATCATTAACCTGCAAGCAGCTATGTAGGTGGCAATATGCCTGTAATAACTCCAATGCATAAGTCAGTAACATGTTGTAAATAATAATTCAAAAATATATAATCAGATGTTTAGAAAGTTACATGTTATCTCTATATATAGGCCTAGGAATCCACTAGATAAATGCCATGAACAGATTAGGCTCGTGCAATGCTTAGACATTGGGAAACTTATCCCTGATGTATCGTAGCTATCTAATCATCAAGTTGTAAATATCAATGGGCTAAGGATTCGTTCCCTCCTAATAAGCAGGGTGTCTAAGCCTATCTTAATCTATACGACTTTTTTAAATAGTTATCCTTACATGGTTATGGGCCTTGGATCCTGATTTAGGCCAGACCAATATTAACCCTTCCAATATTGATTATGGAGCAACAAATTGTAAAGAACTCTTTTATCATAGTTTTGAATTATGTTATGTTAGTTCAGACTATTCTAACTGAAATAAAAATTTAAAATATCTCATCTCATTGTACGTTCAATATTAATTAATACTTTCTATATTAATTAATGCTTTTGTAACTGTGCAAGTAGTTGGGTCTATCGACTGCAATAAATTCAAAAAAGTTTAGTGTGTTTTCTTTATACTACTTATATATGTCAAAAAAATCAAAGAACTAGCTACTTTAGAAGTCAGGCCTCCTTTGCTTTTGAGACTGAAAACTAAAATTTTGAAAACTTTTCAAAGTTTTCGTACTGTAAGAGGTTTTACAAAAACAAATACATATTTTGATCTACCAGTTTTCATATCAAAAGATCTCAAATTTCTTCTCAAGTTTTTATTTCTTGGATCTCTCTGATTAAAAATAAAAATATTTACATATAAGGTAAATAAATAAAAGAAGCAGAAAAAAAAATTGCAACATTAGTAAATAAATAAACAAAAGAAGTAGCCCCAAAAAAATATTAAAAAAAAATTGACCAATGGTTTTAAAAAAAGGGAAAAAAATGAAACAGCAAAAGAAAAAACAAAAATTGTATCATTGGTAAGTAAATAAACAAAAGAAGCAGCCAACAAAAAAAAATGACCAATTGGTTTTTAAAAAAAATAGAAAATAAAATGCACTATTGGTAAATAAATAAACAGAGGAAGCAGAAAAAAAAAATACAAACAAAAAATTGACCAAATGGTTTAAGAAAAAGGACAAAAAGGAAGCAACAAAAAAAGAAAAAAAATAAAAATTTCACAATTGATAAATAAATAAACAAAGGAAGTAGAAAAAAAAATTGACCAAATGGTTTTTAAAAAAAAAGGGAAGCAGCAAAAAAAATAAAAAATTGCACCATTAGTAAATAAATAAACAAAGGAAGAAGCCAAAAAAAAAAAAGAATTGACTAAATGGTTTGAAAAAAAAAAATTGACTAAATGGATTTGAAAAAAAAAAATTGTACCATTGAAAAATAAATAAACAAATAAAATATTATAAAAAATACTACAAGTATTTGTAAATTTCATCATATTACTAATCTTATATCTCTAAAAATAAATATATATTTCATCTAATCTCATCTTATTTTATCTCATCTCAACGTATTTCAAAAGATTTTATCGTATCTTACCTAATATCTGAAAAGAAACGAGGCCGAGTTATCTAACATGAGCTGACAAAGTTCTTAATTAATGTATGTACGGCTATAACAAACATGATAAAATTAAAAGGAAAATACAATTCCGTTTCTGCCAAAAGTTTATACCGAATTGCATTTTATTTTTTTAATTTATTTTTTTAGTTAATGATTAAGAAAATATTTTAAATGAATTTGTAATTTTTTATTTTTAAAAACTGTTTAAATACTTTAAAAAATCGAAAGAAAAAAAAATAGCTTGATCGGTGACGATTCTATGTAAGAATTGTCCAAATTAAAAACAATTATGCTTGCAAACCATGCATGCAGTTGATCAACGTCACAGGCATGCTAGCTAATGTCACAATATTTGATAATTTGTACGAGTTAGAATTTTAAACAACCTCCTATGAATCAAATCTTATCATATCATCGATATGGAAAATGTGTTTTCTACACCAACTCTACCTTGATTCAATCGACTGAAACTGTTGGCGATGATACTCTCGATGGAGACATTTCGCTTTTGGGCCCCTAATTATTACCCGGCCCACTATAAGGCACAGATTAAACCATGAAAATGTTGCAATATCATGTATCCTAAACTCTGAACAAGTTTTAAGGCAAGTTTAGAAAATAAAATGACATGAGAATTCTGTTAATAGTAATAAAATAGTTTATAAATAGTAATAAAATAGTTTAAATTGAGTATTTTTTAAATTTTAAGAAAAGAGAAAAAAAGTTAAATAAAAAAATATTATAAAATTAAAATATTGTAAGAATATAGTTTTATAATATTATTTTTGTTTAAAGATTTGAAAATGTTGAAATTATTTTTTATTTGAAAGTTTGAAAAAATTTTAATAATTAATTTGAAAATTTTGTAATGATTAGTTTGAAATTTTTATATTTAAATTATATTTAAAAATAAAATAAAACAAGATAAAACGAAATTATATGAGAATTTTGTGTCTTATCTTATACCCCAAACCTACCCTTAGTACTGCACACCCTCAAGTAAGATAATATCGTTATGTCTCATGATCATTGGTAATCTTTAATGGTGGTTCTAGCCTAGTTTGTTAATGCTATATATTAAACCAAAAGTCCGAAATACTTTTGTACTATTTTAAGGGTTAGCTTAGAAAGTATAGAAGAAAGTGCTGTCACAAGATTTCAATAGCCTAGCTATGTATATGCTTTAATTAATTTGTACTGCCAGCCAATGTTGTATTCCTAGGTTTGGACGATATTTGTAACCGTTTGTACACTAAATATTTAGTCTAGCACATAGCATGATATATAGGAGGCACTCTAGTACTTGGCCTCAATACAACAGGCCAGATTGGTTTTCTGCAAGGAAGAAAATCGTTACAAAAAGTCCTATTTTTGTTGCAAAAGAATATTAGCAACGATGACATCTCGTTGCCCTACTCTCTCTCAAATGCAGTGTTGGTGAAAGGTTATTCCAATGAAAATCTTTTTCATTGCAAACAGTCACTTTTTTCCATGAGACTTTATCGTTGTCACTCGCTGCAAATAGTCTAACATAAGAGAAAAAAAACATACAATATCACACTTCAGGTGTAGAGTTTATTATCCATTCAAATATTAAATAAAGACCGATTCATGTGTTATAATAACTAAAAATGAACGAAACATAGATAATATGCAAAATATTGTCTGATGTAATATGATACATTCATTACATGAGCAATTAATACATCTACCTCGTAAAGTGAGCTCTCATGCTTCACTTCAACTTAAATTTGTAACTTTTTTATTATTATCTCATGTTTGACTTCACTTTAACTTAAGATTGTGACTTTTGTTTCTTTTCTTCTTCTTTTTTTGAAATGAAACAATACTTCATTAATATGACTCAACAATAACAAATTTGTCTGAAATAACGGCAGGGAGGACCTCAGGAGGTACCTCCTCCACCCAAACACATTCAGAACCTAAAGATAAGACTAGTTTTGCAGTTTCATGCACTGCTTTGTTGCTACTTCTTCCCGAGAACGATACTGACCACCCTGGCTGGGCTTTCAAGACAGATTTGATGTCCTCTATAACTTGTCCATCCCATGAAGAGTTTTGTGTATTTGAATTGACTGCATCCACTACCATCTTCGCATCTCCTTCCAGTTGCACCTGTCTAAGGCCTAGTTCTCTGCACAACAGAACAGCACGAAGCATGGCCCAGCTCTCAGCTACATTAGCAGTCCTTGTTATTTGTTTGGGAGAGGCCACCACCACATGTACCTCACCACTGCAGTCCCTCACTACAATGCCGATACCCATCCTTCCCATTTTTTTATCCATGGCTGCATCAACATTCACTTTCATATAATCCAATCTAGGGGGTCTCCACAAAGTTCCCATTGCTGTTGTTGGGCTTGCTTGACTCTCTCTCGGCTTTTCTTGAGCCAACTTGGTTGCTTCTACTTCCTGCAATGCCATCTGAAAGATTACAGAAGGGCCTTTGAACTTTCCTTCGAATACTACTTCATTTCTTCTTTTCCATAGGCCATAGAGCACCTCAGTTACTATGTGAAGCTTTCCTTCTTCAAGCTTGGATTGAAAATCAAACCATAGTGACCTGAAGTCAGCATAGTTCCTTCTCCACTTTTTAACTAGACTGTAATCCTCTCCCCACACATCTACTGAAGCAGGACAGTCCCAAAGCATGTGTAATGCTGTTTCCTCTTCTCTGCTGCAGGTTGGACAAGTAGAGGTATCAGCTATCATTCTCTTGAAAAGGTTGCTCCTTGTTGGTAGTATATCATTGAGGGCTTTCCAGATAAACTGTTTTACCTTACCTGAGCTTGTTAGTTTCCATATTTTCCCCCACCATCTTTCATTTTGTTCTCCACTCGATGTCTCTCCTGTCTTCTGTTTCTTTTTCTCCAAGTCTGTATAGTATGCACTCTTGACTGAAAATGTCCCTTTATCCGATAGCCCCCAGATTACTTTATCATACATCCCTCTTATGATTATAGGTATACTACAAATACACTGAGCTTCCTCTTGTTTGAAAATGGTTTGTACTAGCACTTTCTTCCATGACTTGATTTCTTCTTCAATAAGCTCATCAACAGTTGCATCAGGATCCAAAATCTTGATAGGAGTCTGAATCTGAAATGTAGAGGGTATAGGCACCCACTTGTCTTTCCATATTCTTATACTCTTTCCATTTCCTACCCTCCAAATGCTTCCAGCCCTTATCAAATCCATCACTGACATCAAACTCCTCCAAATTTGAGAAGGACAGTAGCCTGCTTGTGTCTCCACCAGGTTGCATGACTTGAAGTACTTTTCTTTGAATATTTGAGCCATCAAAGAGGAGGGTTCCTGTAGAATTCTCCACCCTTGCTTGGCAAGAAGAGCTCTATTGAAACAATTGAGATCTCAAAATCCCAGTCCCCCCCTACCTTTTGCTGCTCCAAGTTTGCTCTAAATCTTCCAATGGATACCCCTGCCTTCCTTTTTGTGGTTCCACCAAAACTTTGCAATCATGGTTTCCATTTCTCTGAGGAGTCTTTTTGGCAGTTTAAACACGCTCATTATATATGTAGGTATGGCTTGTAGAACACTCTTGATCATGACTTCCTTCCCTGCAGAAGATAGAAATGAGGCCTTCCAACTGTTAATCCTTCTCCATAACTTTTCTTTTAGGCCTCTGAAAGTGTTATACTTGGATTTACCTACCGTAGTGGGCAAACCCAAGTATTTGTTATAGCTATCACAAATAACTCCTTCAGCTTGTTGGGAAATGCTCTCTTTCACTGCTGTATTAGTGTTTGAGCTAAAAAGGATGGAGGTTTTCTGCCTGTTTAGGGTCTATCCCGATGCTTCTTCATAAATTTTTAACAAATGAACAATGATGGACCATTCCTCTATCTTTAACCTGCAAAACATAACACAGTCATCAACAAACAGGAGGTGGTTGATTCTTCTTCCTCCCCTTGTAACAGCTACACCTTTGATGAAGCCTCTTGCTTCAGCTTGATGCAGAAGGGTACTCAGGCCTTCTGCACACAGGAGGAAAAGGTAAAGGGAAAGAGGATCCCCTTGCCTTAATCCTCTTGTTGGCTAAATAATTTCTCCAGGTATCCCATTCACCACTACTGAGTAGGTAACAGATTTCACACACACCATGATTGGCCCCCTCCATTTGTCACTGAAGCCTAGTTTAGTGAGCATTGTTTGCAGAAATTCTCATTCCACTCTATCATATGCCTTAGACATATCTAGCTTAATTGTCATGCTGCCTTCTCTTCCCTTTTGCCTAGTTTGCATAGTATGAAGAAGCTCATATGCCACCATGATGTTGTTTGTGATTAACCTGCCAGGTAAGAAAGCACTTTGGTTCCAAGATATGACCTCTTGCATCACTGATTTCAACCTGTTAGCCAGGACCTTCGAGATTAGTTTATACCACACATTACAGAGGCTGATTGGCTTGTAATCATTAACTGATTTGGGGGAGTTTGTCTTAGGGATAAGGGCTATGAGAGTGTGATTCAATCCTACTGGCATCTCACCAGTTCTGAAAAAATCAAGGACTGCTTTGACCACATCAGAGCCAACTATGTTCCAATGGTCTTGGTAGAAGCCAACACTGAATCCATCTGGCCCGGGTGACTTAAAGGGTGACATTTGTTTGAGAGCAATAACTACCTCATCAGGAGAAAATTCCTTGTCCAATAGTTCACTCTTGCCCCTTGAGATCCTGTGTTCTACACCACTTAGGTAGTGTTGGATAGACCTTTTAGTAGGATTAGAGGAATGATAGACCTGGTTGAAATGAAGCCTGAACCCCGATGCCACCTCCTCCCTTGAACTTAACACTCTCCCTTCTCCATCTACAATCTGTTTTATAGAGTTCTTTTTTCTCCTTTAGTTAACACAGGCATGATAGAATTTGGTATTCCTATCTCCTTGTGTCAACCAATGGACTTTAGCCCTTTGTTTCCATCTTACATCTTCCTGGTCAAGTAAAAAGCCAACCTCATTTTGCAGTCTTTTGAGGTCACCCATGTTATCTGCTCTCTCTTCCTCTTGCAACTGTTTGATTTCTTCTGTTTTCTGTTTTATGGCTGCCAATCTGTTTCTTCTGGTGTCCCTGCTCCAATACTGAAGCCTTTTGCTACATCTCTCTAACTTGCTTTGTAACCAGCTATTTTGCCTTAGAATGTGGTTTCCTCTTTGCCATACTTCTGCAACTATATCTTTACAGCCTTCCTCCTTGTTCCAATTCATCTCTTACTTGAAGTGGTGATAAAAATGTGTCCTCTCCCCCCTTCCTCTTGAGCAGTCCAGTAGTATAGGCCTATGATCTGAGCATAAGGCCATCATGGTGCTGACTTTAGCATCTGGAAAAGCCTCCAACCATCTTCTATTGGCCAATCCCCTATCCAATCTCTCCTTAGTGAAGGTTTCATTCTCGTGTCTGTTACACCATGTGTATTTGTTCCCCTCCCATCCTAGATCAAAAAGTTTGCAATTTTCAACCACCTCTCTAAATAACCCCATCTGGTTCTCTGATCTAACCCTTCCTCCCACCTTTTCATCATGTGACAGAATCTCATCGAAATCACCTATTATCCCCCACCCCATATCACTAGGATTAAAGGACTACAAAAGCTGCCATGCTTCCCTCCTCTTGTTTGTTTCAGGATGACCATAAAAACAGGTAAGAACCCAGTTTAAATTGTTTTCATCATTCTTCATTAACACATTAATGTGTCGTTGAGAGTAGTTAATCAATTCTAGCTGAACTTCTTGCTTCCACATGAGCATCAACCCACCACTACTCCCTACTGCATCTACTGCCACGCAACACTCATATCTGGCCTTCCTTGCTACCTTGGTAGCTCTTGCTTGGGACAGCTTGGTTTCCATCAAGAAAACCGACTTTTGTTTCTTTTATGTGTTCGTATCTCAACTTAAGTTTGTGATTATTTTATTATTATCTTAGAATACCATTAATATATTTGTAACCTTTGTATTTTATTTAATGTATATTTATTTTATAAATCATCAATTCTTTTACATATATATACATATACATACATATATAATATATATTATGCGCACATATACATATAGCTAGAATGTATATATAATATATTCCAATTGGAATATATCGGAGTTAGAATATTTTGTTTTACTTAAATCAAACTTATCACCAAAACGAAATTTAAAACTTCACTTTTTGAAGGTTCCAAAATATAGGTTTAAAATAAACAAGTTGGGCTGTGTCTTTATTTAGCTTTGCCATAACCTGAAAATAAACATTTTATAACCCATCCTTGGACCCGGAGGTTACATTCATGATCCTAACGATAGAAGAGTAGTAAGCCAAATAAGAATTTCTTACCCTTTTGTCCCGGTGGTACTTCCTTTTATGGTAGGGTAGTAGTACCCTTAAGTTCTGACGATCTTACGTACCTTTAGATAGGGCTGAGCACTGACCCGGCCAATTGGAGTTGGAAATCCTTAATTCTAACTTCGATTTCTACCACTGCAAACTCCGCTTCGACTTTGTCGAAGTCAGAGCGAAGTCAAATCCACAACCATAAAATCACAAACTTACAACCAAATAACCCAACAAGCAAAAGCACCCAAATCACAAACCCCAAAATCTGGAAGCAAACCAAAGATCTAGAAACAAAATCACCCAAAATCTAGAAGCAAATACACCATCCAATCTGGAGATCAATGAGGGATTTAGGAAGATAGAGACTGAGAGGTAGAGGGTTAGAGGCAGAGGGTGAGGGACTTAGTAGAAGGAGCCGGTAACGAGGGGCAGGAGCACACACAAGGACAACAACGGTGAGAGTGAGGTCATGAATGGAAGAGACATGAGAGAGAGAGAGAGAGAGAGAGAGAGAGAGAGAGAGAGAGAGAGAGGCTACACCAACAAGAGAAGAGGGAGAGAGGCAGCAATAGGTTGGGTTCTTTAGGGTTAGGGTTTCTTAGAGAGAGATCAATGGGGAATTCTATTGAAGTGCTGAAGTGATGAGATCGATTGAGGTTTTAAGTTCCTAAGCACGTAAAACGGCGTCGTTTTACCCTCTAAAAACTACTCTGTTTTACATACTAGTGCGGCTATGTTGAAAGTATACAGAGTCATGTTGTTTTGACTTTGTTTTGGTCTTGTGGGCTAGGCTGCGAGGGTTTTGGGCTTCTAAACCCTTTTTTTTTTTCCTAAACCTTGTTTTGGGCCCTTTTTTTTCCTAAGCCCTAAACTAAATCCTAAACCAATTTTATTCTTTGTTTTATCAATAATTTTTTTATTTATGATTTTTAGAATTTTTCTTATAACTAAGTTTAATTGTTAGTATTTATTATTAACAATTACTATTTAACTAGTTTCTAATTACATGTTATTATACCATAGTATTACAAGTTATTAACTCTTTATAATATTTTATACTCATGTTTAAATTATTCCTATTATAGACTTATACTATTGTGTTTAATATGATGTTATTATACAAAACTTAAAGAATTACAAGTTTTTATGTTAGTTTCTAACTTATTTCTAACCTAATTATATACTAGACTTAGTATTATATGTTATTATACTAGTGCTATTATACGTTAGTATTACATTAGTTATTATACATTACTATTACATTATACTTGTGTTATTATACAATAGTATTACATGTTATTATAAATTTATATATTAGTGTTTATACATTAATGTTACATGGTAGTCATAGTAAATTATACTCTATTCCCTATGAACATATATATGTTGAGTAATTTATGTAAACATAAATTTCTTTTTTCGATTAGTTCTGTTACATATATGGTTAAATTAGTTGCACATGATTTTTTAAGTTGTTCAAGACCCATTTTCTTTCTTGTGAAAACTTATGTTGAACAATATGGGCAAGTAGATCAAAAACCTTACATCTTAAATATCATTAATACAATGTTTCGAATAAAATAAACGGAATGAGTTTTTCTTGAAATGAACATTGTTAAGACAAGATTAATGTTTAAGCATTAAAGCCTAAAAAAGGCACAACAAACCCGAATGAGAGAAGGATCAATTCCCGGCCCCTCTGAGGTTGTGCTAGGCCTAGATCGGTGTTGTGTGATCCCTCAGCAGTGGTCCAGTGCGGTTGTATGGTGTCGGTGCATACAACCATAGCAGTAACGGTAAATAAATGCAAGGAAAGTAAAGAGAGATGAACACATAGATTTACATAATTCAACACTCGACCTATGTCCATGGGAGTTTGGGGAGTGGATAATTCACTATAATAAGATTGTTTTACAATCTTTCAAGGTCTCTCATCACCATTATACAATAGATTTCAAAGGTCTCTCATCATCACTATACAATAGATTTCAAAGGTCTCTCTTCCTGGTCTGAACTCCATTGATGGAACCCCTGTCTTGAGGTTAAAGAAACCTTCCACGAGAAGCCTAGCCAAAAAATCCCCTAAAGTTGTAAGCTCCTCTGCCTTTTATCTCCTGCTCTTCCTTTACTTTATGTCACCTCACCCCCTCCTTTATGTCTTTTTTCCTCTTTTTCTCCTGACACTCTAACACATTGACACCTTCCTTTACCCCTTTGTACCCTCTCCCCCTCTCTTCTTTTGTCCTCTAGTAATTGACCTTTAATGAGCTGGGCCTTGAGAACTATTTTGGACATTGTGATATTTTACCCCTTTACATTAAGTTTATTTGTTAATTTGCATCCAAACTTACAACTCATCAAATATATACTTAGGTACACTTTTCGTTAACTTTTAATTTTTTCACTGTACAAACTTTTATATATATTCAGCCCCTATAAAAATAATTCTAATTTCGTCCTTGCCTGGTGTATTAATGTGGTCACAATAGGCAAGGTTTTTTCTTTTCAAAGGAAGAAGACAAAACCAATAAATTTTATCGATTACCTTCATTTATGAAGGATGAATACCATATTATACAACAAATCTTTAGGGGTGTTAACATCGTGTTTCGTACGCCTTTGGGCCAGACTTCTCAGGGGCTTGTGCCTTCTCTTACCTGCACACATAAAATCACTCCCAATTCCAACAACCCGGGGGAACGCTGGATGGAGCTTTTGATGTTTAAATTAGTTTCGTCTAGAGGAAAACTCTAGAGAGATGGGAAGTTATTTTTTACATTACCTTTCTATGGTGCTCGAGGGGGATACTTATACCTGTCTCAAGGGTAGGGAGCTCCATGCCCTACCTCCCTGAGTGGCCCTTGCCAGAGCTCAATTAATGCAGCTTGGCCTGAGGAGAGCGTCAGATCGTGCTGTCCCATCAAGGTAGCGTGTTGCTTCTTCCCTTGCGATAGGGGTGCTGAGTTCCCTCTAGATCACGGTTCACTCGGCCCTTTGGCTTGACCCGTGCCCTCTTGGGCTAGGGTACCCGCAGTTATGTGGCCTGGAGCCAGACGAGCCTTAGGCCTGGTGCCATGCCCACCTAGGTTGGGCCGAACTTCTGGGGGAAAGACTTCAATAGGAATTCTAGTGATTATTGGCCTCTCGTCTTCTAGCACGACTCGGCCTGAATTGTTTCCCTTCCTCTCTATTTGATGCCCAAGATCAGCGGTGATGGCCCCTTGCACGGTTGGTCCTCGATCGGGCGAATTGGCTATTTTCTTTCCCTTCGAGGAACATGCTCAGACAACTTCTTTATTACACCCATCATGATCCACGTCGTTTTGTGTGCTCGATGGTTTGAAACTATCCTTACATGTTCCTTCTCTATCGCTTCAAATTCGTCAAGATCGTGTGACTACTCTGCCCCTACAGCTCAAGCATACGAACTGTCTCTCGAGCCACTATATAGAGTCCTCAAGGTGAGCTGTATGTCTATTGTTTCCAGACCTTCTGCATTGTTCTGCTATTGCTCGAGGCCTTGACCTTTAGCTACACTGTTTTCATGGCTTCCAAAAAGTCTGCTCACCTGGCTCCGAAGGGCTCAAAAGATCACAGGGTCACTAGGTCTTCTAGTCAGGCCTGTTCCCCCTTCGTGACAAGGGTCGTCGGGGCCCTTGTAGATGGCCGAGGGTTCACTGGGTCTTCGTGGCGTTCCGTGGTGGTTCCCTCTGACCTGGAAAACCTGAACACACCATGGAATGCACTATTCTCGATATTCCTTAGCCAGATAAAGGAGTGGTGGACTTCGAGGGGTATGCCTACAAGGTGGCGCTATTCCCTTCCATATTCAGCAATGGACTTAGGTTGCCCTTCTGCCTTCCGGTGCGCGATGAACTGGACATGGTAGGCGTGGCACCCGCCCAACTCCTCCCTAACACTTGGAGAATTTTGGTAGGTTGCTGTGTGATTTGCCGGTGGGCCCTAGAGAAAGCTCGCGACACTTGGCCCAACCTCACTAGCAGGGAGTTCTTCCTCACTCACTTAGTGTCGAAGAGAATGGGTAACCTCTGCGATTTTGCTCCCATTTACCCCTTAGTCTACCTTGAGCAGGAATATGATAGTAGGATCCCAGACTTCAAACACTTCTTCTTCGTTTCCGATGCCAGGTGGGAGTACCCCCCGAGGCAATCTGTTGGACAGAGCTACCCCGTTCGGGCGAACTGGAAGTGGAGCCTGAGGGGAAGCTTTCTAAGTCACTATTGACACTGAGGGAGACCTGCCACATCGAGATTGTACGGGAGTGGGTTGCCACCCACCTAGATGAAGTTTGGTCCAATGTGCTGCTAAGCCAGAGCAGTTTACGGTAATACCTTCCCACACATATGGCCTTGAGGCAATACCACCTGTCGTCTGTCACACCAACGATCCGTTAGTGCCCCAATAGAAGGAAAAGGAAAGAAGCAGCGGCAAAACTCCCCAAACAAGCCTAATTCCGATGACGATGATGTCCCCCATTTCCCTGGTCAATCTTCCATAGGGACTTCTGCCCACAAGCCCAACCCGTGAAGTGGTGGGAGAGGGATCATTGCTCTTCTACTTCATGCCCCGCAGACCGTCGGGGAGTAGGCATCCTTGCAAGGTCGTACCTCTCCCTCATCTTCTGTGGTTGTGGGCAACACAACTCTACTTTCCCCTAGGGAAAGGCGCCTGGCCTCCTCATTTTCCAACGCCTACCAGAACTACTCTTCCTGGAGTCAGCCAAGCTAAGGAAGGGCACCTGAGGTGACCACTACGGGGCACCCTAGACTCAGTTATCCTTTGGCCAATGCCTCAGGCGCTCTAGTTCAAGTCTGGTCCCGAACTCAGATTTCCTTATCCCAGTGCTCTTCCAATACTTTTCTTGCAATTTTACTGGATGTTTTCTTAACAGGTTACTAGCCAGCCGCTGTCCCCGATAGTGAGCAGTCAAGGGGGGCCAGGCTCTAGGGATCACCGCTTCTTTCTGCGTTTCCCACGGTCTCCCCTCGACCCATGGTTGACATGGGGTTCCCCGTAAGGCACACAAGTCTCACTCCAAACTTGAGGGAGTAGTTGCATGATGCGGAGTCTGAGTTACTGCGGTCCCAGGAGGAAGTGGGTCGTCTTGATATGGTACGTCAGTCAGAGGTGCGAGAGACCCTAGAGAAGATGCTCTATAATAGGACAAACGAGCTAGAGGAACTCTGAGCAGTGCATGTCTCTCTTTCAAGAAAGTGTGGCTCTACGGAGTCCTCCCGTAGTTTTGCCAAAGACAAGTTCCTAAAGGTTGGCCAGATCCTTTCGAAGCAAATGAAGACCATCAAGGCCATGAGGGCTGAAACGGAAGAACTGACGTTGATGCTTCAGTAACAATGGCTAGAGTTGTCAAGAGTGTGGCAGGTTAGGGACGAGGCATGGCGCCATGAGTTCCTCTCTGGTAGGGAGGAGCTGAGGATATATTTACTGACAAACCCCAGGTGTGAATTGCTTTCAGTGGATCCTAAGTTCCCAGCTCCGGACCCTGTTGCTTTAGAGGCCAGGGCTCAAATAGAGGTGGATCTAGTCCCCAATGCGCTCATGGATGTGCCCAAGGAACCAACAAAGGTTATGACGTCGTCGAAGGGAGACCCCACCTAGTCAGAGGAGGAGCCATAGGTCAACCAAGGGGTCTTTCGCTTTATTACCTTCTTTCTTCCTTTTTTATATGTGTATACGCATAAAACGTTTATTCCCACTATACTAGTGATGGGGCAACCCTTGTTTTGGGTTGATTTGTTTAACCTTTCTATGTTTGTGGTTCATGCACCTCCTTGATATATGCCTTGTGTTCTCTCCTTTACTTCCTTTCTTCTTCTCTCTCTCTTTTTTACCTTTTTGAGGTCGCGTTGGTAGCAAACACCAGGTTTTCCTTAGTAGATGAACTAATCAATAAAAACATGTATCTTGTAACATGACTTCCTTCCCACGCTTTGACTAATCCACTCGCATTGTTTGGTTGTTGTTTACTTGTAGCATTTTCTCTTCTGAGATGATGTTTTGAATTCTGCTCTTCCGCCGTTATTGTTGTACCTGCCCTTTAGCCTTCACGAGGTAGTGAGCTAATGGCTAGCGTTTCTTTTATGGATCCGGACGAATTTCGAACAGTCGGTCATTCATTGCTCATCTGGTTGTCCTGCCTTTATGGTGTGGGTGCTGTTTCCCCATGGGTGCCGTGAAATTTGCACGAGATATTTTCGTGAGATTCATGCCTGATGGACCCCCACGACGTACATATACTTCGAACCTTATGATGTGAACCGTCACTCCTAGCCTATATATATTGACCTTCCCCTCTTCGTTTCTTTCCATAAAGTTTCCCCCTCTACTTCCTCAAGCATTCAGGAATCTTGCTTGCTTTCCTTCCTCACTATGCTCATGTCAGTCGTCCTCAACTCCGATGGGCACCCTGGCTCAGGGTTGGCCTTGTGATGCTGGGTTCTGTGATGGGTTTTTCTATCTCAGGATTCTTCGTGCAGTTCACAGTTCTTCCTTACATCTTGGTTGGCTCCCATTGGTGGGGCATCTTCTCCTGCCCCAGGCTTTCGTTGCCTAGTGCGGACGGACCCTTCGGGCTGTCACTTCTCTCGCGGGTGGACCCGCACCCTACCGAGCTTGGCTTTCAGTGGCTCTGTACCTCGCCAAGGGCAACTTCCTATGGTACCACACCCCACCAAGCCCGACTTGAATCTTCTTACTGTTCTTTCCCTTTTACCTTTCATTACAGCTTTCGCGATCACGCTGTATTCACCCCACTGTAATTACTTTGATGAATGAAATAGTCTTCTTCTTGTGCTTTCCCTCTTTTCTATATTTGTATGTATTATGTGTGCCTTTCACCTTTAGCGACATGCTGCCTGCTAGCCAATATCACAACGAGCTAGCCATCATTTCATCAATACCCCGCCGAGCATAACCGTGTCTCTATTCCTGTCGATCTGAAAAACTTTGATGGTGTAACTGGCCTGTGATGGAAATTCCCTGGCTTTCGCCGTTTCGCCTTGTTAATTTGGCGTGGTGGGATTACCCGCATTCCTCCGAGGGAGAGGTTCGTTCACTTCTTCCCAAAACTTTCTCGCATGAGGTAATTTTCCAGGAGAGGTCCACTGGTTGAGTCGAGTAGTCCTGGGACTATCCTGTGCCCCTCCGAATGAGAGGTAGGGATGCCTCAAACCACATCCCCCTCTTTAACCCCAAAGTCATTATCCCTTTGCCGCGAGGGGATGGGGTATTGTTGGGGCAGCCTCAACCTAGACTCGCGCTCCTCTGCGGGGGAGGTTGGGGTGGCCTAGAGCCAATCCCACCTGTTGACCCACACATGGAGGGACTTGGTTCTGGCAGTTTGCGACTAGACCCACTCCTTCGGGCAAGGTGGTTTGCTCGGGGGAGGTTCATAATTCCCTTAGGGGAGCCTTCATTCATTTCCTTACTGGAGCTTTCCTACGCGAGGTAATTTCCTCGGGGGAGGTCCACTTGTTGAGTCGGGTAGTCCTAGCACTATCCTACGCTCCTTCGAATGAGAGGTAAGGACGCCTCAAACCGCACCCCCCTCTTTTACCATTTGGGGAGGTCATCATTCCTTTGCCGCAAGGGGATGGGGTATTGTTCGAGTAGCTTAGGGCTAGACTTGCACTCCTTTGTGAGGGAGGTCGGTGGCTCGGTGCCAATCTTGCCTATTGACCCGCGTGGAGAGACTCTATTCGGGCAGTTTGCAACTGGACCAGCTCCCATTCGTTGACTTCGCGAGAAATGGGAGTTAGGACCGGGCTGGAGCCGCGTCCACTCCTCGTCATGATAGAATGGGGTATGTTCAGGTCACCTAAGGGCTGGACCCGCTCTCCTCCATAGGAGAGCCGGTCTAACTCGAGGTTAGTTTTGCCTGTTGACCGATACGGGGAGGAAGTCTATTCAGGTAGTCCCTGACTTTACCCACTCCTGTTGGTTAATGCCCATGGCGAGGGTCACTCCATGCTTCGACTATTGAGGACAGTCCACTCTCCGCTGTGGAAGGGATCAAGCAGCCCTTTGGCATTACACCCGTCCCTTTGGTCCCCACAGGGAGGTAAGTCGGAAGGCCTAGGGGCACCCCTCTCTTCACCGCAATAGGGATGGGGTCATTTTCTAGTTGCCTCAGGGCCAAACTTGCGCTCCTTCACAGAGGAGGTCGGGATGGCCTGGAGTCGATCCTGCCTGTTGACCCATACAAGAAAGGATTTCATTTGGGCAGTTTGTCTAACTGGACCCACTCCCATTCATTGACCTTGCGAGGAAGGTCAGTTAGGGCCAGGCTAGAGCCGTGTTCACTCCTCGTCATGATGGAACGGGGTATGTTTGGGTCGCCTCAAGGCTGGACCCGCTCTCCTCCACAGGGGAGGTGGTCTAACTCAGGGTTAGTTCCGCTTGTTGACTGATACGAGGAGGAAGTCTGTTCAGGCAGTCCCTGACTGAACCCGCTCCCATTGGTCGATACCCATGATGAGGGTTGCCTTATGTGTCGCTTGGGACTAGCCCGTTTCCTACCAAGGGAGAGATCGAGCAGCCCTTTGGCATTACACCCGTCCCTTCAGTACCCCACAATTAGGTTAGTCATGAAGGGCCGAGGGGCCATCCGGGTCTCTGCTGCAATGGGCACGGGGTCCATTTCGAGTAGCCTCAGAGCTAGACCCACGCTCCTTCGTGAGGGAGGTCGGGATGGCCCAAAGTCGATCCCACCTATAGACCCACGCGAGGAGGAATTTTGTTCGGGCAGTTTGATATTGGACCCGCTTCTATCCGTTGACATCACGGAAATGGTTATTCGTACGAGCATTAGGATTGCATTTTTTGAAGCATAGTTCCTGAAATAATCATGCATTTCTCATTAATGGTAGTTGCACTAGTACTCGTAGGGTCAGAATAACAAGAAAATATAAATGCATGTTATGGGCATCATCGATAAAACATTCATAGATGTTCAGCATTCCATGGGTGTTGCAATTCGTTCCCACAGGAATCTCGTAGCCAATATGCCCCAGGGCGGTTGCTGGTGACTACCACATAAGGGTCTTCCCATTGTGGTCCGAGCTTGCCTTCTTCCTTGGCCGCTATCCCTATCTTCTTTAACACGAGGTCCCCTACCTTGAATGACCTAGGGCACACCCCTCGATTGAAATAGCGCTCCACCCTCTTTCTATACGCTACCATCATCATCTCTGCTTCTTCTCGAACCTCCCCCACCAAGTCGAGCTACTCTTCTAGGCGTCGGTCATTGGAGTGTTACTCATAGTGGTACACTCGCTGAGTTGGGATGTCGACTTCCACTGGTGGCACGGCCTCGTGACCGTATGACAAGGTGAACGGGGTCTTGCCAGTTGGTGTCCTTACGATTGTCCTATAGGCCCACAAGACGACCTGGAGCTCCTTTACCCACACCCATTTCCGATCACTCAGTTTCTTCTTTAATATCCACAACAGTTTCCACCGCCACCACCATGAACTTCACTCCACCTTTCCTCGGGGGAATGGGTCCCACCAGGTCAACTCCCCACTGCGCCAATGGCCAAGGAGAGACTATAGGCACCAATTCCGTTGGTAGGTGATGGATGATCCCCACGTACTCTTGGCATTTATTGCACGTCCGCACATATTCCTCAGCATCCTTTAGGACGTGTGGCTAGTAATACCCAGCCTGTGTTGCCTTTACCGCATGTATCCTTTCCCTGGCATGATCCCCATACATTCCCTTTAAGTGTTGGCATGATTCTCTACCAACACTTGCTAGGCTTGCTCATGAGAGATGCATCTTAGCAGGGGGCACTGTACCGCCTGTGGTATAGCACCCTGTCGACTATGGTGAATCACGCCACCTGATATCTCGTCTTCCTCACCTTTTCTCTACTGTAGGGCACCTCATTGTCTTTCAGGTATTGCCAGATGTCCTACGCCCATTCAGGCACACCGGGTCCTACCTCCAGTAGCTCAATCCCTATAGAGGGCACATCCACGGTCCACAAGACAGCCAACTCCGGTGCCGGGGCAGTCCATTGCTCAGACGTGATTTTTGCCAACTTGTCTGCCTTATTGTTTTCCAATCAGAGAATTTGCTAAATCTAGAAATATTGGAAATGAGCACGCAGCCTGCACCGCCACCAAGTACTTTCTCAACTTCTCACTCTTCACCACGAATTCTCCTCTCACTTGGCTTACTACAACCTGGGAATCTACTTTGAATTCTACTTCCTATGCACCCAAGGATCTCACTATTGTCATGTTGAGAAGGAGCGCCTCATATTCTGCCTTATTATTGGTGGTCTCGAATGCCAACTTGACGGTATAGTCATGCTCTTCGCCCTCGTTCGTGATAATATGCACTCTCGCTCCCCCTCTAGCCCAGCAAGAAGAGCCGTTGATGAAGACTTGTCAGGGCTTCACAGGTGGTGCACATCCTCCTTCGTCAGGGAAAACCAGAGAATTCCACAACAAAGTCAACCAGGACTTGCCCTTTTAAAGAGGCACAAGGGGCATATTCTATGTCGAATTTTCTTAGCTCTACTGTCCAGTTCGTGGGGCGGTCTGAGGCATCCGACCATTGGAGGGTCTTTCATAGAGGAGCTTCTGTGATGACCTTGACTAGGTGCGCCTGGAAATACGGCCAGAGCTTGCGGGTGGTTATTATTAGCACAAAGGCTAGTTTTCAACTCGAGTATACCTGACCTCCACTCCTCTGTATGCTTGGCTCATATAGTAGACTAGTCGCTAGACCCCGTCGTCCTCCCTCACCAAGGTTGAGGAAACCTCCTACGGGGAAACGGACAAGCACAAAGTCAGTGTTTCTCACACTTGGGTTGGCTGAGCAACGGAGGTTTGGTTAGGTATCGCTTAAGTGCAACAAATGCCGCGTCACATTCCTTATTCCAGTCGTGGAAATTTTGCAGTACTCTAAAGAAAGGCAAACACTTGTTTATTGACCGCGATATGAATCAATTGAGGGCTGCTAACCTGCCGACCAACTTCTACACGTTATTAATACTTCATGGGGGAGGCATATCTAAGACAGCGCTCACTTTTACATGATTGGCCTCAATTCCTCTTTCTGACTCTATGAACCCCGAGAATTTTCCTAAGCCCATTCCGAATGCGCACTTGGCAGGGTTCAATTTCATTTTGTACCGCAGTAGCACTTCAAAGGCTTCCCAAAGGTCCTCTAGGTGTTGAGTCGGGGTCTTGCTTTTTACTAACAGGTCGTCCACGTATACTTCCATATTCCTTCCAGTCTGGGCTTTAAACATTTGATTGACCAGCCACTGGTAGGTAGCCCCTGCATTTTTCAAATAGAACGGCATGACAGTGTAGCATTATAATCCTCTGTCGATGATGAACGACGTCTTTTCCTTATTGCCATGATACATGAAGATCTGGTTGTAACCCGAGTAAGCATCCATAAAGCTCAGTAAGCGATGGTCGACCGTCGAGTCTACGATGAGGTCGATGCGAGGAGTGGGAAGCTATCCTTGGGGCATGCTTTGTTCAGATTTGTGAAGCCCATACACATTCTCCACTGACCATTGTTCTTTTTAACAAGTACTACATTGGATAGCAAGTTCGGGTAGCACACCTCTCGTATAAATCCCATTGTCAGCAAGCGGTCTACTTCAAGCACAATGGCAGCGTTCTTCTTCTCACTGAAGCTTCTGCGCTTCTACCTCACCCCTTTGGCTTTGGGATCCACACTCAGATGATGTTGCATGATGGGTAGATCGATTCCCGGCATGTCTTCGTGAGTCCATGTGAAGACATCCCGATGTTCGATGAGCAATCGTTGTAGCGCATCTTTTATCTCGACATCGATCCATGTCCTGACCCTAATAGTAGAGTCAACCCGATTCGAGTCAAGTATAATTAGTTCTAAGGGCTCGTTCACCTCTGCCTTTCTTAATGTGGACTCGTCTCTCTTGTCACCCTTGGTAGGGGGACACTTGAGGGCTAACAGTGGGGTCGGGAACACCTCCTTGCTTGACGAGGTGGCCCCAACTCCCCCTCCAGCACCTCCTAGCCTCGTGCCCACTTCATTTTGCAAGGTGGTCATCCCAATTTTCTGTCGGGCTCTTCCCCTTGCAGCTCCTTGATCATCACCTCCCTTCATTGTTCGGTCAAACCTCCGAGCCCTCTGAGAGTGGGCTCCTGCTGGTATGCGAAGGACACGTTTGACTATAAAATCAGTCGAATCCCATAGACGGTGCCAAATGTTAACATCGTGTTTCGTACACCTTTGGGCCGGACTTCATGGGGGCTCGAGCCTTCTCTTACCTACACACAAAATCACACCCAGTTCCAGCAGCTCGAGGGGACACCGAATGGAGTCTCCGATACTTAAGTCAATTTCGTCTAGAGGAAAACTCTCAGAAGATGGGGATTTCTTTTTTAGATTATCTTTCTATGGTAGTCAAGGAAGATACTTATACCTGTCTCAAGTGTAGGGAGCTCCATGCCCTACCTCCCTGAGTGGCCCCTGCCAGAGCCCAATTAATGAGGCTTGGCCTGAAGAGGGCATTAGATCGTGCTGTGCCATTGAGGTGGCATGTTGCTTCTTCCCTGGCGATAAGGGTGCTAAGTGCCCTCTGGATCATAGTCCACCCAACCTGTTGGCTTGACCCACGCCCTCTTGGGCTAGTGTACCCGCAATTATGTGGCCCGGAGCAGGACGAGCTTAGGTCTAGCCTTGGGCCGGGTGCCATGCCTGCCTTGGTTGGGCCGAACTTCTGGGGGAAGATTTTCCCCCTAACAAAGGGTAACAATAAAAAAAATCTCAAAACTAAGATTTGAAAAAATGAGGTGTTGTTTGGATGTTGATATGGTTTCATCTCATCCTATCTCATTTCATTACATCTCAAACATCCAAACACCACTCAAACATAAACTTTTCAATTTTCAATTTTCAATTTTAAATTTTCATCTAATCATTATAATTTTTTCAAATTTTTAAACAAAACACTCAAAAAAATCAACTTTTTCAAATTTCAAAATAAAAATTATATTTAAAAATTATCTTCTAACAATATCTTAATTTTATAATATTTTTATTCAATTTTTTTTCTCTCCTTTCCCAAAACCCCATAAAATATCATAACACAAATCATTCAACTACTATTTATAGATTTTTCATCTCATCTCATTCCCCAATTAGCATCCCAAGAGTTTTAAAACCTATATATACAAGAGATGTACTAGATACCCGCATCTTGCATTCTATGTCTAAGTCTTGATAGATCAGACCAGTCAGATCCATCTTATATTCACCCCGGACATCCTTTGGCATCTGTATTGGCAAAAAATAAGCCTCAGAAAACCCATTAGCTCCAGATTTTGACCATTTATCTGCAACAGAATTTTCCTCTTTATACTTATATATAATGCACAGCAAAAGCTATACATTGTCGAAACTGTAAGACATCGTCCCAAATGCCAGAATGTTGCCATGGTGGATCTATTTTATTCAAGGTTCATTTGCAAGGACTTTTAACCCTGTGGTGTATCCATGGTTCGTCATTGGCAAATGCCAATGTTGAGAGAATCCTCAATAATCAAACTTTATGGAGGTTGCAATGAATCAGGAGTGTAAGCACTAGAAATGGCGGGAATGATCGACTGCAGATAACTAGTTCAATAAATACTCATTGGACGGCCCAATACTCTTTTGACTTAGATGGGCTCAAAGTTCCGGGTCCAACTCACTATTTTGGATGCTTGTGTTTACATTCTAATAAATAAAATAAAGAGTAATGTTAACAACTTCTTATCTTGAATTTCGGCATTTTTAATCATAATTATCATGTTCAATCTTTTTTTTCTTATTGGGCATTCCCCGTATTATTGTCTTGGTTCTTTTTTTCATTGGATTGCTTTTCTCTTTTCTCTTTTATTATTATATTTAATTACTAGCGTGATATATTTTAAATAATTTCACGTGTCCACTACTTTAAATAACAATCACTTAAAATACATCACGTAGCATATGTGATTGAGAATAACTAAATTTAAGATGGAGAATAGTATTTCTTAAAAAATAAAATAAAAAACCAACAACTATAAGAAAGTTCTATTGAATTGAAAATATTCTCTATTTCGCGGCAATTTCCAACTCTCTCAATATTCCTTATGGTCATTGCTAACTTATTGTCGCCATTTTAAAGTTACGTTACACCTTCATGTTACATTATAATAATTGTAAGTATTATTTAAAGATTTTTTATGACAAACATCTACGTGTCGTCGTCATTATCGTATGAAATTTTTTTTATTAAAAATAAATAAATCAAGAAATCTCAAGGCAACCAAACAAGCCCTTAATTATAATTTAATCAAGCTGAGTTAGATTTGTGACACAAAGTTTTTGACTAAAACATTTTAAAGACTAGAAGAAAAACCAAGTTGTTCAGAAATTAAAGAGAAAAAGAAAAAAAAATATAGTTAAGAGTTATAAAATTGGATTTGAAAATCCCGTAAAAGATGACCTTTCAATATTATAAAATTGCCAGCAAAGGTATGCTTCAAGCTGATGCAACTAATTCAACCCCTTCTCTAATGGAATGTTTGACAAGCAATCCAAAAAGAAAATTGAGCCACATGCTTTCCGTCGTCTGCCGGCGCACATGAGCTAATTGCTAACAGCTAATATATATATATACTTGTTTTTATTTTTTGATAGTGATTTCTTATCATTATCAATGCATTGGTTTAATCAAATGAAAATACGACAATTCGTAGTCGGTCGGTCAAAGGATACGAAACTCTATAGAGGCAATCCGGCATGCAGGCCGGCAAATGCTTCCATTTTATATATATTTCTTTGTTTTTTCTATGTAGGCAAGTCCAAGATTGTCTTTGAACGACAATAACATTATCCGATCGAGTGATCTCTAGCTCAAAAAAGATCGTGTCTCTACATAATATCGCGTTTTATTATCGACTACGCTCAGCAGTACTCCGACTTGATGGAATATCTTGTTTATGGAGTAGTTAAGAATGGATCATGAGGATATATATAGTTTAAGCTTAGGCCACCATATATATATATATATATATATATATATAGATCTTGTTTGGATTGAATCTAATTACAAGCGGCATTGCTTACGTCTTTGATCTAAGAAATAAAGAGAAAATTTGCGATGCCTCCCTTGTGAGATGATCGATAGAATATTAAGAGTGGTGAGAATAATTATGATTTCAGTATAGTACTTCTAGTTCATGTGGCAGTCGTGACCAGGTAAATTATGAAAAGATACCAGAAGAGAAGTGTGTTGAATAGTAACATTAATTGAAGTACCTAGCTAGTAATAGAAGTTGCGTAATTCAAGTTAGAAGTCATGTAGAAATAACATATATACATATATGTATATATTTTGTAGATTACTTCGGTCGTCCATACCTGATCTCTTTAAACTACGAGAAATGATATTTGCAGTTTTAGAGTGTACATGTGTCATGTAATTTTAAAAAAAAAAATTAAGTAAATATGAGACTTATATGAAAAAAAAAATTACATTTTTAATAGTTGACTCCACTATTTTTTAAAATTATTGCACGGTACTTAATTACACATTCCACAACTATATATGAAGATAGCGCTCGACACAAAAGCACATGAGCTTGCTCAACAGAGTCAGAGTGCAATCCATGTAGCTCTCCACCACGTACGTACGTTCAACCTCCGGTTCATATTTCAATACATTGGCCGACTCATCATGATCAGGGCCTTGACCCCTCCTTCATTTATGTTCTTAGCTAGAGAACTCAACCATATAGGGACCCATCACATGGCGTTATTCACGTTAGATTAAATTACATTTCATTTTTCAAAAAGACGGGGCTGGGGTTAGGATATTTAAGGTCCAAAAAACACATTTTAATCGACACGGCACCTAGAAACAAATATATATAAAGGACAATAATTGAGGCAACGTGGTGCAAGCTGACCATGTTTTTAGCCAAGGAAATGACAGATTTTGATGCATGCTTGGTAAAGATGCGTTGTTGTCAACCGCTTCAAGACATTTTGTAGAGATCACTTCCACGCCGGCCTTGTCCTCAATATGTTCAGAAAATGGAAGAAAGAGCGCCTGATCATGTCTTCTTTCAACAAAAAATTATTCGTTTGGTTGATGGGTGGAAGACAATAGATCAAAAGTTTTTTCTTCTAGCCAAAAATATGGAAAACAGAGGAGAAAGTGGACACATGCAACATGACAGGACCAGCCAAAAACCCAAATGGGCGGCAGGGCGTGATCAGGGCTACATGCCAATAGTTTCATGACGAGAGTTGGTGGGATGGAGCTCGTGGAGGAGACTCCATTGTAACATGTTAGTTACACCTATACTATACTCTAAAAAGGAAAAGCTAGCTAGCTATTCAATTCATTGGCATCCCTATCATGACACAAGTTGAAGTTATCCTACGGTACTTGAAGGTCCAACTCCAAAGTAGTGTTACTTTGTTGACTCTAATACTATTTTTTACCACCCAATAAATTAAGCACTAACTACGTACGTACATTTGCACTACATCATGTAATCCTAAAAAGGACCGATCGATCATCATATATTATTAGTCTAGTTTTCAGAATTTGGACGGATATGCATTCATATTGGCAAGAGATATAATGATCCAAATATTTGTCTTTTGCAGGGATATTGCACGTTATATATAATTAAGAATGCGTTTAAACGATGAGCTGAGTCGAATTCTTTATGAATAGTAATAAGTTGAATCAATAGAGTGAGTTATGTGGGACCATCTAATATGAGTTTATATGTATTTAGATGTTAAGATGAGTTTAAAAATATTTATAGAAAGTTAAAAAAGGTTGTGAATCTTATATATAAAAATATGATGATTTTAAAAAAAAATTATAAATCTCACGTGTAAAAATATTTTGAGTTGGAATGAGTTTTGTAATTTGAGAGTTAAGTATTTAGATGTTAAACTCAAAGTAAAATTAGACTATACTGAACTGAGCTCAATTGTCTAACAACCACATGAGCCCTTCTTTCATTAATTTAATTGGTTCCATGCATTGTTCATTTGACTTCCAGCCAATTTGATGGTAGTTTAAAATAACTTTAGGTCGAATGCTTTTATACACATAAAAATTTGATCTTGAAGCGCTAGCTAGCTCTGAGAAGGAAAACAAATAAATAAAGTTGGATCTCGAAGCAAGCTGGAGTTGCTGGTCCTACAGTACATGATCTCATCATATATATAATATGCTCATCTGCCGGAGCAGGTAACTATTACCATTGACTTTCTTTTCTCTCTCTCTTTGGGTAGCCATGGAATCAATCTTGCCAACCAGCATATATAATATTATATATATATATATATATCCACACACTTCAATTTACTATTCTTTTTTGTCTACTTTATCGTGAATACAACCCCTTATCGATCTCCACAATATTGTATCAATTTTTATGGGGAAGACAAGCCATGCAACTCAAAATCATTACCGGTAAAGATGTACTGAAAAATAATATAAATATGCAACGAAGTTTTAATATTGTTCATATTTAGGGTTGTAGTCACCCAAGATTAGCGTGGAAAGATTTAACTTCGGCTCAATTCGATTATCTAATTAACCGTTTTTTAGTATAAAATTAATTATAATTTTTTATTAAATAAACCAACTCGCATAAATTAAATTCAGCTCGACTTTTTATAAATATTGAACTTTCAGAAACCATATTCCAATACCATATGCAATGTTGGAATTTTTATGAATATATGAGTAGTGATATTTGAAGACTTATATATACTACACATCATCCACATAGCATAATTTAATTTATAATATTCAAATTTTAAAATTTATCTTTCAAATCAAATTATACTACATAAATGGTTTGTGGTGTAAAATCTTTCATTTAGAATTCTTCTGAATATATTATTAATATATAACATAAACTTAAATAAACTATTTGCAAAAACTACTTAGGCAAACTGCTGTCTCTTGGACATTTGTTTGTAGAGAGTATTAGCAATAGTGAAGACCAGATTAAACCAATCATAAAAGGAAATAGTGTAGTACTAATAGAGCTCCAAATGCATTAATTGGTTTATTAGGTAATTGTTGATATAGGGATATCCCTGTATGTATCCTATCATAGATGTAAGTTTCTCTGAAAAATTAATGATGACAATTTCTTTTTAAAAATTTTTTTTTAATTCTTTAAAAATAATAAATATTGTCCGTGAATATAAAACGAACTTTGGTGAGAAGTTTGAGCTTGACCCATATTTTAATAAACTTAAACTAACAAGATTTAACTATTCACAGCTCATTCAAACTCAGCTCATTTACACCTCCATGTTAACTAAGAGTGTAAAACTAAATAGAAAGAGAAAGAAGAAACCCAAAAGTATAATATACACTCCCAATAGATTATTCATCATATCTTTTAAAATACATTACCAAAATTCACTCTGACTTTTATAATATATCATACATCAGCTTATCTATTTTATCTTCATATCATTTAAATAATATTTTTTATTTTTTTAAACATTTCCTTTCTACCAATAAATTTGTAATATCTATATATATATATTTTTATATATTTACAATATATTATTATATACAATGTAATATAATTGAGTTCTATACACACAAAAAAAAAAAAAAGCTAAATAAAAATTTGAAATAAAATCAAATATGAAAAAATTGAACAAATAATATTTCCAATATATTTTTTAGAAAAAAATAAGACAGGTGTTTTAAATGATGAACAATAAAAAGAATTTGTATTGAAATGTAAAAAAAAGTAAAAGAAAATGAGAGAGTTAATGAAGTATAAATAATAAAAAAAATTATTTGAAGGATGAACAATACCCACTAAATATAGTGAGTTTATGTAACAATTTGTATTTTGCAAATTCTTTTACATAATCGGATGGAAGTCATTTTATAAACAATTCTTTAAATATGTTACATTTTTTGTATTATAGATAAGTCATCGAGAGTGCTCTTAGAATTTTCAATGGAGAATAGCTGTAACAACTCTAATATTTTTTGCAATTTAAAGAGACTGATCATGATAACAGATGATTTTTAACCAAATTTTAGTTAAAAAGACACTTTAAGTACTAGTTGAATGCTCTAATTCCCACTTTGTTTCTTTTGTTTACCCCCATTAATTTAGCAGGCATGCATCCTAAAAGAGAGGGCCATGTTGTTTTGGATGTCAAGTTAATCCATGGACGAGGGACTCAAGACAGTGGTTCCTCTTTATTTTTAACTCCTTTTGAGAACTACAAATTATCTACTCCCAAGTCTCTTATAATTACCATCTGGGGCCAAAGTGGCGGGTTCTTTTAATTACAGTGAGTCAGTGGAGGACCACTGGCACTGAAGAAAGATTCCTGAGGTTTCCTTTGTTTGTGGGGTTAATACCCCTTTTCCCCGCCCTAAATTTTCCATACTTTCCAGTGCAAGTCAGCAGAAAAAGGTAGAAAGCGGGCTTTTTCCAGGGAACATCCCCTCTGATTGTTTCTCTAGATGTGCAATATTGAAGCCATTGATTCGCTAAAACATCAGTGTTTTTTTCCTCTTTTAGTACGTACAAAGCATAGTTGATTTGTTAAAAGTTATCTAGCTAAAGTTTTGTAAGCTTGATTTTAGAGTCATTGGATGCAGCTTTTCAATTCCATCCTTAACGTGGATCAAAACTAGTGACAAACAAAAACATTGTCTCTTTCATGGTTAAGATATATAGTTAGATTATTATAGGAAAGAGAAACACATTGAATGGGGATGGAAGTAGATCGAGCTATCAACAATCATCACAAAAAAAAAAAAAAAATGATAAAACGCACAAAATAAAACCAATTTGAGAAATGCTACCAAATAATCGATACGATATATACCATATATAGTTGGCAACTATTATTACGTGTTTGATGGAGCAGTCAATTGATTAGATTGCCTTGAAACTTCTATTGTACAGGGAGAACCTGTAATGAGAAGGACGTTAGCATAGACTTCGGCTATGTTGAAACAGTGGTTGAAGATCTCCAAGCCCGCATCCTGATCTGTATTCTCCGATAAGCTAGGTGGACAAAAACCAGTACTTAACAGAGTGGAAGGAGAGCTAAACACTCCGAAAGCAACAATATATTGATCTTTTCAAGGACCTAAAAAACTTAAAAAAAGAACAAAAACACCATAGATCTAGTACTGCTCATATGGGATGGACTGTTTTCAAGGAGAACGAGGTTGTTGAGTTCTTTTGGTAGAGGTTAAGTACCGGTGACCCAATGTGGCAACGCGTGCTGATGCTGGTGCATGTAGCTCACACATCACTGGTGCAGGGAAGTAAGGGGGCGGGTTGAGGAGGCAGCAGATAGGGTGGGACCGTTAAGCAGATGCGTAGGACGTGTTTGGAACATGAGAGCTTGCTAGGTGAAAGGTGGCTTTTCTGGAGTGGTAAGGGGCACATGAGATCTAAATGCCATTCGTGTGAAGGCAGGTGGTTGGCTTGTCCGAAAATAGACATAGGGCCGAAGAAGGCCATGGGGCATGTGTTAGGTGCCGGTGGTAAGAGGGTAATTTTGAATTAGGGTTACAAACTTCTCTACGAGGAATACAACATACAGTCTTTATTTGAAGGCTACTCATCTAAGTCTAGGTAATTCTATTTTTAAAATTTTTAAAATTATAATAATACCTTTATCAAAATAGTACTTTTTCTTATTTAATAAAACACCTGCACATACAATCTTTAAGTATAAACTGTAAATAGAATTTTTCTCTCTCTACATACTAAAAAAAAAAAACCTAAAAATACATAAAAATGATCGTAAGAAAGTTGAGTCCAAGCAAAAAGAATTGGTAATCGGATTGCTTGTTGGAAATCCCAGTCTCTGAGCTTAATATTTAACTTGAATGAAACCCAGAACTAGAAATAAAAAATATAAAAAAAATAATAATACTATTCCATAATCTTCTGCACTAAAAGTTCATTAAAGTGAAAATGATGTCATACATGCTGCCTAGTGGATTTAGAGGTGGTTTAGAATCTTTAGATATTTATAAAAAGTAGATGATTTTAAATGTGTTAAAAGTTTAGTAAAATGTTATTAAAATATTAATTTTTAATATTATTATAATTTTAAATTTTAAAAAATTAAATTAAATTATTTATTATATTTTATTAAAATTTAAAAAATAATAATAAAAAAATAAAAATATTTATAAGTGAAATGGTGCTAATAGCCAGTGGAGTACCATCCTTGCTGGGACAATATACAGAGATTCAGAGACCAGGTGAAATTAATGGAGTGCCCCCAACCTATACTTTGCTGACATGACACAATCGATGATTGATGAAAATATCTCTTTAATCTCAATCTGGTTGTACTAAAGGTTAGCAAATCTTTCAGATTTACGCATGGGTGTCTGTGGGACCCTTCTATATATACATATTAAGAAGATTTATTAATGTTGTGACAATGATTTGACACAAAACACATCGGTTTTATTATTTTCTAATCTTCGTTTTAATTTCTGTAGACTCAGAGCTTTACTAATAATTTGATGCTCAAAAAGTAGAGGAATCTACCACTGTTGGGGGGCTTGGGTCCATAATCCATATATGCCAACCCCACTTCATGGGTACCCTAGACTTTGGTAAAAGGCAAACTTGTACACGGGATAAAAATCAGATGGAGTAATGAGTGAAGCCCTGCCCTAGTGGCTATTATTTGGAAAAGCACCTGCCTGTGTCTGTCCTCCATCATCACCATTTCAATGATTTTGCCAACTTGCCTGCAAAATACAAATACAATCAAGATTCTTTTTATACCTTTACAAAGTTTGGCAGAGACATATTGCCACTGAGTTATCTAGTCATTTAAACTTTTAGTGGGTTGTTTAATTCAATTTGAGGGAGCGTATGTAATTTTCTATCGTTTGGATATATAAAATTAAATTATTTCATTTTATATAATTTTTATAATTTTTTAAAATTTTTATATTAAATATAATAAATAATTCAATTTTTTTTAAAATAAAATTAATATTAAAAAAATTATATTATAATAATATTTTATTCAACTTTCAACAAAACATCTCATCCACTTACCGTAATTATTTTTCTTCCAATTATGAAAAATAACAAATATTAGAATAAATAAATTATAGACAATCTTTTATTAAAGTTTGGCCAAGGGTGTATGTATGCAGACCAAGCTAGGCTTCTAAGTTTTCTTTCTTCTTGATCCTTTTTCACGCGTGACTTCTCTCGATCGCCTTTCAACAAGGCTTCAAGTTTCAGTTTCAACTCAACGGAAGTCACGCTAACTTTGTCCAGAGTTTGGAGTCAAATGGTGGATAAATAAAGTTGCTTGTAATCCTTATTGGCGATGTGCACCACATGAGCTATAACAAACCTAATCGCACTTCCACTTTACCTTAATAAAAACGCGCGTATAGATAATGTATATGTATACACAATATATGGCATGCTTGGTCACTTTATAAAGTTGTCTCCATTACAAATTAAAGAATAGATAAGAAGGGAAAAGATCATTCATTTTGATCAAGCCTATCGAATATGTTAATGCCTAAAATTCAAACAACAGGATGAAAGAGAAAAAATAGTTATTCTTGACCCTCTATGACGATTCGGATATATATTGGTGTAGTATGGAGTTCTCGGCAGTGGTTTGGTGCGACTATATAGTGTCCGTGCGTACATCTATGGCAGTGAATAGGAAATAAATGCAGAAAAAATAAAAGAGATTGAGACATCCAAATTTACGTAGTTTAGCATAATAATTATGTCCACGAGAGTTAGGGAGGGCAAAGTAAGTGAGAGGTTAGCTCGATTAGGTGTGAGCACGAAGCTCTTCTTGGTGAAATAAGCTGGAGGCAAGCTCGACTGCATTAGGAGCAAGTGTGGAGCCTGTCTTGGGGAGATAAGTAGGAGGTTGGCTTGACCGCTTTAGGTGCCAGTGCGAAGCTCATCTTGGCGAAATAAGTAGGAGGCTGGCTCGACCGCATTAGGCGCCAGTCTCGACCGCATTAGGCGCCAGTGTGGAGCTCATCTTTTATGCACATGAGAGAGGTCAAGCAATCAAGTGACTTGCCCACCTATTCGGGTGCTTGGGAGGCCAAGCAGTCCCTGACCTTTCCCACCTGTCAACTCAATATTAAGGTGATGGTAATCGGGTAGTCAAAAGGTTAGACCCACATTTCGTCGTGAGATAGGTCGAGGCTACCCTTAAAACTATACCAGTCTGTTGACCCCAAATGAGAATGTAAAGTAGTCGGGTGGTCGAAAGGCTTGACCCGCACCTCGACATAAGGGAGGTCAGGCAATTGAAATACTGGAACCGCATGTTGACTCTCATGGGGAGGGTATGTACTTGGGTAGCTTGGGGCTGGACCCACGCTTTGCTGTGAGGGAGGTCGGGTTAGTCGAAAGGCTAGACCCTCTTGATGTCGCTCAAGGGGAAGGTAAGTAGTCTGGAAGGTTGGAGCTGGGCCCGCACTTCATCGTGAGGGAAGTCAAGCAATCAAAAGGCCGAACCCACCTGTTGACACTCACGGGAAAGGTAAGTACGTAGCCGGGCAGGCTAGAGCTAAACTCACACTTTGTCATGAGGGAGGTTGAGCAATTGAGAGAGAAGCTGGACTTGCCTATTGACGCTCACGAGGAAGGTAAGTAGTCAAGCAACTTGGGGCTGGACCTTCACTTCGCCGGGTCAGGTCAGTCAAAAAGCTCAACCCACCTCTTGATCCTCAATGGGAAGGTAAGTAGTTGAGTAGCCTGGGACTTGACTCGCACTTTTTCATGATGGAGGTCGAGGTAAGTAGTTAGGCAACCGAAAGGTTGGACCCATACTTCACCGTGATGAAAGTTAGGTAGCTGAAAGACTGGATCAACCTATTAATGCCACGGGGAAGGTAAGTATTTGGAGCTCGACCTGCACTTCACCATGACAGAGGTCTGGGTAAGTAGTGGTGTAGCCAAAGGGTTGGACCCACACTTCGACGTGAAGGATGTTGAATAGTCGAAAGGCTGGATTCACCTGTTGACATTGCAGGGAAGGTAAGTAGTCAAGCAATCGAAAAGTTGGACCCACACCCACCTGGTGATGCCACGAGAAAGGTTTGGAGCTGGACCAACAATTCATCGTGACGGAGGTCAGGATAAATAGTCGAGCAAGCAAATGGCTGGGCCCTCACTTTACTATGATAGAGGTTTGCCACAAAAGGTTGAATTTGCCTATTGATGCCATGGGGAAGATAAGTAGTTAGGTAGCCTAGGGTTGGATCTGCACATTGCCTTAAGGGAGGTCGAGTTATCTAAAGGTTGAACCCGCCTATTAATGCTCACGAAGAAGGGAATGGAGGAGGCGCTTTATCGTACTACAAAAGCCAAACCAGTAAGCATAGATAAGACTCAATCACAAGTGTGAGATTTACGAACTTGAAATGTCTCATTAGAGTGTGGCTAAGGTTTGAGGTGCGCCATTGAGGCCCAAAGTGCCAGTGATATTGATGGTCTGGGGTGCCCGCTATATTGAGTGGGGCAAACGATAGTTAGGGGTGCTTGCAATATCAAGCGGGCCTGTGTATCTGGTATCCCACATTGTGCCAATGAGTTCTAGCAAAGTATGTTCTTAACTTCCACTTAATTAAGTTTAACTGTTGTTGATTTTTCTTCTTTTTCCCTTTTTGCTGAGTCTGTTTACTAGTAGGGGAGTTACTCGCATGTATGTGAATGCATAGCAATTTATTCCAATAGAGACATATTGGAACATTTGAGGAGTGCCCGAGTGGGGTCTATGTAGCCAAATTTTTCACACCACCGGATCCAGATTTTATTAGTAAAAGTGAAATTCACACAAATTTAGAGAGAGAAAAACTAGGGTGTTCTAGCCACTGTAGCAGATTATTGCTTGACTAAAACTTATCCACTACCGATTGTTGTTGTTGTTCCTTCTCTCTCTCTCTCTCTCTCTAGACTACACCTCTAAGCAAAGTTCACTATCACCAAGAAAGTTACTTCAGTCATGCAGCTTGTGGTTAAGATATGGGCAGCGGCTGTGAATGTGGGCAGTTGCTTTCGAAATTGTTTCTATCTGTGTAGTTGCTGTCCAACGTGTGTGTAGCCGAGATGTTTCTGTCCGTGTAGTTTTGTGGCTAAGATGTATGCCTGTCTTCATGGATTTTAACCTCGTGGTCGTGGGGGGTAGGTTTGGAGTTAGAAAATGCCAATGACAGCGACGTCGTGCCCACTTTCCAAGATGGGTTGGTTGAGTGCATGGCATGGGCTGCCAATGGCTGCCTGCTTACATGGCCAAGATGTAGGTTTGTCCGCATGCATGGCTAAGTAACTCCCAACTCAGGCCGAGATGTATATGGTGGGGATGCATGGTTGAGACGGGGTGGATGCTCGCAAGCTTACCGAGAAATTGGTAGCTGAGTGCATGGCCATTTTCATTGGGGGGGTGGTTGGGGTTCATCCGAGTAAAGACAGAGGACACTGTCAAACCATGGAGTTGCCATCAAAGTCCCAGTTGTGCCACAGCGGAGACAGGCCGAGTGGTTTTTACCCTGTGTAACCCATACATGCAGTCCTCTTAGCGGCACCACCACCATGAGGGGTGGTTAGGGAACATACCAATGGGGACAAAGGATGTCAAAGGTCTACATGGTGACTGTCGAGGTCCCTATCATGCCGAGTTGTTTCTACCCCGTGCAATCCATGCACGTGATTTGCTTGGCAGACTGGCGATCGACATTGTGGCTTCTAGCAAGTCCAATGGGCTCATAGTGACTGTCATGAGCCTCATAAGTGCACAATGATGTGCACCTGTTAGGCATGCCAGTTTTGGTCCCCAACAGTAGAGGCGTACCGGTCAAAGATGGAAACTTCCAGTGAACCACTTGGTGGCTACTGACAGGTTCACAAGGCTAGTGGAGAGTTGTCGCGAGCTTCCCGTTGTGCTACAGGGTGCACCCACACTATGCATGCCATGCACAGTTAGGACATGCAAGGTCAACAGGCACTGTGCACTTAAGTGCATAGTGTTTGCCCTATGTATATGTGCATGTGCCCAGTTTACTTATAGTTTTACATGCACAGTATTTATATTGTGCAATTAATTACACAATGCGCTTAAAGTACACAGAGCAGTGAGCACTTACAGCTTAAGTGACCTGGTATTTTGGGTTTTTAGCTTTACACGCTGGGTGGGTAGAAAGCACTTAACTATTTGGGCAAGGAAAGGTTTGCTCACCTTTTTTTTTTGCAATAGTGTTGGCGATAAAATAAAAGTAGAAAGGCTAGGAATACTTATATGGAAACATTTATCTACTTAGTCTGAGTTGATTTTACAAGCCAAGAAATCATCCTTCTTCCGCTTCTAGTGTAGAAAATTAGTCGATCCCACAGACGGCGCCAATTTTTAATGCCTACAATGCAGAACAGGCGGGAATGGGAGATGATGAGCTTTCCCAGCCCTTTATGATGGTTTGGGCCCCAATCAGTGTAGTGTGGAGCCCCCGACAATGGTTCAGTGCAACTATATCGTGTCTGTGCGTACATCCATAGCAATAAATAAGAAATAAATGCAAGAGAAATAAATGAGGTAGAGATACCCATATTTAAATGGTTTGATATAATGTTGAGATCCACGGAGTTTGGGGATGAGAGAATCTACTATAATAATATTGTTTTACAATCTCTCATGGTCTTTCATCCTTGTTGAATAATGAGGGATCAAATATCTATTTTCTAAAGAAGACCCTATCGTTACTGCTCCGGTCATGAGATTGAAGAAGCTAAAGGACAAGTCAAAGTCACAGTCTAGAAGATGCCCCCTGAAATCATTTGGTCCTCCCCTTTTATCCTCTGCACATGCTTCCTTTATGTCACATCACTTCTTATTTACGTTCCCTCCTCTCTTTTCCTTCTGACACTCATTTACTTCCTCCACCTTTTGTCTCCTCCTTCTCTTTCTATTTCTTACCTCTTGATAAGACCCTTAACCTTAAGCCGGGCTTGGAAAACCACTTTAGGCCTGGGATATGAAGTCTACGATTGAGGCTCGACTGATAAAAAGTCTATGATCGAGACCCAAATCGTCATAGCGTGTTGAGAATGACTCTTTCTCACCTTCCGGCCTATTATGTGAGTTTTAGGCATTAACAGAATAAATTGAGGAAATTATTGACGGAAAATAATTGAGGAAAATATATATTGTCAGTACAAATGAATTAGTCTTAGCTTGCCCCTAAGATTCATGGGAGATTGTTAGAATTTATTTTTGAGTTTTAATTAAGATTTGAAAGGTATATAAATAATATAGACTTCTTGATGTTTAACATTGTTGTGTATGTAATTTTTTTTTTTTTTAAATCAGACTCCTCTTCTCATTCATTAATAAGGAAAGAATTAATCATTTCAAATAATATCTTCATTACAAGAGAAAAAATATCAATTGGTCCATCTTTAATCCAACATTACTCTCCATCTACCTGTAATGCCCTCTTGGACAAGCTATGAGCCACACTGTTCCTTCTTTGTAGTTGAATCAAGCATCCAAATCTAATCTTTGAGAGAAATTCTGTCTTATGTCATCCATCAGCTGCCCCATCCATGATGAGTTGTACTCACTATCTCGTAAGGCACTAACCACCGTTTGAGTATCACCCTAAAAAATTACATCTTTTACATCAAGATCTCTACAAAGCTCCATTGTCTTCTATAAAGCACAACATTCAGCAAGAATAGGTTGGCCTATGAATTTCTTAGCAGCACACAAGGAAATCAAGATCTCTCCCTAATAATTTCTTGCAATGGTACCTATTTCGATTTTTTGATATGCGACATCTTGTACTACCTACATCAAAGTTAATTTTAGTGAAGCCTTTAGCAAGTGGAAACCACTTAATTTCTCCTCTGCTCGAGCCTTCCCCAGTCTACTGCCCACCTCTCAGCCTTTGTGTTTCTCGAAATTCTTCAAATTTAGATAACGCACCTTGTATCACTTTACCTGGTCTATCAAACTTATTATAAAATATTGCTTTATTTCTTCTAGTTCAGATTCCTTTAAAAATTACTACTAGTTCTTCTAATTTTTCTTGATGGAAGCTCTTCTGCATCTTTTCCCATAGATGAATAAACCCCAATTCACAATTGCACCACTTATGAATAGGACTTTGACTCTGTACCCACTCATCACTTGTTGCGGGACAAGATCATAGGACATGCAAAAATGTTTCCTCTTCCCTACAACATATTAGACATATGTATCTTCCAAAATATTCTTTTGATAAAACTTTTGCCTAGTAGGAATAATAGAGTTTAAAGACTTCCAAAGAAACTATTTTAGTGTGCCCAGAGATCTCCCAAAAATATTTATGTCTGTCTACTAGAAGATTCTCCATATTTTTGTTTTTCCTTACTTCTCCCCAAATGATATGCACTTCTAATAGTAAATTTTCCATCCTTTATGTAACCCCAAATTGCATTATCCTCTACCCTCTTCTGCTAAATAGAATACTACATATTTGAATTGCTTCCTCTCTTTCAAAAATCTCATATATAACTTTTCATTCCAGTAGTGAAGTTCCTCGATCACCAATTCCCTTAGTTTCAAGTTTTCATCCAATATCTTTATAGGCAACTTAACTTTGAAAGAGGTTGACTGTGGAAGCTACTTGTGGCCCTAAATGGATATGTTGTTTTCATTACCAACTTTCCAAACCATTCATTCTTTTAATAATTCATAAGCTAGCAACACACTTCTACAAATAAAAGATGGAGAATGCCCAAGTTTTGCCTTTAAAACCTAGAAATTTCTATAGTATATTTCATTGAAAATTTAGCTACTAAGGAATTTGGTTCATGAAGCAATCTCCAACCCTACTAAGCTAACATAGCCCTATTGAAATACTCTCGAAATCTCATTCCTCTCATTTCTTTGGCTCACCCATTTTTTTCTCAACTCTTTCTAGTTTATCCATTTCCATAATTTCTTATTGTTCCACCAAAATTTTAATAATAACGCATAAATCTCCTTGCAAGTCTCTGTGGTAGAAGAAATACATTTATTGTGTAGGAATAGGCTGAAGAACTACCTTAATTATAATCTCATTCTCAACAGTGGATAAAAAGTGTTCTTCTAGCTGTTAATCTTCTTCCATATATTCTCCTTGACCCCCTAAATGTATTGCATTTAGACCTTCCAACCATGGTTGATAGACGTAGATATTTACCATAATCACAATAGCTTTATCATCTTGTGTTAGAACTAAATAGAATAAGATCACTTGTGTTAGAACTAAAAAGAATAGAGGTATTCTGTCGATTTACTACTTGTCTAGAAGCCTTTTCATACTAGTAAGCACTTCTTGAATTTTCTTCCAATCTTCCATCTTTACTCTTCTAAAAATCACAAAATTATCTGCAAATAGCATATGGGTGATCTTAGTACCTCCCTTAGCTGCTGATACACGTCTCACATCTCCACTTTGTTCAACTCTACTCAATAAGGAACTCAATCCTTCAGCACACAAGATGAAGAGGTAAGGAGATAGTGGGTCCCCTTTCCTCAATCCTCTTGTCGGAGTAAACTTCTCTCCAAGTTTTCCAGTAACCAATACAAATAAGATACTGATTGCACACACTGCATCACCAATTTGACCCACTTTTCATTAAACTCCAAGTTTCTCATCGTGGCTTCTAGAAATTACCACTCAATTTTATTATATCTTTTAGAGAGTCAAATTTCAAGGCCAAGCTACCAGTATTTCCTTGTTTAAGTTTCATTGAATGTAGGACCTCATAGGCCACCATTACATCTTCTAAAATGGATCTCCTTAGTACAAATGCACTTTGACAGCTAGAAATAATATCAATATCAAGCAATATACATTTAAGCCTATTTGCTAAGACTTTTGGAATAAGTTTATACAAGACATTATAAAGTGAAATAGGCCAATAATCATTTACAGACAAAGGAGTATGAAGTGTTGAAATAAGAGCTATATGGGTGTGATTAAGAAAACAAGGCATGCTTCCATTATTAAGAAAATCAAGTACAACCATGCATACCTTAGACTCGATAGTATTCCAATACTCCTACTAAAATCCACCTTTAAAACCATCTGGTCTTGAAGATTTCAAAGGCCTCATTTGTTTCAAGGCTTCATAAACCTTAATAGGAGGAAAAGGCAACTCCAGATTTATGTTCATCTCATCTGTCTCCCTTCTATCAATGCATTTGAAGGCATGTTTCTATCTCAACTGGACTGGGCTTTGAAGAATTGCAAATAGCTAGAAAGTGATTCTTGAAAGCTCTTGCAATGTTTGTCTCTTCAGTCATTGATCTACACTTACAATCCTTGATGCTTTTAATAAGATTCTGCTTTCTTCATTCTATGGCACAAACATGGAAGAAATGTGTATTCTATCTCCATGTTGATACCAATGCCTTTTGGTCCTTTGCCTCTACTTAAGATCTTCCTTATGTAATAATAGCCCCAACTCCCTCTGCAGATTTTGTATGACCTCAATATTGTGTTGCCTTCGTCATCTTGCAACTGTATTAATAGCTTAGATTTCTCTTTATTTCCTTCTCTAAATTAGTACAATGTTGTTTGCTCCAAGTAATTAAAGCAGATCTACAATGTTTTAGACTCTCTTGCATATCCCTCAAAGGTTCGATAAATAAAGCGCTTTTATTCCATTCATCATTGACAATTTTCTTGCAATCTTTCTCACACCCCCAGCTAACTTCGTATTTAAAAGATATGTTATGAAAGCTCCTTCTATGATAATCCCGATAGCATGAAAATGGTAAAGGTCTATGACCAAAACTCCTTGCCACTCCACTTTCACCTTCTGAAAATTGTTTAACCAACCCATATTAGCAACTCCCTTGTCCATTTTTTCCTTCGTGAAGGTGCCATCATTATGCCTATTACTTCAAGTATATTTTGAGCATTTTATCCCAAATCATACAACTCATCAGTTTCTAATGAATTTCTGAATCTCTCCATCTGAGCCTCACTACGAGGCCTTCCCTTAATTTTTTTATCCTATAAAATGATCTCATTAAAGTCACCACATACAAACCAAGCGATTTGATTCATAGGTTTTAAAGAGACTAACAGATCCCATGTTTCATGCCTTTTACTAGCCTCATGATGGCCATAAAAACCTGTAAATGGCCATCCTCCAATTTCATCTTTAGTATTGATCCATGCATTAATATATATGGCTCCTAGAGAAAGACTTAATCAAAACCTATTTCTAGTTTCCATAACAATGAGAACCCACCACTCCTACCCATTGGTTCCACCACAAGACATCCATCAACATTCAATTTTCTTTTTAAAAAATCTTATCTAAGAGAGTTAATTTTAGTTTCTATAAAGAAAACTAAATCGATGTTCTTTTCCTTCACAATCCAGTGAAGGTCTTGAACTAATTAGGAGTTCCAAAGCCCCTAATAGTTCTAACTGAAGGTTTTCATGGCTCTTGGCAAGGATGAGTAGTAGTCACCGCTAATCGATCAAGATCACTATACCTCTCCACCTCGGTATCACCCCTCTACTTTTTTTTGTAAATTCCCAAACCCAACTTCATGTTCTTGATCAATCAAACTCCTTTTCTTAGGTAAATTAAAATTCACAAGCAAAGAGGTCATAACTTTATCCCTAGCACGCTTCTTCCACTTTCCTCTGCTTTGAGTTGATTTTCATTCTTCCTGAGAGAGTATGATTTCACTTGCCAATACTTCTCCCTTTTCATATGTGACTAGGTTGGATTGAATAACTACAAAAATATTCAGCCTATTATCACCTTTGTGGACATTTGTATGGGCTTCCCTGTTAATAGGCCTAAGCACATCCCAATATCCTCCAAACTCTCAATAGTTTCAAAAGCCTTCAATCTCTCCATATTCCTTCCATCAATTTTTCAAACTCAATTGTTTTAAATAGTTCCACAAAATCCTCTCATGTATCCATAGTATCCCTCATTTCTGCAAGGATTCCTTGGTTTAAGTTTTCATTATTGTTTCCTATTCAGGGCTTACCACTGTGCTTGTTCTTCGTTACTGGACTTGCCATTACTCTGGAATTGCCACTGTCAGTTCTTCCATTTGCATGAGACTGTTTGTGTCAACCCTCATACCCCTTTTTCCCATAAAGTTCATTTCTAAATTGGTTCCTTCGCATCAAATTTGCTTCGGCTCTCAATCATGTTCCAAAACTATTGAGATTGTTCCACCATCGCCTCCTTATTAAGTTTCTTTGACAAAAATCCACCTGTGCCATGTACTATGCACCCACATGCAAAGCATATATACGGGGTAGTTTCTCTTATTTCAAATGGATCCAAACCTTTTCTCTATTTACATAGAGAGTATGACCTCTTGTCAAAGCAATTTGCAACATCACATTAATTTTGATTCTAAGGAATTGACCTCATCCAATTCCATCTTATGGTAAATCCACTTCAACCACCTTGCCTATAGAGTTGCCAATTCATTCTCCACATTCTCTATTCATGTAAACAAACGACAGGTAATGGAGTTGAACCCAAAACAATTCACTATCAAAATTAATCTTACTCGATTGGGAGAAGCCATCGAACAGTTTAAGGAAAAATAGGCAATTGTAAAATAACCATGGTCTACTCGCCATCACCTTCTATTTATCAGCATGTGTAGCACAAGTTACCGTAAACAAATTGGGGACACATTCTTCAAAAATTGCCAGTTTATTCACTTTCCAAATTTTTGCCATTGTTGAAGCAATTACCTCTTTCCCAATTACTCGCTCCATACATGATTTACCCACAAAACTATGTTCTCCTTTTCCTCTATGTTTCTGTCAATCCCTCTCCATGTAGTTCGATGATAATATTTTCTTCCTTTGTTAACTTCAGTCTACTTTATTGGTCTTCAAGGTCCTCCATCACTTTTCCTGCTTGTCCAATCCCTTGGACAAACCAGAAATATACGCTATCGTCAAAGGTAGCAGAGAATGTTTTTCCCTAATACTCCAACCTCGTTTCTAGAGAGAAAGCAAAGAAGAGACTGTGTATGTAAATGTTAGGAATATGCTTATTGGTAAGAAAAATTTGCCATACCACACTTTTATCTTACTATAATAAGATGGTAGTATTGCCAATCAACTAATTATTTTTTTCTTTAAGAGAAATTAATAGAATGATACAATGGTGATAACAGTGTTATATCTTATATAATACATGGGTGAGACTATTGTATGTAGCATTAAAAAAGATAAATTAAAGGTTTATGATACATTTTACCTAAGAAAAACTTAAATGTTTAGAAAAAAAGAAAGAAAGAAAGAAGAAAAAGTAGTTTGTTTATTTAAACTTTTCACAAAAGGTAAATTACACATAGGCTTGGTAAAATTCTAGTATAGCAAAAAGCTAACTTGAAGATCCAACAAATCTGACTAACCCATAAGTGTGTAAAATAATTTAATTTATAATATTTTTATGTAGATGAAGTAATTCTCATAAGATAAATGTAAATTCTAAGAAAACCCTACAAATTTCCACCCACTCCATTTTACAATTGTATCATAAAAATTAATGTTATTATGTTAGAAACCAAGTTCAAATTGTATTGTATGACCACATTTAGCCATCAATGGTAATCTTAGGTACACCTACCCCCCAATAGTGATTTTAGGTACACCTAACCTCCTTTGTACTCTTTACCATTGGATTGATGACAAGTGTAACAATCCTAACCATCCTTTGTACAAAGAAATCCCTATAAATAGAGGGAGTCCTCATTTGTGTAAGACCCCAAGAAATAAGAGAAAACAAAGTTCTCTAAACATCTCTCTCTCTTTTGCTCTCTATCTTTTCATTAGTTTCATAACATATTATACTTTTTACACCCCTGGATGTCAAAATGATTATTCAGAGTCTCTCTCCACGTTTACAAATTGTAGACTTCCAATACCTAACACTAATTAATCCATTAAAGAGAGAGACATTTGAATTTGAAATGCAATGACAGGGATGTGATCATTCAACATTTATTATTTTTCAATTTAAATGTTCAACATCTTAAATTTAATTGATTGATAAATACCTATCATTAGATTTGAAGAATCATTAGGATTTTGAATTTTGAATTTATACAACAGATAAGCATAAGAAAATCTTGCAAATATTAATATTAAATTCTGAAATTTAGTCATTTTCAATAAGAAATGAGACGGATAGATCAAAACCCAATATTCAATATAGCAAGCTGCATCAAATAAATCTTGTAACTCTTTTAAAAATATAAGAAATAAATTTGGTAACTCAAGCCAAAGGTATATATACCTTTTAACATGATTCTGTTCTTCTCTCTAGTAAAAAGCAATCTCTCTCTCTCTCTCTCTCTCTCTCTCTCTCTCTCAGCCTCTAGATCTGATTTTTAGCAGAGGAGGCCTCATCTTCCTCTCATTTTCATATTTCTCCATCTACCCACTTTGTTTATCAAAATAGTTTTATTTTCTTAGTTTATTTTATTTCATTCAAAGCCAAAAATAAATAAATAAATAGTTCTACAGTTTTTCATTAACTCTCGAGAGACACGCGCAACACAAAAATGACTCATAGGCTGCAAATTGTTAGGAGGATAATGGTGGTTTTCCGAAGATTACCACGCGCGGTCCTCACACACCGCTCACAACTGTGCGCGGTCCTCCTATGCCACACCCGCCGGATTACTGGAATCGACACATCAGATCTTTCAAATTTGACTTTTGTGACTGAAAAGAGACAAACATGTTGCCTTCAATCACTGTCACAGATTCCGAAGTCTACTGTAATTGATCCAAATTGTAATATGTCATTTTTCACATTTATGATCTATCTTACTGCTTTTCTTATTGAATAATTAAAAAAAATAAAAAAGAAGTTAGTCTCTTGAACATTAGTCTATAGAAGTTGAGTTCTCTCTAGAAGGCCGGGGAGATTGAGTCTCAGTTTTAAATAGAATGCTCTCTCTCTGATGTTTGTTTGTAGAGAGTATTTGCAAGTAGTAGGGATGACCAAACTAATTACAAAAGGAAATAATATATTGGTAAAACTCCAAATGCACTAATTGATTTATAAGGTAATAGTTGATATGGAGATCATACTCGTGCTTGTATCCGGTCATAGATATAAATTTTTTAATGAAAGATGAAAATTTCCCCTAAGCCAAAGGTAAATGTTTGAACTCTTTTTTAATTTTTCTTCAACGTTCATAATTTTTATTTTTATTAATATGCTCGATTATATTGATTTAGCACGTGAGTCAGATTTACGAGGATAATGAATATGCACATGTAAAACAATTTAAAACAAAAAATTATTACATGAAATGGACAGATTAAAAATTTAAAAAAATTAATAAAAAAATGATGACCATGTGTATTGACCAAGAAGCATTGGTGATGCAGTCTTCAATAGAGTTAGATATATGATAACAACCAAACAGGCATCTTCAATAAATAGCTTTGACTAATGAAAGCCCCTAAAGTTTATGCAACGTTTTATTTATTTGTTTATTTAATGGATAAAGTAGTACTAAAAGAATACGTGAGACACATTGGAATACCCCAATTATGCATCTTGATAGGACTTGTCTCCTCCTCGATAATTTCTAGTCGGACTAGAAAGCACTGCATGGCTTTATAGGAAGCAGATTTATTTTTGAGCAATACTGTATTTAATCATGAAATATGTAAATGTTTTGTAATTATTTTGAAAATAAGTAAAAGATTTTAATAAAAAATTTGTTTTTTATGTGAATTTAATATTTATTTAATTTTTTAAAAGAATTTGCCCGACGATTATGCATTTTACAAGTACAAATATCATTTTTCTTATAAAGTTACTGAAGAATTTATTGTATATTTTTAAACCTTCACACCTTTTGACAATTTAATATCCAAATATCATTTTTGACACGCTAGATACTTTTAATTGTGCAATATTAATTGGATTAAATTGCATATCTTAGAGCAATCACAATATAAATCTTTATCAACTTATGTAGAGAATATTATTTCTTACAGTCACATTATAGTTTAAAAGGGAATAGATCATATTTAAAAAAGCAAGTAAAAGAGAAAAGTGATAACAACTTAGTAAGCAACATTTTACCGAAGTCAAGAAGTTTTTAAGGCGACGTGACATCTCTATCACACCCCCATCTTGAGGAGAATAACTCAAATGCGAAGGCCCCTTAGCCCTTTTTTCCCTAGCTTGATGGTCCTCCACCTTAACCATTCCCAAGGAATGTGTCAATGGCACGAAGGATGTGGCAGTGATATCTATTCTGGCACAACAGAGGGAACAATGATTTATATGTCCTGCATAAAGGGGGTGGCAGTGGTCTCCACTTCCGACATGGGAGTGTTATGGACTGGAGTGGCATCAAGGTTTCCTTCATCTCCATTTACATCTCCTTCATCACCTCCTACCACCTAATCTCCCCTCGACAACCCACTCCCTTCCATAGGGGTTGAAGGTTCCACATCGCCGCCGAAGGAGGAGGGGGAGGGTGAGGGGATAAAGACCCATTTATTGTCTGTAGATGGAGTCACATTTTCATTAACCATTTTAGGCAAAGAGTTGGGGCTGGAAACTCGTTCAACGCTAGCTATAATAGGTGTAATCTCAGAGCTCACGATCCCAGCCACGCCCATGCAAAAGGCATTAAATATCTCAAAAGTAAATTTACCGCCACTTGGCGTAGAAACAAAAAGAGAAGAAAACTTGAAAGGTGGAGTACCCATTGAGTTCGACCCTTTGGTGGGCAACTCAAAGTCAAATTCTGTGGCCAAATCAACAAGGGTTTATCCCATATGCCCATCAAGATCATCTAGCCTGGGAGATGCAAGCGGCAGATATGGGCGTTGTAGATGCAGACAACATCCCCCCTTCAACAAAAAGCGTCTCTTATCCCAAATTAGGCGCAACACTAGAATCAATGGCTTTATCTAGCCCCGCATCTATAGCCACACCCTCAGTATCTTCAGTCGGGTGATTGGTAGGCACCTCACCTTCCTTTTGGTGAGGGCATGTTGTGGTAGTTTTGGAAGAAGCGGAGAAATAGGCCTCTTTGTGGAAACATGGCTTTTTCATATACTTTAGTTTACGCCCCTTCACAAGATTGAGTAAAACAAGAAACCTATAAATATTAGCTGGTGTTAACAGCTTATCCATCCACAGGAGACCATCTTTGTCGTCATTTTCCTTAGCCCAATGAAGGTCCGCATCAATATGTTCCTATTTATGGCCAAAGAGGTCAACAAGGATCTTTTTTGATTATCGAAAACCTTTCTCCAACTGGCCTAAATGAGGAAATCTTGAATTTCATTCTCAGAAGTTGGGAATTCCCAGCCATTCCCAGCAAGAAAGAAAATTTTCCTTTGCCAAATCTTGTCATTTGAATAGCAGGGTTCAAAGGCCCCCAAGCGTTGGTGGCAAATATGAAAATTGTAAATGTTACCTGTCAGTTAGCTCACAGAGTAGAAGGCGAAGAATTTGCGGGTGGTCAAGTCTCGGTATCTTTCCCCCAAGGGTTCCAGAACCATGCGGAACACCATGCAAGAGCATAAGAGTACATGCCAAGCGTGTAAATGGAGTTGGGCGGGAGATATTTGCAGAAGATCAAGAACGTCGTGGATGGGGTGACAAAATGGGAGGCGTAAGCTGTGAGTCAAGCGCAGGCTGTAAGGGCGACTCTTCTTGCGAAACCCTCCTCATCCACAGCGCCCTCAAAGGGGATGATGAGTTCCATAGAATCGAGAATAAGACATAAAGTCTTCAACTTTGTTAGCTCTCGAGTAGAAATGGTGGAACGCCAAGTAAACTCCTCGAAAGAAGGTAGAGTCTAACCTTCGGAGGATTCAACCACAGCATGGGTGGAAACCCTGGAAGGGGTTTGTGCAAGACTTTGTTGGGAAGAACTACGGTGAGCCATTTGATGTGTGGGTTGAAGAAAACGAACTTGAAAAGGTGAGGGAGTGCAAGCTTTTGGAGGCTTAGAGAATGGGAAGCAGAAGGATGTGAAAAGTAATGATAACTCAAGAAAATTAAAGAAGGCAATGATGAGAGATTCTGAGGGATTTTTGGGAAGGTGAAAGGATACCTATATGCCGTCGGTTATCATTCTTGAAAGTGAAGAGTAAAAGTGCGAGAACAATTACAGACGTGTGTCGCATATTCAGGGAATTCACTCTATGTACGAACCCATACCCTAGTTAGTGTATACCCTTAGCAGAGTAAGGTCCCTAGGGTTGCCACCTGTCCCAAAGCTAGCATGGTAGAAGGGAGCATAAAATATTTAATTTCCCATGTGTAGACACAGAAAATTAACAGGGTAACTGGATGATATTTAGTACCCACATACTAATGGGCCAAGTGCAATGAAAGCCCAATAGTTGAGAGTAAGTCCAACGATGGGTCTTATTGATATACATTGAAGATAATAGATAACACCTCTAACTGATCAAGAAGATGATCATTCCAATTAACACAGAGATTCTTCAAGATAAGATATATTTTGGAGGTTAGTCATTTTTACCATGCCAAGCCTTTATTCATACACTTACACTGAGATCATTTTTTTAACTTAGGTATTAGAGTTCCATTGAGAACCTTGAGCCGCCCTTTTATTTCGTTGAAGGTATTCATGCAGTTAGTGGTGGGAAACACGCCCTTAATAGATGTAATGATTGATATGGAGATACTCGTGCATATATTTTGTCATAGATATAAATTTCTAACGAAAGATAATAGTTTCCCTTAAGCCAAAGGTAGATCAAGATGTTTGAACACTTTTTTAATTTTTCTTCAACGTTCATAATTTTTATTTTTGTTATTATGCTCGATTATATTGATTTAGCAAGTGAGTCAGATTTACGAGGATAATTAATATGCACATGTAAAACAATTTAAAACAAAAAAAAAAAACGAAATGGACGGATAAAATTTTTTTTAAAAAAAGTGATGACCATGTGTATTGACCCAGAAGCAATTAGTGATTAATAAAGACAATGCAGTATTCAATGGAGTTAGATGTATGAAACTTGATAACAACAAAGCCAGCATCTTCAATAAATAGCTTTGACTAATGAAAGGCCATAAAGTTTATGCAATTTTTATTTATTTGTTTTATGGATAAAGTAGGACTAAAAGAATACGTGAGACACATTGGATTACGCCAATTATGAATCTTGACAGGACTTGTCTCCTCCTCGATTATATCTCGTCCCCATAGAATACACTGCTTGGCTTTATAGGAAACAGATTTATTTTTTTTAAGCAATGTTACCTACCGTCGTACAATATATAAATTATTGCCAGTGCTACATTATTCACTGACGATGTAGCATGGGCTCGATCTCGGGAAATAAAAAAAAAAAAACAAATATTTTTTTATTTTTTTATCCATTCATTCTTTTTATATTTATATTTTTTTTTAAATTCACAATATTACTAAAAAATACTTTCTTAATGATAAAATAAATAATATTCAATATTAAAGATGATTGAAGAATTAATTTATTGCATATTTTTAAACCTTCACACTTTTTCACAATTTAATATCTAAATATCATTTTGGACACGTAACATACTTTGAATTGTGCAATATTAATTGGATTAAATTGCATATCTTAGAGCAATCACGAAATATAAATCTTTATCTGCTTATGTAAAGAATATTATTTCTCGAAGTCACATTATGTTTTAAAAGGAAATAGATAATATTTTTTTTAAAAAAAAGCATTAATTAAAATGGATAAAAGTGGTTTTTAACTTTTTAATGGACGAAAATATTATTTAATTAAAAATGATAGTTCGAGACTTTGAGGGTTTAATATCAAGACTAATAATATTGTTTGCATCAGATTGCAAAATCAGTAACTGTTTAAGAATGCAAACTGTATTGATTAAGAAAAGAAAAATAGTAGTTCTAGTCGTGAATGCGTAAGTGTTGTATAATTATTTTAAATTATATATTTTACTATTTTTCAAAATAACTGTATAGTATTTATGCATTCCACAACTGTATGTAATATTATTATATGAATAATATACTTTACACGTCACATTAAAAATAGAACAATTAAAATAACAAATAGAGAACTTAGGGTTTGGCTTGCATCCTGTGCCAAAATAACAGGACATTTCCTGTTAAAGAATAAATGATTATTTGTTAGTAATCCAGCTATTTAATAACTTTTATCTCTTATATCTCCAACATATTTAATCATTTTTAAATATTTATTCATTAAACATATTTATTCATTAAATATAAGGGTTTGGCTTGCATATTTATTCATTAAATATTCATTAAACATATTTATTAATATATATTCATTAAATATACAGGAGGCAAGCCAACCTAAATATAATAACTTGTAACAAATATATTTATATCTTTTACTTTTATAATATTTATATATTTTGATTTTATAATAAATAATATATTATATACCAGTACGTAATAAATAACCTAACAAATGCAAGCGCATTTTCATTGGTATCTTTAAACTTATTTTTAAGAAAATTTTGACAAAACATTGATATGAGTAATGTTAGGTATATTTTAGAGTGTATAAATTTCACATATTTTTTTTTTTAAAAAATGAGTTTTAAAATTAAAAATATAATTTTTTTTAATAAATCTCAAATAAGAGTAATATAATTTGTTTTTACACGTCCCAAAATTAAAATCGTAAATATTATTTTTAAAGTTAGAGGGGATGAAATATGTTGGGCACTTCATATATGAAAGTTATTAAGTGACAGTATGGACGATTTTGAATGGACCGAAATGAGCACAAGTGCAGATGGAGAGAAAAGAAAATAAGAAAGAATTTGAGTGGCTAGGATTGCTTGTTAGTAGCCGTTCATGGCCATTAATTCTTTAACAGGAGATTTCCTGTTATTTTGGCACAGGAGGCAAGCCAAGCCCGAGAACTTAAAACTATAAGTCAGTCGTGTGGATAATGCATTATTAGGAAGTACGTCAAAGAGCATCAAACTGGGATAAGTAATGTGAGGCGTATACGATTTACAAATCGAGATCATCATACGTCAATTTCTTTGGAATTGGGTCTCCGACTCTCCCTCCCTTTTTATTGCAATGCGTTCCCATAGGCGCAGCCGCACTGTTAGTTAAATGGAACATTCACACCAACCCAACCCAACTCACCCACTCTAAGCGCATTCAATTTTCTAGAACGCCAGAATATGAAAATGACCCTTGCCAAACAGTTCAGTCACAAGTTTAAGATTTCATTTGGAGGTTAAAAATAATTTAAATTATTTATAAACGGTTGCATTCTCGAATATTGTTTATGAAAACTATTATAAATATAAAAAGAATATATAAAAATAAATTTATAAATTAACGTAATTTCTAAATATTAAAATTAATTTTATAATTTAACGTATTTTATCAGACCACGTTATTTACATTGTAACGAGTGTATTTGTTTTGTTGTTCGGAGAAACCTAAAAGGAATTTAGTATTAAAAATAAATTAAGGACGGAATAACCAATAATTGGCATCAAGTTGCCCTCTGGGCCTCTGAAAAAATAAATAATTGATTTGGATGGGGAGAATCTTGTTCCACATCAATTAGACCCACTTCAATGAAATATGCTCCATGTTAGAGTGGTGAAAAGAAGTTATAATTACTTTAAAAAGAATTATCTAAAATAAATTATTTTAAGTTTTTATCTAAATATGAGACATTCAAATAGAAAGTAGATAGACAATAATGAGAGTTTAATAATATTTATTAATCATATAATATTGGAGATTCAAGACAACAATAAATCCTGAAAAAGTCATTTCATGTCCATCTCTCTCTATTATAATTTTATATTTTAAGGCTAACGCATGCATTAGTTGAAGATTGTGGGAAGCTTTATAATTATTTTGACTCTAAGGCTACATCGGGATGTTGAATTAAGTTGAGATAAAAGTTAAAAGTTAAATAAAATATTATTATTATTTAAAAATTTTAAAAAATTTAAAATTATTTATTATATTTTGTGTTATAATTTAAAAAAATTATAATGATTAGATGAGATAAGTTGAGAGGAGTTAAAAAATCAAACTATAACTCTTTATATATTTTAGTTATGTGATTAACTGCGCCACTCTTTTTATTTAAAATATAATAATAATAATAATAATAGTAGTAATAGTAATAATATATTTATTATTACCTTTTAGGAATTTTGACTAAACCTAAAAGGAATCACGGGATGTTTACTGTTCACTAAGTTGTTAGTTTAGCGTCTAGAGTCTAGACTGCCATAAAAACAGAATGCATTCTTATATTCTCACGCCAAAAACAATAAATTATTTTTACCTTGCACCCCCAGAATTATAGGAATTTTTAAAATGCACCCTAAATCACATATATTTTTTAATTTATACCTTTGATTAAGTTTTAATCGTAAAGATTGATATTTTAAAAAATAGATTCGAATAAAAAATTAATGATAATTTATGGAAAAAAAAAAAAGTTATATATTCTGGATAATGCATATGGCCTGGAAGGTCCATTTATGGAGAGGTTCATGTGAATGGCATGACACAAACGGGTACCTAAATTAATAGCTTTAAACTACTACACATCGCAGAAGTAATTGAGAGTGCATGTGCTCATTCAATGAAGATGGTTGGTTGTGTCACCATTTACCCAAAATAAATAAAGTAATGACATTTCATAAAATAAATTCCCCAACATTTTAAACTATTCCTAGGAAAATAATTTTACAAAAATAAGAAAAATTAAAAAATTTTATAACATTTAGATTACGTGTTAACAATTAGAAGGCCTTGACATATTGGCTTACAAAAAAAAAAAAAAAAAGGAAATAACTCCGCTCTCCTTAATTTTCTATCCTTCCTAGCTTACAGAGCTTACACTCTCGTTTGGTTACACAGTTTAGATGAGATGTGATGTTTTGTTAAAAGTTGAATAAAATATTATTATAATATAATTTGTTAATATTTATTTTATTTTGAGATTTAAAAAACTTGAATTTTTTATTATATTTTGTGTAAAAATATAAAAAAATTATAAAAATTATATGATATAAAATAAAATAAGATAAGTTTGATTTTATATAACTAAACTAGCCTTAAAATTATAAATAACATTTCCCATTATTAATATAGAAAATACCAAATAAGAAAAAAAGCAGAAGCATTCAATGGGTTGTTTCAACTTTTCTTGCTTGTTAGCAGCCATGGCTAAGGGTAGAATTGAGAATAGTGAAAAAGGCCAGGGCAATCAACAATAATAGTTATTGAACAGCCACGTACATGCATATCTTGTTCATTCCACCTCAACTAATAAAAAAACAAACAAAATTAAAAAGATAAAGAAATGAAAATTTTTAAAAAGGAATGCTCCTCTGACCACTCCCTTCTTTCTCCTCTTACCATTCCATCCTCCCCAAAAAAAGTCAAAAACCAAATCAAGCCAAAAACAAAACCATCTCTCTCTCTCTCTCTCTCAAGCCCACAGATACCCTTTATAGGGTGAGTAGATTGGTGAGCTCAGAATCTTTTGAAACCATTGGGAAAATACCCACTTTGAGTTTTATCATACCCATATGGGTCGCCGCTTAAAGGTCTGATTATCAGCTATTCTCGCAACAAGTGAGAAACTGTTGGAGAAGATCTCAGAGACAGAAAGAGAGCCTGAGAAATGGAAAGCAAATGGAGGAAAGTGAAGCTGGCTCTCGGCATCAACACGTGCCTCTACGTTCCTCAAACTCTGGACGATTCCTCGCCGTCTATCGTATCCGCCGGCCGACCTTCCGACGCCGTTTCACCCACTCCGGGTCATGGCCTAGGTTGTCATCCTACAACGCCGACTCCATCCTCTTCAGGGCTCCGCTTGTCCCTTACAGGATCCAAATCTTCTAAGGTTTGCATTCCCCATTTAGACCCATAGTGCAACATGTTGATTGTGAGGTCTTGAAGGAGGTTAATCTGGTTATCTGGGCTGCTATGTTTTCATATTTCTTATGTTAGTCTTTGCATGGCATATTGATTGCAAGAGATATTTGGATTTGTCTTCGCAGTTCGCATACCAATACTGATTGAGAGATATTTAGATTTGTTTCTGAAGTTGTTTTCTGGGATTTTTTTTTTCTTTTACTGATATTTTAATATGTTGTTCAGTGCGTCCTTAACTTTTGTGAATACCCGTGGTAGATCCTGATTTGAACCTGTGGCTAATTCTGGTTTCAACACTTGAGCCAATAATATAATTTTTTTTTTCTTATTCGAGTAGTTGAAGTGGTTTATTAGAACGTCAATATCGGTGACTGTTAATGTATTGGTTAATAGTGGGTTTTTAGAATCTGTCGCATTCATTGTTTTCAACTGGTGGTGGTGGTGATAATGTGATGTAACTGAATATTGTGGAGGTGGGTATTGGGTGTCATGTTGTTTTCAACTGTACAGAGGCTTGTGGGGTTGGATAAAGTGGAGTACTCCCTTTGAGGACCATGTTCTTTTGGCTTATTTGAAAAGTAATACACTACTGCACTGCACTGTTTCTTTCCTTTTCATCTTCCCTTGAAGGAAAGTGCTTTGTGTGGTCAGCACAAGCGCCCATTACCCCTCTCTCTGTCTCTCTCCTTTTGATGTCAATTTTTCAAAAACACTGTACCGTTGATTGTGAACATTCTTGCACTAACCTTCAACAGAGGAAAGGGGAGGAGCATTGAAGAAAAGAAAATTTAAAACAGAAATACTCGGCAATACTCTTCTTTTGATGGGCTTTTCTATTTTTTGTTCTTTATTTTTTTCCCTTGCTATTGTATTGAAAGCTTCATCATTAGTTTTTGAGTATTTCTGCCAGAAAAAGCAAGGTTTGAGAATTGTTTGATTACTCTTACTTTTTAAAAGTCACCATTGATTGGTGTTAAATACCAATTATGTCCTCCACGATGTTTTGACTACCTAAAATTGACTTTTCTTTTCTCCTTGTTTAGCTAATTTTCTGAGGGGTCATACTGTATCATTGAATAAATTGTATTTAACTTTTCTCGAAATTGGCAGCTATAGTGTAGATATGTTGCATTCTATTTCATCTTTTAATGCACTCGTCTCAGTAGTGGACCAGCATGTGGACAAAAAGGGTCAGTTTTAGACACTGTAGTTCAAAGTGACTTGTGGAAATTTCACGTATATCCAAGAACACTATTTCATAGTGCGAAGATATGGATCTGAGTACTGAATGGAAATAAAAATATATTTTTCAATAAGAACATTCATAATGAAGCCCATGGGAAATAAACGGATTCTCACATTGAATATTTCCTGTTCTTACAAATAAAGGTAAATTAAACAAGATTGTCTGAAAAACTCCAGCCATCCTTTGGATGGCTTAATGCAACAGCCCACCCCCTGGCCCTGGTGTCCCGCTTAATTTGATAATGTGTGAAAGTCAAGCGGATGCCTTTATCGTTTTTATTTATTTTTAACTGTAAAATATGAGATCTTTATTGTTTTTGATGAAGTTTGAGATGAAAAGTAAGCAATAACTTCTTATGCTTGTGATTGTACCTATCCTATGCTAAACACCGTTGGAATCATTCTTTCAAAACTGCAGAGAACCTGTGCAATATGCCTGACCACCATGAAACCAGGCCAGGGTCATGCCATTTTTACTGCAGAATGCTCCCATTCTTTCCACTTCCAATGCATTACGTCTAATGTTAAACATGGGAACCAAATTTGCCCAATCTGTCGAGCAAAATGGAAAGAGATTCCATTTCAAAGCCCTACATCTGATCTTTCCCATGGAAGGTCACGAATCAACCCAGTAGGTTGGCCCCAAGATGACGGCTGGATGACTGTTCTACGACGGCTCCCTCCCCCTCGGTTAGACACAAGTCGGCAGATTTCTTCAATATTTCATGCCCCTGAACCAGTTTTCTTTGATGACGATGAAGTTTTGGATCAATGCCCTACTGAGCAACGTACATCTGCTAAAGAATCTGCTGATGGCAATTCCATTGGCACAATAGACATTAAAACTTATCCTGAAATTTCTGCTGTGACTAGATCAGCTTCTCACAATGATTTCACTGTACTAATACATCTCAAGGCCCCAGTTACAAGTGAAAGACAGGATAGCAACAGAAACCCGGCTGAATTGCCACCACTATGTCAAAATTCTCGTGCTCCAGTTGACCTCATCACTGTGCTTGATGTTAGTGGCAGCATGGCAGGCACCAAGCTTGCTTTGCTGAAACGAGCCATGGGCTTTGTTATAGAAAACCTCGGCCCATCTGACCGGCTTTCAGTCATTGCCTTCTCCTCAACAGCCCGTCGCCTCTTTCCTCTTCGTCGAATGACTGATACTGGACGGCAGCAGGCATTACAGGCAGTCAATTCTTTGATTTCAAATGGGGGTACAAACATTGCTGAAGGCCTAAGGAAAGGCGCCAAGGTGTTGGTAGACCGTAAGTGGAAGAACCCAGTTGGCAGTATTATACTGTTGTCTGATGGGCAGGATACATATACTGTCAGTAGTCCTGCTGGGGCTCGTGATAGAACAGACTACCAATCACTTTTACCCATCTCAATCTGTCGTAATAATGGCGAAGGCTTGCAAATTCCAGTGCACGCATTTGGATTTGGTGCAGATCATGATGCTGCATCAATGCACTCGATCTCCGAGAACTCTGGGGGAACATTTTCTTTCATAGAAGCTGAAGGTGTGATTCAGGACGCATTTGCACAATGCATTGGAGGCCTCTTGAGCGTGGTAGTGCAAGAGCTACAAGTTAGAGTAGAATGCGTTCACCCGAGTTTGCAACTCAGTTCAATAAAGGCAGGAAGTTACCGAACCAGCATGGCAGCAGATAGAAGAATGGGCTTTATCGATGTAGGCGTCTTGTATGCTGAAGAGGAAAGGGATTTTTTGGTGGCAATGAATATTCCAGTTTGTTCCTATGATGAGATGTCATTGCTAAATGTTAGATGCGTGTACAGAGATCCTATTACGAAGGAAATGGTGACTTTGGAAGAAACGAATGAAGTAAAGATCCAGAGACCTGAAATCACTGGAGAACTTGTCATTTCCATGGAAGTGGACAGGCAGCGAAACAGGCTTCGTGCTGCAGAGGCAATGGCCGAGGCTAGAGTTGCGGCTGAAAATGGTGATCTAGCTGGTGCAGTGTCTGTTTTAGAGAGCTGTAGTAGGATATTGTCTGAAACTGCTTCTGCACGAGCTAGTGACCGTTTATGTGTCTCACTCTGTGCTGAGTTGAAAGAGATGCAAGATAGGATGGCAAATCGCCAGGTATATGAGGCATCTGGAAGGGCTTATGTTTTATCCGGATTGAGCTCACACTCGTGGCAGAGGGCAACTGCACGAGGTGATTCCACAGATAGTACAAGCCTTGTGCAAGCTTACCAAACCCCATCTATGGTGGACATGGTAAACCGGTCCCAGACAATGATTTTAGGGAACCCAGCACCTCAACGATCTCTTCGGCCTGCTCAATCATTTCCAGCCCGATCACGACGGTAATCAATAGAATGTCTTCGGAAATTATCCTCACACTACATATATTCTATATCCGCAGACCTTTTTCTTTCTTTGTTAGCATTGTCTTTTACCTTATTGTGGTTTTGGGAAGTGGAGTATAATTGGAAAGAAGTTTTGGGTGTTATGACATGGCGGAAAATATTCCTAGTTTTGCCATGTAAGTGAATAAGAATATTGGGGGAAGGTGTTCTAATGAGTAATGGGAGAGAGATGGTGAAAAGGGAAAGGTTGGGGTTGAGCATTACAAGGTGTGATTCTGTGGTGATGTACATAGAGAAAATCCTGTTTCTTTTTTCATTTCTTTGTTGAGAAGAAAGGGGGTATAGCTTTGTAATTGTGGGGATACTTGGGGCTCACTTAATTTTAAATATATATATGACATATCTGCTCCTGATTCTTTTCATATCATGCTTTTCTAAATCAACAACTTGTGAATGAATTGTAATCACGAATGGACTTTTCCCGCTAAGCTCTGGCAACTACACCCAGCATCGTGGATCTCAGGAAACCGCACCTGTTTTTTGCTGAAAACCTTATATTAAAATGATGTTTACGTCTCTCTCTCTCTGTCTGTCTGTCTATGTGAACAAGTTGTCTTTTATGCTTGAATACAACTATATGCTCAGGCCTCATTCCCTGGGAAACCAATTGATGGCTAGATCTATATGACGCATGCATACAGTAGTACTATACATCGAGAGGGATATTAATTAAGAGAAATATTCCTGTGCCGCCCCATGTGTGTCGCTACAGTATATAGCTCTCTTTTTTTTTAAATTTTTTTATTTTTAATTTAGTGGCTAAGGAGGTGATTTTAAGTGTATTGGTGTTTTTTTTATTTTTTTTTAATTTTGATTAAGAAAGAGATTAAAAAAAATGTAAAAAAGAAATTGAAAAAAGAAAAAAACACTGAGCCAGCGGTAAGTGGGAGGCGGCATACTAGCCGCTCCCAATAAAGGTAGTATATTTATGAGAGAGAGAGAGAGGAGAGAGAGAGAGCCGCTATAAGGGATTGCTGGATGCGAGGGATGTAGCATTTTTCAACGATGATATTATTTAGGACAGTCAATACTAGCCCTTTCCCCTCTCCCACTCTCTCACGTCTCTCTACCGATGCCATATTCCCGCACTCTATCTTCTTTCCGTGCACGTATCTCCATGTTCGGCTCCATGGAATTGGAGAAGTGAGGCTTTTCTTTATTTTGAATATTAGTTAGAAATCATTCTTTATTGTTGGGTCGAAAGATTACAAATTATTTTAATGTTCCAATTTTCTTTTTCTAATCTCTCCTTTTTTAGTTTTTCCCTAAACGCTATTTTATTCCGGTTTTAGTTGTAATCTCTTTAGATGAAATCATACGACTAGAGGCACTATATTGTGGATTGATTTTTTTTTGCCAAAATCCCTAGGGGTTGGCTCAGGACCTTTGGTTTGAGAGTATTCTCTCACAAGTTTAAGATTCAAATTTTTTTGGGTGCAAATAATCTCTAGGGGTTATCGGATTGAGAGATTTTTTTCTTAAATTACTTGATGTGCACTTGTGAAAAAATTCTTGTTGAGTGCTTGTGCACCTCCGAAATTTGTCGAGACGTTGTTCCTAGACATCTGGTGCTAATAATTTTTTTTTAATCAAAATTGGGGTCTTAATTAGAGAGCATTGAAGGGGTCTTTAGTAAGAATCTTATAACTGTTTTTAGGAGAAAATAAAAGAGATTAATGTTGAGGCCACAAGCACTTTTTCCATTGCCTGTAAATTGACAACTACAAATTTACATATAGCGCTGAAAACTTGATGTGCGATCTCCTCCTCATTTCGATATCGATCTGAAGAATGGTAGGTGAGTCTAGACTTCATCTCCTCCATACTCCATAGCTTCACACACTAGACTTCATCTCATGTTGCTCTGTCTCCTCCACACCCCTAACTTCATCTCAAACTCGGAAACCCAGCTCTCCAAGTTGCATTCGGCTCCTCCAAGCTGAGTGCACGTCGATGTGACTGCTATCCTCCAAATCATTCGTTTTTTCACTTGGCCTCTCCTTCTACACGTCTTGCATTCGGATCCTCTTTCCCAGGGTCACGTTTCAGATTTTCAAATATTACAATGTGGTTTTTGAGAATTCGGCATTGTAGCTTCTGAATACCAGGGTTATTAATGGTAAAAGAGTTTCATTTCCGCGATAGTCAGATAGATAATATGAAAATATGTGAATAGTAATAAGATGATTTGAATTAAAATATTTTGAGTTGTTTGTAAAAGTAGTGTGCTTGATGTAAAAGTGATATGAGATGATTTTNCAACACTTGAGCCAATAATATAATTTTTTTTTTCTTATTCGAGTAGTTGAAGTGGTTTATTAGAACGTAATATCGGTGACTGTTAATGTATTGGTTAATAGTGGGTTTTTAGAATCTGTCGCATTCATTGTTTTCAACTGGTGGTGGTGGTGATAATGTGATGTAACTGAATATTGTGGAGGTGGGTATTGGGTGTCATGTTGTTTTCAACTGTACAGAGGCTTGTGGGGTTGGATAAAGTGGAGTACTCCCTTTGAGGACCATGTTCTTTTGGCTTATTTGAAAAGTAATACACTACTGCACTGCACTGTTTCTTTCCTTTTCATCTTCCCTTGAAGGAAAGTGCTTTGTGTGGTCAGCACAAGCGCCCATTACCCCTCTCTCTGTCTCTCTCCTTTTGATGTCAATTTTTCAAAAACACTGTACCGTTGATTGTGAACATTCTTGCACTAACCTTCAACAGAGGAAAGGGGAGGAGCATTGAAGAAAAGAAAATTTAAAACAGAAATACTCGGCAATACTCTTCTTTTGATGGGCTTTTCTATTTTTTGTTCTTTATTTTTTTCCCTTGCTATTGTATTGAAAGCTTCATCATTAGTTTTTGAGTATTTCTGCCAGAAAAAGCAAGGTTTGAGAGTTGTTTGATTACTCTTACTTTTTAAAAGTCACCATTGATTGGTGTTAAATACCAATTATGTCCTCCACGATGTTTTGACTACCTAAAATTGACTTTTCTTTTCTCCTTGTTTAGCTAATTTTCTGAGGGGTCATACTGTATCATTGAATAAATTGTATTTAACTTTTCTCGAAATTGGCAGCTATAGTGTAGATATGTTGCATTCTATTTCATCTTTTAATGCACTCGTCTCAGTAGTGGACCAGCATGTGGACAAAAAGGGTCAGTTTTAGACACTGTAGTTCAAAGTGACTTGTGGAAATTTCACGTATATCCAAGAACACTATTTCATAGTGCGAAGATATGGATCTGAGTACTGAATGGAAATAAAAATATATTTTTCAATAAGAACATTCATAATGAAGCCCATGGGAAATAAACGGATTCTCACATTGAATATTTCCTGTTCTTACAAATAAAGGTAAATTAAACAAGATTGTCTGAAAAACTCCAGCCATCCTTTGGATGGCTTAATGCAACAGCCCACCCCCTGGCCCTGGTGTCCCGCTTAATTTGATAATGTGTGAAAGTCAAGCGGATGCCTTTATCGTTTTTATTTATTTTTAACTGTAAAATATGAGATCTTTATTGTTTTTGATGAAGTTTGAGATGAAAAGTAAGCAATAACTTCTTATGCTTGTGATTGTACCTATCCTATGCTAAACACCGTTGGAATCATTCTTTCAAAACTGCAGAGAACCTGTGCAATATGCCTGACCACCATGAAACCAGGCCAGGGTCATGCCATTTTTACTGCAGAATGCTCCCATTCTTTCCACTTCCAATGCATTACGTCTAATGTTAAACATGGGAACCAAATTTGCCCAATCTGTCGAGCAAAATGGAAAGAGATTCCTTTCAAAGCCCTACATCTGATCTTTCCCATGGAAGGTCACGAATCAACCCAGTAGGTTGGCCCCAAGATGACGGCTGGATGACTGTTCTACGACGGCTCCCTCCCCCTCGGTTAGACACAAGTCGGCAGATTTCTTCAATATTTCATGCCCCTGAACCAGTTTTCTTTGATGACGATGAAGTTTTGGATCAATGCCCTACTGAGCAACGTACATCTGCTAAAGAATCTGCTGATGGCAATTCCATTGGCACAATAGACATTAAAACTTATCCTGAAATTTCTGCTGTGACTAGATCAGCTTCTCACAATGATTTCACTGTACTAATACATCTCAAGGCCCCAGTTACAAGTGAAAGACAGGATAGCAACAGAAACCCGGCTGAATTGGCCACCACTATGTCAAAATTCTCGTGCTCCAGTTGACCTCATCACTGTGCTTGATGTTAGTGGCAGCATGGCAGGCACCAAGCTTGCTTTGCTGAAACGAGCCATGGGCTTTGTTATAGAAAACCTCGGCCCATCTGACCGGCTTTCAGTCATTGCCTTCTCCTCAACAGCCCGTCGCCTCTTTCCTCTTCGTCGAATGACTGATACTGGACGGCAGCAGGCATTACAGGCAGTCAATTCTTTGATTTCAAATGGGGGTACAAACATTGCTGAAGGCCTAAGGAAAGGCGCCAAGGTGTTGGTAGACCGTAAGTGGAAGAACCCAGTTGGCAGTATTATACTGTTGTCTGATGGGCAGGATACATATACTGTCAGTAGTCCTGCTGGGGCTCGTGATAGAACAGACTACCAATCACTTTTACCCATCTCAATCTGTCGTAATAATGGCGAAGGCTTGCAAATTCCAGTGCACGCATTTGGATTTGGTGCAGATCATGATGCTGCATCAATGCACTCGATCTCCGAGAACTCTGGGGGAACATTTTCTTTCATAGAAGCTGAAGGTGTGATTCAGGACGCATTTGCACAATGCATTGGAGGCCTCTTGAGCGTGGTAGTGCAAGAGCTACAAGTTAGAGTAGAATGCGTTCACCCGAGTTTGCAACTCAGTTCAATAAAGGCAGGAAGTTACCGAACCAGCATGGCAGCAGATAGAAGAATGGGCTTTATCGATGTAGGCGTCTTGTATGCTGAAGAGGAAAGGGATTTTTTGGTGGCAATGAATATTCCAGTTTGTTCCTATGATGAGATGTCATTGCTAAATGTTAGATGGTGTACAGAGATCCTATTACGAAGGAAATGGTGACTTTGGAAGAAACGAATGAAGTAAAGATCCAGAGACCTGAAATCACTGGAGAACTTGTCATTTCCATGGAAGTGGACAGGCAGCGAAACAGGCTTCGTGCTGCAGAGGCAATGGCCGAGGCTAGAGTTGCGGCTGAAAATGGTGATCTAGCTGGTGCAGTGTCTGTTTTAGAGAGCTGTAGTAGGATATTGTCTGAAACTGCTTCTGCACGAGCTAGTGACCGTTTATGTGTCTCACTCTGTGCTGAGTTGAAAGAGATGCAAGATAGGATGGCAAATCGCCAGGTATATGAGGCATCTGGAAGGGCTTATGTTTTATCCGGATTGAGCTCACACTCGTGGCAGAGGGCAACTGCACGAGGTGATTCCACAGATAGTACAAGCCTTGTGCAAGCTTACCAAACCCCATCTATGGTGGACATGGTAAACCGGTCCCAGACAATGATTTTAGGGAACCCAGCACCTCAACGATCTCTTCGGCCTGCTCAATCATTTCCAGCCCGATCACGACGGTAATCAATAGAATGTCTTTGGAAATTATCCTCACACTACATATATTCTATATCCGCAGACCTTTTTCTTTCTTTGTTAGCATTGTCTTTTACCTTATTGTGGTTTTGGGAAGTGGAGTATAATTGGAAAGAAGTTTTGGGTGTTATGACATGGCGGAAAATATTCCTAGTTTTGCCATGTAAGTGAATAAGAATATTGGGGGAAGGTGTTCTAATGAGTAATGGGAGAGAGATGGTGAAAAGGGAAAGGTTGGGGTTGAGCATTACAAGGTGTGATTCTGTGGTGATGTACATAGAGAAAATCCTGTTTCTTTTTTCATTTCTTTGTTGAGAAGAAAGGGGGTATAGCTTTGTAATTGTGGGGATACTTGGGGCTCACTTAATTTTAAATATATATATGACATATCTGCTCCTGATTCTTTTCATATCATGCTTTTCTAAATCAACAACTTGTGAATGAATTTAATCACGAATGGACTTTTCCCGCTAAGCTCTGGCAACTACCCAGCATCGTGGATCTCAGGAAACCGCACCTGTTTTTTGCTGAAAACCTTATATTAAAATGATGTTTACGTCTCTCTCTCTCTGTCTGTCTGTCTATGTGAACAAGTTGTCTTTTATGCTTGAATACAACTATATGCTCAGGCCTCATTCCCTGGGAAACCAATTGATGGCTAGATCTATATGACGCATGCATACAGTAGTACTATACATCGAGAGGGATATTAATTAAGAGAAATATTCCTGTGCCGCCCCATGTGTGTCGCTACAGTATATAGCTCTCTTTTTTTTTAAATTTTTTTATTTTTAATTTAGTGGCTAAGGAGGTGATTTTAAGTGTATTGGTGTTTTTTTTTTTTTTTTTTAATTTTGATTAAGAAAGAGATTAAAAAAAATGTAAAAAAGAAATTGAAAAAAGAAAAAAACACTGAGCCAGCGGTAAGAGGGAGGCGGCATACTAGCCGCTCCCAACAAAGGTAGTATATTTATGAGAGAGAGAGAGAGGAGAGAGAGAGAGCCGCTATAAGGGATTGCTGGATGATGTAGCATTTTTCAACAATGATATTATTTAGAACAGTCAATACTAGCCCTTTCCCCTCTCCCACTCTCTCACGTCTCTCTACCGATGCCATATTCCCGCACTCTATCTTCTTTCCGTGCACGTATCTCCATGTTCGGCTCCATGGAATTGGAGAAGTGAGGCTTTTCTTTATTTTGAATATTAGTTAGAAATCATTCTTTATTGTTGGGTCGAAAGATTACAAATTATTTTAATGTTCCAATTTTCTTTTTCTAATCTCTCCTTTTTTAGTTTTTCCCTAAACGCTATTTTATTCCGGTTTTAGTTGTAATCTCTTTAGATGAAATCATACGACTAGAGGCACTATATTGTGGATTGATTTTTTTTTGCCAAAATCCCTAGGGGTTGGCTCAGGACCTTTGGTTTGAGAGTATTCTCTCACAAGTTTAAGATTCAAATTTTTTTGGGTGCAAATAATCTCTAGGGGTTATCGGATTGAGAGATTTTTTTCTTAAATTACTTGATGTGCACTTGTGAAAAAATTCTTGTTGAGTGCTTGTGCACCTCCGAAATTTGTCGAGACGTTGTTCCTAGACATCTGGTGCTAATAATTTTTTTTTAATCAAAATTGGGGTCTTAATTAGAGAGCATTGAAGGGGTCTTTAGTAAGAATCTTATAACTGTTTTTAGGAGAAAATAAAAGAGATTAATGTTGAGGCCACAAGCACTTTTTCCATTGCCTGTAAATTGACAACTACAAATTTACATATAGCGCTGAAAACTTGATGTGCGATCTCCTCCTCATTTCGATATCGATCTGAAGAATGGTAGGTGAGTCTAGACTTCATCTCCTCCATACTCCATAGCTTCACACACTAGACTTCATCTCATGTTGCTCTGTCTCCTCCACACCCCTAACTTCATCTCAAACTCGGAAACCCAGCTCTCCAAGTTGCATTCGGCTCCTCCACGTCGATGTGACTGCTATCCTCTAAGTCATTCGTTTTTTCACTTGACCTCTCATTCTATACGTCTTGCATTCGGATCCTCTTTCCCAGGGTCACATTTCTCTTGATTTGAGATTTTCAAATATCACAATGTGGTTTTTGAGATTTCGGCATTGTAGCTTCTGAATAATCTAGTTTAGGGTTATTGATGCTAAAAGAGTTTCATTTCGACGATAGTCAGATGAGATAATATGATAAATATGTGAATAGTAATAAGATGATTTGAGTTAAAATATTTGAATTTATTTATAAAAGTATGTGTGCTTGATGAAAGTGATATGAGATGATTTTAACTTTTTATAGAGATTTGATAAAGAGGTGGGCCCTACCGATTATTGAAAAGTGTTTTTAATGATAGAATATTATTTATGAATATATTTTCTATTAACTAATATCAATTATTAAATAAAATACTCAAAAATATATTATAATTGAAGATTAATTTTTTTTTATATTTTCTGAAATTAAAATCGAAAATCAAAATTTTATTTTTCCAGAAAAAGAATTCGGCTGGGGTCATATATTTCCTTTTCGCGATAGTCAAAGTTCTGGGACATATCAATTGGCCCCACGTGTGACGTTCAATCAATAAACAGCGTTGAGATGTAATAATATAAGTGAGATGAGATAAATATTTTCGATTTTTCGTTTAGATACACAATAAAAAATTATAGATGATTTTAGTTTCATTTCACGAACCAAACAGGGCCTTAGGGTTTCACTCAAGTTTGTGGAACAATAGTTCTGCTATATACAGTTATTTTTATATATTCTTTACGTACTTTACTGATATGATTAGTTAAAATATTTATTTTATATTTAAAAAATTAATACAACTAATTAAATTAATAGAATATATAAAAAGAACTGTACACAAAATTTTTGATTCGGGTGAATAGCCAAACCTCCAAAACTGAGATAGTGCAACTGACTAATATAAATTCAAATTTTTCAGGCCTCCCTTAAGTGGGCTTCACTCCTTATTTAAAAAAAATGGTTTAACCACTTGTACCCAAACTTCAAATGGAGAGGCCTTACTGAAATTGCATATTGAAGAGGCCCAGCTAATAAGATAGACGACCAACTAGAAAGCCCACAGACCCATCTCACAAATATCAGGCTATAGTCCAACCAAGCATCACATTGATGTGAACATGCGGTTATTAGTAACCTATGACATTATCCACCCTTCAAAGCACCTTGTGGGTAAGGTGCATTTAAATTGTGAACCGTGAAGGATGATGGTAAGTACTCCAACTACCAATTACAACTTCCACATTTCTGAGAATGGTGGAGAAGATGAGTTGCTTTACTAGAAGAAATTAATTGTAAACGAGATTTTGCCAATTCATCGTTATCTTGACAATATCTTTCCTAGCCGTGATCAATGACGTCTCAACTCCCGCTTGTGATTTGACGGAATCAAGACATGAGGATATGCAATATTGGTTAAACATTAGTATGAAATATCCGTAACAAAAATGTAATTAAATTGAAATTTGTATAAGATAAAATTATATCCCAAATTTTGACCTTACATTGCAACCATACAATGTATATATATTACAAACATACTCCATCAAAAACGTTGTCATTAAATACAAACACAGATTACCATTTCTCTTCATGCACTCCATAAATACATAATCAGCTCATTAGTCATCACAATATTTCTATTCAACGTACTCTGAATAGATGGGCTACTCCTTCTCTTGGTCCTGCCTTACCGGATCTGTAACAAAATCTACAGTTCTGATGAGCGAGACTGTATTGGGATTACCATGATGAGATTATAACAATCTCAATAAGTTATCCCTAGGACTACACATAATATTATGCAATGACATTTATTAACAAAATGTGTATGAATGCGTATGCATGTGTAATGTTGTAAAACTTTATCACCACATCTTATCTTGGTTAACCATACACTCTAGTCTCCCTCAACGACATAAGTGTATGACTAACTCTTTTCATCACCCTACGGGTAATGATTCGAAAGTGTGACTTCATCTCAAGAATGCTTTTAGCTTCTCTAGCTTCCGCCAGTTAAGAAGGCACATCTACGTCTCGATACTAATATTGTCTCTCACGTGTTACATTGATTGCCCGTCATCAATCTGAAAAAATTTCACTTTAATTTTAAGTACTCCAGAATAGACATGGGAGTTCCAGTATAATTATTCCCCATTCTAGTTTGGGGTGGTTGCACATTATTAAAAACTTTATGCCTTGTGCAATAATGCCATGATCTCATGGTTAATGAACAGTCACACATCATAAATAAAAGAAATTAGTTAAAGGGTAACTTACAACTTTTCTTAATGTGATTTCTTTAGTGCTCGTCATCTACGTAACATAATCATGGGTTAGAATTTATCTCGGGAGTAATCCTAGGTTCAAGACCTGAATTCAAATTATGTAAATAAATGATTTCCAACCCATAAAAATGCTGGGTAAGGGTCTCCGAAAGTCATTACTCGCTTTACAGCCCCAAACTCATTATCACAAGCATAATAACACCAATTTGACTCTACTTGAATCTCGAGTTTAAGAGCAAAATAGGACCTTTCAACAATGCCGAGCACTTCACACTTCTAGTAGCTCTATAATAGTCTTACATTATTATTATTATTATTATTTTTTTGAGAAAAACTAGAATCATTTCATTTCATCAAAGATGAACATTACATCATTTTTCCTTCATTACATAGCTACTGATAGAATCAGGCCATTCTTCAATTCATACTCGTTCCATATCAGAAGCCAAAGCCAACTTTGCAAGTTTGTGAGCCATAGTGTTCCCTTCTCTGTAACTGAACCGTGTTTTCCAATTTGACCTCCCCTTTAGAAAGCATTTTAAATTTTTAAGTGCTCAATAATATGCCCATACCAAACCAGTTATCCTCATCGATGTCAATACGCTTGATGATGACTTGGGCATCTTCTTCAAAGATCACTTTCACGAAGCCTAGTTTAGAACATAATTCCATAGCCCGCCATAAAGCTGTACATTCAGCAAGTGCAGGTTGGATTACAAATCATTTTTGTGCACATGATAAGGATGCCAAGATTTCTCCTTTAGAATCTCTTATGATAACCCCAATCCCCATTTTCTGATTCTTTGTATTAATGGCAACATCAAAGTTGGCCTTAACTGTATCCCTCACTGGTTTTATCCAATGTTGCATAGCCCTTTCTGCCACCTCTGTGTTTTACTTCCCTTTTTTTTCATGATCTGTCCTTGATGGAATTATTCAAGCTGTTCTCTGGCTGCTTGAGCAACCTTTCTTGGGCTTGCAAACTGATTTTCAAAAATAAATTAATTCCTTCTTATCCAAATCCTTCTCATAGTAAAAGCTATCCATTCTAAATTCTGCTTCTGTAACGTTCTTTTCAATCTCTCCCACAACTTTAAAAAATCTTCTCCACTGATTGACCACTTCTGAATTGGACTAATGGTTTCTGCCAGCATGTCACTGGCTACTGGATAGCTCCATAAAGCATCTACACAGTTTCATATTCTCTGTCTTATGGGGCATAAAGGATTATCAATGATTTTCATGCAAAAGGGATTTGTTCTTGTTGGAAGTATGTTGTTCCTTACTTTCTATAGAAAATGCTTCACCACCCCTATTACATTTAGCTTCCACATGCTTTTCTACTTCTCTTGCAAATCACTTCCCCTAGATGATTCTCCCTGCAAAACCCTTCTTCTTGTTTGATTCACATGGTAAGCACTCCTCACTTAAAAGAGCATTTTTTGTAGAGCCCTAGATAAGCTTGTCCTCATCTCCTACTTTGCTAATTTGGGATACTACGAATTTGCTTCGCTTCTTCTCTCTCAAATATATCATTAACAAGAGCTTCATTCTAGTATCTAGACTCCTTATCAATAAGCTCACTAGCTCTTGATTCACCATCTAGGATCTTAATGGGTAATTGTACATATTATGAAAAAGGTGTTGGAATCCATTTATTGCCACAAATTTTAATTTTATGCCAATTCCCAATAAGGGTGGGTGGCGGGGCACCGGGTTTGGGGTGGCATGGGCAACCTAGCTTGCCCAATGCGGGGGCGGGGGCCCCACTTGCAAGCAGAAATCCTAGTGGGGGCAGGGGTGGACTGGGCCCAGGCCCACCCCCATCCAAACCCCAAACTCTAGGCTAGGCTTTAAGCCCAGTCCAATTATATATATAGACATATACATATATTTATATAATTAAATTCGTTACCAAAAAGACATCATTTTAGTAATGAATTTAAATTTTTTTTAAAAAATAGACAACAAAACATCGTCATTTTTGGTAAGATTTAATCTTTTCTAAAACAAACGATGAAACGTTGTTTTGAATGAGGGTTAAGTTAAACCTATCCCCCCCCGGCGTAGTCTTCTCTCTCTCTCTCTCTCATGGACCAATTTGTTGTTTGGTAAGGATCTTAAACTTATTTAGTTGTTTAGGTTATTTCTTGTTGTGGATTTCTTGTGTATATTGTTGTGGAATGTGGATTTGTATTTGGTTTGATTTTTTTTGTAGATTTTGACAATTTGTTGTGAATTTGTAATTATTTTTTTGTTTTTTTGCTCATAGTCATGAATGAGTGGTGCCGTGGTGGATCGCGGCCGCGAGGGGGGGGGGGGGGGGGACGGTCTAGTGGTCTGCCCCAACCCCTGGCATCGGAATAGAGGGGCCTTACCCCTCAATGTACAGGGGTAAATCCTAGGGGGGCAAACCCCACCCTCTACCTATGCAATAGTGGGGTGCGGGAAGGGGCTATCCTTGCCCCCGCATGGGTGGGTAGCACCCTTAATTCCCAACTCTTCATATTAAGTCTTCTGTCACTAAGTCAATTGTTGACCACACACTCCTCCATGTTAGTGATGGACCATGCCCTAATTTAGGGTTGAGCAAAAATCCAAAAATTCGACTCCTTTCGAAGTCAGAGTCAGAGGTATCGCTAGACCGATTTTGATCCGAACTGGTTTTGACTTTATGCTCCAACTCTGGCTTTGCCCTCTGACTTTGACTCTAATTCTCAATCTGACTCCGATATTATATATATGTTATGAAAATATATATATATATATATATTTATCTATATATTTATCATGCATACTAGTATAATTATATAGCTATATAACTAGAACCTATATAATCAAATTTAATAATATACTAATATGAGCTAATTATTATAAAATAATATACTTATACTATAATATAAATAAACTAATGATAGTTTAGTATAGGTAAACATTATAGTATTACTACCATACATAATCAAGTATAGAAATAAGTTAGACACTAGTATTTAAATATGTCTAGTATAATAAGTTATTTATACATATACTAATTTACTAAAGTATAATAACATGTAATTAGACACTATAGTATAAGTCTTGTATAGAAATGAATTAGACACTAATATAAAAATAACAAATATATCTAGTATAATAAGTTAATAACACTTAATACCAATTTACTAAAGTATAATAACATATAATTAGACACTAGAAATAAGTCTAGGATAGAAATAAGTTGTAAATAAGTTAGACATCAGTATAATATAATAGCATGTAATACTATAGCATAATAATATGTAATTAGACATTAAAAATAATATGTAATATTATAGTATGATAACATGTAATTAGACACTATAGTATAAGTCTAGCATAAAAATAATTTAGATATTAATATAGAAGTAAATTAATAGTGAACGATTTAATTTTAATTTTTAATAAAATTTGAAAGCCCACAAAAAATTATTTTTTAAATGAGCTAAATATGCAACTAAAAAAAGAAGCCTGAAGCTGAAAGCCCAAATCTGACTCTACTCCAACAAGTTTGAGTCAAAATTGGATTAGAGCCTACACAAGTCGAAGTCGGAGTTAGAGTTCAGATTAAGTTGGAGTTGGAGTTGGATTTAGGAGAATCCAATTCCGACTAAGTTGGTGCTCACCCCAATCCCAATTTAGCATCCAGGATTCGAGTATTCTTGAAATATTTCTCTCAAAAGATTTTTGCTGCTATCTAGTGTGGGTCTTGCAATATTCTCCAGAATTGTTTTGCCAACATAGCCTTGTTGAATCTGTCAAGATCTTGAAAACCCATGCCGCCTTTAGCTTTTGGTTCTCCCCACTATGTACCAACTCTTCCACTGTAATCTCTTCTCTAATTGCTTATGGCTCCACTAAAATCTGGAAAACATTGCTGATATATCCTTACATAGTTTCCTTGGTAGTTTGAAAACACCCATTGATTATGTAGGAATAACCTACTAGACAACTTTAATTAGAGTCTCCTTTCCAACTTTTGATCAAAAGTTATTTTTCTAATTGTTTATCTTCTGCCACGTTATATCCTTAATGCATATGAAATTGTTATATTTAGATTTCCCCATTATCGCTGGAAGCCCTATACACTTTCCATAACTACCATAGACTACTGTTTTTACTTGTTGAATTATTTGGCTCTTATTAGTTGCTCTTGTATTAGAACTGAAAAAGATAGAGTTTTCTACTTGTTCAAGACCTGGCCAGATGCTCTTTCATACAAGTAAATAATGGATTGTAACTTGGACCATTCTACTAGGTTTGCATAGTCATATGCAAACAGATGATGGTTTATTCTAGTTTCACTCTTGGCCATTACAACTCCTTTTGTTTTACCCCTTCTATTGGATCGATTAATCAGGGAGCTCAAGCCTTTACCACAAAGAACAAAAATGGTAAGGAGATAGAAGATCACTTTGTCTTAACCCTCTTAAAGGGAATTTCTTCTCACCAGGCTTCCCATTAACCAACATGGAGTAGGAAATTGAGCTTAGATATCTCATAATCAATGTAATCCATTTCTCTCCAAAACCGAGCTTCCTTATAATGGCTTCCAAATAAGTCCATTTTATTATGTTATAAGCCTTGGACATATCGTGCTACAAAGTCATACTCCCAGTGCAACCTATTTTTCTAGTCTTCATTGTCTGTAAGATTTCATATGCCACTATTGTATTGTCAGTAATCAAACGTCTAGGGATGAAAGCACTTTGATTGCTAGAGATAATAGTTGGGAGAACTTTCTTGATCCTGTTTACTAGTACTTTTGAGATAACCTTATATAGGGTATTACACAAACTAATAGGTCTAAACTCATCGATAAGCAAAGGGCTTTTTCACCTCATTGGAAGTTCTATTTGAGAGTCGACAATTTTCTTTTTAGTATTTTCTCTCCTCTCCAGGTTTGCACAAACATGAAAGAACTTAGTATTTCTATTACCAAGTTGGTACCAGCTTCTCTTCACTCTCTATTTCCATTTTAGGTCTTCTTGTTCTAGGATAATACCCAACTCTCCTTGGATCCTCTTTATCTCTTCTACATTATAAGGCCCCTTCACATCTTTCATTTGTTTAACACAGTAAGTTCTTTCTCCATTAGCCTTTCCCCTATACTTGGGATTATGTTTACTCCAATTATTTAGTGCACTACTACATAGACTTTGGAGATCCTACACTCTTGTTAAGGGTTCATGACTTTATGTGTTCTTTAACGACTTTGCCTCTATTATCTTTTGCAATCTTTCTCAATAACTCAACTTGCTTCATACTTGAAAGTCTTTTTTCTTATAATCTGACCTTTGGCTTAGCTAACTGAAAAAAAGGATGATTGGTTTGATCTAAACTCTTAGCTGCCAAAACTTCCACCCAAAATTCTTTATATACCTTTGACTATAGTAGATTTACTACTTCCCTATCTAATATTTCTTTAGTAAAGGTCTCATCACTATGTTTATTGCTCCATGTAAAATTTTCCCCTCACCATCCCAGTTCATGTGAATTTTCATCTTACAATCCCCCTTTAAAATTATTCATCTGGGTTTGATTTCGTAGTTCGCCCCTAGTTTCTCTTCATAAGAAATGATTTCATTACAATCTGTAACACCCTGCCAAAATATCCAAAGGGACAAAGAAGACATTGAGATTTTGGCAATGATTACTTAAGGTTTAGGCTAAGTGAAAATATGGACTTTTAGGAGAATTGAACTTTTTGATATTTAGAGATATGATTTACCCAAATGATTTCCACCATTAACTTCTCTTGGACTTTGGCATGGCTTTACAATAAATTATGCAGCTTTGCTTAGATTTGGAAACTATGCTTTTCTTGGATTGGCTGGTGAAGCAATAAAGAAGTGTTGTCAATTGCCCAACAAGGTAGTAGCAACTTGTATGAATTATCCAAGAAAGAATTCTATTGTTTGATAAATATGCAAGGCTTTGTGAGGTTTCTGGTGGAGAAGATGTTAGGATTGGAGCTAGCTAGGGATGTTGGGACAGGAGCTACTCCGTAATGCCCCGTATTCGGAGGGTCTAAGAGTTAGTTCTTGTCTCTTAAAATCACAACTCAATAATCCACAATGTATTCTAAAAGACAAGGAAAACTACTCTATAGCATGTAAAACTCATTTATTTCAAATTTGAAGTTCCTTCGTAACTAAGCTCTAAAGTGTAAATATAAACAAGAAAAGAAACTCCACAAGTCTCAAATAATGCACTATTAACTCAAAATACTAACATAGTAAAGAATTTAATTATTTAATAAATATTCTAATGGTCCCTTGTACCCTTTGTGTAATGACTAGGGACCAAGCCCACGACCAACCCTTGGCCCACGAAGACCCTAGCTAAGGGGACACCCATACAAGACGCCGTTTCCAAGTTTTGGCCCTTATTCCTTTCAATTTTCTCTTCTCTCCCATCGGTTTCCTTCCTCCCAAGACTCTCTCCCCCCATTTCTCCTCAATGACTTTCCCTCACATCTACATTTTAGTAGTTACCTCATCTCTAAATTTTTCAGGTGTTAACTTCCTCTTGATTATCTCACCCACAGTGGACCCTCAACTCATCTTCAAAATTCTGGAAAATCCTCCACCACCATGCCGTGCACCTCCACCATCGAAAAGCTATTGCAAGCTGAACATCCTCTCACTGTAAGTCTCACCATTTTTGTCCATGCCGATTCTCTTTGCATCACTCTCTTTTTCTCTCTCACACACTCACTCTCTGATTCAAATTCACTCACATGCACCCTCTGATTTCACTCACGTGCACACAAAATTTTATTCACCCCTTGATATTTTTAAGCATGCACACAGACCCAAGAAGTTTGCAAGTCTTCTCTTAGAGGTCTCACACCGTGCCATCGTAGTGTTTACATTGTTGCTGGACTCATTATTAAACACTAGTAAGCCTACTTCCCTCGCTTGTTTCCACTAGTTCCATTCCTTCATTTGAGATTTATATTTCTATGCGGGAATTTTATTTTAAGTTCTTCTCTCCCCATTGCAAGCCGTGAGACATCACTAATAATTGAGAGTTTTGTGTGTCGTTGTCATCCTTGTCCTACTGTGAAATTTCCTCATCGACGTAAGTAATGTCTTGCTGCAAGATCAGCCACAGACGTACATTACTAATGCTCAAGTGTAATTTTTTAACATCACCATTTTAATTTCACGGGCCACGCACACAAGAATAGGTAAGAAATCCAAAATCTTAGATGCATTTTTGGCAGTGTTATGAGTATGATAAAGTGGCTGGAGGTTGTTGGAAATTTTATTGGGTTATGTTTAAATAGTAAAATCTATAAAAGGATTGTATTCTTGTATGTTGTTGGCTGGGTGAATATTGTTGGATGTTTGAGTCTTCAAGTGGTTATTTCATTGAGATACGGGTGTGTGGATTTAATAGGTGGCAAATTGGAGTAGAGGAGTGATTTATTTGAATTTTTATAAGTTACTTTTGGGAGTTAATGAGTGACTTAGAGGTTGTTTGATTTGGGTATTATATTTATTTTTGAATATTTGGTTTTGGAACATGTTGGGAGTAAGTTGGTCAACTAAGAAATATGAATATTTTCTGATTTAGGTGGTGAAATACTTAAAGGTTGAACTCAAGACTAAGATAGCATTCTGCAAAAGTTGAGATAAGCAGCGTTCTTATATTAGACTTTGCATAAAACGGAAATGAAATGAGGTTGAGTTTTAACAATGCATGTTTATTTTTGAAAAGAAATATGAAAACAGCTTTAGCTATTTATTCAGCATTACTCACGAACTCTATATGAAATAGAAAATATTTTTTTCATGATTAGTGTAGACATGAGCTTATTTTTACGTAGAAGTAGTTTGATTTTAGTATGATTAGATGGTTATGAAGACTTATGTAAACCCTATTTCATTTTATTACATTAATTGAGACATGTGGAGAAGTTGATTTATTTTATTTGGATTATTGTATTGGGGAGTCGATGGATTAATATGTATAGTTAATCATATTAGAGGAATTTATGCTTGATTTGGAGTTTTTGCAAATTTATATTGGATATGAAGGAGATAATAGAAATTGCTAAAGTTGCTTATTAGGTTATAAGAGCTAACTCTCCGAACCTCCGGAATTGAGGTGTTACAGTTGGTATCAGAGCCAGATTTGAGGTTCTGCAGACTACATACACAGAAGGTTTTGAATATCTATGGGTAATTCCAGATCCGAGGTATATAAATTAGAAAATTAAAGGATGATCCTATTGATATTTTAGGTTTTGGGGATAGGATTGAAGGATTTGGGTTTCCATGAATTGTAGTACGTGAGTTCTGATTATGCACCAAGACTTATGCACAGAAATGTTAAGGCATTGATTTTAGTGAAACTCGAGATTTTAGAATTTGTTTTCTTTTGAAGTTTGTTTTGATTATTTTATATGTATCTAAACTATATTTACATATACATTTATCATAATATTTTACTTTCTTTCTTTTTAATGTTTAACAAAATTTAAGATTTCTTGATGGCTACTTGTCGTCGAGTGCGAAACCTTGAAGATTTGAACGGAAACAACAATGAGAGGGGCTGTACATTCGAGGAATTCAATCGTACTCATCTGCCTACATTTGATGGAAGGGGCGATCCAAATGCAATTGAGGATTGGATCAAGGACATTGAAGAAATATTACACTTGTGACAAGGTTGGACATTGGAAGCCAAAATTTATAAACTAGACTCGTAACCAAAACAGAACTGAATCTTATGCCTCATAATTTTTATATGCAATGCAATAATAGAAATAGTATACTGATAAGATAATATCATATAAATCGAATAACTATTTTAGATTACATATTCACAGTTTTAGGCAAAGTCTAGCATAAAAACACCATTTTCTTAGCTTTTATAATAAACTATCTAAGCTTTGAACTCACATATAACCAGTATCATGACCTAATCCAAAATACCACTAATATGTAACAATCTCATGTTAACGTAGAGCCATACTACTAATAAAATTCAAAAGTCAAACTATAGTTCAATACGAGCCTAGTAAACAACCCACAAACCAAAATAGTCTATCATTGTGCCTTGGTTTTATTAAGGCTCAAGCACAACGCCCAACGCACTATTCCACCACAACTAGCCCAACCTCAGATTTGTTGAAATTTTACCCCAATGCACATAACAATATCCATTCACTCCCTCCTTCGACCAGACCATGACAATCATAACCAGGGAATCTCCAAACGCCAACAAATCATGAAATCCTTCACCTACCATTCACAACATCAAACATATAGAACGGGACTACCCAAACTTCCAATGGGCATAATTAAAAGAGTTACGAATTTAATGAGGGTAATGAGACAAGAGTTTGAGAGTACCTTACTAACTCTCGAAGTAGTAATGGTTAGGTTTGAGGTGCTCTATCTATCGTCTTTCAAAGTGCTCTGTGTTATTGAAAATATATCAAAATCAAATCTGAGAATAGTGAGGTGGCACATGACATGAAATCAAAATTGGATCAAGTAGGGAAATGGAAAAGAGTAAGAGGTAGAAATATGGGCCTACCATCGGTGGTGTTGTAGCATAGAGTCTATTAGCACTCATGAGAGAGAGAGAGAGAGAGAGAGAGAGAGAGAGAGAGTTGGAGCCAATCCTTACCGGTGTGGTGGTGCAACCTGGAGAGGACAAAATGACGGGGGAGATGACACAGCTGAGTTCTTGTTGATCAAACCGAGGTGGAGGACAGCAACGACCTACCATTGGCAGCGTAACAAGCGGCAACCATAACTAAGAGCAAGAAAACCAGCTGGAGAGAAGGTGGGGGCGTGGGGAAGGGGGGCTAGGGAAGGAAAGAGGGAAAAAGAAAAAAAAAAAGAGAAAAAAACAACATGATGAAATAATGAATTTTGCACCTGTTTTTTTTTTTTTTTTTTGGATTTTACATCCCTTCCCCTTATAAAAATTCTATCGTCGGAATTTAGTATGGGTTATCAAGATTCTCCTCAAATAGGTGTGGGTATTTGACCCACATGTCTTCCTTAGTCTCCCAAGAAGCTTCTCCAACACCATGATGTTTCCAAAATACTTTGACTAATGAAATAACTTGAGTCCATAATAGATGCTTTTTGTGTTCCAAAATTCTCACTAGTTCTTCAGCATAGTTTAGATTTTCCTGAATTTGAAGTGGCTCATAGTAAAAAATTTGGATGGGATCAGGGACATACTTCCTCAGCATAGACCCATGAAACAAATTGTGCACACTTGAGAGTGCTAGTGGTAGGGCCACTCTATAAGCCACCAGGCCAATTCGATCAAGAATATCAAAGTGCCCAATGAACCTATGGCTCAACTTTCCCATTTTTCCAAATCTCATTATTCCTCTCATTGGTGTAACCCTTAAAAACACTTTTTCCCCAACATCAAATGTGGGAACTAAGATTATTTCTACCTACCCCAGATGATTTTTATACCTTCTGGAGTAGGCTGAGTTGTCTTCAACCTATATCTCAGATGATTTTTATATTTTCCGTTATTTTTCGTATGGTCTTTGGCCCCAAGATGCATCGTTGATCACCCACCTCATCCTAGTATAGGGGGGGACTGAGATCTCCTACCATACAACGCTTCTTAAGGTGTCATCTCAATACTTGCTTAATAACTATTATTATAGGTAAATTCAACCAAAGGTAGGTATCGTATCCAAGTCCCCTTGAAATCCAAAATGCAAGCCCTCAACATGTACTCTAGGATTTGTATGGTCCATTTTGATTGACCATCCATCTGTTGGTGGAAAGTAGTATTGAAATTTAAAATGGTGCCCATGGCCCTCTGCAGGCTTCCCCAAAACTTCGATTTGAAATAAGGATCCTTATCTAACATGATGGATACCAGCACCCCATGTAATATGACTATCTCTTGCACATATATTTTAGCTAGCTTTTCCAACTTATTGGAAAATCTAATGGATACGAAGTAGGTAGTCTTTGTCAGTTAGTCTACCATTACCCACACTACATCTTGACCACTTGGTGTCCATGGTAATCCTGTCACAAAATCCAGAGTGACGTGCTCCCACTTCCATTTAAGAATCTGAAGTGGTTGCAACAACCCTGCTTGTCTCTAGTGTTTTGCCTTGACCTATTGACATATAAGACATTGTTTACAAATTTTGCAGTTTCCCTCTTCATAACATTCCACCAAAAGTATTCTCTCAAGTCTTGATACATCTTTGATGTAAATGAGGATTCCATTCATGATGTCAAGGTTGAGTGCATAGGTTGTAGATATAGCTACTTTGGCTAAAACACAAAGACATTTGAGGATACTATTAAGGAATAAGATGAAATTCGGCAAAGTATGATGGATATTTAGGGGATGTTTGGGGAATAAGACGAGATGAGAATTTTGTCAATAGTAGTAAAAGATGGTTTGCGAATAGTAATGAGATAGTTTGAGTCAAGTATTTATTAGGTTTTGAAAAAGGAGAGAGAAAAAATTGAATAAATTATAAAAATATTGTTAGAATATAAATTTTTTAATATTATTTTTATTTTGAGATTTGAAAAAGTTGAATTATTTTTTATTTAGAAATTTGAAAAAATTGTAATAATTAATTTGAAATGAGATGGGATGAAACATGTTTCCAAACATCCTCTTAAGACACTCAAATTCAGATTGGATAAGAATCGAATGACAGAGAAATTGAATAAATCCAGTGAGGTTTTGGACAAATCAGAGTTAATAAAAATGAGTGGTGGGGAAGTTGAAGTTTAGAACTGCAATTTAGAGATCAATGAATTAATTAGGTATATCCCAATTAATAAAAGGCGTTGGAAGTAAATTAGTACTAGTGAATGTTGGGAGACTATAAAACCCAAAATCAGATTTAATTCAGACTTTGATGGCAGAGTAGTTCACCTGACATAACAATTCAAGAGCTAAAACACATGACAATTATTTCAGAATCATTTTGGGAACAAGCGATCGAGATCTTTGATTGAGCTGAATTTTTGCATTTTTAATACTTTTGGAACCAATATATCTTAATTCTTTCATTACTTTATCATTGGTTTTATATGGAAAAATGAATAAATCAAAGTTGTGATTTTAATTGATTAAAAACATGAATTTCTGCTTAAATTTTACCAACTATTGATTGATGTGAATTCTGGTCCATATCGCTGGAGCGGCGGCTTTTGGCCACTCGAGCAATTCAGGCAGATTCAAATGCTCGACTGCCGCTCGATAGTGAGTTTGAGCGGGTGTGTGGGAAAGGAGATCGCTCGAGCGGAAGCATTTGGCCACTCGAGCGGAGTCAGGCAGAGTTGAACGCTCGATGTTCGCTCGACACTCCGCTCGAGCGAATTTAGGCAGAGTCGAACGCTCGATGTTCGCTCGACACTCTGCTCGAGCGAACATTGTATTTTACAGATCTAGGGTTTTATTCCGCTGTCAGAGTATATATATGATTTTTTACATCTTATGGTCGATTCTGGCCTGGAAAACTCGGTTTTGATTAGAGGAACACTTAGAATTCATTTTTCCATTGATTTTCATTCAGATTCGGAGAGGAAGATTCACACAAGCGATCATTCACGCAGCAACACTAATTCTTCGGGACCATTCACTCAAACTGCAGCAGATTGAAGAACTCCTTGAAGGGTCCAATTGCTACTGCAGCTCATCCTCCTTCACCGCTTCGAATCTTCATCTCCATTCAATTGGCTTGATTTTTTTTTTTAATTCCCTACTTGCTATTTCATTTTAGTTTTATGTTTCTGAATTATTTTGGAGATTTTTGATTTAGATGTTTGAGTAATTTATTTGTTATTCATTTAGTTCATGTTATTTATTTTTCTTGTTTCGTTAAGCTTTCATTTTACTAGTTATTACAATTACTATGGTTTAATTTGAGAACTTGTGATTTGAATACAATGATGAACCCTAGAATATTGATTTTGGGGCTTTTTAATTTTCAGTGCATGTTTTGTCAATTACTTTCTATTCTAGTTTAATTCTTAATTTAGTCTTATTAATTTCTGAGTTTAATCTATTAGTCCTTTACATTTCAACCCGACAATCAAAATCTAAAAATATGAATCTAGTCCATGACTAGTAACCTTTTCCATCCATTGCACATACCATCATTTTATTTTCTCTTTGTGAAGTTTTTCACATTTTTCAACGAGTTTGATTTTTAAGTAACTTTTCCTGAGGAGACGATTTAGGAATTTATTCCTAATTCTTACACGACATCCTCCTGCACTTGGGATAGCCTTAGTTCTACTCATTTTTGAGCGAGCCAGTCTTCAGAATTATAAGAGCTTTGTTTTCCTTTTCTTCTACTTTCTCCGATCCCCCCTTTACTGTTTCAATTATTTCATCTCTTATGCGATTTGAAACTTAGCTAGCTCATTCCCTTATATATGATCATCTTCCTCGTAGATCTCATTGCTCCAAAACCTTGTTCAGATTTTTCTTCTCCACAAATACAAGTCTAGTTCTTGAACGGTCAACATTTGAGTGATAATAGAATTATTGTTGGAATATATAGTAATTATAGGAGAAATCTCATTTTGCACCTTCAAAATATTATTTCCTTTCAAATTCATGAACCCAAATTAACTACAAAACCAACAATGTCACTAGCTTCCAAACTACCATATTTCTTTTCACTAGCTTCTAAAACCTTCAATACGCCCCCAACAATTTCTAAAATGCCCTTGCTGAGCATTGAAAATATTAATAAGAAATAGCAAAACAAAAAGTACAACAAGTATATATAGTCACCATGCTTTTCTTTTTTTATTTGTTATTGTTTCTTTTTACTTTTTGGTTATTTTTCACTGTGATCATTATCATTATTTTCTGTTTTATTAAGTTATTATTATTATTATTATTATTATTATTATTACTTGTAATATTTTATTTTAGATTAATTAGGTAAGATTTTAATTTGACATTTGCAGCTAGAGCATGATTTTGAGTCAATTTACATGAAAAGTATAGAGCTTCAATGCGTAGGATGCAAATGAAAAGATGTTTTTATTTATTCTACAGCGTTGTTTTTGTTGTACACTTTTTGCATGTACACACACTTGACCCTTAGTGATGGGATGCTTGATTGTGTTGTCATCATCCCGACGTCTCGATTTCCACTTATTTGTATGTGGGAGTTGGGGGCGTCACAATGAAAGGGTCTGAATGTAGCAAGAATTGGAAAAAACAATTAGGCAATAATTGGAATATTGAGACAAAGATTTGGTAGAAAGCAAGTTGAATGTCAAAGTAGGAACACATAATAGATGATGAAGGATTAAATGAGATGAAAAGTGTATGTCACCAATGTGTGAAGCAGTGGCAGTAGAACCATTCGGAAGGTTGATGATGCGTGAAACTGGGGTAATGTTGTGTGTGAAAAATTTGGGGCAACAATCATGTGATTCATAGTACCCGTGTTGATAATCCAATGTGTTTGAGCATATGAATTATGAGCTTGTGTGTGTGTGTGGCGAGGAAGCGAAATACTAGAAATGGGAGAGGAATTGGTATGGACGTTATTTGCTGCAGGGATAGTTGCATCACTGTGAGATGGGTGGAGCAAGGCTAGGAGCTGGCTTTACTGCTCATGAGTAATAAGAGGGCCATGATTGGATTCCTCCTACGCAAGAGAAGACTAATTACCTAAGGATTTAAATTTTGAGTTGTTTTTGTTGCCAAGAGGGTATTCATTCAACTTGTAACATTTGACCTTCTTGTGGCCTGGTATGTGACAATGCGAACAGATTGGTAGGTTTGGGTTCGCCTTGAAGCACTATCCCAGAGAATGGCCAAGCATGTCGTAGTGTGAGCAGAAAAGTCGTTCTCTACGAGTGTTGGATGTGTTTCGATTATCTGGTCCTTTGGCAGCCATTGCAAGAGGTGTTGGTGCAGAGTGAAGCTGTCTGCGCCTTTCCTCTTGTTGGACAAGAGATAGAACTTGATTGAGGGTGGGGAATGGATCATGAAGCAGAATTTGAGCACGGATGGAGTCATAAGAATCATCAAGGCCCATGAGAAATTGCATCACCTTGTTACGGTGGGCATACTCCATCAACGTCTTGATTGTGCCACAGGTGCAGGTTGGCACTGGTTCATAGATTTCAAGTTAGTCCCATAGAGCATGATTTTGAGTCAATTTACATGAAAAGTATAGAGTTTCAATGAGTAGGATGCAAATGAAAAGATGTTTGTATTAGGGAGGTAAATTGTTAGTTTTGGTCGTTGGAATAATGTAATTTCAAAAAAGATAAAGTACTATATCTATCATCTTAATTTATGCCATCATCCTCACAATATTCTTGATGTGGCATCAAATGGTCATTAAAAATTATTTCTCATCCATTACTTCTGTTCTAATCATTTGATCATGATGCCAAATAACGATATAGTGAGAGGATATTGTTTAATTAGGAGGACAATGAATAATCTTTTTTTCTTTGAGAAAGTGCGGTAGCTTAGAGGTACAAATTGAAAATTTTCCTCGATTATAAATATTCGGCTTAGGCAAATTAAGGTGGAAATCACTTGTATGGATATTTTATGGATGAGGAACAATTTGTACGCAGTTCTAGTGAATTGGGCGCTCTATTATTAATTAATTAAATCTAGAATGCTACTATAATTCTATGTGGTAAGAACTATTATTAATAGAAGAGGTCCTTCTAAGAAGTTATAAGCAATTCCTATGAACATTAATAATAGAAGAGGTCCGACATATATAGGGTGGTCACACTGGTGATCAACAATACTATTATAGAAGTGTTATGACCACAAAGAAATTTTATAAAAGTAAACACACAAACTGACATGTTTTAATGTAAAACATTAGATCTACTTTAAAATAAAAATAGTTTTATAATCTAACGGACTACATCAAGTCATGTTAGTTTGTGAATTTGATTTTATAAAAAATATTTTGTGGCCAAACCATTCCTCATAGCATTAATCTTCTTTTAGATTCTTTCTGAACCTGCCCGGTTTGGATATTGAGTTTAGTTGAGATGAAATTTTAAAATATTATTTTTTAATATTATTATTATTTTAGAATTTGATGTTTAATTGAGATTTGAAAAAGTTAAATTTTTTATTATATTTTGTGTTGGAAGTTGGGAAAGTTGTAATGATTAGATGAGTTGAGTTGGACTAGACTTGATAACCAAACACCGCCTTAAGTTTTTTCTCAAACCTAGCTTTTATATGCACAAAGGTGAATTTCTAGTTACCACATAGCTTTAGGTCGGATCTATCCTTTAAATGTGTTTTGATGTATGATACTCCTCTGGATTTTTTAGCTAACTATTTGTTAGAGTTGGTGTACGTACGTACACAGATATGTCTGGTACCATGTCATGAGTATTCAAGGAGGAAGAGTTTTCATCAATTTAATAACAACATATATTGTACGTATCAATGAACGTACGTAAGATTATTATATAGCATGCATTGCATGCATATGATGTGGGAGGGTGATCAAGTGAGGGTCGTCCAGACAGACCTAAAAGGTTGGTGGACCGTCCAACCCAATATAGATTCTCTTTGGCAAACACTGAGAGTTATTGATGAACTCCATACCGGCGAATAGAAAATGAAGTACGTATAGATTTGGTACATTCATTTGGATTCCACTTAATTCTTAAGAGTTAGGTTATCAGAAATCGGATTCAAGTCTTTTTCTAATGGTTAGGTAAAATTTTCTGCAAGTAGATATGGGAATTAGTGATCTGATCCCCTTGTCTCATGATCATTAATAATAGTTACAAAGAATCCCTAGCCTTACATTCCACTCCAAGCCAAATAAGTAAATTTGTAATTATCGATATATTAATTCAACAATTATTCAAAACCATAATTATATATATATATATACTCTTTTTCTTGTTCATTTTTTTAAAATAAAAATTTATAAAAAATTGCGAGTGGATTAGATACCCACTAGTCGTAACTATAAATGATGGATACCAGGCGTTGTGTATATAAATTATGGATTTTCGATTCTAAAGTTAGAGAAACTAGTTGGACATGGATGTAAGTAATCAAACATTGGTAGTGATGAGAAACAAATAATATAAAAAATAATGTTAGATATAGTTTTACAGTCTTAGATTATTCACTTTTTTTAAAAAAAATTTTAAATGGAAATGTGTGAAATTTTTATGTACTAAAACTTGTCAATATTATTTATCTAATATAAATTTAGAAATGTGAAAAGACGTGGACTAACTCAATGACTAAAATGTGACCTTTAGTTAGGGGTTGGTGTGCTTTTAGGTGAACTTTGTGTCCTATCAAATTTGATTTAAATGATATATATTATTTTACTCTTAATCCATTACTTTTGTGTTAATCTTTTATTAGATTTTGTTAAAATTAATTTCAAAATAAAATTACCATTTATCATTTTTTATTTTTTGTGATATTAACTAATTAGTGAAATAAAAATAATAAAAATTAAATATTAATCCATTATGTTTGGAAGTATATTCAAAAGTTATGAAAAGGTCGAAGGCACCGTGGTATTGTTATATTGAAAAACTCTATTAATTATTTTTATACTATACACTTATTTTAATTTTAATTTATTTATTTAAAAAATATGTGGTGTAAGAATGATGAGTAGAAAAATTTAATTAATTTAATAAAAATAATTAAAAAATATAAAAATAATTAGCAAAGCCCCTTCCACATTTGGTATCCAAGTTCTCAGCTTTTACCTCTTCTCATATCGCAAGAATGCTATGAAGGCATGAAGCTTTTACTAAAATATGATTTAGTAATGAACCTTAATAATATAATATAAATAATTAATTTCTTTTATCCTTTGTCTGTAGATTTGCTATTCTGTCGGTTCGACCTTGTTCTTTGTTCAGATTTAATTTCTTTCATTTTCTTCTGAAACAACGACAGTCAAACCTTCTTTGTTTGTTTTTAATTGTGATCATTAGCACAACAAAACTCCACGTCATATATAGTTGGATGAAATTCCATATCCAAAGCCTAATCTGAAACCTATTTTCGGTCGTTCATCAGTGAGACAGTACGGATTCAATAGATCGAACGGTAAATCAGCCGGATCAGGTTGTCTGCTTCGAACTGAGTGGGCCCATTGTGATGGTATGTCGGGACGCTCTAGACTCCGACACTGAGTAGGTGGCCCCGTCCTGGCAAGGCAATTGCGTTGAAACTCCACTTTTCGGTTTTCATGTCGCTTTACTGGCTACCGTGTATGTAGTAGTATGTCTTTGAAGCAAGATCTGTACTAGCCCTTGATATCTTAAACTGAAAAAGAAAAGAAGTTTTGAGGTTTTAACCATTGGCAATATTTTAATTTCAAAAAATCTGGAAAGTTTTCATTTTAATCCAAACCCATATTCCCAAATGAACCCACCAAGCTGTGAGATATTTGGGGAAAAAAAATATAGGAGAAAAATTATGGGTTTCTGATTTTTTATCTCGTAATGATTTTAGCTACTGTGATTGGTTGAGGGGTCTCTTTCGGATTTGCAAGAGTGTTGCTTTCCGAGTGTTTGTTGATGGCATTCCTTTTGTCCCCATTCCCTTTTTTGAATAAATTCAGGCATTCAATAAGTCCATATTCAGACTATTCGATGTCATACGCGCGTCTGCAGTTTTTTCCAAAGAAAGAGAAAAAAGGGGCATTTCTGTTTCCAGTCTGGTATGTATGTCCTGACAGGGCTGGTATGTACGTTCTGCTTTTTTCTATTTCCAGTCTACGTAATATCAAAGATAAGTGAGATTCATGTATATATAGAATCCTTCTAAGCTACCTAGGAGCTGCTATATATCGGACAAGCCCATGGGTTCTATTGGTTTGACTCTTCTGTTTCTTACTCACTTAGGGGAAAATGCTCATTTCTGCTTTCATTCATTTGCTACAGGCAATTTGTAGACAACAGTTGTACTCCTATTTTGGGTGCATTGTCTCCTTCCCTTGTATTCAGTTCCGGGAGTTGTCTGTAGGGACCGTAGTTTGAGCCGTAGGGCTGGTATCCAGGATAACTGTAGTCTTCATTGCTTGATCTAACTATACTGCCTATCGGCTTTAAATGATTGGAGGACATGTTTGTTTCTCATGCATAGATGTATTTTAAGCTTTTATTTGCTGTGTCATTCTCTCAGGGTGTCACTAGTCCATCTTTTCTGACCAGTAATTGTGGGCATTGGCTGTATCAAAAGTCTGGGTATAGAGTATTCTAGTTCAGTATAGGCTAACTTTACGTTCCTGGTACCTGGCGTGAGTGCTCTAGTACTTTTTGGTTGGATTGAATTGGAAGCTTCAGATGTTTGTTGGCCAACCATGAATTTTGCTATTCCTACCAAAGTATTTTAAGTAGATGCTTCCCTATTCCTCTATTCTTGACTTGAAGGTGTTTATATGCCTTTCAGAGATTCAGAGAATATTGATACCAACAACCCTGGGTCTTAATAGTGTTTACCACTCCTCAATGCCATTTCATTTTGATAATAAATGACTGGAAACTGATAGCTGAACCAGGGTTGGTTGTTTTCAACTCCGTTTTGATGTCCACTCATCTTACTATCTGTAAGTTGATTTATTAGTATCAAGGATTTTGTTCTTGGTTGGATATACACGTTTTGGATCTCATTTCATTCATAAATCCAATTCTTTCTATTACTGCATGGATACCTATATTTTTGCTTGAGTGGAAATGTCGTCTATTATCAGCTCTTTGCAGTTTGGATGAGGGGACTTTACATCAATGAAATATCTAAAGAAGCTATTTTCCCTAACAAAGGTTGATTCTGAACATTCATTTTCCCTTGTGTTGTTTATGATTTGTACAAGAGCCTGACTTTTACTCTGTTTATTGGGTTTATAGCCTTTTCTTTTATTATTATTATTGTTGTTGTTGGTGTTGTTGCTGTTGTTATTATTATTATTATTATTATCATCATCATCAGCAGCAGCAGCAGTAGACTGGGAAACACGCTACATGGTTTATTTGCTTTACTTAATGAGAAATTTCTGCTGTCGGTTTGTTTGTATGATGTTGATATAGAGATTATCCTTTTTTTCTTCTGTAAAATTATGAAGTGCAAAGTTTTAATGTTATACAAAAATATATTGGATGACTTTAATTTCTTTCCTTGTAGCATTAAGGTGGTAATATATGAAGCTCCAGACAGAGGTTGCCATTGCTTATCTTATCAGCTTTATCTGGATTCTGCAAATTCGTTGCGGTTAGTACTAATAACTGTATAGTTTCTGTAATTTGTCTCTGATTATTGCTAGTGTAACAATGAAAATCAAGGCAAATTTTTCCCTAGTAAGTTTGTAAAATTTAAAATAGCCCAAATCCTGCAAATCGAAATTGGTAATTAACGATACCAACTTGAGATGCCTGCCCAAAGAATACATTGTTCCCCTTATGTTTGACAATTTAGTGGCAAAATAAGCTACAAGAATTATTTTATTTTATTTTTTCATTTTATTTTTTATTTTTTTAAGCGATGCCATATTAGTATGCTCCTGGCGTTGCCCTTTTTTTTTTTTTTTTTTTTTGTAATATGTGACGTCCACAGATAAAAACTATGAAGCTTGTGTCTCAAGTTGAGTTTCTGGGTGCAGATGAACTTTCTAATACTTCTAGCAGAAACAAATGGACATGTAAATGTTCTTCAGACCATGGAAATCAGAGTTATGCTGTTAAATCCAACTGTTCCACGGCCTGTGATTGCATTCCAGGTATGCTACTACGTTTATGGTATAAGCATCTAGAAGCTTTTATTGGCAGGTTAAACTCCTACTGCTTCTGATAAATGTTTTACAGAACATGCCGTCCCTGTCTCTGTCTCTCTCTCTCTCACAGACACACACACATATTAATTCTTAGTTAATTCATATATAGAATTTTCCATGCATTCGGTTTTAGAAGCTTCTACTAGCAGCCAATTTACCTGGAGAGAGGGAAAAATGAAAAGTGCATTGCGTAGTAGTACGTTCTGTCAGCTCAATGTTTGCAATTATTAAAATAATTTATATTTTTGGTTTTCACTTGAACCTCCTATCAGCTGAACTGCAATTATTAAATAAAATGAATGAATTTTGTAATATCCTGCTCTTGCCCAGCGAAGTATGTTGGAGTCCATGCTGCTATAGTGGCTGTCTTGGATGCCATATATCTAGAATCTTGAGTGGAGGATGTCTCTGTATCACTAATGTGTGTATGTATGTGTTTCTATTATTTCGTTTTGAAGTGGGAGCTCTTAGGATTGATATGCATGTCTTGAAATCATGTTTCAAGTTTAAAAAAATACAAAATTTATCACATCTATTTGAAGGATTCTTTGTCCGATGTATTTTTCTTTTTGTTGTCTTTCATTTAGTGATAAGGTTCATTTTAGACAATGTATTGGGAGGCAGCAGTGACCAGTTTGTTATGTAAAACTAACTACACATATTATGCTCCGATGTAGATGCTGGAGGAAGCACATGGACGTGTACATGCACTGCTGACGGGTTTCCTAAGTTAGTTTCTGACAGTGTTGATAGAAACTGTTTCACAGGTTGCAACTGCACGTCTGGTATGTTACTTTGTCCCTGTTTCTTTCTTTTGAAATCTTCATGGAGATTTCCCTTCTGAATAACTGAATGAGTTAATTATTGCTCACTGATGATTAATTACCTCACCATATGAATTCGCTGTTGAACTCGGTGTTTTATCATGTTTGAAATCAGAACGTGGGCTGCAAGGTTGTATTTGTGGCTGACCATCTGCTTTATGGGGAATAATGATGAACTCAAGATATTCTAGTGGATCTAAAATCTGATATATTCTGTTGGACTTTGGGTTTAGATTTTGTTTAACTGTAAAGTACTTTTTTAGTTGAATTCATATTCATATAATTCAGGTGTTTGATGGATAATGATACTTGAATCATCTGTTTTCTATTCAACTCATTTTATACAAAGATATTTGCTAATGTTTAGATCAAGGTGCACAAAAGCTTCTTTGACTGCCTAATTTCTTGTTTAACAGGATCTCTCAGCACGGCACAAGTCTCAAAAAAGCACATTTCCAGCAAAGTTGTTGTGATTATTCTATTACTGTGTGCTATTCTCACAACTTTTGCATTTCTTGCCTCTGCCATGTGCTATGTCTATCGAAGGGACAAGTTCTCACCAGACAAGGAAAAAAATTGCGATAGTGCTACCAACTTAATAAGTCTTAGGACTTCTTCAGCACTACAGAGCAATTTTTTTATAGATATTCCCACAAATCCTTTTACAGGCAAGTCATCTTTTACCATAGTTTCAAGTTAATTGATGTAATGTGAACCTGACCTTTTGTTTTGGCTTTAAGCATGTTCTAATGTGCTTGCTTTTATCCAACTTGGTTTTGACAATAAAACCATTGTAATCTTCGTCTTCTTTATCTCAGGATGCTTTCAGAAGACTTCTTTGTTACTTAGAAGCACAACAGGGAATACACATGGAACCATCATCCAATTTTCATATTCTCAATTGGAAAGTGCAACCCGAAAGTTCTCGAACTCTAATCTTATTGGAGTTGGAGGAAGCAGCTATGTTTATCGTGGTCAGCTCAGAAATGGCAGAATTGTGGCAATTAAGCGGCTAAAAACTCAGGGGGGACCAGATTCAGAATCTCTATTTTCAACGGAGGTACTAACTTGACATGCCATTAAGTTTTATTTCTTGGTTCAAACGACCTTGTATCTGGGTATTTTAAGAAAAAAAAGGCAATAACTCGATTTTCTTCCCATGAAATTTGCACGTATTTTACAATCTCGTTTTGCTCAGATTGAACTATTATCCAGACTTCATCATTGTCATGTGGTGCCTTTGCTTGGCTACTGCTCAGAATCCATGGGAAAAAATGCTGAGAGGCTTCTGGTATTTGAGTATATGCCTAATGGTAATTTGAGAGAGAGTTTGGATGAGGGCTCAGGTAGAGAAATGGATTGGGCTACTCGAGTTGCAATTGCAATTGGAGCTGCAAGAGGCTTGGAATATCTTCATGAAGCAGCTGCTCCAAGGATTCTGCATTGTGATGTCAAATCAACAAACATTCTCCTGGATGATAATTGGAGAGCGAAAGTAAGAGTCTCGATTCTACTCTACATAAGTTACGATTATAAAGTATCAGAAAGAGGAAAGGGACAAAAGCTCATAACCTTTATTGACACTGGAATTTGCTGAGTGAACTTGCTTCAATGGTTATTAACAGAAAAAAAAAAACCTCCTAATTCATAGTGAATCTGGTTTAACTTTACCAAGTAATATTTTCACCATCAGAGAAAGTGGTTGTCTCAGTCAGTCAACTATTGTCTTGGGCTTCTAAAGTTCTTGTGCCCTGACGAAATATCATGGGATATCTTTTGAAAAAATGAGCTATTATAATCGTCTATTCAGCTAGTGGACATACATAATATGTGTTTATATATATATTTTTTAATTTACTTTCACATGAATTTACAGATAACTGATCTTGGTATGGCTAAATTCTTAAGAGCTGATGGTCTCCCCAGCTGCTCCAATTCTCCAGCAAAAATGCAGGGGACTTTTGGCTATTTTGCACCAGAGTATGCCGTTGTTGGAAAAGCCTCACTCAAGTCAGACGTTTTCAGTTTTGGGGTAGTTCTTCTTGAGCTTATTAGTGGTCGGCAACCCATCTATAAATCGAGCCACAACAGAGAAGAAAGCCTTGTCATTTGGGTATACTATATCCTCTCTCTTAATTATATGAAAGCATTTTCTATCTTGTCTGCAATCTTGGATTTTTTTATTCTCGCTTTTAAGCTAAAATTTTCGTATTTGGCATTTGTCTATAATCTGTTATCTTGAGCAGCCCTTTTATTGTGCTTGGTACTAAAAATTTTATCATGTACAGATTTCATGTTGAATTAGGCTGTCTAAAATTTGTCTGTGTAGGCTACCCCTCGTTTACAGGATAGCAGGCGAGTAATTTCGGAGTTGGCTGATCACCGTTTAAGTGGGAATTTCCCTGAAGAAGAAATGCAGATAATGGCTTACCTGGCAAAGGAGTGCCTGCTTTTGAATCCTGATGATCGACCGACCATGGGTGAGATTGTTCAAATCCTTTCAACAATTGCACCTGATAAATCCAGGAGAAACCTTCCTGTATATCTTTACCAGGTATTACTATTAGTCACCATATGCCAGGTACTATTGGCTTGGCTATCACAGGTGTCTTGCTTTTCTGGTTGATCTTTGACTCCCTTCTACAAATTACTTCCAAGCTTTCTGCACCTGTTGACAGGGGCCTGCATATAAACACACTTTTCTGTTGTGTTTGAATGATAAATTCAAAAGATTGATAGACTTCAAGATGATAGGAAGAAAATTGACGAGAGATTCAGTATCATCAATGAAAATTTTCATTTTCTGGATGGGTAAATTTAAAGTTAAGAAATCAGACGATTATATAAGTTATAATGCTAGAATATGGCTTGGTGGTGGCAGGCAGCGGTGGGTGGTGATAGTTAAAACAACAGTAGTGGCGACAATGTAAAAAATGATGGTGGTAGTAGGATGATAATGTTGTGAACTTTTTAAAATGAACCTCAATAATAATAATAATAATAATAATAATAATAATAATAATAATAATAATAATAAAACTCACCTCAAATTCCTTCATCCAAACACAACATTTAGTAACATTAAAGCTTCTATAAAGCAATGACATTAAGTATGCACTTTGCTGCACTTATAAAAAAAAGGTATGCATTTTGCTGCTGCATGATATGGAGAACGATCAACCAAGTTTACCTAATTTCTATTGAGAAAGCATATTTGAGCTGACCTTCTCTATGCCCTCTCCCTCAAAATATTCCAAATCCTTGAATTTGACATAGCTTTGGCTTCAAGTAGTGTTTAAAAATTAAAAAAGAAAAAAATTACAATTTCCACCTTTTTAATTAAAATAGGTTTAATATTTTACACTCCAAACTATCAAAACTTAGCACCTTCATTCAATTTTGGTCAGTAAGATGGATGACAGCTAGTTGATATGGCACAATTTGGACACTCGATCTTAATAGAGGGTGCACATTGTAACCTGTTGATAGCTTGAAAGTCAAATATGCTAGTTTGATACTTCGGAGTGCAAAGCATAAAATTACTGAGTTGGAAGATGCAGATGTAATTTTTCCCTCTCAATAATGGCCTTGTAAATGACTATATAATGGAAAGCTTTCAATCGAACATTGAATTACTCTAGAACAAGTGTTAGAACAAGTAAAAATTACCATTTCTATTTCAAAATAGGCTTTGTTTGTTGTGTTCCCTTCTTTTCTACCAGCTGTACAAATAGGTAAAACAAATAAATATTTTTTAAGATGAGGGCTAGACAGGGGCCTGTAACTTTGCCCATTCATGTGAATCTGCTGGCTTACAAGAGTGGTAGGCAGATTTTCCGTCCATTCAGTATTACCTAGGGTAATTGAATTGGCGTTTGAAAAATGTGCCTGTAGACAGCCGGGGTCTGGGTTAGATAACCACCAGCCTAGTAGTAGTATCCACCCACTTGCCTATATTAATAGTATACATTTATATAAAATAAAGTATTAATATGTTATAAGAAAGGAAAATACTTTGTGCACATCTAGGGTGTGCAAGGCTGCAAACCCTTTGAAAAAAGTGAGACTATAATGCCTCAATAGAAGGCCTAAGTCAAATGGTCTATATTCCAAAAGGACTAGTCAATAATACAATTGGGGCCCTATTAGAACATTATAAAGAGCAATAACTGAGATTTCCAAGCAATGTGGGATTCCATAAACCACCTACCTTATCCTCTTATCATATGGGGTATCACAATCTCTCTCCCTTAAATTCTTGATGTCCTTGTCAGGCCCATCCGTCGTAGGTGGCACAGCCCAAGTCCCACATTTTTGGTTGAGATAGGCTTTAATACCATCTGTAATGCCCAATTGGAGCCCCATTAGATCATTATAAATAGCAAGAACTTTTCATTCCTAAGGAATATGAGATCCCATACACCATCTATTTTATCCTCTTATCATATGAGGTATCACAGAGACACTTGAAAAAACCAATATATATTGATACAAGCTCAAGATGAGCAAGCTCTTTGAAAAAGTAAGACTCACCATAAAAAATATATATATACATTACTCGTATTTTCTATTAGGTTGCACACTTTCACTCCCTTTTACCTCTTGCTTATACGAAGAAAAGTATAACTCCAAAAATCTCTCCTTCAACTCTCCCAATTCCCTTCCTCTATTGGTCTCTCCCTCACTCCCTCATTCTCATCTCCTTCTTCATCTTAGGCTGCTTTGTCTTTGGCAGATTTTGGCTTTTGCTTCTTCTTGTGTTCGGGCAAAATTCTTATTCTCTACCTCTAAGCTTTTTTGTTGGTTCTTCTTTGACTGAGTTTTGATTTTTGTGACTTCGTTTTAAAAGTACCTTGGATACTCATCCATTTGTAGGGTGGGGGCAGGCAGATCCCACCTGTGATGGGAGCTCGGGCAGGGGGCATTACTTTCCCCTGCTTGGGGTGGGGGTAGTGGCAGGACAAAATCTGCCCTTCATGGTGGGCTAGAGTCCCAATTAAAACTTAGAGACTAGATGAATTAAGTAATTACATATTTTTATCGTACGTCTAGTAGAGTGAAAGTTTTTTAAACTACATCTAATCAAAGTTGAGCTTGATAGTCCTAAGCATCCCACACTCGCCCAACTGATTGTTGCAATTTTCCTGTGACATTCAGAGGTCATCCCCTCATAGGATAAGGAGTGAATCCTTCAATCAAAGACATACCAATCAAATGGAGAAGAGGCCAGTCCCATCCAGTAAACGGTGTTCACTGCAGTTGTCAGGTCCTCTTGATGGTGAGGAGACAAGGCCAACCCCGTCAAGTAAGGAATCAACTCCTTGCTCCCCAGCAGTAGAAGTTGATAGTACCACGTGTGTTGGAGAACATAGCGATGAAGCAGATCATATTTCACTCGAGTATATAGAGAGCCTGATCCTCGAGACTTCGAACAGCTCAAGTTGGCATGCCTCCGATGATGAAGTGGACTTAACTGAGCCACGGTTTGAATCATTTCGGATGGCCAATATTAAGACCCCTTGATGAAAGCAACCGGATGAGCAGAGGTTGGCAAAAAGATGTGAAAAAACTCATGGTAACAAGGTTTTTTGTGGTACAAGTTTGTTGAACTACATCAATGCTTGTAGATATGTGTATATATATTTTCTGGTCTTATTGGTTTCATATTGCTCAAAGGGGAAGCAAGCTGATTTTTTCTCTGTTCTTTATTTTCTTCTTTACTGTTTTTGTGTTTACTTTCCTTCAAAGAAGAAGGGCACATTACAGGTTTTCTTGTAAACGAAATATGAACCCGGGGAATATGAGAAGCGGGGGATCAAAACCCAAGCAGTCCTCCAACTGTTGATTATATTTCATATATCAAAGATGGCGCATAGTAAAAACTAGAAGTGATTGGTACATAGAAACTGAGGACAAACTTGAGTTTCTAAAATTTATCAAAAACTAAACTTCGTGGGTGAAGATTCACCTAGTCAAAATGTTAACAAAAAGCAATAAATGTATTGTATTTTATACGAAAAATGATAGACTTGGGACTCTTTTTCAATTATTTTGTAACTCTATTGTAAATGGAAGTGTACAATTATTTAATAAAGTGGTACAAATTTATTGAATGATTACAAAATGAGTTATAAAATAGTTATAAAAGAGTTTTCGATGTATTATGCAAATATGCAAACTTGCACAACTAGTTTTATCTTTTGAAGTAGACGAAAGGGTTGGCCAATGGTGCAGGATAGATGGATCGGGGTGGCAGCACCCTCGGAACAGAAAGAGCTGGAAAAGGGTGGGGTTAAGTTACAAGAAAGACAGCTCGATGCTCAATTACGTGTAGTTGACCTCATTCGAGCGTGCTTGCATGAGCTGCTTCCCTCTGTCAAATTGAATATACAGAAACTTGGAATTTGAGATCTGTTGTGCAAACTCTCTTAGGCCTATCCCAGATTCCAACTTTTGACCGCTTACCACTAGTTGGGGAATTTTAAATGAGACTCAACAACAAATCAAGCGAAGCAACAAGATTCACCCATGCAATTTTGATATCATGTTCGAATTCCTTATGTTCAGCTAACTAGCTTGTCATGTCTAAGCAGCTAAGATTAGTTGTCAATATTCATCTCTGGTTCATACCTAAACGTTGGTTCATGTGGTAGTTGGGAATCCGTGTTAAAAGTTAAAAGCTACAAGTTTGAAACTCTCGTTTGAACGGTAGGTGGAGGGTTGACTTGAGGGGAAAGGATAGTGCCGTATATTTACACATAACATTCATACATATCATCTACTACCTGTACTGGCAACAGAGTCGAATCTGCTGCAATTTAGTTGTATTTTCTGCAATGGATCCGCCTCCGCCTCCACCATCAAGCACACCACTACTTGCCCCAGCTCCACCTGCCAATGAATTCTTGGACTGCTGGTGAGATTTTTGTTTTTCCTTTGCTTCTTTCTCATCTGTATAAAAATCGGTGAAGCTAAAATTCCTTTTTTTCTTATTATTTTGGGGTTTTATTCTGCAGTTTATGGTTTCTTTGTTGCTGTGGCTTATTTAGAAGCTGCTTCCCTCCACTGTTTGAGCCTGGGCCTCCGCCTCCCTTATAATGAATTACTTCTGTATCTCACTATTTATGAGCTGTTTGTGTATGCAAAGGAAAATAGAAAACAATGTAAGAGTTAGATTTACAAATTTGGACGCATTCTTGATCATCCTCTTCTTTTGTACTGATTAATGTAGCCTTGAATTTTTGGGTGAATGATATGCTTCTGTATCTATGTATTCATCTTGTCAAGGGAATGGAATGCATTCTCACATTTATGCTTTGTAAAATGTGGTATTTATCTAGTTATTACCAATTTATAACGCCTATAAACAAATCAAATTATACTGTATACAAAACTCAAAGCCATCGAATTTTGTGAGGAAAAGAACAGGAACAACTAAAAAAAAAAAAGAGGGAGAAAATGCCAATGCAGATGAAACTAAAGATAGAAAGAACAATGACAAGTGCCGTTGCTCCTTCTTGTTATAGTATCTACAGATCCAGCCAATCAAGGGCATGTTGATATGTAAACAACAATGCATACAGAATCACAATTAGTTGCAGATCATGATCATTACAGAAGTGAACTATCAAGATCTCAAGAATCACACCATGTTCTTTCCTTCCGTCATTTTCCATGTATTATATGAATGTATGGCAAATCACTAGACTATCTATATTTATTAGTGAAATTCTGTACAATTTATATATTGAAATACAACATATGGTATTGAGGATATTGATCAACGATTACATTCATAGTTTAGTTCATGGTATTGGAGCATTGATAGGCCAATGCTTTTGTACTCTTCTTTGCTCTAATGGCATCTCACACAACACCTCCTAACTTCCCTACTTTAAAACAATATTTAGTGTGAAGTTAGATGGTAGTGATTATCTTCAATGGTTGTATTAGATAGTTCTTGTATTGAGCAGCAGTGAGATGTTGGGCGTCTTCGATTCGATGGTTCTGAACCATGCCCTCATCCTATCATTGATGATTAAGGCGGAGAAATCCCCAACCTAGCATATGCTTCTTGGGTGAAAAAGGACCAATAGCCTTCTTGGGTCGATCAACATCACTTTGTCTGAGTACGTGCTGTTTGCGGTTTGCAGTTTGCAGTTTGATTGGGAAATGTGATCTACCTTGTCCGGTTTGTTAGGGAAAAACTGGGCAACGCCTAGCGGGTTGATGGCCCAAACGGAAATTGCCCAACAAACTAAACCAAGACCAGCCCACAGGGTGGGGACAAGGAGAGTTACGCCAGCAGGAACGACTATGGACTTAGTTTACACAGGGCAAGTTAGGATCACCCATCCCTTTGTGGCACAGCGCCAGAGAGGGTTACCACATTAAATGCAGTAAGTGTCCCCTTAAGGGACATGCCTGTGTTAGACCCCGAACTCCATAGGATCTAGAAGAGGATGTCACAAGGAACATGGTGGTGTCCCAGTCAAAGCATGGACAAACGTCAAATCACCCAGGGAAAGGAAAGGCAGTCACTACACTTAGAACCATATATATAGCTAGAGGAAGGAAAGCCGAGAAGTAGGATCATCAATCTAACTATCTCCTCTCCCTTTTTCTATATCCCCTGAAATGTAACTAACTTCGGCATTAGAAGCTTCCCCCTGACCACTTAGGGGTAAGTTTGTGTGCAAGTGGAGAGCAGTGTAGTAGGCAGCGTCGAAAGTGACCTTAGAAGGCGTTGTTTGTGTGATCGAGGCAATTTAATGCGCTATAGGAATGTCATCATTTGTAGACAATCTACTCAAAAGCACCAACCTGCTGTATAGCACCCAAACCATGGCAGTGCCACTCCCTCCCAAGTTCAAGGTCCTGCACATTGAATCATACGATGTGTTGAAAGACTCCATCAAACACTTGTAAATTTTTAAAGCCCACATAACCTTTCATGGGCTTGGGGTAAATCACGTGTCGCGCCCTCCCATTCACACTCAGAGGAATGGAGAGAGGCTTGTTGTGAACTTGAAGCCATCATCCATCATCGGCTTTGAAGAATTGGGTAGACATTTCTTGACCCAATTCATGGCTAGCCGGCAGCATCAGTGGCTAGCAACATTCCTGCTCACGATGAGGCAACATGGAGACGTGAGCCTAAAGGCGTTCCTAGCATGGTTCAACAAGAAATGCCTAATAGTTGACGATCAAGGAGAAAAAATAATGTTGGTCGCGCTTTTGGGAAAGGAGCTCGAATTAGCAAGGAAGACTCTAGAGACTCTGAGGGAGTTCATGGACAAGGCAGATGATTTCGTCAATGTAGAGTGCTCACCGATCCAAGGTGTGCCGAGTTCGAAGAAGTAGATCAGGGAGTGAATGAGGGCAGTAGTGTAAATGCATGAGGTGCACTGTAACACTCGTCCTTCTGGTGGGTCCTTTAGAAAATGATTTTAAGAAAATAGACGGGAATTATGGTTCATTTTCAAATTTCTTACCCTTCTATGCCAAGATACAAAAGACTCAATGTTTATAAATAAAACGTGTTTCTTAATTTAAAAGGTTACAGCGGAAAACATTAAATTTTACAATTAAAGTATCTTGTTCAAAACGTTGTGCCTAGGCTTTCGTGTTCTTCCCATTGGGCCGTTTCCGTCTTGACGTTTCATGCTCATCTTGACCCTGGGAGGACACACATAAAAATTAAAATGATTTGATGACTCGTAATCATTACTTCATACAGTTAAAATATAACAACATAGGTTTTTAGTCATGCATTCATCACTCCATACATATCATACATAGATATTCAATTCATTTTAAAACGTTGCGAGGTGAGATTATTCTTTAAAAAGGGTTTTCTTCTCATAAACAGTTCTCCACTCCTTGTTGCCTTCATTTCTTAAATAGTCTTATCACGCATACATCTTTTCTTAACTGCATACATTATTTCTTATCGTTTTTATTGGCCGTTGCACACTGTTGCGCCCCGTGTGTGAGGGTTAGCGGTCTTTTGGACTTGATTCCGCCTGTGGCCACAGGTTAGGAATCCATTTTGTTAGGGTACAACATTAGGTGCACTACCAGTACTACTTACCTGGCATTGTAATCTGCCAAGTCCAGTCCTTCGGTACCCTTATCCATTTATTCAGTCATGGCCGTTACATGTTTTCATACATTAAACATTCAGTCCTTTCAGTTCTTTACAGTCCTTCAGTTCGTTCATTCATAAAAGTCATTTAAAAGCATGGGTTTAAACATCATCTTTTATGGTATCATTTACAACATTAGCTCATGCATCCTTTAAAGCATCAGTTCATATGGGCATTTTAAAACACTTTTTTTGCATCCTTTAAAGTATCACTTAAACCATGAGGCATCAGTCTTGCATTTCATTTCGTAAAAATACATCTAGTACTTACAATGTATAGCATCCATTCACATGCATACACTTACATACTTTGGGTGCGTAAAAAGGGGCTGCCAAGGAGGGCTGTTATATACTTATACTTAGTGTTCTGTTGTAAAACATGTTTCGTGACGTTCTGTAAAGCATCGTAAATGAAAAACATTTCATTTTCATTTTTGTTTATTTAGAAAACTCTAGAAGAGTATGAACGTAATACTTACCTGGACTCCATACCATACTCATTCCATGCAGTCCATTCATGTGCATGTCAGATGGCAATCTACATGCATACACACAACCTTAACGTCATTCTCTATCTACTACATGAGCAACTATACTAGAAATAGAACTACACTTCACTTGGAACACTCTCTGTCCATCCCTGGGTTCTAACAGTGCTATTTACTATGCTAAAACTTTCGAGGTCTATTTACCGTCACTACCTCCATGTTTTACCTTAGGAATAAGACATTAAAACATTCGTCTTACTCTCCTATTAACTACATTCCGATGCATGACTCATACTAACTAAGTCACACATTCCGATCCTAGACAACATACCCAATACTACCTTCATGTTTCCTAGCCCATACTCAATCTTCATTCCCAATTATACATGTCACATGACTTTAAGCCAACTCTAAGGCTTAAACATATTGCAACTATGCTTAGGACAGATTACCCATTATATATGGTAAATTCGTCTTGTACACGTGTCTCATTGATGCACATGTACCTTATTAGTTTTCACCTAAGATCAACTTATAGTCCAATAACGACCACTTGTATAAACAAGCACTATATTCCAATACCAACTTCTATTCAAACCAGGTCAGCATGACCTTCTTACTTCTCGGCCCTTCACAAGTTCATCCCAACACTTGACACGATAGAGCTGTTCACAACTGCATCTCCATCGTGTCACGTAGCTCGAGACTACTCCCAAGCTGTATTGTGGCCTTGTCATGTCACCTCACACCCCGCTACGTCATTCTTACACTAACACCTCACCCATCATAAGAACGACTGCTTGTTTAACCATGTCACTTCGTGACATTCCCCCGTTATGCTTCCGCTGTGCTACTCTTACACTATTCTGCTACTTCACACATACTTTCAGCCATAAGTCAACTACAAGGTGAAACTTGTCAGCTCGGACTACAGGCCACATTACAGCTATTTCAGGACATTGTTCCACAGTTCCCGACACTACACAACATGCTCAATGCTCCTCTATTGCGCAACCATCATTTTCTTCGCGACATGCCATACGGTGCATAACTATACCACATGGAGTACGCACCATGTTTAATCCCTTCGCTACATCACGTATTACCACGATGCACACCACACGGTGCGTCACTACATGACATGGAGCACATGTCACATGTACTCTCTTTACACTATGCCACACCACAACTACGACACACACCTCACACCCATACTTCATAACACAGTCCACAACCTATCAACTAACATTTAATATAAATAATGATGGATAGATACCATCAATGGGATAACCTGTGTGTTGCTCACTGCTTGTCATGGTCAAAGGTGTCGGAAGAGTCATACTTGGCGGTAAAACCACATACGGTGGCTATTTGGGCTACTAGAGGTGGCTACGGGTGTGGATTTGAGTGGGGAAAGGTTTGGTCATGGTCCTAGAGTGGTGGCCTCATGGTGATGCCGAGGTGGCACACGGAAGTGGCAAAATGGTTCACGGAGGAGTTTTGCGCCGTGGGTCTCATGGCATGAAAATGGAGAGGAAGGCTTGGTTGGGAAAGAGGAGCCATGGTGGTTAGGGGAGGCCTTGGGTGGAGGTGTGGTGGCTTGGGTAGCCGTGTACAGCAGTGCACTGGGAGAAGCCAGTGCTTGAGACCCATTTTAGGTTGGGAGAGAGAGAGAGTCTTGTGGGGGGAGGTGAGGAGCTCAGTGAAGCTGTGAGGGGGCTACCGTCGACTAGAGGTGAGCTGGGTCGTGGCAATGCATGGCAGGGCATGAAGGAGAAGGAGATCGGGGAGAGAAACCCGTGGGTTTCTTGTGGGGTGATCCAAGGAAGGAGAGAGGGCTGTGTGGAAGGGAGGCCATGGAGGTGGAGTTGGTAAGGTGGTGGTGCCGGTGGAGGTGTTCGGTGGCCCAGTTCTGATAATTGTGTTATTTTAAAATAAGCTTAGTCTGATAACACCGGAAATACCACATATAAATATTTTCAGGAAATTTTAAATGTTCGTAAGTTTTAAAATGCTGGACTTGCTTAAAAATCTGCTTGGTATCTTTAAAAATATGCCATCGAGGTTCGATACGCAAAACGAGGCTCATAATATTGTCATCGTGACCAATGCCTAATGGGGCCACCACAGTGGAATGAAAGAACAAAATCTACCACAGACAGGGACAGGTACCAAACTTGGCGACCAACTAGAGAGCTACCGAAGGGCAATCAAGGAATTGTAGAAGTGAAAGCCTAGATAGGAGGAAATCCTGGAGGGAGGCTCCCTTACCTTGAAACCGGCTCAGTGAGTCGGTTCCTCCCACTTGGAGAGATCGCAACCATAGTTGAGGGGTTCATCGGAAACGACGCAATAGAGTTGGCCAAAAAGTCTCATGCAAGGAGGCGCGCGATGTGAATAAGTGTTCGCGATCAATTGGTTGATAACTTGACCAAAGTTTGAGGTGGTATCCCTATAACCTTCATTGAGGAAAACCACATAGGGGTGTCCTGTCCCTATGATAATGCCTTAGTGGTCACCTTGCTGGTTGCAAAGTTTTCCACCCACCAAATCTTGGTTGACAATGAAAGCTCGACCAAAATACACATTCCAAAAAATGAGCTTGGGGCAACACTAGCTACGCTTGCCCTCGTCACTTCTTAAGGGATTCTTGGGAGAATCAGTGCAACCAGAAGGAACCATCGCGTTGTCGATCACTGTAGGCTTGACCCCTTACGCGGTAATGATTATGACGGATTTCATGGTAGTTAAAGCCTGCACCTATTACAATGCTATCCTGGGCAAGCCAATGCTAAATAAGGTGAATTCGTTCACCTCCACGTACCACCTAAAAATGAAGTTCCTAGCGTACGGTGGTGTGAGAGAAGTGTAAGAAGAATAAGCCCTAGCATGAGAGTACCATGTGCAAGCACTCAAGAATGGAGGCATGAATGTCTGTGCTAAAGAAGGAGTGGAGCAAGGAGAGTCCAACCAACAGATGGCATGAAGCACCAGGTAGTGATGGCCCATGGTGACACGTAGGCAAGGGCCTTCAGCGGGGTGTGGAGACGCGCGACGTATATGACTTGCAGCAATTGGAGCCCTTCAAGCCCTTAGAAATAGTGATACTCTACCCAAATAGGCCCAATGCAACAGCTAGAATTGACACCAGGTTGGCAATGGGCCTTCGAGAGCAAGTAATGTTCTTACTCAAGCATAAGAATGTGTTCGCATGGAGCTATAAGGATATGCCTGTAATTGACTTGGAGATTATAGAGCATCGCCTTAATGTTGACTTTGAGTCCAAGAAGATATGGCAAAGGCACAACCAAAAAGGTGGAGCACCTCCTGGAGGCAGGCTTCGTACGCGAGGTCCACTACCATGACTGGGTCTTGAATGTGGTGCTTATGAATAAGGCAAATGGAAAATTGTGAATGTGCAGAGATTTCACTAACCTAAAATAAAGCGGGTCCAAAGGACAATTTTTCCCTACCACAAATCGACCAGATAGTTGACTCAACTGCTGACCACTGCATGCTTAACTTCATGGATGCCTACTGAGGGTACAACTAGATTCGAATAAGTCTGAAAGACCAGGAGAAGACTTCCGACATAACTAACCGAGGCCTGTAATGCTATTAGATGATGTCGTTCGAGCTAAAGAATGCAAGAGCGACATACCAAATGTGTTAGTAAATCGGATGTTCAAGTGGCAAATTGGATGAAACATGGAACAGAGAATGTGACGAAGCACTTAGGCAACTAAAAGCATACTTGACCAACCCCCTTCTTAAGCCAAACTAAGCTAGGAGAGGCCTTATACCTATAACTTTTAGTCACACCAAATGCCACCTCCACAGCTCATGTATGAGAGGAGCCTTGAAAGGGGGTGAGATGCGCTACCCACTTACCAAACTACTCGCCCAAACTACTCACACTAGCACTCGTGGTGGTAGCTCGCCGGTTGAGGCCTTACTTCCAATTGCACTCAATAAAAGTCTTGACCGAGGCCTCCTAAGGAAAGCCTTGCACAAGCCCGACACTTCTAGATGCTTGCTCAATTGGTCGATTGGGCTCATCGAGTTTGATATTGACTACATTCCCAGAAGTGCGTAGAGACAAGTCATAGCAGACTTTGTGACAAAATTCATCAACTTTCACGAAAGGGTATAGGAGACCCCAAAGGGCACCAACTGGCAGGTACACATGAATGGTGGGGGAGTATGGGTCTATATCGTCACCAATAAAACTGATGTTTAGGGTTACCAACGATTAGAAAGAGTATGAAACATTGATAACCAAACTGGCTGTAGCAGAATGGATGGGAGAAAGGGAAGTAGAGGTAGATGCAGACTCCTAAGTAGTAGTGAATTAGGTAACTAGGTATTGCCAATCAAAGGGGAAAAAAAAGTAAAGCCATACCTACGGCAGGCTTAGGAATGGCGTGATGAGTTCCATTACTTTAATATCCAATAAAGTTTCAAGTTAGCAACTGGTGAACAAACAAGTTGGCATAGATTGTCTCAAGAATGGAAAATCTGACCCCAACTTGGTAGATCATGAGCCAAACTATGGAAATGCCCTTGATTGGAAAAAATGCAATCATGGTAGTAGTGGTTGGACCCGAGGTCCTAGACTGGGCCCACAATGTAGCAAGATAATTAAACACATGAAAGCTACCTAACAAGAAAGTGAAAGCCAGGATTGTGAATAAGAAGGCATCCAGGTTCACACTGGTCGAAAGGGGGTTATACAAAAAGGGCTTTCCTATGTCACTCCTGAGGTGTGTCTCCACATAAGAAGCTCAATATATCATAGTATAAATACATGAAGGGGTCTGTGGGGATACTTGGGTAGAAGAGCGCTATCACATAAGTCCCTGAGGCTGGGGTACAATTGGACACAAGCATTGAAATATGTAATTGAGTTCATTCAAAAGTGTGAATGATGCCAGTAATACGACTACATGCCAGTAATCCTGGGGATGGGTCAATATAGTAGGCTTACTGGCAACGGGCAAGGGTGGGGTTAGGTTTGTAGTAGTCGCCATCAATTATTTCACAAAGTGGGTAGAAGCCAAAGCCCTATCAATGATCACGGTTGAGATCATAATCAAGTTCCTATGGAAGTTGGCTTATGCTGCTTCGGAACAGCGCGAGCCATAATCATGAATAACGGCAGACAGCTTGATTGCGATAGTTACAAGGATTGGTGTACCAAGCTAGGAATCAAGGTAAGATACTTCTCTATTGGACTATCGCATAGGCTCCGACTGGAGAAACCTTGTTCGTAATGACCTACGAGTGTGAAGCTATGATACGACATAGGTCTAGAAGGAAGCCATGATATAAGGGAGAAAAGGAGAGAGGACCAAGCACAAGAGCGGTGGATTATAGGGAGAGGACGGAGTAGTACTTCAACGAAAAGGTTCAACATGAGTCATGCAATGTAGGTGAGCTCATGATGAGGGAGCCGAGGATGACATCCAAGATGCCAAAAGAGAACAAGCTTGGGCCAAACTGGGAAGGACCATAAGGGGTGATCGCTTGTGAGAGAACAGGCTCTTATCAGTTGGAGGACATGTGCAGAAAGAAGCTCTCGAGGCCATGGAATGCCGAACACCTAAAAAATACTTCGTGTAAAATTTTTCAAAAATAATTCATAGGAAAGGTGTTCGCTAAAAAACTCACAAACTCTATGTACAACTTTCAATGTTGCCTCTAGGCCATGCCCTTGGTGGAGAACTCTTTCAGGGAAGCCACCAATCAAGAATGCTCTAGGTGAAGTCAGCCGAGTGCTTGTTTCTGACACTCATCCAAATCGGCCTCCGGGCCACGCCCTTAGTCGAGAACACTTCGGGGAAGCCATCGATCAAGAACGCTTCTGGTGAAGTCAGCAAAGTGGTCGTTACTAACACTCGCTTGATGTGGCCTCCAAGCCATGCCCTGGGTTGAGAATGCACCGGAGGAAGTTAGCTGCCCCTCGCCCATGTAGGCATGGGGAAGTCTAGGATGAGTAAGTGCACTATTTACAAACAACTAAGAGAAATGCAACAAGAAAGAAAGAAGCACATGAAGTTAAAGGAAAACATTGAACTCATTAAAGCAGTGCACTATTTACAAACTAAGAGAAATGCACAAAGTACACTATTTACAAACAACATAAACAAATTGAATGAACTGCTTAATAAGGTAGAGCGCCAGAAGTAGGATGTGGTGGTTGGTTCATGAAGGCATATAGGATCAAGTATGCTCTAACCGATTTGATGTAGGTAACCGTCAATTCATTCAGGCGAAGAGACTTCAGAGCTAGGGTGCTCAGATTTGTCTTTGGCCTAGCTAGAGGAAGAATCCTTAGGGTATGAAACCTAAGCTGGAATTCGGCCATGAACACGTTGTCCTGCACCACCAACATAGTTGCAATTTGTGGGGAAAGCCCAAAAACCCCTTCCCTAGAAGAATAGAATTAGGCTTGCAATTTGAGATAACTGCTGTGATGACCAAGATTTTTGCTAAGCTTTTTAATTATTTTATTAAGTATTGTTATTTAGGCCAAGAGAGGAGGAATAACCCATTGAGACAATTTGGTTGGTTTAGAAGGAATTTGAAGTCATGAGGGAGGCCCAAGCCCATGAGGATTTCGGCCTTATAGTAAAATGAGGGTTTTGAGCCCATCAAATTAGGTAATGCACTGCAAGCATAGGGGACATGATTTGGTTTTGCCATGTGTCATGTATGCAAAGAGGGAAGATGAAAAGGCATGAAATGATGGAACTTGAGGGAAGCCCAAAGGGCATGCATGGCAACCATAGAGGGACATGATTTGATTCTTGCCATGTGTCACACATGCAAATGGGTAGGTGAAGAGTTTGTCTTGGGAAAAGGCAAGATCTTGTTGGGAAGAATAGTCTACATGCCTACTAGGGTTTCTAGAAGGAATCTTGGAAAGAATCCCTTGAGGTGGATGGCTAGGGCAAGGATTTTGGTTCATTTTTCCATCTTTGCGACCAATCACACAATGTCCAAGACATTGTTGGAAGAAAATCTCCTTGGGAAGAGAAGAATGTTTCGGCACCATACACACACACACACACACACACTCCTCACGTGCCACTTGGCACACATCCACTGATGTAGGAGATTGAGGAAGATCTTAGATAGAGAAAGGACCGATTTGCCATGAGGTTCATTAAACCAAGACATGAGGTGAAGGGTAGAAAGGGAATGGAGGTTTCAGTTTTTGAGGAGAGGCGCCAATTGTCCAAAGGTTCTCTTGTATTTCCAACACAATCAAATGATGGAGGAAGAGGAAGAAACTTAGGGTGACATGCCACTTGGCATCCATGTAAATGTGTTTGGCTTGTGCAAGAAGCTTCTTATACCTATAAAAAGGGAAGGGTGCTGGAAATCACATCTTTTTAGTCACTTGGAGGATTCTCTTGTGAAGCATTTGGTCACCACCTTTCTTTCCACTTTCCCACCATCCAAACACCACTCATGTTACTTTCTTTTTATTCAAATATCATTTTAAGGGCAAGCTATGCTAGGAGATACTTCTAAGGGGAGAATCATTCAAGGTATGAAGCCAAAAACCCACCTTTCCATTTTTATCACACATGGCCATGAGAGGAAGAGTTTCAGTTTTTAGCAAGTTCATCATGAACTTATGCTCACATGCACACACACTTGAGCTAGAGGGAGTTAGTTCATGTTTTGAGGTTTTCCTACATGAGCTTACACATATATACACACGATTTTAGGGTTTCTTTAAACTAGGGTTTGAGTTGATGCAAGTTTCGAACTTGAGGAGTAGAGGTTCAAAATGTTTGGATCTTTTTCCTTAGACTAGATGCCATGAGCTTACACGTACATACATGGTTTAGGATTTTTCACAAATCGAACCTAATGATTTTATATTATATTTTAAGTTTGCTTGTTTATTGATTGTGGATTTTTGTAAGTAAATCTCTAACTTATACTTGATATTTTATGTATATGCAATGTGAACTTACTTGTTGTTTGGTTGCACGATTATGTTTGATGTAATGATGTTCTTTCATATGTTATGATCGGATCCTTGTGTGAATGTTCAACTCATGATTGTAATGGTTATTGTTATTATGTTATGTTATGAAAATGAAATAAAAGGCTATACCTGGGGTTTCAGATTTGCATGAATTGTTCTATGCTCATTAAGGTTATTGCATTGCCTAATCTTTTATAAGATGCCATACAAGAAAATGATTGTTTTTCCATGAATATATTCACTCACATGTTTCGGCCATACATGATGCTTCCTTGTTGTTATTTTTTGAAAATGAAGTGGAAGGCTATAACTAGGATTTCAGTTTTTGCATGATTTATAAAATTTTTATGAAGATGGTTGCATTACCTAATCTTTTAAAGGATTAAACTTAATGAAGTGCTTGTTTTTCCTATGCATGCTCACTTGTATGTTTCAGCTATACATGAGGATTTGTGGACAAAATTTTGGTAAACACATGAGAAGATTATAAGTTCATGAAAATGGAGGAAAAATGTATTTAGAGACTAAGAGGTTTTGGCCATGACCATACATAGAGGGTTAGCATGTTGTGTTTAAAGTTTTGAAGGCATGAAATTCATTCTCTTGCATGCTAGTGTTTATAGGTTTCAGCTATTTTATAATGGACGGGCCCCCAACAAGAGATGAACTAGTCCCATGCTTGGCCACCGGGGGGGGCAGACGAAGGAACCCACAACATAAGCACATTTGCAGGGGCAGATAGCGACACCCCACTCGGGTAATAGGTGAAGTCGTTGTGCTGGGATCAAAGCTTGTAAGAGGAGCGTCGGTTGAAGCCAGAGTATCCAAATCTGCAGGGACACTGCCACTTGGAACTGTACCAATAGAAGGAAACTCTGTTTGATGAATGGTGGTGAGTGCAGGATTTGCAAGATCCCCCACCCCGGGAGACCATGGTTTGGGGCCACAACAATGGGAGACACCCCTCCCTCGTGGAACTCAGTCGAGCAACGTTTAGAACCAGTGATGACTGCCTAGCTTTTGACTTGACATAAAGGCTCAACTTTATAAGTCTCTCCCTAAAGACCTCTAGGACCTCAATAGATTTGTTCATAAAGGATGGAAAATCTTCAAATCCTTCGAATGGGGCTTGGGTTGAGGGGTTTGGGGTTGGGACTAGAGCACTATCAAATAAGGCTGTATCAATCACCATGTCCATCTCTTCCCCAATAGGGTAAACAATATCTGCTAAATGCACAAGTACGCTGGGGATAAAGACACACGATCCATCATGGAAGGCTGGAGTCGACTGTGGTTATGCATGATCCTCTCTTAAGCCAAAGGGACCACCGTAAGGACATCCTACCCCCAAGCCACTCGAGAACTTGGGAGAATGGCTTCCTACACTAGCGGCTTCTTCCCTTTGGGCCTAGGTGTGGCAGGCATTGGCCTTTTCTTTCCCCAGATAGTTCTTGAGCTCCCCAGGTCGAGCGTCGTCTTGATTGTCACGTGCATGTGACTTGATGACACCAAGAATCGGTTGATGTTTTCCTCAACAAGAATCTTTTGGACTCCAAAACCCCATTCTCGGCCATTAAATTCACCGGCATAAAAATCCTAACCAATTCCAAAAGAGAGAAAGAAGTTCCTATCCCATCTCTTTACTTGGGAGAAACATGGCTCCAACTAGGGACTCTAAAACTTGACAGTTAGATGAAGCTGCACTGATTCCTTTCATGGCGCTTGGTGCTATGTGTATAAAAGAACTCACAAGACTCACAAGAACTCACAACATAATCCTCCTGGTGTTGGGGAGCACTTGGGCCAATGCTTATGGACCGCTCGACTCATTCAACAACCCCTTGTTGATTCGTAATAGTATCAGAGGGTCTAGGCAGGATCAACTCCACCAAGTCAGGGGCCCATAGTGGTCCTTTGCAGAGTCGTGATATGCCCAAGTGGTAGAGGAAGAGTGTTTGCTACCTTTGAAAACCTCTAGTAGTGAAAGACCTTTTGTGGGCTGGCATTGGGGAGGGAACCTCCTGCATGGGAAGATCTAGCTGATCTATTGGGAGGCATGGAAGTAGGAATGTGAGAGGATCAATTAATTAAAATAGAAGTAGGAAAAGGGCAAAGGAAGGAACAAAGAAGAGTAAGAAAGAAAAGGTAGGGGAGAAAGGGAAACGGAGGCTTCCCCCTGACTACTCAGGGGTCAATTCGTGTGCAGGTGGGGAGAAGTGCTATTGTTTACATCACTAGGTTCCCTTTGCAAAAAATCCTTCATAGAAAGCAAAAGCTAAGTTTCTTGAACCTCAGGTGGAACAAACGCATTCTCAACAATCAGAACAGGGCCATTATTAACAACCAAACCATCCTTGCCATATTGAAACTCTTCAATGCCCCCAATAGGTTTTAAAATTTTGTTAACAGGCATTTCCTCTGAAACTCCTCCCTTAGAGTCTTGAAGGATTTATATAGTTGTCTGAGCCTCTGAATTGTTTTTAACCCAGACACGTCCCTGCTTTCCTTTCTCCTTCTGTTTTCCAACCTTTTCCACCTACTGTTTACATGTATCTTCATTGTGTCCTTGTACTTTGCAATGACTACAGAAGGCTGGCAAAGTTTCATAAACAACCTCCTGACAAATACTCTTGTTATTTTTTGGTGTACCAATCCAAAAATATTGAATCGAATCAATAGAAATATTCATCAAAACACATACTCGGGCACTGTCTATTCGTGTCGCACATCTTGTGGTATTGTCCCTTTTCAAATAGGTTTCAATAAGGGTTGTAATACTTTTCAGAAATGCTTCATGATAATAGTTTGGTGGAAGACCAGGAAGAGTGATCCAAACTGGGGCCATGATCAGTTCAGATGCTTAAGTAAATTCAATAGACAATGGAAAAATTCTATAAATCACTCCATCTACATCATAACTCTTTCTAGTTATAGCCTTAATGAAATCTTCCTCATTCGAGCAATGAACGAAAACATTCAGAGGCCTCAACATGTTCGAAACCACAGGCTAAGAACCTAAACCCCATCGCCCATGGATAAAGCTTTTGATCCAATCCAGAGAAGGCCTTTGCTGCAAGAGTATCAACACCATTGCAAATCTAAATGGCTCCGTAGACCACTCCACTTCTTCCTTAGAAAACTGAACAAAAACCTCTCCATCTAAAATTTTTGGCTGCTTAAATGGGACAACCACCTTAGGAATGGTTTGAGGGGATTGAGACCACAATTCTGTGAAAGACTGATCTCTGCTTGTCGATGCCAAGGGGCTAGGATCACCCCCGACGGCAGCCATACCAACAATCGCATCAAGCCAACCCTAGCAAAGAAATATTGCCTTGCCACGCGTCCCTATTAATGTTTTCTAAAGCCTAAAATGAGAACTCACAAGAAATAGGTATTTATGAGTAACTTGTTAGGTTCAAAAAGAAGACAAAAAATCATATTCCACATGTGATTAGCAACGACAAAATAGAGACCATAAACAATTTTAACGACACTAATTTCGATTGGGGGAGCATTAAGATAAGAGTAAAAAACCACATAAGCCATAAGCTATATATAATATAAGCACCAATCACAATGTTGCGCCTAAACCTTAACTCAAATTAATGAACCAAAATTTAATACAGTTTTACCTGCAAGTATACAGGTGTTGTAGTACCTTACAGGATCGAATCCACAGGGATTGACTAATGTGAAAAATTCTTTCAAACAAATTAAAATAAAATATTAAAAGAGATGCGCGATTGGAAATAAAATGAGGTTATTGAAATTATGATTTTTTTAACGTAACAAAATAAAACTAAAATGATAAAATGTATTGATATGGGAAAAGACTAAGGTTTCGAGGATCCGTTTAATAATTTAAAATATTGTTTTTTATCGAATTACTTCAATTAAACTAGAATAATGATTCCGTTTCATTGGAAAATTTAGCATTTAAGATCAAGAAAATAATTACTAATGATTGAGCATGAGCGATTGATGATTAAAAAAAACTTACAAATCTATTTGACTATCACAGGGATTTCTCAAGCATTCATTGTATTCGGAAATCACAATAAATCAAGAAAAATATATAGATAATCAAATTATCCAATAATAAAATCATTCAATCGATTAAACTCACAAAATAAATTTGTCGTCGATCCGAAAATAATTTTCAAATTATTAAACTTCACCTCTAACCTTAGTATGAAAATTTAGCCAACCATGTTCTTCACAAGTGCTATAGAAATTAAATAAACATTATCCATGATAGAATTAAAATAAAATACAATAAAATCACACAATAACATAAAACTGAAAAGAAAAGAAAAGAAAATAAAAGTCAAAACTCCCTTTCCGTTTCGCAGCTTCTCACGAAAATTTCCCCAAGTTTGCGTTGCCTGCCTCCTTCATGTGTGAACTCGTTGCTCTCCTCTACTCTCTGCTTCAATCTCATTCAGTCAACACAAACGAAAAGGTAAGCACCCCAACGTAAACTCTACGAGCGCTCCGTCAGCCTCTCCGTTCAGCTCTCTGCGTTCTTGCTCTCCGTTCACGTCATCTGCTGCAGTGCAGCATGGTTCGTGCGAGTGCCCCTGGTCATGCGTGCTTCTCATTTCAGCACGCTAGTAATTCTCCAGCGTCTCAACGGCTCAACGGCTCAGGCCTAGCGTCCCCTCCTAAAGCAAGCCAGCATGGAATCAATATACCAGTAGTTGGATATATATGAGAAACCTGAGCCAAGAAACAAAGAACCAAGGCTCTCTCTCTTCCTCGTCTCAACTTCCCAAACCAGAACGGAAGAAAAGTCTGCAAAACCCCTGCCCTGTTTTTTTTTCCTCAAAGCAGAGACCTCGGTCCTCCCTTTTTCTGCTCACAACGAAAAGCTCCCTACGTTCTGCTTTGCCTCACTAGTGTATCGCTCAGCCCAAAAAAATATCAAGCTCCCCGTCCATCGAAGTCCACCACCCCGTGCTCTGTTTTTCTCTTAAAAGCTAGAAAAATCAATCCTCCCTTCCAACGTCTCCGTAGGTCCCCTTCAAACGAAAATAATTCTCCGTAACTCCCAAAAACCATACCTCCAGCCGCTCCATCCAGCTCTCTCTAAAAATCTCTCATTTCCGTTAAATCGCACCTCTGTTTTCTCCCTGTAAAACCTGAACGAGAGTCTTTTTTTTTTTTCCGTTTGATCTCCGTCCGATCCTCCTGCTGTTCGTAGCTCCTTTCCGAACGTAAACTTGGTTCCTTCACTCCCCTACGTTCTCTTTCATTATTTCCTTTTTTTTTCACCGACCTTCAGGCCCTCCTTTCCTGGCCCAGACGAAATCTCCCTCTCACCTAACGTCCCTCTTTCTTTCTGGACGTAAACATTGNCTGTTTTCCAACCTTTTCCACCTACTGTTTACATGTATCTTCATTGTGTCCTTGTACTTTGCAATGACTACAGAAGGCTGGCAAAGTTTCATAAACAACCTCCTGACAAATACTCTTGTTATTTTTTGGTGTACCAATCCAAAAATATTGAATCGAATCAATAGAAATATTCATCAAAACACATACTCGGGCACTGTCTATTCGTGTCGCACATCTTGTGGTATTGTCCCTTTTCAAATAGGTTTCAATAAGGGTTGTAATACTTTTCAGAAATGCTTCATGATAATAGTTTGGTGGAAGACCAGGAAGAGTGATCCAAACTGGGGCCATGATCAGTTCAGATGCTTAAGTAAATTCAATAGACAATGGAAAAATTCTATAAATCACTCCATCTACATCATAACTCTTTCTAGTTATAGCCTTAATGAAATCTTCCTCATTCGAGCAATGAACGAAAACATTCAGAGGCCTCAACATGTTCGAAACCACAGGCTAAGAACCTAAACCCCATCGCCCATGGATAAAGCTTTTGATCCAATCCAGAGAAGGCCTTTGCTGCAAGAGTATCAACACCATTGCAAATCTAAATGGCTCCGTAGACCACTCCACTTCTTCCTTAGAAAACTGAACAAAAACCTCTCCATCTAAAATTTTTGGCTGCTTAAATGGGACAACCACCTTAGGAATGGTTTGAGGGGATTGAGACCACAATTCTGTGAAAGACTGATCTCTGCTTGTCGATGCCAAGGGGCTAGGATCACCCCCGACGGCAGCCATACCAACAATCGCATCAAGCCAACCCTAGCAAAGAAATATTGCCTTGCCACGCGTCCCTATTAATGTTTTCTAAAGCCTAAAATGAGAACTCACAAGAAATAGGTATTTATGAGTAACTTGTTAGGTTCAAAAAGAAGACAAAAAATCATATTCCACATGTGATTAGCAACGACAAAATAGAGACCATAAACAATTTTAACGACACTAATTTCGATTGGGGGAGCATTAAGATAAGAGTAAAAAACCACATAAGCCATAAGCTATATATAATATAAGCACCAATCACAATGTTGCGCCTAAACCTTAACTCAAATTAATGAACCAAAATTTAATACAGTTTTACCTGCAAGTATACAGGTGTTGTAGTACCTTACAGGATCGAATCCACAGGGATTGACTAATGTGAAAAATTCTTTCAAACAAATTAAAATAAAATATTAAAAGAGATGCGTGATTGGAAATAAAATGAGGTTATTGAAATTATGATTTTTTTAACGTAACAAAATAAAACTAAAATGATAAAATGTATTGATATGGGAAAAGACTAAGGTTTCGAGGATCCGTTTAATAATTTAAAATATTGTTTTTTATCGAATTACTTCAATTAAACTAGAATAATGATTCCGTTTCATTGGAAAATTTAGCATTTAAGATCAAGAAAATAATTACTAATGATTGAGCATGAGCGATTGATGATTAAAAAAAACTTACAAATCTATTTGACTATCACAGGGATTTCTCAAGCATTCATTGTATTCGGAAATCACAATAAATCAAGAAAAATATATAGATAATCAAATTATCCAATAATAAAATCATTCAATCGATTAAACTCACAAAATAAATTTGTCGTCGATCCGAAAATAATTTTCAAATTATTAAACTTCACCTCTAACCTTAGTATGAAAATTTAGCCAACCATGTTCTTCACAAGTGCTATAGAAATTAAATAAACATTATCCATGATATAATTAAAATAAAATACAATAAAATCACACAATAACATAAAACTGAAAAGAAAAGAAAAGAAAATAAAAGTCAAAACTCCCTTTCCGTTTCGCAGCTTCTCACGAAAATTTCCCCAAGTTTGCGTTGCCTGCCTCCTTCACGTGTGAACTCGTTGCTCTCCTCTACTCTCTGCTTCAATCTCATTCAGTCAACACAAACGAAAAGGTAAGCACCCCAACGTAAACTCTACGAGCACTCCGTCAACCTCTCCGTTCAGCTCTCTGCGTTCTTGCTCTCCGTTCACGTCATCTGCTGCAGTGCAGCATGGTTCGTGCGAGTGCCCCTGGTCATGCGTGCTTCTCGTTTCAGCACGCTAGTAATTCTCCAGTGTCTCAACGGCTCAACGTCTCAGGCCTAGCGTCCCCTCCTAAAGCAAGCCAGCATGGAATCAATATACCAGTAGTTGGATATATATGAGAAACCTGAGCCAAAAAACAAAGAACCAAGGCTCTCTCTCTTCCTCGTCTCTACTTCCCAAACCAGAACGGAAGAAAAGTCTACAAAACCCCTGCCCTGTTTTTTTTTCCTCAAAGCAGAGACCTCGGTCCTCCCTTTTTCTGCTCACAACGAAAAGCTCCCTACGTTCTGCTTTGCCTCACTAGTGTATCGCTCAGCCCAAAAAAATATCAAGCTCCCCTTCCATCCAAGTCCACCACCCCGTGCTCTGTTTTTCTCTTAAAAGCTAGAAAAATCAATCCTCCCTTCCAACGTCTCCGTAGGTCCACTTCAAACGAAAATAATTCTCCGTAACTCCCAAAAACCATACCTTCAGCCACTCCATCTAGCTCTCTCTAAAAATCTCTCATTTCCGTTAAATCGCACCTCTGTTTTCTCCCTCTAAAACCTGAACGAGAGTCTTTTTTTTTTTTTCTGTTTGATCTCCGTCCGATCCTCCTGCTGTTCGTAGCTCCTTTCCGAACGTAAACTTGGTTCCTTCACTCCCCTACGTTCTCTTTCGTTATTTCCTTTTTTTTTTTCACCGACCTTCAGGCCCTCCTTTCCTGGCCCAGACGAAATCTCCCTCTCACCTAACGTCCCTCTTTCTTTCTGGACGTAAACATTGACCCCCAGAAATAAAACTACAGCTCCCCATGTCTCCTCACTTTTCCACCATAGACTCCCGTCCCCCCACGTCTCTCCCACTTTTTCTCCAGTCATCACCAACTCTCTCAACTCCTTTTCGTATACGTCCAGACTCTTTGTTTTTCATGCACTTTCAGTCCCCCACGTCTCTCCCACTTCCCCTTGGATGTAAACTCCATTTTTTTTCTTTTCTGTTTTGTTTTCTTCCGTATAAACTTCTTATTCTGCTTTCGGTTCCGTTTATGTTGACAAGTTTGCATCCCATAGCAAGAAGCCTCCACGTCCAGGCCACCCTTCCGTATACGTCCAGAAGTCATCTCACCAACAAACTCCAGCCAATCACTCCAACACGTCTCCAATTTCAGCACCGAAACCGTCCCATCTCCACGTAAACTTGTCATGCTCTCTTTCCGTAAATCATCTTCTTTGTGAATGTCAACTTTCTCAAGCCACCTCCAACCGAAATCTTCTTTGAATTTTATTTGAACTGAAAAAAAATAATACTCGAAATAAATTAAAAGGAAAATAGATTATTAAATATGTGAGGAAATATTTTCTAATTAAATCATAGTTATAGAATTAAGCATAAACATGATATTAATCAATTAAAAATCACAACTCGAATTTATGCTTATTAACTATTTTTTTCATCTAAAACCAATAATAATGTCACGAAGCAATTGAAATACATTGGTTTTAAATAGATAAAATATGAAATTTTACAGCTCAAACACACAACACCCATGAAATGACAATAATATAAGCTAAAAGAAATGACAATACATTCATAGAACATGAAATGTCTGTCAAAGGAAATAGTGTACTGGTGGAGCGCCAAATGCGTTATTTTAATTTATGATATCATGTTTCATATGGGGACATCCCTGAATGTATCTGGTCATGGATGTAAGTTTCTTTGATAAATCAATGATGACAATTTCCCTTCAAAACAAAAAGGGACTTGATTGTTTGCACAAATTTCTTTTGCCAACGGAAATAACAATAATAGCTCATAGCATATGGCAACCATATCTCATGAATTCATCAACAAGAGCACATTGGCATTTGGCACTACAACAGAGTATAACTTTTGCAATGAAAATTGAAAAATTTTCAACGAACATTATTCTTGTTGCTAATGATATATCATTTAACTAAATGATAACAATATCTCGTAGGAAATAGTTGCATTTGCAATGACAAGTCCAAGTTGCTATTCCATAAATAGTGGGCTGAACAATAGTAAAAAAGGTTTTCCAATTATATTTTTTATAATTCCAATAAAGATGGCTGTTGCAAATAAGAATAGATCCTCAACGATCGTATTTGGTTGAAAGTAAGAATACATAGATTTCCCAATGATATTTTTTATAATTCCAATGAAGATAGACATTGCAAATAAGAATACTTTCCCAACGAACCAAAACTTGTTGCGAATAATAAGTTTTTTCAATGGGAATTAAATCCTTGCAAATAAGTGTGTACTTGCAATGAAATATGAATATTTCCAATGAATCTTATTATTGCAAATCATGAATGAATAAGTGTATACTTTTGCAATGATGAAATTTTGCTATTAATAATCAGAATTTGCAACATTACACAACTAATAATGAGTATTTGCAATAGCAAATATTTATTAGTATTAACCATATTTCATATAGTTCCAAAGAAAAAGACCATTACAAATAAGGATACACATTCTCAATGGATTAAAACTTGTTGTGAATAACAAGTTTTTCCAACAAAAATTAAATCCTTGCAAATATGTTTGTAATTGCAATGAAATATAAGTATTTCCAATGCAAGGCCCAAATCTGAGGAAGCCTAGCCCAACCCTCGAAAATTGTAGGATAATGAGTTTTTTCTATGAGGGTTTACAACCCAAGATGAGACAATTTGTCGAGACAATGTGTAATGAAGAGTTCTTTAATAAAGAACCAAAGGAGGCCTTTGAATATTTTGATTATTTATTTGAAAACGCTCAGTCATGGGATGTTTCAGACGAATATGATAGAATTGAACCTTTAAAGATAACTGGAGGGGGGAAATACAACTTGAGGGAAGTGGATGACTTGCATGCTAGAGTGTCTATGCTTACTATGAAATTAGAAACCATAGACACAAACAAAGTAAGTGAGGCTCAGGCTGTTCAAAGAGTGTCTGAAAAATGCAACAAATGTGAGGACATAGGACACCCTACTAATGATTGCCCCACTATCCCAGATTTTAAAGAAGTATTACTGGACCAATCTGGAGCTGTTAACATGATTTCTAAACCTTTTTCAGGTCCATTCTCTAACACATACAACCCCAGTTGGAGAAACCACCCAAATTTAAGTTGGAGGAATGAGCAATCAACTCAACCCTCCAATCATGCACCAGGCCCTTCTCAATACACAACAAATCAACAGTCAGCTGCATCAGGATCACCTCAATATCCTATTGCAGGACCTTATGGGCAGAGGAGGAATTTTGAGGACACTATCCATCAAATGGCAACAAATCTTCAACAGTTCATGCAAGGGCAAGCCACCATCAACAACCAGACCTCACAGGTCATCAATGAGATTAGAGGATCCTTGACAAGGTTGACCACAACCTTGCACACTCAAGAGAAGGAAAAATTCCCTGCTCAACCTCAACCTAACCCGCAGGGGCAGATTCATCAAGTGTCAAAGGCAGTGGAGACTTCCAACACTAAACCAGTAAAAGCTATAACAACTTTGAGAAGTGGGAAAATCTTGGTAAATTCCATTCCTGACTCAGCCACCATTGGTAAGGATTCTATCCCTGAACATGTTGAAACTAAGGTGAACAACTTTCAAGCACTTGCACCTTTTCCTACAAGGTTAACCCCTGTGCACAAAGATAAGTATCATGCTGAAATTTTTGAAGTTTTTAAACAAGTGAGAATCAATATACCTTTGTTGGATGCTATTCAACAAATTCCCACTTAAAGACTTGTGCACTGTTAAGAGAAAATTGAATGTAAAAAAGAAAGCTTTTCTCACTGAACAAGTCAGTGCGATCATACAAAGCAACACTCCTCCCAAGTATAAGGACCTAAGTTCACCCACTATTACTTGTATGATTGGAAATTCAAAGATAGGGCATGCTTTACTTGATTTGGGGTCTAGTGTAAATCTATTACCCTACTGTGTTTATGAAAAACTTGGCTTAGGGGAGTTAAAGTCTACTTCCATTACCCTACAGCTAGCTGATAGGTTGATAAAAATACCTAGAGGGGTAGTAGAAGATGTTTTAGTTCAGGTTGATAAATTTTATTACCCAGTAGACTTTGTTGTTCTTGACATGAAACTTTCAACAAACTCCTTGTTTCAAGCACCAGTAATTTTGGGAAGGCCATTTCTGGCCACTTCCAATGCTCTAATAAATTGCAGAAGTGGTGTGCTTAAACTAAGTTTTGGGAATATGACATTGGAACTGAATATTTTTAATCTATGTAGGCAACCCCAAGAAGTGAAGAAGTGAATATCCTGGACAACATTATCTCAGAAAACTGCCCTTTATCCTATCAACTCTGTGATTCACTAATTGATTTAGAAAATATCAGTATGTCTAATGATGGGACTAACAAATTATTTTCTGCATCAATTACAGGAAACCCAGCTGAAGTACAATGGAAGCTAAAGTTTGAACAGCTTCAGCCAGTGACAGATTCACTTAAACCTTCTGGAGAGCAGACCCCATCCTTGGACCTCAAGCCTTTACCAGCCCAGCTGAAATATGCATTTCTGGGTCCTCACCAAACTTTTCCAGTGGTAATCTCTTCTCACTTAACTGATAGTCAAGAGAGAAAATTACTAGAGGTCCTAACTAAACACAAAACGGCTATCGGATGGACTTTAGCTGGTATTAAGGGTATTGACCCTTTAGTTTGTACCCATAAGATTTATTTGGAAGAGGATGCCAAACCATCTAGGGAAATGCAAAGGAGGCTTAACCCCATAATGAAGGAAGTAGTCAAAACTGAAGTACTTAAGTTGTTGGATGTGGGTATTATTTACCCAATTTCTGACAATAGATGGGTCAGCCCCATTCATGTGGTTCCTAAAAAATAGGATTGACTATGGTAAAAAATGAAGAAAATGAATTAATACCTTCAAGGGTGACCACGTGATGGAGGATGTGCATTGACTATAGGAAGCTTAATGCTTCCATTAGGAAAGACCACTTCCCTTTGCCCTTTCTGGACCAGGTTTTAGAAAAGTTGCAGGCTATGCATTGTATTGTTTCTTGGATGGTTTTTCAGGCTATTATCAAATTGAAATAGCTCCTGAGGACCAAGAGAAAACTACTTTTATCTGTCCTTTTGGGACTTTTGCATTTAGAAGGATGCCCTTTGGACTGTGTAATGCCCCAGCCACCTTCCAACATGCATCCTTAGTATTTTTAGTGATTTAATTGAAAATAACTTAGAGTATTTATGGATGATTTCTTTGTTTATGGGAGCACTTTTGAGAGCTGTTTAACTAACTTGCAAGCTGTTTTGGCCAGGTGTGAGGAGAAGAACTTACTGCTCAACTGGGGAAAATGCCATTTTATGGCTCAACATGGTACAGTACTAGGGCATATAGTGTCCTCTAAGGGTATTGAGGTGGATAAATAAAAAATTGACACAATTTCCAAACTGCCCATACCTAAAGCAGTGAGAGACATTAGGTCATTCTTGGGGCATGCAGGGTTCTATAGGAGATTTATAAAAGGGTTTAGTTCCATCTCTAAACCCTTGTGTAAATTGCTAATGCATGACACTGAGTTTGAGTGGACTACAGACCAGAAATTAGCATTTGAGCAACTCAAGGAGTTACTCACCACAGCCCCAGTCATACAACCTCCAGACTAGACCCTCCTATTTGAAATAATGTGTGACACTAGTGAAAATGCCATAGGAGCTGTTCTTGGTCAGCGTAGAAATAACCTGCCCTATGTCATTTATTATGTGAGCAAGACCTTGAGTGGGGCCCAGAAAAATTATTCAACCAAAGAGAAAGAGTTGCTTGCAGTAGTCTTTGCCTTAGACAAGTTTAGAGCTTACATTCTTGGGTCACCTGTAGTCATTTACACTGACCAATGCGGCTTTGAAATATCTGTTGACAAGAAAAGATACTAAACCAAGACTGATCAGATGGGTGCTGCTCCTCTGAGAGTTTGGCATTGCAATTAAAGATAATAAAGCAGTAGAAAATGTGGTGGCCGACCATTTAACCAGGCTCTCCTTCACAGAGGCTACATCATCTTTACCTATTTCTGACTCTTTCCCCCATGAAAATATTTTTTTCAATTGAATCTATTCCTTGGTATGCTGATATTGTCAATTTTTTGGTGACAGGAATGACACCGACACAGTGGACCACCCAAGACTTGAAGAGGTTTAAGTCAGAGGTTAGGTATTTTTTTTTATAAAAATCCTTACTAATGAGTGTGCGAAAGTACACTCTAAATACTCTATTATTGGATTAAAATGCTAAAATGTGAATAGAAATCATAGGAATTAATGTGTATTCTTGAATTGAGTTTCTATTTACATTGTGATACTCCTAAGCAGTTTTTTATGTTTAATTTCAGAGTTTATAAAAGAGCAAGTCAAGCCTAGTCAAATTCAAAGGAGGACTTTCATGGGGTTTGAGAGTAATTTGGAAGGAAACCACAAGAAGTCCAAGTCCGAAATTCGCTAGGAGACAGTCTGAACATACTTCAGTCTTTTGACTGTAACTTTTTACTCACATATCGGATTGATACGATTATTGATACATTAAAAATCCATCTTAAAGGGCTATAACTTTGTCTCTAATAAGGATTTCAAAATTCAAACACCTGAAGTGTTTACGTGGCTGCCAAAATGAGTCTTAAAATTTAGGCGATTTTTTTATGCGGAAATTATGAAGACATTAGGGTTTCTTTCATAACCTATATAAGCATATCATTAGCATGAAATAGAGGAGGGGGGGAGGCACAAGAGGTAGATTTGAAGAGAGGAGAAAATCACTTACATGGCCACCGTTCGCTTCAGTTTTCTTTGGAGATTTTTGTTGTCCAATATATTTATAGGTAACTAGATTCTCAATTAGAGCTAGGGATGAACTTGCACATTAGATGGTATTTCTAATTTATTTTTAATTCATGTATTCGATTTTTAATTACTAAAACTCTTTTGTTTTATCATTCTCAATTCATCGTTGATGTTTTCTTCTCCGAATAATCATAGAATTTATTTTGTTTATGGATTCAGTCATGCTTTTTCTATTAAATGGATTAGTTCTTTGATTATGTTTGGATCAATTATTCATCTAAATTGATTTAATTCTTTGCTGCAATATCGCTCCTTGAGTATATTGTCGTCGTTAGATTTTCTTAATAGGGAAAATAATTTACGTATTTTAAAAGTGGTGAATGATTTTTCAAAGGGTTACATTTGATTTAATTTTGGTTTATAAATCTATACCTTCCGATTGGAAATTTTGGAAATTGAGTTCCCAATTGAGTTATCCAATGAATTAAGAATAATTAAAATACCAGATTTGTGCAAGGGATTCCAGACACTCTACTGTTCGTCAAATTTGAGTACTTTTTCCGTTAATCACTTTGTTTCACTTTAATTTGCAGTAAAAAATTAATCTTTGTTCTCCATTACTTATTTAATATTTTTATTTAGTTTCTTTGTTCCTTCTGCTATTCTTTTAATTTGTCTCTCAGTGCAATTGACACCCCAAAGCTGTGCTACAACTATCGCGTTATTCTTTGGGTGTAATCAAATTTTGGCGCCATTGCCGGGAAGACGGTAGAAGAATTGTGAGATAGTTTTTCTTTTCTGCATTTTGTAAAGGTTGTAACTTCGTTCCCTCTTTTAGTTTGCTGCATCTTTATTTTATTTTCTTATCTTTTTGTAGTTTTTTTTTTAGTGTTGCATTTTTCTCTACCTTGCATGCACAGGTATAGAGACGCCTTGGGTCGGTTTGCTTGTAGACCTTTGTTAGAATTAGAGTCAGAGCCTAATTTTTCTAATCATTTGTTTAATAATTTTTCTAATTCTAAGGAAATGAGTGAACACGAAGATCAACCCACTAGGACCCTTCAGGATTACCTCCATCCTACACGAATAGCCACATCATCATGCATCATATTTCCAGCCAATACTCACCAATTGGATTTTAAAACCGGGATGATACAGTCACTCCCTACTTTTCATGGCTTGGAAAATGAAAATCCATATGTGTACATTAAGGAGTTTGAGGAAGTAGTTGCGACTTTTCATAGTCAAAATGGAACTGATGACATTGTGAGACTTTAGTTCTTTCCTTTCTCTCTGAAGGATAGAGCTAAGAATTGGCTATACTCATTGAGACCACGATCTATTGGGTCATGGAATGAGATGACTCAGGTCTTCTTTAGTAAATACTTTCCCCAACATAAGACCAATGCTTTAAAAAGGCAAATCTCCACCTTTGCACAAAAGGACAATGAGACTTTGTATCACTCTTGGGAGAGATTTAAGGAGCTATTGAGTATGTGTCCTCATCATGGGTATGAGAATTCGCGGTTAGTGAGCTATTTTTATGAAGGACTTACACCTAGAGAGTGTCAATTTGTGGAGATGATGTGTAATGGTGAGTTCTTACAGAAAGATCTTGATGAGGCCATAGAATACCTCAATGAGCTTGCTGAAAAAGCTCACACTTGGACTGGACCTAGTGCTACTAAGAGCACAAATAGGTCACGATCTGCAGGAAACCTAAATGGTGGTAGAATTTACTATCTCAGGGAAGAGGATAACCTAAAGGCTAAGGTTGAGATGCTCACTAGGAGCTAGAGGTGTTGAAGAATAAAGACTTAAAGCCAACATAAGTGGCTAATCATGCAGAGTCTTTTGGACCATGTTTTGTGTGTGGCGGGGTAGATCACCTTGTCCAAGAGTGTCCCACATTTGCTAAGATGTGAGGGATGTATGAGGAACAATGTAATGCCTTAGGTATGTACAAGAAGCCTTTTACATCTTTCTCTGATACCTATAATCCTGGGTGGCGTAATCACCCCAATTTTAACTGGAAGTCTAAAAACCAGCCACCTACACAACCCCCTAGATCATATCCTGCAACATATCATGCACCTTCATCTTCTAGGAGCCTTTTAGAAGACACTTTGCATGCTTTTATTGAGGCACAGGGTAAGACTAACCAAAAGTTTGAATATTTGATTATGCAGGTTGTTGAAGAAAATAAGGAGATAAAGAGCCAAGTGTCCAAATTGATGAGCTCCTTGAGTGTGAATGAGCGATGTAAGTTCCCTTCTCAAGTTCAATCCGTATCCCATGGTCAACATATGGCACAAAAAATTTGAAAGAGGTCAATGTCATTGTGACAAGAAGTGGTAAGTCCTTACACATCCCAAAAACTGAAAAGCCAGAGGATGTTGAAGAGAAACAAAGCAATGATAGTACCGAGTTCCCCAAGGAAGCCGAGGTAATCAAGAGTCCAGTTAAGGTACCATTTCCTCAAGCTTTAAAATCTGGCATGAAATCTTGGAGAACCTCAGACAGGTAAAGATTAACCTTCCTCTTTTGCATGTTATTAAACAAGTTCCCACTTATGCAAAGTTCTTAAAAATTTGTGTACAGTTAAGAGGAAGCACCATGTTAAGAAGACAGAATTTCTGACAGAGCAAGTTAGTGCTCTAATTGAGCAGTGAATTCCTCCTAAGTATAAGGATCCTGGTTGTCCAACGATTGCATGTAGTATTGGGAATCATGAGTTTGGACAAGCCTTGCTAGATTTAGGAGCTAGTGTTAATTTGATGACTTATTCCATTTATTTGCAGCTTGGTTTGGGTGAAATTAAGCCTACCTCTGTTGTGCTTCAGTTGGTTGATCGTTCAGTTAAGAAACCGAGAGGGATAGTTGAGGATGTTTTGATCCAAATTGACAAGTTTTATTATCCTATTGATTTCTTAATTTTGGACACTCAATCAGTTGTTGAGTCTAACTCTAAGGTTCCGCTCATATTAGGTAGACCTTTCCTTGCTACGGCTAATGCACTTATAAATTGTAGGAATGGGTTGATGAAGCTATTTTTTGGAAACATGACCATGGAGGTCAACATTTTCCATATTGAGAAACAGCCAACAGATGAAGAGTGCCACCAAACGTACATGATTGACGCACTCATAGACAAGGGAGTTCACACAACTCATGATTTTGATCCCCTTGAATATTCCCTTGTGAATTCTAAGTTTGATACTACTAGTAATTCATCTGATGTTATTGATATTTGTGTTGTTTTTTATGAAACTCAGGATTATGGCACACAGACTTGGCAACAGAAATTTGAGGAGTTGCCTAAGAAATGTGGAAAACAGATTCCTGTATGTATGAAAGCACCAAGAGTTAAATTGAAACGTTTGCCTAAGTCTAAAGTCTATAAGGTTAAAATGAAAATGTTTCATGATAAAATTATTCTTAGGAAGAGGTTTGAACCTAATGACCGGATATACTTATATGACTTTGGATTGCACAAGCACCAAGGAAAACTTCGGTTTAGGTGGACTGACCCATTTGTAGTGAAAAATATTTTTGAAAACAGGGCGGTAGAAATAGAAGATCCTAAAGATGGTCAGATCTTTGAAGTAAATGATCAACGCTTTAAAATATTAATTGATAGGCAAGTTCCGGAAGTGGAAGACATTCCACTTGTGGATCCAGTCTATCAACCTTGACCACACCACCCAGGAATGTTTTTCTTTATTTATTTTGTTTTGCTTTGTTTTATTTTTATTTTCTCTTATTTTATTTTTTTTTTCTTTTTGTTTGCTGTTGTTTTCTTTGTCTTTGTTTGTAGGTTAGTTTTATTCTGTCAGTTCAGGTTACCATCTTTGGTGCTTAGCGAGCTACCCAGTCACTTATTAGGTGTTTTCTACCATTTTTAGTTACTCCCCATTCAATTTTGATTCTTAAACATTGAGGACAATGTTTCATTTAAGTTGGTGGGTGGTGGTGCAAATTTAGTATTTAAAATACTTGTTGGAACTCTGTGGCATATTTTCATGTGTCAATTTTTTTTTAATTTGCATCACATGTGCATCATTTTCACATGTGTACTCATTCTCATTCATAACCATCTTCGTGAATTCACCAAACCCACCATAATCATTTTTACTGAAGCATTCACAGAACCCTTAATGCACTCATCCAAGTTTTGTGGTAAGATGGTGGTTTGACACATGTAGCTAGAGAACTCTTTTGCTTAAGTATTCATGTGAGTTTGGAGAGGATTGAGAGCATACAATTGCATTAAATTGTGATAAGTGTTTATTGATCTGTTGAATTGGGCACTTATTTTGAGAATATCATTACCTGGTTTGTGTAAGATGGTGGATATACTTGGGATATGACAAAGGTCAACTTAGGATTAATGTTTGAGCCTTTCAAGCTAACCATTTCCATCATGGACCTCTAGTAGCCAACTTTGAGCCAATGAACACATTTAGCTTTTTCTTGTCATATGCCCATATCATCCATGCCTCTCCACATTGGAGTATAACCTATACATTGATTTTTCTACCATTTTTACTTCCAAGTGTATAGTAGGTGTGGAATTTGCATTTTCTTTCTTTTATTTTATCATTTTCAATTAAAAAGAAGAAGAAAAAGACAAAAAAAAAAAAAAGAGTACAAGTTGCAAAGTGTTCAATTGAGTGAGCTCCAAAAGAAAAGAAAAAGAAAAAAGAAAAAAGAAAAGTTGGTAGAAATGGAAAGAATACCAAAGTTACATGTGTTTTTCCATCAAATTATTGAAAAAAAAAAAGAGAAGAGGAAGAAGAAGGAAAAACATTATTATTTGATGATCTAAAAAGTTCGAGAGTACATCAAGTGAGAAGTATGGTCTATTGAGATATTTAATAAAATTCCCTTTGTTCTCCATTACTTATTTAATATTTTTCTTTAGTTTCTTTGTTCCTTCTGCTATTCTTTTAATTTTTCTCCCTGTGAAATCAACACTCCAAAGCTGTGCTACAACTACCGCGTTATTCTTTGGGCGTAATCAAATTTTGGTACCCTACCTATTCAAGTATGTTCTGACCAAATAATTCGCAAATGTGTCCCAAACTATGACATACACTCAATCCTTATTTCCTGTCACACTGAACCCTGTGGTGGACATTTTTCTGCTAAAAAGACAGTTGCCAAAATACTTCAATCTGGGTTGTACTGGCCACACATGTTTAGGGATGCATTTGAATTTTGTAAAAGGTGCACAAACTGTCAAAAATTGGGAGGAATCACTAGAAGGAACATGATGCCCTTGCAGCTAGTTTTAGTCCTAGAAATTTTTGACTGTTGGGGTTTAGATTTCATGGGACCATTCCTCCCATCTTTTGGAAATATTTACATTCTAGTTGCAGTAGACTATGTTTCTAAGTGGATAGAGGCCGTTGCTTGCAAAGAGAATGATCATCAGGTAGTTCTCAAATTTCTTAAAGATAACATTATGTCAAGGTTTGGTATGCCAAAAGCTGTTATCAATGACAATGGGTCACACTTTTGTAACAGACCCATGGAAGCCCTTCTAAAAAAATATGGAATTCATCATAAGCTGTCTACACCTTACCATCTACAAACAAATGGTCAGGTCAAATTAGCCAATAGGGAAATCAAACAGATCCTTGAAAAAATAGTGAGTCCTAGCAGGAAAGATTGGTCATTAAGGTTAACTGATGCTTTTTGGGCTTATAGAACTGCTTATAAGACAATTCTTGGCATGTCTCCCTATAGATTAGTCCATGGTAGAGCATGCCACCTTCCTGTTGAGTTAGAAAACAAAGCATACTAGGCTGTGAAAAAATTCAATTTTGATATGGATAAGACTGGATCTAAGAGGAAGTTACAACTTTATGAACTCGAGGAATCAAGAAGAGATGCTTATGAGAATTCTAGGCTTACTAAGGAACACATGAAAACTTTGCATGATAGAAACATTCTCAGAAAATCTTTTGAACCCAATCAGCAAGTTTTGCTTTATAATTCCAGACTTCATTTGTTCCCTGGTAAACTTAGATCTCGATGGGGTAGACCCTATGTAGTTAAGGAACTTTGGCCACATGGTGCTGTTGAGATTATGAACCCTTAAAATGGAAACATTTTCAAAGTAAATGGTCAAAGGCTTAAACCATTCCTGACCAACTTTTCACCTGAGATTGCAACAACTGTGTTGCAGGACCCCAGCTACCCAATTGCTCAGTAGTATTTTGCATTTTGTCAATTTAATCTTGTTGTTTTTGCAGATTTTCTCTCTTTATCAGTTGTATTTTCTTTTCCCTTTTACATACAGCACGACCAAGTACTCTTTCTACTTTTGTCTTAATCCCTCATTTGCAAGTTGTTATACATTGAGGACAATGTTTAATTTTAGTTGGGGGGTGGGAGCAGAATTTTTAGGACACAATTTTGAGTCACTGCATGACATTTTCTTTTGAGATTTGAAAGCATAATGTTTTCCTCTTCACTCACTCATCTTTTTTTTTTTTTGTGATATTTTCAAAACCTCATGCCTAAGGAAAGATTTCTTGGAATTATGAGCTACAGTGGCATTTGAAGTTGGAGATGTTAATTCAAAATAGAAGTTTATCCATTGGTGGGTTGTCTCAGTCAGTAGTGAACTTTGAGAAATCTGCTAAACACTAGGTCACATACACTTGTTTGTCCTAGCAACACTTTTGTACCATAAGTGGGTGTTCATCACTGCAGTTGTAAAAGAACTCTAAGGAACCATATCCTAATGGCTTAGGAAGGGATAATCTAGTGGTAAGGGCAAACTTTTGGAAGTGTGGATAGGCGCACATCCATAAGTTTGATTCCCCCTAGACATTCATTTTTGAAAAAAAAATAAAAAAATAAAAAAGAGAGAAAAGGGACAAGCTAGGGATCAAGAAAAGTAAAGTGCAGTGGAAAAGACTGCCTATTACCGGGGCCACAAAAAAAAAGAGAGAGAGAAAGAAAGAAAAAGGGGCATTTTAAAGCATAATAGCGTGAAAGCCACCATTGCAATGGTTTTGAGTTAGAGTAAGATCAGAAATTCTTCTTTATCAGCTGCTACTAATGAACCTTTAATAAATGGACTTTAGTGGATAATCTTGGAAATTTTATCACAATGCACACTCAGGGGGATGCAGTTCTTTTAGTTTTCGTTTGGAAGTTTGACTGACTGATGTATAAACATCTGTGGAGAATCTATATCTATTTCGCATCAACCCTAGGACTCTAAAGACCTTTGAATTTGACTGAGGGCATGAATTTTTGGATTACATTGTGTGGTGAATGTATATTTTACTCTCATGATCACTTTTGTTGCTAGAGGCTAGCAACAAGCTAGTTGGGGGGTGTGTGATTAAGTGAAAATAATGTGGATTATGAGTATTTAAATTTTAGATTTTTTATCTAAGTTTCTCTACAAATACTCATTTAATCATTATTATTTTTTTGTACAAGGGACACTCTATGGTCAAGGAAAAGAAACAAGGGGCAAATCAGACTTTTTTACTCTTAATGCACCCACTGCACCTCCACACCAACACTTAGGGCATTTCGGCTTCCTCTAACACTCGAAATCTGACCCCTCAATCTGTGTTTTATAGATTATACCCTCTAGAAGGAACTGAAGGGAATTGGAGAAGAGTTGGTTAGATGCAGAGCAAAAGATGGAAAGGGGAAGGATAAAAGGAGGAGAAAGGACAAGAAGAAGGGAGGCTGGACCGAATGCAAAAGGAAATTCTAGGGTTTTTGTTGTTTCTGGTTATTCCTTTCATTTTACAGTCGTGAAGTTTTTTGTTCTGTTTTATTTTTATAGATGAATCCTGAGATGAAGGGGGAGTAGTTTTTTTGAACCCTAAGTCGAAGGAAACCATCGAGCAGTGTTTATTCTTCAAGGGTTTCAACTTTCAGACTATGTTTAATTGCATTGTTCTTTGAGTTTCTTCACCCCCGTATTCAATGAAGTATTGGATTTGTTTCACTCTTTTTGATCTATTGTAGATTAACAGCACATTAGATACTTGAAGTGTGGAAAATTTCGTTACTTTGAATTTATTAGTTAAAGGTGGGTTGATAGAAAACTTATTGAAATTATTTTTTTTTCAATTTCTTGGTTGGACGTATATGAGATTATCATCCAAATGTTTCAACCTAGACTGGTATGACATTTGAAGTAAATTCTGAGATAGGGGTATTCGTGGACTACTCACTGCAAGAAGGTTGCCCAAGACTTAGGTTTATTTACATTTTATTTAGCTATTCACTCTGTTAATCAACATTGAATCTATGTTGGTCTTTTCTAGTCTAAGTTTCTTTTCTCTCTTAGCAATTGTGTTGATTTGCCAAACTCTAATTAAACTTTAGAATCAAAGGAAGAAAGAAAGGTTCAATCGGAATCTCTAGTGATTGAACCTTTGTTATAAAAAAAAAAAAAAAAAAGAAGAAGAAGAAGAAGAAGAAGACAAAATGGGAAGATAGAATCTCAATCAAGGAACTACCCTTTAGTCAACTCAGTGGCTAAAGAGGTGTCCTTAAAAGAGAAACATCACCTCCCATCTATTGGCAAAATTCTGAACTTAAGTGGCCTTAATCCTTGTGAAATCGACAGTGGGAAATCCACTACACATCAACATAACACCTCTTGCACTTGGGAGGTAATAAATTGGAGAATCGCTGATTCTATCTTTTAATTCTTTCATCTTTAAATTTAATTCTAGGGCTTCATTGTTCTAGGGTTGCAAAAAAATTTTTTTTTTTTTAAAAAGGCTACCAAATTCCTTTGCTAAGGTTTCCAAATTTCTTTGATTAAAGTTGCATTGTTCTTTGATTAGGGTTGCCTTGTTCTTTGATTAGGGCTGCCGAAATTGCTCTATCTTAGGGTTCTTGTTTTATTGGAGTGCCATTTTAGATTTGTCAAGTTTCACAATTGAATTCTATTGATTTTCCCAATTTGCGTATTTGAATTCGATTGTTTGATTTTCACAATTGAATCAATTGTTTGTGATTGAATTAGTGAGGGAAAAAAAAAAGGAAGAGAAAAGAAAAGAAAGGAAAAGAAAAATTTAAAAAAAAAAGAATTCGAAAAAAATTGATTGAGCCTTATCATCAAAGCGGGCTAAATATATCATTATAGTTGGTATTTTGTTTTGTAATTACTATTTCCCTTGTATCAATTCCTTGAGTCTCATGTCATTTTATTTCTTTTGTTTTTCTCTATTCTTGTTTCTTGGACCTAATTACTAGTTGGAATAAAACAAGGTTGTATTGTCTTGATTGAGTTCAATTAGTTCTTAAAGAACTTGAGTGGAAAAACTCTTGAGGAAAAAGGCAAGAGAGTGTGAGATCACTATCGTGAAAAATCCAATTAAGAGTGACACACGAGTAGAGTGTCATTATTCGAGTGTAAACATATAAAGGAGTGCGTGAGGTTTTTACCACTAATATTCTTTTTGTGCAGCGCATATGATATCTCATAAAAATGACTTATCACTAAAGGGGATGGTAGATAACTCATTCTTTGTATTATAGTCCATGCAACAAAAGTTTGAAAGGTTGAATTTGGCATTGGGGGAAGTGAGGGATAGGATGGATCAACGGGTTGCAGTGATTAGAAATCTGCAAAGTGGGAAAGATAGGAGGAGACGTGAGCCTAGTATTGAGAATGGGTATGAGTATGAAGAATATGGTGAGTCTCTTATTGCCAGGCGTGCTCTCAATACACAAATTAAGATGTGTGATATAGAGTAGCAGAGAGACAACATTTCTCATACTAGATGTCACATCAACAACAAGGTATGTAGTATGATCATTGATGGAGGGAATTGTACTAATGTGGCTATCACTACTTTAGTTGAGAAATTGAATTTACCTACCTTGAAACACCCTAGACTATACAACTTGCAGTGGTTGAATGATTGTTGGGAGATTAGGGTAAATAAGCAAGTGTTGGTTTCTTTTTCAATTGGGAAGTACAAGGATGAAGTGCTTTGTGATGTAGTGCCTATGTATGTTGGCCATATTTTATTAGGAAGGCTATGGCAGTATGATAGGAGGGTGATCCATGATGGCGTTAAGAACATATACAACTTTGTAAAGGATGGCATAACAATCAAACTTGCTCCTTTAACCACAAAACAAGTCCATGAGGACCAACTGAAATTGAAAAGTAAGGTTGATCAAAAAATAAAGAGTAAAAGTGAGGTTGATCAAAAAAGAGAGAGTAAAAGTGAGGTTGAGCAAAAAAGAAAGAGTGGGAGTAAGATTGAGGAAGAAAGAAATAGCGAAACCAAAAATGAGAGAGAGAAAAATGAGAGTGAAAAGAAATGAGGGTGAGGCTAAAACCTCAAGAAAAAAAGAGAGTGAAAAGAAAAGTGAGAGTGAAGAAAGTGAAAGAAAAGTAAAGAGAGAAGTGAGTTTTTATGCTAAGGAGAATTTTAATACTAATGAATTTAATGAATCTTTACCCAGTGTTGTTATCTCTTTGTTGCAGGGATATAAGGTCGTGATTTCTAGAGGTGTGTTTAGTGGATTGCCACCTATTAGAGAGATAGAGCAATACATTAATTTTTTGCCTGGTACGACAATCCCTACCCGACTTTTCTTTGAAGAACATTTGTCCTTGACGCACTTGAAGGGACAAGTTAAGTTGAGTAGACTGCATACCAAGTGGGAGGAATGTAGTGGAACTTTTCCTCATGTAATCAAATACACACAAGGTAAGGAAAATTTTGTGGTTGTTACAATATCAAGAAGGTATGTCCTTGTCTTCATTTTAGAAGCAAAGTTATAGAGATTTGAATATGATAAGAAATTGCATACTAACGATGATGACTTTGCTAGTGTGTATGGAGTATGTGATAAAACATCGTTTGGTAAATGCTATAAACTAGATTGGTATTTGCTTAGAGAAAATAAACTTTGTGAGCCTACTAGTCTTGTGCTTGAGTTGCTTGTGCATGGATGTGGTTTGTTGGGTCATTTTGATGTAAAGAGAATTTTAGATGTGTTTCATGAGCATTTGTGGGAGTATTGCTTGCCATTCATTAAGTTTACATATAATTGGGGTGGTTAGTTTGGTGTAAAGAAGATTTTTGACATGTTGTATGAACGTTTGTGGGAGTATCATTTGTCATTCATTGATTTGTTGCATGCATGTTTGCGGGAGTATCATTTGCTATTATTAGAGTTTGCGTGTAATAGGTTCATGCATACTACTATTTCTTATTCTCCTATTGAAATTATTTATGGTTTTAATCCACTTACTCATTTAGGTTTGATACTTTTGCTTGTTGATGACAAGAGTAGCTTGGATAGACCTTTTCAAATTCTTGAGAAAATTAATGATACTTCATATTTTGTGGATCTTCAGGATAAGTATCATGTTTTTGCTATTTTCAATGTTACTGATCTTTTCCCTTTGATGCAGGTGGAGATTCGAGCTCGAATCCTTTTGAGAAGATGGGAAATGATGGGCTCCAAGGTGGATCGAGTCTTAAAGATCCCTTACAATATCAAGAGCTAAGAAGAGCAAGGAAGTAATGCAAGGATTGGTGCAATCCACTTGAGACGAGTCTAGCAAGAGCCTAATATTCAAGATGGGCTTGAGTGAAGGAGATCCAATTCTCATCCACGTGATACCACGTGATACAAGCAATGGAAGAGTACAACATAAATTATGGCCTATATGTGATTAAAGGCCATGGACTTGTCTATTTCATTAAAATGGCTTATTTTATTAGTTATAAGAATTAGTCTAGAATAATTGGGCTTGAGGATGCTTGGCCCACAATATTTTATTTTATTGAACTAGGGTTTCAAGATGTTTATTGTAGTCGAGTTACTGTAGCACGACACTGTTCACTAAAGGGTATTTTTGGAAGATGTGAACTTAATTTTCAGCTAGGGTTTTGTGAAGGTTTGGTTTAAATATTTCTTGTAGCCACATTTTATGAGTATATCAAAGTTTACGAAACTTGATGAATTTTGTTCATTGTGAGTTGAGTTTATCTCCTCTTGTTTTTTATTGAACGTTTGAACTTATCAAAAGTAAATTACAACCTTTGTGACATTCCTCCTTTGTAATATGGGTTCTTAAGGCAAGTTCTTCAACGGATCTAGATTTTAATATAATCTAGGTTCTTCAAAATGAGTTCCTCAATGAGTCTAGACTCTTCCATCCATTGACTTGATTTTGGCTTTCTTGGGTGAGTTTTCAAATCGATTGTGGGTTCAAGAGATTTCATTCCGTGGGTTCACATCAAGAGGGGACCACTTCGTCGGCTCAAAGAGTACATGGCTGGAGTGTACGCTTTGAAGAGGTGTTCACCACCGGGAAAGCCCCATCAGAGTGCTAGGGGAGTGACAATAACCTTTGGTGAAAAGGAAGAAAAGGGTATCCTTCACCTGTACGATGACGTGTTGGTAGAAACAATGCAGGTCACAAACTTTAGGACCCGAAGAATCCTTGTCGACAATGGTAGCTCGGCAGACATCCTGCTCGTGCAAGAATTCATCAGAATGGGAATTAATCTAGACTAGCTACGTTCGGCCCCAGTGCCACTCAAAGGCTTCATGGGCGACATTGTACAACCAATGGGGAACATTACCATGTCTATCTTGTCTGGGAAGGCCCCCAGTACTACTGCAACTATGGCCAATATCTTGGTGGTCAAGGCCCCCTTCTCGTACAGTGCCATACTGGGGTGTCCTACCCTGAACAACTTGATAGCAATGACTTCTACCTACCACCATAAAATGAAGTTTCCTACAAACTTGGGAGTGGGAGAAGTTTGCGGTGAACAAGTCCTAGCTGAGGAGTGCTATGCTCGGGAGCTGAAGTAGCGATCAAGGTAGTCATGGCAGTGGAAGAAGCCAGAAGAACATTCAGATTGCCTTCACCACCTGTCTTGGCTGAAGGGGACGAAGCAGATACGACCCGTCGATAGCAAGATACCCCCTCTTTCCACCCCAAAGATAGCTAGGGACTCGATACCTGTCTTGGCTGAAGGTGGGATAGCAAGATACCCTCACCCACGGCACACCAAGCGCCTAGAGAAATACTTTGTGTAAGGGTAGGGAGTGATACATTGTATGTAGATTGTAAACTGATAAATGATTATGCAAGAATGTTTGCCTAGAGTTCTTTGTGATCCACATTGGAAACCACAGGGCCCCTAAACTTGCACCAAAGTCGAGTTCCTAGACTCGTTGACTCCCCGCTCAATAAATCTGAGTCCCTAGGCTCGTGATGAAGTCGAGTCCCTAGACTCGCTGTGAGGTAAGGCAGAATCCCTGGACTTACTGACCCCCTGCTCAACAAAGCCAAGTCCTTAGATTCACCACGAAGACGAGTCCCTAGACTATTTACAGGGTGAGGCCAAGTCCCTAGACTTTTCGATTCCCTGCTCAACAAAGCAGAGTCTCTAGACTTGTAACGAAGTCGAGTCCCTAGACTAGCTGGGGTGTAAGGGCAAGTCCCTAGACTTGCTGATGCCCTGCTCAATAAAGTCTAGGCCCTAGACTCATGAAAAATTCAAGTTTGTAGACTCGCCAACCCCCCGCTCAACAAAGCTGAGTCCTTAGACTCACCATGAAGATGAGTCCCTAGACTCGTTGCAGGGGAAGGCCAAGTCTCTAGACTCGCCAACTCCCCACTCAACAAAGCCAAGACCCTAGACTCGCTGTGGGGTAAGGCCAAGTCCTAGACTCACTGACCCCCCGTTCAACAAAGCCGAGACCGTAGACTCACTGTGGGGTAAGGCCAAGTCCCAAGACTCACCAACCTCTAGATCAACAAAGTCGAGTCCTTAGACTCATAATGAAGACATGTCCTTAGACTTGCTGTGGGGTAAGGCCAAGTCGCTAGACTCGCTGACCCCCGCTCAACAAAGTTGAGTCCCTAGACTCGTTGTAGGGTAAGGCTAAGTGCCTAAACTCGCCAACTGCCAGCTCAACAAGGCCGAGTCCCTAGATTCATTGTGGGGTAAGGCCAAGTCCTTGGACTCACTGACCCCCCGCTCAAAAAAATGGAGTCCCTAGAGTGGCAACAAAGAGGGACTCACTGCAGCGTAAGGCCAAGTCCCTAAACTTTCTAACTCCACAATCAACAAAGTCAAGTCCCTAGACTCATCGACCCCCCGCTCAACAAAGTTAAGTCCCTAAACTAGCCACGAAGACCCATCCCTAGATTCGTTGTGGGGTAAGGCCAAGTCCCTAGACTTGTCAACCCCCTGCCCAACAAAGTCGAGTCCCTAGTCTCACAACGAAGTCGAGTTCCTAGATACACTACAGGGTAAGGCCAAGTCCCTACACTCGTCGACCCCACATTGGACAAAGTAGACTAAACTCACTATGGGACCAAGGCCAAGTACCAGCTCATGATTCCTTGTTAAAGGATCACGACCCACTAACCCTGAAGCAAGAAAGATTGCCGACCCGTGCCTTGGCCCACTGCAACTGTTCCCTGTTGTTTTAGGCCTCTTGGGTAACCTTGAAGTGCTTGGACAACAGCCTTGATCGCTGCTTGGCAGTTGAGATCTAATCCCATTGAAGCTCCTACAACTTCTTCTAGGTCAACTCCAGCTCCACTTCTTGGGTGGTTAGGTCCTGCTCGGCAACAACACGAGCTTCCTCGAGGCATTTGCACTCTGATGACCACTAGCCCATGTCTTCCTCAGCCTCAAGTAGAACCTTTCTCAACACCTTCTTCTTTTGCTTGCTCCTCTCGATGTCCGCTGCCATGCACCAATTATGCTTCTTCATGTCCTCCATCTCGTCGATTAGCTCTTTACGCTTAGTGGAAAGGATGTTGATCTGTCGGCCCACTTGTTTCAATTTGAAGTGCCCGTAATGGACCAACATTGAAAGCTCTCGATTGGCCTTCTCTAACTACCCCTGCTCCTCGCTAATCATCACCGCAAGCTGATACACAGCTTGCAATGAGGAAACCATAAGAAAATCAAAGGCAAAGAGTAGAAGGGACCCAGCAGGATGAGCAGACTACGAGGAGCCTACCTGGGCAAAATGGGTTGTAGCCTCAAAGCCACCTGTTCGGTGGCTACAGCCTAGGCCTAGTCAAGATTTGAGACAAGGGCTTGGCTTCCCCTAGCCTGGGTAGAAAAGGAAGGGGCAATGGCTCCCAACTATATGAAGAAGTTCGATCCCCATACTCCAGCCTCCCCCTCCTCAAGAACGCGCCTTCCTTTCCTAAGAGGCACCTCACTGGTCTAACCGGGGCGGCCTGGCGATAGAGCCTGTGGGGGTTGCCACCCGTGGAAGGCATAGAACGATCCCATCTCAAAGTCTTGAGAGTCGTCATTATTGTTCAGCTTCATGACAGAATGAGACTATTGGGGACCATCTCTATAGACCATGCTGCTCAGCTCGGCCAAGGAAGACGTAGGGGGATCAACCCTAGTGTTGGGAGAGGCAGACCTGGTGACTTTCCCCTAGTGCTTGACCTTAGTAATGGGAGGGGAATGGTCAGAGAGGAGCCCTTGCCCTTCCTCATGACCTTTAACCACAGTGATGGTTAGGGAAGCATTAAGTGAGGTTCCCCCTTGCCCTTCTGCTCCTTCCTCTCCCTCTCCTTCTCCTATTTGGCTTCTGGCCTCAAATATGGTCAGGGAAGCCTCAAGGGAGACGTCCTGCTCTCCTTCCAGATGCCTCTTCTTTGAGGTGGTCTTTGAAATCCAGTGGGCGACCTCCTCCCTTAGAGTGTCTTCAAAAGACACGAATGGCTGGACTTCCCCGACCCTGCAAGGAGCAGAGTGTGCGAAGGAGCTGAAGAAAGCTGCCTGGAAATTTACTCACTCTTTTTCCTCCAGAAAGGTGAATGACAGCTCGACAAAGATGGTGCTGGGGCCTGCCAAAGAGGAAGTCCCGACTGTGGAGTACAACCCACTCAAGAAAGACGTTGTGGTCCCCCAAGTTGAAGGGGTCGAAGCCCTCGGGTCCACAAATTCTTGCAGCCCTGGTCCGCGAGCTTCTTCCCCTCGGGGTCCCTCAACACGGCCCCCAGATGCCTTGGTCTTGCCCTGGAAAAAAGAGGTGCTGTTGCCACTGGCTTTGCCTTGGGGAGCCTCTCTCCCGTTATTAGCTCCCTCAACCTCATTGCACAAAGTTTATGAGAGTGAGTCTTGACAAACCTTCAACGGCTTCCTATTGTCGTTGGTGGAGCTCGATGAGCGCTTGAGACTCCAGGGTGAGGAGATCTCTCCCAAGAAGTCCTAGCCAATCGTGTATGAGCGGTTGGGAGCAAATAGGTAATCCCAAATATTTTCATTGGAGAGGAATAGGTTGATGTGTGCCTCGTCAGGATGAGCCTTCACCCAAGCCATCACAACTTCTAGTCGGACCTTTTCTCTCTTGTTCAGCTTAAGGTCCAGGCTCTATGAGGATGGGAGAAATCCCCATACTACCTGGATGGGATATTCTTGGTGGACTGCCTAACCCGAGCCTGTCACGAAAAATAATTTTTGGGAGTAGTCCTTAACTCTTGAATAGCACTGCTCCAGCGTAGTAATCTTCCGACCAGTAGTCCGAGCCTAGAAATTGCATATGCTCCCCGATAAATGATTGATGTGATACACCGACGAAATTCCCAACCGGTCAGGTCGGGATACTCCTTGGTTGTTCCGATGAGGGCCTTCCAAAAGAAGACGCAGCTGGATAACAAAAGTTGCCAGGCATTGGGGTGGAGCTGGGATGGGGCCAACCCCAGGTAGTTGAGAACCTCATGAATAGGATGGAAAAATGGGAGGCGTAGGTCTGTTGCAAACATCGGGGGGTGAAGGGCCACCTAGGACACCATTCCATTGGGGGCAACTGCATGTTCCCTTGATCAGGGAATTAATAGGATAGCAGAGCAGGGAATATCATATTTGGTTTAGAGAACTCAAAGGTCGTTATCAATGACCCAAAAATTTCAGTGCTTCCCTACAAAGTACGGAGTGAGGGACTCAAAAGGAGCTTTCTTAGGGGCCACAAAATCAATGGGAAGGGAGAAAAAGATGGCAAAGGGAAAGTGCGAGGAAGGAAGGGAGGAAGATGACGATGGAAGAAGTTTGGGGAGTAAAAAAAAATAGAGAGAGAGAGAGAGGTAAGCAACACCGAATGGGGAAGGAGGAAAAACAGAAGGTAGCGGGCAAAATTGAGGAAAAGGAAGATGGAGGAAGCCTTTTATAGTGAAGGCAAATAGGGGGGAGCATGGGAAATGAAGTGATGTTGACACTAACAAAACGGCTCGCGGATCACAATTGGTGCAACCGGCATGGGCGAAAGCAATGATGTCAGGTGAGTGGCAGACACAGACCAATGAGCTCCCTAGTACGTGGGAAGAGAGGCAACTGACCTACTCAATCAACCGTCGGGAAGTGGGACAACCACAAGAGCTATGGAGACACATTTATTACGGGAGACAGGTATCCTCGGGAACTCAATCAACGAGTGACAACGCGGAAGTAGGAAGGTAGAAAGTGGGGAGTATGTGGAGGACACGGACCAATCCATGATTGGGAAGAAGTGAAGGATCAGGACCGACCCCAATCATCTAAATCCCAAAAGCCCTCTCCCACCAAGCGTTAGTTGGCCATGGGGCACTTGTTAGAGAGGTAGGATGACGTGCATTGAATCCCTACCACACAGCTATAATGAGAATTCTTGAGGTACTGTGACGGGGAAGGGGCCCAGCCCAACAGGATCTAGCCATTGGAAGCAAGAAAGCCCCATGCCCATCGGGCATGGATCTATGTAGGCCAAGAATCCAAACAAAGGACATGTACCGAGCCCATGATCCGCCTTCTCCTCTAGAGGGGCCCTTGCGCCAAGCTCGGTGTTTGAGCTGCAAAATTGCATATTTTATCTATTTAAAACCAATGTATTTCAATTGCTTCGTGACATTATTATTGGTTTTAGATGAAAAAATAGTTAATAAGCATAAATTTGAGTTGTGATTTTTAATTGATTAAATATCATGTTTATGCTTAATTCTATAACTATGATTTAATTGGACAATATTTCCTCACATATATAATCTATTTTTAATAATCTATTTTTTCTTTTTAATTTATTTCGAGTGTTATTTTTATTTCTTTATTTGCAGCATAAATAAAATTTACAAGAAATCCGGTTGGAACTTTGGACCAAAAGCAGATGAAAATCAAAGAAAGCAAAAAAAAGAAAAAAAAAGAAAAAAGAGCAAGCCGAAAGAGAAGACTAATGTTTACGGAAAGAACGCAGCATGATTATTTGGACTGGGATCAAACGAAAGCACTTTCGGTGGAGGATTACTATTTTATTTTTGCGAAAAGCTAACAGACGGAAAAAAGCTAGAAGACGGAAAGAAGAGCTAAAAGAGGAGGTCGGTGCGTGTAAGAAAGAAAAAGAGAATAAAAACAAAATTGAAGACGTGCTGGAGTGATTGGCTGGAGTTTGTTGGTGAGTTGAGGACGTATACGGCAAAGAAATAAAGGGAGATGACTTCTGGACGTATACGGAAGGGTGGCCTGGACGTGGGGAGAGAGGCAAGATTGATGGAAGAAAGAAAAGAAAAAATAGAAGAGAGGTGGAGTGGATTCGGGGGTTAGAATTTGGACGTATACGGAAAGTGGGGGAGTGGCTACGGATAGAAGAAAAGAAAAAGAGAGAAGTAGGGGGGGAGACACTTCGTCTGGGAGAGACACGGAGTGGGTGGTCCGCTAGCCTTAGGACAGAGAGGAACGGGAGTTATGTTCGGGTGAGAGAGGGAACGCTGGAGCTTCGTGGGGGAGTCTTCCGCTGCTCTGGAACGGACAGAAAACGAAGGACGTGAGGAGGAACGTTGGAAGAAACCTGAAAAAAAAAAAAAAAAAAAAAGGGGAAGCTAACGCACGGTTTCGGAAAGGGAACTGAGTGGGTTCTGTTTTTGGAAAGAAAAAGAAAAAAAACACGGGAAGGGGGAGAGCTGGTGTTTACGGAGAGCAGCAAGAGATTTCCATTTTTTTGTTTTGAGGTGGAAAAGGATACGAAATAGAAGGAGCTGTTTTTTTTTCTGGACTTGCAAATGCTGGAGTGACCTTTCGGTAGATAGACAAAACATTGAGGAGGACGCTGGGCTGAAGAGATTTACGGAAGTGGAGTTTTTTTTGTCTGCTGGAGCTTCGGACTGCAGCTAAGGTGAACTGGAGAAACTGAAAATGCTTCACGCATGGACTGAGGAGCTGCTGGTTTTTACAAAGAGCAGCAGGGACTTCACGTAAAAAGGAAGGGGATTTCGGGTTTGGAGTGCACTTTCAACTCTGTTTTAGAGCAAAGAAACAGGGCAGCAGCAGCTTCCATTTTCATTTTGAGGAGAAAGTTGGAGACGAAAGCAGAAGGAAGCTTACGGAGGATCATGTCTGGGTATTTTTGAAGAGCTGGCTGGCGTGAGAACGTGTTCTGAAAGTGAGACCTGGAGCTGGTTTTATTTCCTGTGTTCCTGGACGGAGAGCATCGGGTTTACGTGAGAAGAAACTTGGCTCGCGTGAAAGAAGGGAGATAGGAACAACGAGTAACGGACCAAGAAGCTGATTTAAGGTGAACAAACGTAGAACACTGGAGTTCTCGGTAGCTGGAATTGAGTTTGACGCTGGGCTGAGTTTTCGGACGAAGCAAACGTAGGCAAATTTTCGTAAAAAGCTACGGGACGGACTGGTCGTGAGGGAAGTTCTTTTCGGCACAATTTTCTCTTCGATCGCTTTTATTTTCTGATCTAAGTTATTTTCATTGTTAGTTTGTGTTTTATTTTATTTTTATCATGGTGAATGTTTGTTTAATTTTTATAGCGCTTGTGTTAAACATGGTCGGCTAAATTTGAATACTAAGGTTAGAGGTGAAGTTTAATGATTTGGAAATTGTTTTCGGATCGACGATAAATTTATTTTGCGAGTTTGATCGATTGAATGATTTTATTATTGGATATTTTGGTTATCTATAAATTTTTCTTGATTTATTGTGATTTCCGAATACAATGAATGCTTGAGAAATCCCTGTGATAGTCAAATAGAGTTGTAATTTTTTTTAATCATCGATCGCTCATGCTCAATCATTAGTAATTATTTTCTTGATCTTAAATGCTAAATCTTCCAATTAAACGGAATCATTATTCTAGTTTAATTGAAGTAATTCGATCGGAAACAATATTTTAAATTATTAAACGGATCCTCGAAACCTTAGTCTTTTCCCATATCAATACATTTTATCATTTTAGTTTTATTTTGTTACGTCAAAAATCATAATTTCAATAACCTCATTTTATATTCAATCACGCATATCTTTTAGTATTTTATTTTCATTTGTTTGAGAGAATTTTTCACATTAGTCAATCCCTGTGGATTCAATCCTGTAAGGTACTACAACACCTGTATACTTGTAGGTAAAACTGCACTAAATTTTGGTTCATTAATTTGAGTTAAGGTTTAGGCGCAACACTCGGCCCGGTTGAAGAACCCACCAGGGGCCACAGATGCTTGGGACCTTGGTGGACATCTAGTCCCAACGAGAAAGTACTTAACAGACAATTATCACAGATAGCAAGCAATTGGGTGTGCCTGATCATGGGTGCATTAGGCCAGAAGACAGGGTGTCTTTAATGCATGTTAAAGAACCTGGACATGCAACAGCTCGTGATCTAAGGTGTCGTAGGTTGGCACTACCTCAGCTTGACACCTGGACATGACATAGGAGTGGTAGCAAGTCTAACCCATGTACAATCTGACACGCCACAATCTTCCTTGGCCACCAAGTCCAAGCCAGGTATAAGTAGAGAAACTCCACCTAGGAGGGACCCCAAATCACACCGAAGCCTATTCTCCTTCTTAAATGTAGGCTGCAACGTTGAGCTCCTTGGAACTACCCAGGCTGAGAAACACGACATCAATAGATTTAGTATCACCAATTGGCAACACATGTTAGGTTTGTTTGTGAGAACCCGGACCTTGCCAAGTGCCCATTCCTATTTTTATTGGACTGATTTATTTTAGTTATGGAAAGATGATTAAGTATTAAAGGAGAACCTTAAGGTATATTGTATTTTTGGACTCTAAAGAGTTCTAAATTTAGAAAGCCATAAGAGATAGGAGAAGAGGATGCCCAATACGGCCCATGTGGATTTAAGCCAACAAGGTTAGCAATAGGGCTTGGAAGCCTAATGTGATTTCTGAAGATAGGTATAGGCCCCACATGGCATAAGAAGAGCCATTTAGTCTTTTCTAGAAAGGAACCTAGGGAATTGGCAAGTGTGACACTTGTCCAACATGTTGGAAGTTCTAGAAGGACTAAGTGGAAGATGAGGTCATTAGGATTAGGGCTTACATGCCAAATGCAAGGATCCTTTTCTGAAATTGACACTTGTCAAGCATGGAGAGAGGGAGACCTTTTGAGTTCCAAGAAGATATTACTTGGGAAGACAAAAAGACATGTTCTAGAAAGTTGGAAGAGCAAGAGAGGAGTGAAGGGGATGACGGCTAAGTATTGGGAAGGCCAAGGATTACCTTGGGAAGACCAAAGATCACCTAGGGAAAAGCTAGGGTTTCAGTTAACACAAGGAACACCCACACTCACTTGCCACATGGCACGAGGAAGAGTTCCAAAGAAGATTGGGTTAAGTACATTGAACCTAGACAAGTAAGGAAGGGCATAATGGGAAAGTGAGGCAAGAGAGGGTTTTGGTTGGAGGATGCCACTTTTGAAGAAGGCCTTTGGTTTTCCAAAGTCATCCTAGGGAAGAGGAAATGACCCTTTGTCTAAGATGCCAAGTGGCATCCATGCACAAGCCTTTGGTATTTCAAGAAAGGATGGAGGCTTTGTAAAAGGGTATTGCCAGAAAGAGGATAGATCTTTTGCTCAAAGTTTCAACCATCTCTATTTTCTCTCTAAGTTCTTACATTTTCTCATATTTTCTCACTAGCCAAACACCATCATTTTTGCATACCACCAAGAAATCACTTACCATATTTCAAGTAGGAGCTCGTCACTTGAAGGTAAGGATCTTTAGCCCTTTCATGTTGTTCATGCACGAACAAAGTGGAGGAACCGATTATCTTCATTTCGGTTTTAGGGTTTTTCTCACAATCACATACTTTCACTCTATAAACTAGGGTTTTCTCTTCAAGGAAGAAGGAACCCGAAGTGTTCTTGGTATTTGGACGTAGAAACACAAGATTTAGAGGGTTATATGTTTCAGTTTTTACATGGAAGAAAAACTAGGGTTCTAGACTTTCAAGGAGTTATGGCCCTAGAGTTTTGTTTTGAGAAAAGGATTTCAAAATACCCGTACACTCACGTTCACTCACATTTTTGGAATCTAGGGTTTTTGTGTATTGATTTCTAATAGGCTACATAGTATTTTCAGATTTTGATACTATTATCATTGGACTTTTGTAACTAAACTTTCAACTTACTTTGTATATATCTTGTGAACTTTTGTTTGATATTTCATTGATTGAATCTTGTTATATTGTGGTATCTATATTCGGTTGTGATATGAATATGGAATGTCATGTTTGGATGATGGTTTGTTGAAGTGTATTCCCAATATGCCATGATTAGGATTTCAATTTTGACATGTATATGTGCTATGCTTGCTTGTTTGATGTATGAACGTGGAAAGGCATGTGAATAAGAGTTGTGATGATGAAAATCCATGTTTGGAGGACTTGGATGTCTTGGCCAAGGCTGTGATGAGTGTGCAAAAGTACACTCTAAATACCCTATTATTTGATTAAAATGCTAAAATATGAATAGAAATCATAGCAATTAATGTGAATACTTGAATTGAGTTTCTATTTATTTTGAGATACTCCTAAGCAGATTTTTATGTTTAATTTTACATTCTATAAAAGAGCAAGTCAAAGTCCAATCAAATTCAAATGGGGACTTTCATGTGGTTTGAGAGTAATTTGGATCAAGAAAAAAAAATACAAAAGGAAATCCCAAGAAGTCTTAAGTCTGAAATTCGGTAGGAGACAGCCTGGACATACTTGAGTCCATAAAAGAGAAGGACTTGCATGCATTTTGGACATGGGACATGCAAGAAGGCTAGAGAGGATTTGGCATAAACTGACAAGGGAACCACATGCAGCTTTCACGCAGGACACAACACTCAGTAGTTTATGGGTGCTAAGCGCAAGCCAAGGCCTTCTGGTTTTATGGAAGATGCACGACACGAAGCCGCTGAACAAGAATTGAAGCTGGCAATGCAAGAGGTTTTAGAAGGAGTTTTGATTTTGGACGCAAGCTACTGTTGGTTTGACAAAAGACGCATGTGAAGCTCCCAGATTTTGCTTGGGATCGGACAGACATCTGAAGCGTCGGGACATGCAACACAAGGTTACTTGTCCCTGTTCATGACATATAAGATGCAATGTCCTTAACATGCATATAGCATTATGCAATATTCACAGTGGATAGTTTTTTTTTTTAGCAATACTATGCACCAAAATTATAATATCCCAAATAGTTAAAATATAATCTATGCACACTTAACGAAATAAACATTTATGATTACAGTATGGGTCTTAAAAGACTAACCGACCATCCTTGAAATTATCTCTTCGATGAATTCGCTCAATTTGAAAATATTTAAGGCACTTGCGACTTTCTTGAACCTGATGAAGGTATTTTATCAGTTTAACTCCTTTCGCCAAATACTACCTTATGATCTACCCGACTACTACCTGTGAATCAGCTTTCATCTCTATCTCTTTGCCTTCAGATGCCTTTGGTATTGCTAACCCGCGAGCACCACTTCATATTCAGCTTCGTTGTTAGTCACCTTAAAACTTAATCGTACAGCATGGTACAATTATTTCCCATCATTCGATACCATATACATGCGAACACCTTCTCCACATATACTTGCCATGGCTTCTTCTCGGGTGGGTTGGGGACCACTTCTAGAAAATTGAAAATTTTCGCTCTGAATTATGCCAATACCTGCCTTTTCACAGCACTTTTATGTACATAACTGATGTCATACTCGCTTAGCTCAATAGACCACTTGACTAGTCATCCCGAGGTGTCGAGCTTTTCCAGTATCTTTAGTAGAGGGGACAAGCTATCCACCCTTATCAGATGGAATTGAAAGTAACGTCGTAATCGCCTCGCTGCTATTACTACGGTGAAGGAGATTAACTCAATCTTCAAATATCTGGCCTCAGCTCCTCTCAGGGCCCTACTTACATAGTATACCAGCTTTTGTTCCTTCCCTTCTTCCCTTACTAATGCCGCTGATATAGCGTCTAGGGTCACGACCAGATTCAGTGGTAGAGGTTCTCATTGTTTGGTTTGGCTGAGTAATGGTGGGTGAGTCAAGTATTCCTTCAGCTGTGTAAATGCCTCTTCACACTTGATATCCCAGTCCTAAGCTTTCTTAAGCACCTGAAAGAAAGGGAGGCAATTGTCTGTTGACCAGGACACAAACCTGTTAAGGGCTGTTATTTTTCCCGCTGTAACCTTTTAATTAAGAAAATGAATTTTATTTATAGCATGGAGTCTTTTGTATCCTAGCATGAATGGAAAAGAATTGTGAAACGAATAGTAATTCAAGTCGATTTTTATTAAAATCGATATGAAAAGGACCCACCATAAGGACGGACATTACAAGTTGGTATCAGAGCAAGACCCAGGTTATGAAAGACTTCATATGAAAGAAAAGAAAGAAAACTTTTATTTGAAGGAAGATCTTTCACATAAAAGAAGATTTTCTTTTACATGAAAGAAAATCTTTTTCATAAAAGAAAACTTTTACATGAAAGAAAACTTTTTATATGAAAGAAAACTTTACATGAAAAGAAAGCTATTGAAAAGAGAACTGAAGTAAGAAGGATGGAAAAACCTAGGCTGACGTCTTCCCAAGGCATGTCTCGTCCTGCATTAAGTATGAGAAAGTATTTTCTTTTAAGTATTACAGTATTTTACCAGTACAGCCCAGTTAATGAATGCATGTCAGAATGACACTTACTAGGAAATGTTATGTGCATGTCATGAAGGAAGTCATAGAGAATGAACATAGATAGAAAGGAAAGTAATGGGAGATGAAAAGTCAAGAACGTATGGATGTAGTTGCATGTCATGAACGAATAGACTAGAGTGGTTAAATGAACTGCGATAGTTAGGGAACACATAAATGACCATGAGATAAGCAAGGACCGAGATGAAGGAAGAGACAATGACTTCAAGTTTTCTTGCAAACACCTCAACTTGGATAGCGCGAACACTATCAGATGAATGCGACTAAGCGCTTGGAGATAGCTTCGCAAGGACCTTAGCTTGGATAGTGTGAGCACTGCCAGTGGGATGCAATCACGTGCCTAGAGTCAATTCCAGACCTGTTGATGGGTGAGCTGTGAGACGTGTGAAAGAATTTTTTTCTCAACAATGCCCAAGATGCGCAACGTGCACGAGAACGCTAGGACGACGTAAAGACCTATTTAAATGGGTCCCTAATAAGGATAGGCAAAATTTTATTTTTAGGGCTTTAGTCAAAAATTTTAGGACGTTAAGAAAAACTTTAGGACCTTAAGCAAATTTGTAGTACGTTAGGCCAAACCTTAGGGCCTTAGGCAAATTTTGAGGATGAAATTTATGTAAAGAGGGGAGATTGTGATATCCGCTCATTCTTTCTTCTTCTTTATGTATGTGCCTCGATCTACGTGTTAGACTTCGGTCATCATGTCGAGCCTCATTCCACGTGTCGAGTTTCGGTCTACGTGCCGAGCTTCGATTTACGTGCTAAACCTTATCCTTAGTGTTGTACCTTGATGGCATGTTCCGAAAGTTATCCACCGGGTTTAAAAGTAAGATAAATATTTTAAAGCTTACAGATATTTTAAATATTATGGAAATATCTGTAGGAGATATTTTCAGTATTATTAGATAAGCTTGTTTTTAAAGTAGCACAATTATAATATTTTAATGAGCTCTGAAAATATTATAATTGTAGATAAGTACTTAGATTAAATATTTTAGTTGTTTTAAAATATTAAGAGGTTTAACTTTACGTTGAAAATTCTTATTTAAATTAAATGGTTTTATCCTCTTTGAGTGATTAACGATACTTTATCATTTTAAATAATGATGAAGAAATATTATTTTATAAACTTTAGTTTTTAAAATAATAATCTATCTTAATTCCTCTCAGTGTTTATTTAAGTGTTTTATTCTCTTTGAGTAATTAACGATGCTTTATCATTTTAAATAATGATGAAGAAATATTATTTTATAAACTTTAGTTTATAAAATAATATTCTACCTTAATTCCTCTTAGTGTTTTATTAAAGTGTTTTATATTAAATAAAACACTTACGCGTTTTAAAAGCAGTGTTTAAACTCATCGTTGGATTGTTTGAGGATCCCGAAGCGTATGACTGAAGTTAAATACCCAGGACCCTCTCTTTTCCTCCTCACTTTTTCTCTTTTTCCTTTTCTTCTTCTCTCTCCTCTCTTTCCTCTCCATGCCCGACGTACGTGTGATGTTGCCTCTCCCTACCGTTTGGTTCAAGCCACCCAGCCGGTGCCACCTCCAGCCGCCATGCCCCACCTCCCACACCGGCATGATCCTCCCCCACTGGCGAGCACTACTCCACCGGTGGTGAGTTATAACGGCCACCTATTCTCTCTCTTTCTCCCTCTAACCGAATGAGCCTTAGAGGTTGTTTCTCCTTTTTGAGCCACCATACATGGCTGAAACAGCCACCAAGCACCACCAATGGAACCACCACATCATGGGCTTCCTCCCCATGTCCTTCTTCCTCCCTAACTCTCACTCTTTCTCCGATGGGTCTCCATGGCCTTAGTTTCGGTTGCACCACCGTACACGGCCACCCATGGTGTTTCACCACCACCACCTTGTTCCTCTCATCTCCATGAGCTTCCCCAAGAAATTTCATGGCCAACGGAGCTATGTGTAGCTCTCACTCTCCCTCACTCTCCAAGGCCAAAATACACTTCAAATGGCCGATCCGCCGCCGTGAGCTGCCGTATGGCCACCACCTCTCCACCACATCTTCATCTACCTTTCTCTAGCTTGCCATGAAGTTCTATGGCTTTCATCCACCTCAAGCAACTCCCACCATTTTCGGATGTACTGTTCACGGCATGATGCCGCCGTGCTCTGCCACCTTTGATCACCACGAGGCGACCTTGAGACTTCCAAGACCACGCCTAGCTATTCTCAAGCCCAAACTATCACTTTATGTGGTGGACAGCTACCGTACGCAGTGTTACCGCCATGTACGATCCTCCGATGCTTGATCGTGACGAGCAACGGGCAATGCACGGGTTATCCCGTCGATGATATAACCCTCTATCTCTAGTATTTACATTTAAAATAGTTGGTTGGTTGGTTGGATTGTAGACTGTGCAGTTGGTATTTGTGGAGTTCGCTGCATAGTTGTGAAGTGAAGTGTTGTTGTGAAGTGTTGGGCTTGATTGCGTAGTATTGTGGACTGTGCTGTGAAGTCTGGGCATGCGATGGATGTCGTAGTTGTGATACAGCGTGTAGTGTGAAGAGAGTACGCATGGAACGTACTCTGTGTAATGCAGCGAAGCGCCGTGTGACGTTCGCTGTAGTGATGTGTGGCGTAGAAGGAATGGAGTGCACGTGGAGTGTACTCCATGTTGTATGGCGATGCACCATGTGATGTGCATCGTGATGATGAGTATTGTAGCGAAAGGAGTACGCGTGGCGCGTACTCTGTGTCACTTAGCAATGCACGGTGAGGCGTGTATCGTAGCGATGTGTGTTGTAGTGTGGATGGAAGAGAATTCACATGAGTGTACTCTGTATTAGGTCGTGATACACCGGATAACGTGTCACAAAGGGTTGGATGGTGTAGCAGAGAACTGTGGAGTGTATGGTGTAACGTCGGGAAACTGTGTAACAGTGTCCCGAAGCAATGGTGATGTGGCTGTAGTCCAAGGTAACGGGTGTTGCCTTAAGGCTAACTTGTGGCTGAAGGTATGTGTGAGGCGGTGAAAAGGTATCAGAGAGTGCAGCAGAAGCATGATGGGTATCGTGCTGTTATTTGAGAAATGGTCTCGAGCTGCATAATGTGACAGAGGCGCATTTGTGGATGCAGTCCTCTTGTCAAGTAGTGGAAACTGTGTAACAGTGTCCCGAAGCAATGATGATGTGACTGTAGTCCAAGGTAACGGGTGTTGCCTTGAGGCTAACTTGTGGCTGAAGGTATATGTGAAGCGGTGAAAAGGTATCAGAGAGTGCAGCGGAAGCATGATGGGCATCGTTTTGTTAATTGGGAATGTGCCCTGAGCTGCATAATGTGACAGAGGCGCATTTGTGGATGCAGTCCTCTTGTCAAGTGGCGGGAACTGTGTAACAGTGTCCCGAAGCAGTAGTGATGTGACCTGTAGTCCAAGGTAATGGGTATTGCCTTGAGACTTACTTGTGGCTGAGAGTATAAGGAAGTAATGGAAAAGTATTAGAGCGTGCAGCGGAAGCATGATGGGTATCGTGACGTGACTCAAGATCAGTCTTGAGCTGCGTGACGTAACAGAGGTGCATTTGTGGATGCAATCCTCTCCTATCAAGTGTTGGGATGAACTTGTACAGGGTCAGGAAGTAGGAAGAATCCTATCGACCGGGTCTGATCAAGTTGGTATTGGAGTATGGAGCTCGTTTATACAAGCAAGCGTTAATTGGAGCTATAAGTTGCTCTTAGGTGATAAAAGGAGATGAGATACAGGTGTCTCTAGCGAGACACGTGTACCGGACAGATTTACCATATGTAATGGGTAATCTGTCCTTATCATGGTTACATGGTATTTTAGCCCGAGAGTTGGCTAAATTCGTGTAGCCTGAATGGATGGGAATGAGGATGTAGTATGGGCTAGGATACATGAAGGTAGTATGGGTAAGTTGTCTAAGGTCGAGACGCATGACTCTGTCGGTCAGAATCATGCGTCAGATTGTGGAATAGAAGAACGAGATGGAGGTCTTAGTGTCTTAACCCTAAGGTGAATCACGAAGGTTCACTTTAAGGAATAAGACCCAAAAGGTTTTAGTATAGTAAATGGCACATGAGAGCCCAGGAATGGACGGAGAGTGTTCCAAGTGAGGCGTAGTTCTATTTTAGAATAGTTACTTATGCATTAGATAGATGATGACATAAGGTTATGTGTATGCATGTAGGTTGCCATCTGACACGCACACGAATGGACTGCATGGAATGAGTATGGCATGAAGTCCAGGTAAGTATTACGTTCATACTCTTCTGAAGTTTTTATGTATAGAAAAGAAGAAAAAGATGAAAGCTTTTCTCTAAAAAGAAAACGAAAATGAAACGTAAGTTTTCATGTATAAGTACGTAGCAGCCTTCCTTGGCAACCCCTTTTCAAGCACCCAAAGTATGTACGTTTATGCATGTGAATGGATGCTATAAGTAGTACGTATTGTATGTATGATGTTCATGAAAAGGAAACGAAATGAAGCCTTAAAAGACGTAAGAACCGTTAAGAAATGCAAGGATTGAAACTGTACTGAAAAGAAAGAAAACAAGATTTTTTCCCAAAGTAACTCTCTTTCTAGACTCTTTTTGAACAGCTCTTCCTCAAAGAAAAGAAAGAAAACCATTTTCTCTTGAAGGAATTTCTTTTTAAAGGACTTTTACAAAATGAAAGAGAGAAAACCTTTTTCTTAATTAAAACTCTTATGAAGCGAAAGAACTGAAGAAACGTAAGGAACATAAGAACTGTAAGGATTGAAATGAAAGAATGGACTGTAAAGGAAAGGAAATGACTGTAAATGAATGGACTGGACTGAACTGAATGGATGATGTATGAAAATACGTAATGAACACATGGACTGAAAAGGAATGGTACCAAATGAATGGACTGTAAAGGGGTAGATTGCAATGCTAGGTAAGTAGTACTGGTAGTGCACCTAGTGCTGCACCCTGACGGAATGGACTCCCAACCCGTGGCCATGGGCAGAATCAGGTCCAGAAGACCGCTAACCCCAGTACACGGGGCGTAACAGTGTGCAAATGGCCAATGAAAGTGAAAAGAAAGAACGGATGCATGTTAAGGAATGAATGCATGTATGTATGGATGATCGGAATGCATGAATGAACGAAAGTAAGGAAAGATGAACGAATGAATGCATGTATGCATGAATGTATGTAAAAAGAACGAATGCATGAAAACATTCTTTAAGAAATGAAGGTAGCGATGCGTGGGGAACTGTTTTAAAGAAGAAAGCATGTTATAAAGAAAAACCCCACCTCACAACGTTTTAAAACGAAAAGAAAGACGTATGCATGCTAAGTACGATATGTATGTATGGAATGATGAATGCATGATTGAAAATCTTTGTTACTATATTTTAATGGTATGAAGTAATGCTTACGAGTCATCGACTCATTTTAGTTTTTATGTGTGCCCTCTCAGGCACAAGATAAGCATGACAGGTCACGACAGGCACAACCCAAGGGGGAAGAGCACAAAGGCCTAGGGAAGATGTTTTTACATGAAAACTTAAATTATGAAATTTAATGTTTCCCGCTGGAACCTTTTAATTAAGAAAACGAATTTTATTTATAGCATGGAGTCTTTTGTATCCTGGCATGAATGGAAAAGAATTGTGAAAGGAATAGTAATTCCCGTCGATTTTTATTAAAATCGATATGAAAAGGACCCACCATAAGGACGGGCATTATAGAATCAGATACCTGTTACATACCTGGGTTCTTCCTTTATATAGAGTTCATGAAATGTTCTATTTATTATGTGATATCGAACTCATCTGCTATTTGAAATTTAAAACCTTAAGATGAGGGGCTCATCTTATATTTAATTCAAACAACAACTGTTTTTATCCAATATTACTTTGAGAAGATTATCCGATCGGTATTGAAGACGGGCCGAGCCCCCGAAATTGATATAAGCTTGTATAGTGAGATGGGCCACCAGGCTGGCTAACGGCCCAAGTCCACTTGGGCCTCTCCAGATACTATGTGCTCTCTAGAATCCATAAGGTGTTTCAAGGTTTCCTTTTTGAGGAAGTGTTTTGGGAACCAACAACCTCGAGTGATTAACCCAAGTTTGGTTCCATTGCAACCAAACCTCATTTATGAGGAAAGACATGTACGAGTCATAGATGGAAAGCAACATAGACTATGGTCCAACCTAACTATTGGCAAAGGTGCAATGCAAGAAACGAGGAGCTTACATGGAAAGGTGAACAAGTTATGCTAGAGTGGTTCCTATATTTATTCAAGACGCAATAAGTAAGCTGTAACGCATGTAGCGAGGGTAGCTCGGACAATGCAAAGGTAGGAGTGACCTTGTAGACTACAATATCTAGAGCTATTGAGCTATAATCATGGTGCAAGAGAATAGGATAGCATAAAAGACAACCATTCCATTAGAAATAATTCATTGATTCAAAGGAGAACGACGCAAAGTGTCGAGGCAAGAAGCAAACTCTGGCAAGCATAGGAGGAATGTTGTTGAGACAAAGAAAGCTCTCAGAAGGCTTGGGATTAATAGCGAAAATGTTAGACCACGATGGCACAACTGTAGCACATTGTGGGGGAAGAAACGAGCGGTCTAGCAATGTGATGAATAAGAAAAGGAAAAGGGTGGGGATTCACCAATTTCCTGTGATACCTAAGATAGTGGAGGAGCTAGGATAAGAGAGAGGAGTGCCAACGAGTGCACCAAAAGCAGCCGATGAAGGTCTGTTGGTGGATAAAGATGGGGGTAGGTCTTCACCTCAAGTGCTATTGACAAAGAACATTGAAGGACACCCCAACTCGTGGACATTGCTTGAAATGTCATATTGAGGGATAGTCCTCACCAAAATTTAAGGACAAAGTTCCTAATAAGGAAGGGATGATGTGAGGACAGTGCCATTACAAGGGGACATACAACTTTCCAAGGACAAGTGGAAGGCAAATAAGAGATCCTTTACTTGGAAATATAGAAGATGAGGTAGCAAGGGCCTACAAAAAGCAACTAGTCGCATAGGGTGAGCATCACCATGTGAAAGGCCGAGTTGACACACCTCAACACAAGGTAAAACAATGGATTTGTCACCCGAAATAGGTCAAGCAAGAAGAGGCACCAACCATACAGAGAGAAAGGCTTGTGCAGAGGGTGAGTTAAGAGCCTAAGGCGAGCAACGACCAAGAACAAGACACATATGGACATAAAGGACTTTTTGGGACAATACAAAAATGTCAAAAGTTAGCAGTGTCATATGCAAAGGCCCATATTCCACCTTCAAGGTCACATGTAGAGTGAGTTTGCGAAAAAAGGATTACAACTTTGCAGGCAATATCATTTGAACCCAAGGGTATGGTCCATTGACACATGGGAGACCCTTATTCAGGAGGGGCTATAGATTGGGCACAAGGCAAGCCACAAGCACATAAGTGCCTTATCCCATCAGTCTGTCTCTGTCATCCTGCAGATGGATGACTGAGACTGAAGGGCTTCTATTCAAGTATGCTTGGAGTCAATAGTACGTCATAAGGACACCTGATAGTCCCGCTCTATTAAAGGGATTAGACAGGGGACAAAATCTCACTTTCCAGATCATTAGAGTTGGGGTTTTCTTTGGAGCCAGAGTCTTTAGTGAAAGCAAGTGGCTTCAAAGAAAATAATGGAGGGGAAGCTTCAGCATTATCGTAGTATTATAAATACTATTAAGGTAGGTTAGGTTTTAAGATAGTGATGTGAATGTGGGGTAAATGTTATGGGTATGTTGTAAGATTTAGCGTTGCATATTATGTAACTTTTCACTTTCTCCTCATGAAAATAATATACATTTTCTTCATTATGTTTATGGACTATGTTTACACTGTGATTTTGAGATGATGAGTTTGAATAGTTCAGATTGATGATGTTGTGGATTTTCGAGTGCATGGGCCTTATCGTGTGTCAATCATCATAGACAGGTCGAGGAGTCCCCATGTCATTCCTACAACACATTGCCACAAGTTTCATACAAGAAGTAAGGGTCCTCGTGATGATTGGGGTGGAATGCTTTTATATTAGCCTTTCTTGAAGATACGTGTGGTGTCTTCGAGTCGGTTGACTGGATAGAAAATGTCCCCAGGCTAATCTAGTATATATTGGTGTGTTGGATGATTTGAAATAGGCGAGTGAACTTGCCTATTAGCTAGGTGGGAGTGAGTCTCCAAGTCGAATGGTGAAGTTGTGATGCCCCACTCCTTGATAAAAAAAACCTAGTGAGGATTCCTTATGCCAAGGGAGCCAGCCAATTGGCAACACTCGAGGTTTGAATTGGGTCATGTGTGCAACATTCACATGGAAGTGCACATGCAAGGACTTAGATATTGAATCATAGCAGAAAAGAAATAAAAGTTAAATCTGAAGGCTAAACATTGTAGTACCAGAAGTCTCATCCATTATAATTTTCAAACAATATTCATGAGTTACTTCATTTACGCAAATAAATACACTTCTCCAAATATTAGGTTAATACACCCAAAATGAGGCAAATTGACCACACATATAGTCACCTGACTCGAAAATATGTACAATTTCCAAAAAAAAAAAGGTAAACAAATTCTACAACCGAAGTAGGCTCCTACACGGGGTTGGCTCTTCCTCCTTGGGTATCACTCTTGGATCTATTTATGCATCAAAGTCCATGGTTCCAATATTAAAACCATAGGTAGGTTAGGTAGCTATAAAAAAAACACTACTGAAAGACAATGCTCTTGCAATGTATAATTTCATGTAACAAAATAAAGGAACATATATATTAGTTCATGGCAAGGAATCACCATCTCAAGCAAGAACATTGTGATACCCTATATAATAAGGATAAGGGTAGGTGGTGTATGGGATCCCACACTATTTAAGAATGAGAAGTTCTTGCTCTTTATAAGGTTCCAATGGGGCTCCAATTGTATAATTGATTAGTCATTTTGGAGTATAGGTCATTCGGTTTGCGTTTTCCATTGGACAAATGGTATCAAAGTCTATCCCCACTAGAAATGTGGGACTTGAGCCATGCCATTTACGATGGACTGGCCCGACGAGGACGTCATTGATTTAAGGGGGAGAGACAAGCAAGAACACATGTATTTATAAACAAGGCGAGGAACCATCCTCTCAATAAAACACAAATATATAAGCATGACGAGGAATCATCCCCTAAGGAATTACCCATTGTGCAAAACTCAGTACTCTTATATATATATATTATATGTTGCTGAGGCAAGGAATCACCCTGCTTTTAGGAAAGTAAAAAAAAAAATCACATTCATCACATAATTGTTCGTCGCACAAACATTCGTCACCTAAAATGGCGACAAGGGAAGAAACTTCACCATTTGAAATCAGGGAGTCACTCCCACTTGACCAACTTGCAAGCTGACTTGGCTATCCCACATGAGTCGATACTCACACAAAGATATACATGTTGCACCAGGAAAACGTCTACCCAATCAGCCAACTCAAAGGCACACAACATGATACACCTGAGGTACTCTTCTTCCCGTCTATCAGGTGAAGCCAACACAATTTTGTTCCACCTCAATCATCACAAGGACTCTCTATAACAGCCCTAAATTTTGCTTGGGAATTGGCATACTCTAAAGCATTAGGACATGCAACACAAAATTACTTGCCTCAGTTCATGATAGATAAAAATGCAACGCACCTAGCATGCATCTAACAATATATAATATTCGTAGCCGATAATTTTTTTCTCGAGTAACACTATGCACCAGATATAACATATCCCAATTTAGCGTAAACAGACTTCATAAAATATAATAATAACTGATGTCCAAAAGTTATAGTGCATGTGCAAAGGTTTTGTAACATCTAGAGTATTGGAGACAACGCTCCTTAAGTACATGAAAAGACTAATATAACTATTAGGCTAGCCCAACGAGCAGCTCGAGTAACTCAGCCAAGGAAGCCAAAAGCCTATCGATAAAGTGGAGCATTGAAGCAATGAACTCCACATTGTTGTGTTGCTGCATAGACCTCCTCTAGTCGACCCTCTGTTACATCTCCTGATCCTGGCATATGATCTACCAATCTGAGAGAATGGTAGTTGGGACTATCAAGTAAGATTTGATTACAAATTTCAAAAAATTAAAAATTAACTTTGACTGAAACCGTAAAAATGCATGTATGACAATAAAAACATGAATGCAGACGTGAACACAAGTAAATGTAACATGACTTGGCAAGTGACATGACATGAACTGATATAAACTAGAATTGACGTTAACTGAACTGACATGACATAAATATGGACTATACGTAAAATAATGTGACATGAAAATTGAACATGAAACTGAGACTTGAAATAAACATGACTTAAACTGAATTTGAACTTGAACTTTAACATGAACTAAAAATGTTAGCTCATGTAACTAAAATTATGCATTCTAATTAAGAAATGGGAGTACTTAGGTAGGTCCTACACCTTCACGAACAGTATCCTTTTTGTATTGCTGCAAATTCTTCTCATTCACTGTAGTACTTGGCAATACGTATGCCTTGAGTGTAATACTAGGCAAATTGTATACTCCTTAATCATAGTACAAAACTGAATATGAATTGAACATGAACTTGGAATCTTGTTTAACAATTAAGCTAATTAATTAAACATAAATTGTGGAAGCTACAAAGGTCCCCTTAAGCCATGTACCCCTATTGATACCGCATTACATCACAAATATCTGCACCAACTGTGAGTACTTTAACATATGCATCACACCACAAGTGTCTACATCTGTTGTGAGTATGTAATGTACACATCTTGTAATAGGTATCTGCACCTGCTCGAGTGTGCATAACATAAAATTTAACTATGGTTGGCACCATCAGTATTGGTGCCTGACTTTGCTCTAGCGATTAGTTACTTAGGCCTTATTCGAAGCCAATTTTAGATTAGTTTAAATACTCCAACGTGAACAATGGAGTTCCACTAGGATATTGCCCAATCTTAGTATTTTGGATCGTGATAAACATAAAAAAAAAAAAAAAAAAAAAAAAACTCATCTGATTTGAAAATACTATTTTTCGTAACGAACTTCATACCCATGACATAACATGGTGTGAAACAAAATGATAGATGACATGTAAGTATGACTAAAAAGATGGAAAAACATGACATGCATGAAATAACAGGTAACAGATAATTTCGTACTCAAAAATAAAGCATGGCATGATGTAACATAACATGTAAAAGATAATTTTTTACTTGAAAATAAAACATGAAATAACATAACTTAACATGTATATATAAAAAACCTAACCGACATAAATGATGGTTTCTTATCACCATACATACACAAATATCCTGATAGTAAGTTAGAGGTTAACTTACACTGATTGAAGCGTGACATAAACTAGTGCAAAATAACGGGAACTGAAAGAAGATATTTCTAAGAGTTAGAAACTTCTCATTAACAAACTTACAAATATAAAAGTACTGACTCAAAGTAAAATTTCCAATTTACCCATGTACTTGTGGTAAAATCATTTTACCTCTAACTTAAGGATTTTGCATTCTAAATCCAAAAATCACTAAAATCTACATTTTGTAAATTTTGTCTTAAAACCAAATATCTAATCAGAAAGAATTTTAAAAATTTTACGACTAGAGGAACTTCACTATGGTCAAACCACTCTAGGGCAAAAATCAATACTTTGATGCATGCTTGACCTTCAAATACACTTTCATGCCTAAATCGATTTTACCAATTTTCAAAAAATAAAAAATAAATAAATAATCATATCTTAGGTTATAAAATCATGCTAAGATATCAAAATATACATTCCATAAAAATAATAAACTCTTTATATCAATAAACATGCCAAAACATTAAGTTTTTGACCAATTAGAACGACTCCTTGATGCTCTTGGTCTAACACTCTTCAAATCAACTCCAAGAACTCCAAAAGTTCATAAGCATACTCTTAACATGTTTGTAAATAAATCCTAAGGATTACCATGCTTGAAAAAATAATTCAAAGATCACAAAAGTCACAAAATATCATCCAACACAATTGGTTTTCCACATTTACTCTAAAACCGAATATTACATATTTTGGTCTTTGATCATGTGACCAACCGCTCCTTTTCCTCTTGATTGGTCACGAGTCTCGCCTTTACGTTTTAAATCTTGAATTTGTGTTTTAAATTTAGTGGATGATTTTTAACATGAGCTGAGTGTTTTAAAATCTACAAAATATTTTAAAAGTCCAAAATTATTTAAATAGGGTATTTTTAGTATTATTAAACCAAGCCAAAATTTTAAAGTAAGCCTCCTTATATTTTTGGAGCCCCAAAAATAATATAATTTTAGAAAATCATTTCATTTAAACAATTTTAGTTCCTAGAGCATTATTTAATATTCATTATTTTATTTTATGTTAAAAACTCTGGTCATGTAGATGATTTTATTTCTCTTAAAAATATTCAGTAAACTCAATTATTTCATTTTATGGAGAAAAATATTATTTTAGATCAATAAAACAAAGTCTGATTTTAAAGTTTAGTTCTATTGCATTTCTATTTCATTCCCTATTATTTAATTAGTTTATTTGTTCATGTTTAATATCCACCGTACGTTGAATCTAGGTTAGGAATCCCAAGATGTAGGGTTAGGATTAACACCCTAAAACCCTAATTCCCCCCCCCCCAATCTTTTCCTCTCCTCTCTCTCTCCCTCACCCCACTGCACACCAGTCACTGCCACCACCAACAACACAACCCCGGACGTCCACCCTCACACCTTCGCTGCCAACTAGCCCCTCGTCCATTACAGCCTCACCCTCATCCCTCATATCGCACTCTCTCCTCCTCCCCGAATCTCACTCCCTCTCTTCGTCACTCTCTTTCTGTAGACCATCCAATGAAGCCATGCACCAGCACCATGAGTAGTCCCACAAGCCTCGTTGCAACCACCCTTTCTCCCAAGTGGCAACATAGTGCTTACCAAGAGAGCCTCTTACCTAGGTTTCAAATGATGGGATTCCAAGGGAAAGAGCAAAACAACCCTTCTTCTTCCAAGTAGACGCCACATTGCCCTAAACCCTAGTTAGGGTTTGCCTCATTCTCAGATTTCTCAAGTTGGTAATTTCACCTTTGCATGAATTCATTCGCTTTATTTGCTAGAGTCTAGCAAAAAGCTAGTTGGGGGGTGTGATGAAGCGCTAAAACTGCATGATTAAGTTACTTAAGTGAATAAATTGTTTAATAAAAAAATGATTTAAGTACTTAATTAGGCAATAGATCACAATACTTGAGTCAATTGATGATTCTGACATACTTAGTGCTTTTGAAGATTTATAATGCATTTATTTCACATGAAAATAAATATTTGAATTTTATTCCCCTTATAACAGGATTCATTCGGAAAAGAAGAGGAAGAAGAAGCACATGCATCAAATTGGAACTTGAAGTCCACGGATGCAGAGGATTGAATACACATGCAGCACAACACAAGCATCACTCGAGCAGAGAAGAAACACATGCAAAAGGAAAAGCAAAACTTCAAATGCAACATCACTCACGGATGAAGGCAACACACATGCAGAAAATAAAAGAAACCAACTCAGCAGCATAAACAAGCAGATCACACATGCACATGCAAAAAGTTCCAAGGCACATGCAAGACATGAAGCAGAAAATGAAGCATCACACGGACAGCTCATGCACATGCAGCTCAAACCAATCGACAGCAGAACACTCATGCAGCAGAATGCACATGCAGACAACTCTCGGCTGGAACTTGTAATTCACACATGCTTGCAAATTCAATGCAGAAAATGGACACAGCTCATGCACATGCAGACAACTCACGGCTGGAACTTGCAATTCACACATGCAGATCACTTGGACAGCTCACATAAAGCAGCAGAAAAAAGAAACTCACAGCTGGAAGTGCACATGCAGAAGCACTCGGCAGTGCAGCACACAGCAAAACAGCATGCAGAAAACCAACGGACAGCAACTTGTAACATGAGTCAACACATGCACATGCAAAAGGAAGAAACGCAAAACAAAACACATGCAGGAAATAGAAAAAAAACAGAAGCAAAATCATACACGGCAAGAAGCAAATTGAAGAAAACTTCACATGCAACACAATCAAGGCAACACACACGGAAAAGAGAAGCACAAATCACGGCACCTCCACATCTCACAGCTGGAATTCCACTCACATGCACATGCAAGTCTCCCACTCATATAACTCACGGACAGCACCTATAAAACAAGGGGGAAGTGAGTTTGAAGTGGTTACTGAGTGAGTTTTTAAGTTTATTTCCTAGTTTGAGTTTTCAATTCCACTTACTTGTTGTAGTTTTCAATTCTATTTACTTGTTGTAGTTTTCAATTGTATTACCTAGTTAGTTTTCAAGTTATTACCTTTGTAGTTTTCAAGTTATTACCTTTGTAGTTTTCAAGTTTATTACCGAGTTGAGTTTTCAATTTTATCACCTTGTTGAGTTTTAAAGTTTATTACCTTGTTATAGTTTCAATTTTATTTCTTTAATTTAGTTTGTATTATTTCTTCGAGTTGATATTATAGACTTTTTATTTTTGTTACATTCTAAAGTTTATTTATATTTTCTTAGTTTTTGATATGGTTCCACTTAGATTTATTTTTGTTACTAAAAATATCATGTGTAACTAATTACTAAAGCTTGGGTTGTGGAATGAGATTTAATTTATTTTAGATTCTAGTTTGATGCAATATATTATTGTTTAATGTTGATTTCACTAAATTACTAGTCGGATTCAAATGGAAAATAGATTGCGGCTCTTACTCTTGTTTTGTTGTTGACGTAAGGCACAACAAAAGCTTGAATTTATCAAGGCCTCTTTCGATTGATTATGAATATAAATTTGGCTAGTAAATTAGAGAATTTCTTGAGAAAATATTGCAAAAACTTGAGCTTAATTTTTTTATGATCCGAATATCAATTCCTTGACTGGATTGTTAATCGAGAAACTATCTAGAATCTGAGATAAAAAGAATCTCAAACCCAACCCAAGTGTTTGTTAATTTGCCTTTCTTTAGAAACTCTAAATTCAATTTCAATTTTTTTTTTTTGCATAGCAATTTAATTTTATTTTCATCTCACAGACTCGATTCATTTGTTCCTCACAAATCCTTTATACGCTTTGATAACCCATTGTCCCTGTGGAATACGATCCTGGACTTATACTTGATACAACTTGACACTTCTGCACTTGGAAGCACATTCTAAACTGAGTCAGCTTGTGCACATGGTTTGATCTTGACTTTTTTGCTATTTTAAGAGCCCTCATAACGATACATTATCTTAAGTCAAGAACAAAGATTATTTTTTGTGGCCTTAAAATCATTGGAGTAAAGATCACATGAACATGCTATAACTAGATTGAGTACCAAATTACTGGTACTCAAAATTGTCTTTCCATCTTATAATATTCCAATTGTCTTTTGGAACTCTAAATTAACCTAGAAAAAAAAATAGACGTTTTGGGAGGTCTAGATTGAGTACCAAATTACTGGGTGGACTAATGTGTACATCAAGCTCACGAATGAAACACACTTGGATCCTTTTGGAATCGTGTCAAATTTCCTCATCATTTTCACATTAAATAAACTTACAATATTATTACATCAAATGAAACGAAATGATCTTGTCTCTCTCAATATATACAGAGATCAGTACGTGCTTAGCAACCTGTTGAATCCAAGGTTTTAAGTTTCGTGTAATTATATCTACACATTGATTTTGATGATAACAAATAAATTCAAAAAATAAAGAAGTCTCAACCTCAAGTTATCTACACAATGGAGTCAAGCACATCAAGGAACCAAGTATGAGCAAGAAGGGAATAAGTTCACATTAAAACTCATAAAGTAATGTTATAAATCTCTTAAGAATTCGAAACTATGATTAAGGCTCAAAATTAATATTTTATCATAAAGTATTAAAATACATTTTCCACATGTGCATGAATATTTTGAAAATTAAATTTGAGAATTTTGAAAGATAATAGATTGTCATCTTTCACATGTGCATGACATGATTAAATGTTTAAATTTTGAAAATATTAAAGATGATTGATTGTCATCTTTCACATGTGCCTGCTTTATTTGAGTATTTTCAAAAGTGATTAATGCTCTTTTTAACTTATGCAAAAAGTAGATGATTTTGTTTGAAATTTTTGAAGATATCTTTCAAAAAGTTTTCCAAGAAAGATTCAGGTAAAAATGACACTTTAATTTGTTATAAATGCAGTAACCCTGGTCATATCAAGCCAGATTGCCTCTGCTAAAGAAAGATCAAAACAAGGGTGAGAAAGCAATGAAAGTTACATGGGATGATGATTCAAGTAGCTCAGATAGTGAAGCAAGTAATGAAGAATCAGCAAATTTCTGGCTTATGGCTAAAGATGACATTGAGGTATGCATGAAGTCCTCCACAAGAAAAAAACAAATAGTTTTTAAATAGTGGATGTTCAAGACACAGGACAGGAGATAAGACTAAGTTCTTTGATCTTAGATCTAAAGAAGAATGACACTTGACATTTGGAGACAACTCGAAAGGGAAGATCGTGGGAATAGGTAAAATTGATAATGAATCTTCTCTCATAATTAAATATGTTCTACTTGTTGAAGGTCTAAAACATAATCTTTTGAGCATAAGTCATTTATGTGATAAAGGATTTACAGTTACTTTCAAAATGGATAAGTGCATTATTTTGAATGATCATGATTGCAATGTTTTTTTTATTACTTTTAAAAGCAACAATGTTTATACAATCGATTTTGAAGAAATTATCTCACAAGATGCTATTTGTTTTTCAGCTCAAAATGAAACTAGTTGGCTATGGCATAGAAGACTAGGTCATGCCAACATGGAACTTATTTCCAAACTTTCAAAAAATGATCTTGTGAGAGGTTTACCAAAGGCAAATTTTTTTAAAAACAAAATTTGTGATGCATGCCAATTTGGTAAACAAACAAAAACTTCTTTTAAGACCAAGAAACATATTTCCACTACTAGACCACTGCAACTGATACACATAGATCTTTTTGGACCAAATAGAGTTGCAAGTCTAGGAGGAAAATATTATGCATTTGTTATTGTTGATTATTTCTCTAGATATGCTTGAGTCATCTTTCTTACTCATATAGATGAGGCACATAATGCCTTTACCAAGTTATGCAAGAAAATAAAAAATGAAAAGGGCTATACTATTTCCAGTATCCGAAGTGATAGGGAAAAAGAGTTTGTTAATAAAAATATTGAAACATTTTGTAATAAAAATGGTTTTGTGAATAATTTTTCTGCTCCTCGAACTCCTCAACAAAATGGGGTAGTAAAAAGAAAAAATAGATCTTTTCAAGAGATGGCAAGAACAATACTCAATGAGAATAACTTGCCTAGTTACTTTTGGGTCGAAGCAGTAAGTACTGCATGTTATATTATAAATAGAGTTATGCTAAGGTCTAAACTAGATAAAACCCCCTATGAGCTTTGGAATGAGAAAAAGCCCAACATTTATTACTTTCATGTATTTGGATGTAAATGTTTTTTTTTTGAATGACAGGAATAATTTAGGCAAGTTTGATGCAAAATCTGATGAAGGTATCTTTCTCGGGTATTCTACTAATATTAAAGCTTATAGAGTATTCAATAAAAAGATTTTGACTGTACAAGAATCTATGCATGTAGTATTTGATGAATCTAATTCTCCACCCTCCAAGAAATCCGTCGATAAAGAAACAGGAGGTATAAATAACACAGAAAGTCTCAATCTCAACAAAGAGAACACAATAAAGGAAGTTTAACATGGAGACATCAGGAAAGATCATCAAAATGTAATACAAGATGTAACCAAACAGTAAAAATTCGTGAAAGATCATCCAGTGGAACAAATTCTAGGAGAACCTTTACAAGGTGTAAGTACTCGGTCATCTCTTAGAAATATTTGCAATCATACTGCTTTTCTATCTCAGATTGAACCTAAAAATATTGATAAAGCACTTCTCGATGAATCTTGCATTCTAGCTATGCAAGAAGAGCTAAATCAATTTGAAAGAAATGATGATTGGACACTTGTTCCTAGACCCAAAAATCATACTATTATTGGAACAAAATGGGTTTTTAGAAACAGGAAAGATGAGTCCGGAGTCATTACTAGAAATAAGGCTCAACTTGTAGCCCAAGCTTTCAATCAAGAAAAATGAATCGATTATGATGAGACATATGCACCAGTCGCAAGATTAGAAGCTATTCGAATGTTACTTGCATATGTTTGTTATAAAGATTTCAAACATTTTCAAATGGATGTTAAAAGTGCTTTCTTAAATGGTTTTATAAATGAAGAGGTATATGTTGAGTAACCTCTAGGTTTTGAAAATCATATTTCTCCAAATTATGTTTTCAAACTCACAAAAGCACTATATGGACTCAAACAAACTCCTAGAGCTTGGTACGAGAGATTCATTGATTTCTTGATTGAAAAAGGTTTTTCAAGAGGAAAACTCGACACAACTCTTTTTATTAAACATGAAAATGATGATATTCTTTTGATTCAAATTTATGTTGATATAATATTCAGTACTAATAATGAAAATATGTGCCAAGTTTTTCCTAAGACAATGCTGGAAGAATTTGAAATGACATGATGGGAGAACTTACATTCTTTCTCTGATTGCAAATTAAGCAAATAAAAAGTGAAACATTCATCAATCAATCAAAATATATTAAGGAATTACTTAAATTGTTTGGGATGGAATGTGCTAAGGAAATTGGAACACCAATGAGCCCATCTACTAAATTTGATAAAGATGAAACCAGTAAACCAGTTGACTTGAAGGTATATCGAGGTATGATTGATAACTTATTATATTTGACAACCAGTAGACTAGATATAATGTTTAGTGTGTGCTTATGTGCACGCTTTCAATAATCTCCAAAATAATCTCATTTAATTGCAGTTAAGCGCATTCTTAGACATCTTAGTGGTACAATTGACTTAGGATTATGGTATCCTAAGCACACATTTTTCGATTTAATCAGCTACATAGATGTAGATTATGCTGGTTGCAAAATTCATCGAAAAAACACTAGTGGAGCATGTCATTTCTTAGGTCATGCACTAGTTTCCTGATTTAGTAAAAAACAAAATTTTGTTGCATTATCTACTGTTGAGACAGAATATGTTGCTGCGAGAAGTTGTTGTGCTCAAGTTCTTTACATGAAGCAACAACTTGAAGTTTTTAAACTTATATATAATCACATTCCAATCAAATATGATAATACAAGTATTATAAATCTTTCAAAGAACTTAATACAGCATTCTAGAACTAAGCATATTAAAATAAGGTATCATTTTTTTCGAAATCATGTGCAGAAAGGCGATATAGTACTAGAGTTCACAAACACACAAGATCAGTTAGTAGATATTTTCACAAAACCTTTACCAGAAGATATATTATGTATGATTAAAAGAGAAATATGTATGATGCATACTATGAATATCTCTAAAAAGATAGACCAGAGTCCATAAAAATAGAGAGAGATTTTTTAAATATTTTTACATAAACTTGAGATTCTTAGTCTTATGTTTCATTCTATTCATACAATATCATGACATCCTTATCCATGGGAACTGGCAAGCAGAATGAAGAATCTAATAGAGATTTCAACTGTTTATTTTTCTGCCGAATGATTCCTTCCCTTGTGTGAGACTCTTGAACAATTCGCTTGATGGGCCCCAAGATGGACCAAGTTTTAAAGATCCTTTGCAAGTTTCAGATGGGACAATTACAAGATCAAAAACTAGGAAGATCAAGGAAGCTAGGATAGGTGAAATCCATTTGAGATGTATTTAGCAAGAGCCCAACATTCAAGATGGGCTTGAGAAGAGGAGATCCAGTTTTCATCCATGTCATACGCTATGGAAGATACGACTTGGGCCTATTGTTATTAAGGCCATTAACTTATTTATTTCATTAAAATGGTTTATTTTATTAGTCATAAGAATTAATTTAGAATAATTAGACTTGGGAGAGGTCGAGCCCACACGTATATCTTATTTCTTATGAACTAAGATTTTTAAGAAGGTCTTGTATTTTGGCCAAGGGATTATTTGGAAAGTATTATATTATTTGAACTAGGATTTTATATTATTATCTTATTTCATGCTACAGTACCGGTTCTTAAGACGGGTTCTTCATCGGGTCTAGATTTTAATATAATCTAGGTTCTTAAAACGAGATCTCAACGAGTCTAGATTCTCCATTCATAGACTTGAGTTTGGCTTTCTTAAGTTTGTTTTTCCGATATTATTGTTGGGTCTCAAAGCGAGTCGATTGGGGTTTATATCATCGCTGAAGTACAATAATTTGTTCTTTAAGCTTTTCAACCTCATGGTTTCTGGCTTGTAGCCGCTGGAAAAAAGCAACTATAGAGGAGTTGTAGCGAGTCCCGAGACTCATCAAGTCGTAGATAGCATCGGAATCTGACTTATTAGTCAAATTATTATTTTCTTGCTGCAACATGACACCAATGGCAGCTGTAGAAAGGACAGGAGATTGAGGTGTAGAATACCTCATGGATAGATCTAGAGAAATGTTAGAAAAATGAGTCATTGAGAAAAGAATTGAAAGTTTAAAGCGAGCATGTTGAATGAATGCAGATGAGTTATAGAGATGGGAATAAGATTTGATGCGAATTAGACGAACTTTAAGACTGATTTTATAGGGTATCAGATGAGTGAAAATGATCTTTTTTTTTAGAAACTCAGAACCCTCAATCTTGTTTGTCAACAGCATTAGACGATTGTTCAAATATCCAGCCACATATGTCGGGTCATGGGCGACTCCAATTTTTCAACTATCTACATTTTCTACTAACACGCCATTTTTTTCAATCCATTTACTTGTTGTGGATCCTTTTTAATGATGCCAAAATGGGGAGAAATTTTAGACTAGAATATTAACATTGTTTGAATTGCTAAACTTGTTATATATGCTTGAAATTATATTTATACTTTTACTTGAAAAACTAACGCACATTCTCAGGAGGAGCTTAAGTATTAATACAGGCTTCAAGATCTACCAAGTATTTGTCATCATAAAAAAGGGGGAGATTGTTGAACCTAAGATTTCAAGTTTCGTGTAATTATATCTACACATTGATTTTGATGATAACAAATGAATTCAAAGAATAAAGGAGTCTCAACCTCAAGTTGTCTACACAATAGAGTCAAGCACATCAAGGAACCAAGCATGAGCAAGAAGGGAACAAGTTCACATTAAAACTCATAGAGTAATGTCGTAAATCTCTTAAAAATCTGAAATTAGGATTAAGGGTCAAAATTAATATTTTATCATAAGGCATTAAAATTCATTTTCCACATGTGCATGAATATTTTGAAAATTAAATTTGAAAATTTTGAAAAATGATTGATTGTCATCTTTCACATGTGCATGACATAATTAAAGGTTTGAATTTAAAAAAAATATTAAAGATCATTGATTGTTATCATTCACATGTACATGCTTTATTTGAATATTTTCAAAAGTGATTGATGTTTTTTTTTACTTATGCAAAAAGTAGATGATTTTGTTTAAAAATTTTGAAAATATTAAAGATGATTGATTGTCATCTTTCATATGTGCATGCTTTATTTGAATATTTTCAAAAGTGATTGATGTTCTTTTTGACTTATGCAACAGGTAGATGATTTTGTTTGAAAATTTTGAAAAGTAAACTGTACTCCTTTTGTCATATGTCAAGAGTAAAAAGATTAGGTTTGAAATTTTTAAAAAGTGAATGATGTTGTGTTTGACATGTGAATCTTTTTAAATTTAAATATGAAGTCTCATATGCCTATAAATAGATCATTTGACAGCTTCAAATTTACAACACCAAGAGTATACAACATTCATTCAAAGCTTTCATTCTCTCTTCTCGAAGCATTGAGGCTTAAACTTTGTTCATTTTGAGAGAGATAAAGTTTGCGTTGTATTGTTTTTATTTCACTCATTGATGAGTGTTTTCTGATAATCTACCCTTTATTAGCTCTTGTATCAGTAAAAGGGTGTATATAACCCTTGTTCATGTAGAAAGTGTTCTACACAGGGAATAGTTGAATCACCACGTGTAAGGTGATTGCAAGTGTAGAGGGTCTTTTACACGGATCCTTTGTAGCGGTGTTGTTCAAAGGTGTAATAGGTTTCTATCTCTACCTGAAGGAGGTTGAATAGTGAATTTGAGAATTCTCAAGGGGTTGCTTGAGGTAAGGACGTAGGTAGTGGGGCCAAACCTCGTTAACATACTGAGTTTGCTTCTCTCTTACCCTTACTCTTTATATTTATTGTTGTTTTGTATTTTATTTATATTTTATATTGTGTATTTGATTTATAATTGTTAATTTTTTAAATATAACCTAATTCACCCCCCCTTCTGTGTTAGTCATCTAGGCAACACAACCATATACCAAATTCCAATTATGCAATAACTAAATATATGGGCAGCTTGATCAGGTTTCTTTACTTGGGTATCTTGTACCCTACACCCTAAAACAATGTTGCCTCAAATTTGCCAGTCAAGCAGTTCCGAAACTAGTCTCTTCAACCTGTTGTAGAAGCCATTCATTTATGTCAATGGTAGTTCTTTGCTTACACTTGTGAGATCTCAAAAGCCTAGACTTCTTGGGGCTCAAAATACTATGATTGTGCGCATTTTCAGCAATGGTCAAAAGCCATATGCCATTCTTGTTCAAGGTTGCATTTATCTTCGCCTTATAATCCGTTTTAGTTGTTAGTCGTGGCCTCAAGATATTACTGTGGCTACGTTGGTACTTGCTGCCACTAGCACAACCAATTGTCACATACATAGCTCACCCATCATCATCTTTCTTCATCCTCTGTGTCCTTACACCAAAACACTCTTGCTCTACATATCACTTATAATAGACAGTAAGCTCTTTCTCACTCGCAAATTCCATTTTGGATCTTGATGCTTGAACTCATACATCATCATCTAGGACAACAGTGGTACCCTCTGTCTCGCCCTTCATTTACATTGGATACAATTTCTAAAAATGCAAAGGTATGGATGGATTAGCATCAATTCAATATTAGCATCATTAAAGTAATTTTTAAAAATTGTAATACCGCGAGTAGCATGAAAACTTTGATTAGTCGTTTGTGATGTAATTCCAACATTTTGTTCAAATTCTGCACTAGTTGGCATAGTTGATGAGAGGGTCGTTTCTCGACTCAAGTCCCTCGGATTAGTCAATGAAGGGTAAGGCATGTTAAGGTGATGTCATCATAGGATGCTGCATTCAAGTAGGCTATAAGGAAAAAAATGGACATAGTTCAAAAAGATTTTGAACGTCAAGTACTCTAAATATACCTAGAGGGTCGTTTCAACACACCTCAAGTCCTCCAGATTACTCGATGGAGAGTAGGGCATATAAGGTGGCATCATAGGATGCTGCATTCAAGCACATTGTTAGAAAAAAAAAATAGTAGTACTAAAGAATTTGTTAAAAAATTAAAGTAAATATACCTGGAATGACTCTTCAACTAGCCTTAAGTCCTCCGGATTACTCAATAGAGGGCAGGGCATATAAGGTAGCATTAGCAAATGCTGCAACTAGGCACGTTATTAGAAAGAAATGGAACGACTTTAAACAAATTAACATGTCAATTTTTGGAAATTGATTAAAAAAATTAAAACAAATATACCTGTAATGAATCTTCAACTCACCTCAAGTCCTCAAATTACTCGACAGAGGGTATGGCAGATTTAATTCAAAATGATGTTGCAATTATGCAATTTGTTAGATTCAAAAGCACGTCAAACAAACTTTATTTAAAAAATAAAAGATATCAATTTGGTTACCCACATGGTAGATGTTTGGATTTCGATATGTATGTTGAGGCCTTATTAATGGTGGGTAATAGTTATGAGACCAACATACGACTGTGAAGTCAACATTGAAGGCCTTGGTGGTATTCCATCTTCCTCTTTCCCATCACACTAAAACTGAGAATATCAATGAGAGGACTAGTCCAGCTTACAATGGTTAATAATAGCAAACACTTGATGAGCATGAAGAGCACGATGTTAGACTATTGTATCTTATAAATTATTTATAAATTTTTGGCATAGTTGATCAACCATATATTCATGCGGTTAATTTATCATGTGTCATGCACAAGGAAGCGCACAGGAGCTATAAAATAAAATGGCTGTCGAGAGTTTATATATATGAGTATGATCATATCAGCTTAATTTAAGTGCTCTGTCGTAAAATAAAATTGCATGCACGCATATAGGTGGTGGCATCCAGATTTAGAGGGCATAAAATTAAGAAATTCAAAACTATTACCAAAAATTTATGGAACAATTTGGTCCTATGTCATAAAAGAAATGCACATGAATGAATGACTAGCCCTAGAAACCATCATGAATGATAACCATTGAGCCTAGGAGTACCAATGTTGTAGGCTGCATTGTACCAACAGCAAACAACGACGAAGAATAACAGCATCAGTTCTTACACTTCCTGAGTGGATGTCAAGAACTTGAAGAGCAATCTAAGAATGGTCGACCTAGCTACAACCATATTATAGTTGTAATGTGATATATTTCAAAGAAATCCTGCCGCCAAGGGGTGGAAGAAAAATATAAGACAATGGAAAATATGCATCATATCACAAACCAAAAAGAAAATCTATGGAGAAATTATAATTTGCATATGAAATGTGATCATGTGAAGGCAATGGGTTTAAATGAACTCCTATATATGTTACCATAATGTTGGAAGCTTCCAAAGACTATTTGTTTCGATTATGTGGCAGTAATGATTTGAATTAGGATTTGTGAAGATGCTGAGAAGGGTTCAAGTTTCTGGGGAGCAGTGCTGCAAGAGTTTTGGAAAATAAGCCATGGTAGAGGTGTGAAGGACCATGGCAATGCATCCTAGTTCCCACCACAACACAGTGAAGTGAGCCCTTCTCATCAACGTCACAATCTTAACAAAAAGTTATAAATTTTTAGTAGGTTCGATTCTTGGAAGTATATATTGTTATAAAGTTAAATAAATTATCAAATACTTCAGTGGGTTTTCCAAATCTAATACCACATACTACATGACTAGTGAAACTCTGAAGTCCTCGACAAACTGACAAACTTGCAAGCATCTTCATGCCCTAAGCCCCAAAATTTGAAATACCCATCTCACAAAATCTATAACACAAACAAACTTCCATGCCCTCCCTTCACCTTTCTCAGTACACAAGCAATACTCACTAATACGGAAGGAAAAATGAAGTGGAGTTACCTAAGAAGCAAAGCAAAGGGGCGGCAAAACAAATCTCACGAACTCATCAGCCACCAACTGGAGACCACAGGGGATTGGGCAGAGGGGGCCGAACGCGAGGCAGCATTGGGCAGAGGGAGGGGTGAATGCAGAACTGGATGAAAGAAAATTCAAAATGGCCTCCTGTCCTCAAAACGGGCATTTCAGCATGTAATGAAATAAAAAAATAAATAAATAAAAAAAGCCACATTAGGTGTGGGGTGTGAGGTGAATAGTGGCTGAAGTATAGAAAAACTCTTTTTTTAACCCAAATTCTCTTCTAATTTTTTATGGTATATCCAATATCCAAATAAAAGAAATTCTCTATGTCGAATTTCTTTTGGGCTTGACATTAAGTGTAATAAATTAATAATATATATATTAATAGTGTGGATACTATCAATGTTCAATAATTGACATGCATGTATATTTTATTACATCTAAACATGGATATTAGTCAGGCTGAACAAAAAGGCCGAACACCCAACCCGACCCGAAAATCCAAACAAACTAAACCAAAAACCCGACCCGTTTACAGTTAAAATCGAAAACAGGTATTACCCATTACCCGGTTTTAACCCATTATGATTTTCAGCCCCGTGTGGTAGCTAAGAGAGAGAGAGAGGGAGCAGACTGTTCTTCGTCATTTTCTCTTCCTTCGCCTTCGTCATTTGCTAAGAGAGAGAGAGTCTGTTGCTGGTGGTCCACGAGGGCAAGATATGATGCAAGTAACAGCAGAAGACGTATGGACCGTGGCTTTCCTGGTGATCAAAACGACCAACGTAAGCTCTAGGGATTTGTGGCCATCAATTTTCCCTTTTCTCTGTGTTTTTTTCGGCCCCTTTCTCGTTTAGCTTTTGGAAGAATGGGGTTGTCTAAAGTAGGGAAGAAAGATTCTAAAGCAGGGAAGAGAGATGTATGGGAAGATGGGTATTGAGAAGAGAAGGAAGCTGGAGGACGGCGTCGTTTCCTGGAGGCCACAGAAGAGGGCCCGAGAAGATTCCTCAACGAGGTACGACGTTGATTCCAGGAGGCAAAAGCAGGCCGGAGAAGACGCCATGACGAAGGAGGAGGTGGAGGAGTTCTCGCGATCTTGAGGTGAATACACGTGGTGGTTAGGTACTTCAAGCGTGCCGGTAAAGGTTAAACGGTAATCAGTTTGTGATTTGTGATTTGGAACCGGGTAATCGGTTAAACGGTAAGTTGTATGAATCATTTTCGGTTCGGGTCAGAATTTGCTACTTTCGGGTCGGGTCGATGTACTACCCTAGATATTAGCTTAAAACATTAAGTAATTATTTGGTTACAACGTACATTATTACAACGTACATAATTATTTATGAAATGTGTAATGGGTGATTTGTGACGCCCCCAAATCCCCATACACGGACACGGGTCACCATCCTATCGACGAGTGCCAAGTGTATGCAAGCGACAAATGTGCACGAAGAGACACGCAGAGGATAGCAAAGTCATATAACTAAGTACCAGAATTTTTTATAACTTAATACAAAGCTGTTCAAGTCATACATAATAAAATATTACAAACCACAAATAATGTTTCAAAACTAATTACAAGGCATAAATTCCAACTCAAAACTCCGGCGGAGCTGCATCCTAGGGCTCAGCCTCCTCTTCCTCGATCTCTGCACCAAAATCTACGGTACCAAAATGGTGCCGCAGGTAAGTAAGATCCAAATACCACTAGATAAAAAATATATTATAACTCAAACAATATGCATGAAAGAATGCAACGCACATGTCCCATAAAACAACATTTTTCCACGCACGCCAAAATCCCATTTGACCCAAAAGCATTTCCTTTAAACTTTTCCTTTCCATTATCCCAGATAATGGCCCAAAAACCAGACTCGCCATTTTCCTAGAAAATGGCCCATTAACCAAAACATCAGTGCACCGTAGGCGGGAATCGCAGGCGGGACTCTACCACCATCCCTGCTTACCACCATCCCTACGCGTCGTGCACCGTAGGCGGGAATCACAAGCGGGACTATACCACCATCCCTGCTTACCACCATCCCTACGCGTCGTGCACCGTAGGCGGGACTATACCACCATACCTACGCGTGCCTTTGACTCAAACCAGTCAATCCAATCGTTCACATATATCATAAATCAGTTCTCGCTTACAAGCCCAGTTTTCATTCACAACCACATGTACATGCATGCAATTATACGGAAACCCGGTTTTCCCTTTTTAAACATGAAAATGTGAGCACTATATAATGCAAACATCAAGGCACAAATATCTCAAACAAATATCACATCAACCAAACAACTCCGTCCTCAATCCATCCGACCCCCGAACTCATCGGACTCAGTCCGGAATCAACCAACCAACCAGATAATTTATTGTAAGAGCAAAATATATTTAAATCTAAAAGTAGAGTTTGGAAAATACTTACAGCGCTATAAGATATTTTTTGAAAGCTCGCGGCGTTGCAAACGGCGGAGAAAAAGCAACGTAACAGTGTATTTTACACTGTGGCCGTGGGTAATAAATTACCCACTTTCGAACGGGGACAAACCAAGGCACAGAATTAATAGGGAATGGCCTTGAGATATTTATAAAGCTAAAGGAAGTGAGCTTTGGCCGTGGGTGGCGGTGGAAGTGCAAAAAGGGGCTGATCGGAGTTGAGCTCGTGCGAGCTGCTTCGGCAACGGATCAGGGCCGAAATTAGGTAGGTTAGGACGGCAAGAGGTAGGGGAAGAAGCTGTGAAGAGATGGTGGCCGGAGGTGGTGCGACGGCGCTGAAAACGGTGAAAAACCGTGCGGCTTGGAGGAGCTCGTGGTGGCTAACAGTGGCTCGGATGAAGGTGAAACTTGGTGGGGATGTTCACCGGTGAGAGGGGAAGAAAACTGGGTGGGTGGTGTAGGTCACGCCGCCGGCGAGCGGCGGTTCTGGGCGGAGAAAGAAATCGACAACAGGGGAGAAAACAGTGCAGGGGCAGCAACTTCCAGGGGCTCGTGGCGGCTAACGGCTGGTCCGATGGCTCTGAAAATTGGTGGGGATGATCTCTGGTGGGAGGGGAAGAGAATGGCGGGGGTGGTGTACGACACCTCCACCGGACGGCGGAGAAAAGGCCAGTCGAAGGAGGGGCGGCGAGAAGGAGAAAAGAGAAGGGAGAGCACGAGGAGAGAGAGACCGAGCGGAAAAGAAGAAGAAAAAAGAAAGAAAAGAAAGAAAAATGAAGGAAAAGAAGAAAAGGAAAAGGAAAAGGGAAAAAGAAAAGAGAAAAGAAAAGAAATGAGGTCCACTGCTCACTCCGGAATCCAAAGACTGATCCGCCGAAAACGATTTTAAAAATCGTAAAACGATTAAAATAAATTAAACACATCATCAAATAAAATAAAAACTAATTAAAATACATTAATTTAAAATAAATAAACCAATATATTAATTAAATTAAAAACATTCTTTCAGTAAAAATATACGTAAAAGCAGGTCATCACATGATTTTAAAAATTAAAAAAAAAAAAGTTCAAAAAACCATATACATAATCCTGATGGGTCTGTTCAGGTCCAGACCATATTTTGAAAATCATGGATAGAGACCAATCGACCCAGAGGCCAAACCAAACCGAACTGACCGAAACTCCATGAAGATTATTTGGTCCACCCACCCGACCCAATTAAAATCCATAAGGATGAATTTTGATGTGATTGTACATGATGATTTCGAGATGCTAGCTAGGAAAGGTCTACCATGACGATAAGAATATCAAAAGCATTCTTGGACTCATAAAAGCCCATCAGAGAATTCATGAGGTCATCTAAACAAAGTTAAAAGATTGCTAGCTAGATGTCTCGCCATGGATAAGTTAATTCCAGAAGGTATCACGCCTATTTAGAGCCCACACATGACATGCATTCGACTGGAGAATTTCCCCTATCGTAAAGGACATGCATCTTATGGCTGCTGATCAAAGACATGATTAAATCATGGCAAGTTGAATAAATTCACAAAGCAAACTATCAATTTAATTGCTCATAATCTTACAAAATTGGCAACTTCCGACATCATTTTGTGGTAGCCAGCGTTGTCATTCCATCTTCAAACCACTTTGATCAACGGCTCTCCCCTTGTATCCTTGCTTTTTTGGAACTTTCTACCTTTTAGGTAGTTGAAGTCTAAAGATTATCTGAAGGTCTAGTTATGATATATCTTCAGATAAGTGTGAATGAAATTTGAAAGACATATGAATGCCGATAAAAACTGGTTTGAAAGATAACAAATGGGCTGAAAGTCTTAAACTTTATGTTGTCTGCAACAAAATCTGCAAGTCCATGAGAGTAATTAAACACGATCAAATGCTTGCCTGTGGTGGGTAGACAAGTCCATGGCGTGAAACAAATATTATCCCATAAAAGAGGGACAACATGAGTATAAAAGAAACAAAGTTTGGGGCCCAACAACAGAGTCAGAATCCCATATCCGTCAGCAACAACAACCCTTCCTTTAAGGGACATATTATGGGCCCATTTGTCCTTGTCAGACCAACAGCCATGCATCTTTCTGTGAGGTTATCTATTATCTGGGGACCCACTTTGACCATTGGCCTGGCTTGGTTAGTTTGAGGTTGTTCAGAACAATTTTTTAAGAAATTAATAGATCGAGTCATGAATCAGCTGTATGGGTTCACGACAGAAAGTAACAGTTAAAGAAATTTTTTTAACTGAATTTTCAAAAGGGCGTTAGAACTACTTGGGGCACTCTGATAAAACAAAGTAGAACTCAATCATGTATTAGAAGGTACTAATGACTTTACCTTTGGTGTTCTTCATGATCACTAAGTTCATTGGATAAGACAGTTGAAACCGAGTCATTAAAAAAGCCAGCATATTCATTAGGACAAAATCTCTAATAAATGAATGATATTGCCCTTGACCATTGGCAATTACTTGCCCGACAGGAGAGGAAAGGATTTATTAAATTTGCAGAAAGAAAATTTTTTTGAAAAAAAGAGGGTTGTTAACCTAATTTTCCTCTAATAAAACCAGAACATGTCACGAGCATTACTATTAATCATTCAAACCCAACAAGACCGCGCTTTAAATTGATGTTTTCCCACCGAGAATGCCGGGTTTATTGTTGTCATTTCTCCTGGAGATAGTCATATTCTACTTATAAAGACAACAACACGGAGGAAAAAGAAACTCATTTGAGATCTCACAGGATCAACACTACACTTTATTACTTTTAGAGGTTATTTGAATAGTTAGGTGAAATGAGATGATATGATTTTAGATGAAAGTTGAATAAAATATTATTAGAATATTATTTTTTAATATTATTATTATTTTGATATTTGACTTGATTATTATATTTTGTATGAAAATTTAAAAAAGTTATAATGATAAAAAGAAAGTTTCTCAATTCAAACGAGTTCTTATTCTTCTTTTGTATCTAGTCAATTACTGTTGAACCTTATATGACCACTGACCAGTACTGCATAATTTTGATGTAGCTGGAAGCTAGTTTAAAGAGGAGCTTGACATTTATATAAAGTTAATAATTAACTGCCTGCACCAATAATTTTCCAGCTTGGAGCTGATCATCATGCATGAAGTCTAGTACTTCTTCTGCAAAGTAAACCCTAAAGTTGGAGTACTAAAAAACAGTCTTCGGTCCTTATCCGCAACCAAAACAGACAGTCTTCACGAGGTTGACAGATTTTGTTTTATCTTCGTAACAGAAGACATCAGGAACAAGTGACGATCGATCTAGTGCTCTTAATTTCGATCATTTGTGCTTATTTTGCTTAGTACTGTTCATTCACTAATTACTAATTTTATGCGCATTAATTGGGCTCTTAACTTGTTTTCTAATGGCATATTTGGTTATATCCATTTTCAAAGTCTTGCAACTAAAAGATAAAATACTCATTACAGCATTAATAGAGAAGGCATACCAGACACGCATGACCAACAACAAAAAAAGAAATTATAAGGAAATCCTAGGTGTGTTCATATTCGTTTTTCTAAGAAACAAACAAAACCCACGAGTGGCAAATCCGGCCATACATATCTTGGAATTGATCATGTTTGGTATCATGATGGGATTCTGACTCAACGGATCATTGTAAACCCTAATAATTAATATTCTATGATCTGATCAGATGCATAGATCGATATAAAACACACAAACACATGCACATAGAGAGACCCATAAACATCTATACATTGCTTTGCTCAATTGGATTGCACTAAATAAACACACGCAACAATTCTCTCTCTCAGGATTAAGGTCAAGGAAACACTCAAGTTTCCAAGCTTTGTCATGAGCTAACGTTGGGAATTAAAAGACGAGTAGTGAAGCTGAAGAGAGGGCATAATGATGATAATTAAGTGACTGGCACAAGGTCGGTGGCTGAAGCCAACTGGCCGTTATCCCTGCATTACATTGGACACGATGATTAATGCACTCTGTAAATTTTAAAAATAAAAAATTCCCATTATCCCTTTTCTCTAACTGACACATTGGACACATGATAAGCCCCACTCTTGCTCATGCAACCACGTGAGGCGTACCATAAAGTCCAACATGCATTAAAAATAATAACACTACGTAGCAAGCTATATTATATATATATATATAATATGCTATAATTATCAAGCTGTTTAGTTATAATTACCAACTATTAACATAATTAGGACTTGCATTGTCCAGAATTCATTCCCAAGACTGCTGATGATCTGTAATCTGAACAGAAGCCTTCTTGATTCCTTCTCCTTTTGCCTTGCCACCGAAAGGAGAAGAAAAAGTAGCAATCCCAATGCCTTTTTCGTCTGTTTTTTGCCCCTTTTTCCCGATAACTACTAGGCACTTTGAAATTAAAGATAATTTGACTAAAGTTTATAACTCAACCAGATAGATTTCATATAAGAAGAAGATTAATACACACTGCTTTTGGCCGCAGACCTCTTCTTACTTTTCATAGATTTCATATATATTGTTCTTTGTGTTAGAAATTCAACATTGACATGCACATATATAAAGTGATTCCCTCATCAACAGTTATTAATTGATGCATGCCTGCTTTGCAAGGTGCGCGCGTAATACTAAATGATTAATAAATAAAAATGATAGTACTCAATTTAGGTGTCTATCTCTTTTCTAGTACTCTACAAAAAGGACGTACGTACCATATATAATTACTCCAACGTCGCATTAACTGATCTCACTCTTTATACTATATCCATGCAAAAGTTAGAATGGAAACAGTAATATTGTTGGTGTCAGAATTTATTGTACCTACAGGACCTCCTAAACCATTGGTTCGTATTCTTCTGGTTGGAAATTTAGCTATGAGAAGTGATAACTCCTTAAATGGCAGTAATTCACTACAACGAAACAGATTTTTTGGGATGAAAATTTTCGTCCCATATAATAGCAGTTTCATGGAAAAAAATGTTTTTGTACGAAAAAAATTCATCCCAATATATCTGTCCTAAAAGATTTTTGGGATGAAAAATTGAAATTCTTTGTCAAATCCATTCGAGAGTGTTCGAACTGATTTTTTTTTGTCCCTAATAGTCTTTTGAAATCCCAAAAAAATTGTTTTGTCCCTAATAGTCGTTTGAACGCCAACAATTTCATTCGAACTATTTTTTTTAGACAAAATTCTTTCATTCCTAATAATCATTCATAAGCCAAAAATTCCATTCGAACATATTTTTTGGGACAATTTATTTCGTCCCTAATAGTAGTTCAAAAGCCAAAAATTCCATTCGAATGGATTTTTTGGGACAAATTTTTTTTTTCTGCCCAATACGCATGTAAACAATAACAATACCATTTCAAAAATCGTTTTTCATTCAAATGAATTTTGTAGACAATATTCATTAATTACTTCTTCTTTTTTTACGTTCAAATGTAATTTCTTAATTCCATTCCATCGCTGACAATACTATCTTACTATAGAAAATTAAATAAAAAGCCCATTATCCCAATATTATTCAGCTAATAATCAATGGTGATATCACAGAATGTGACAGCATCAATGGACAGAGCTGCCTTATACGGTACTACAGTGCAAAGGACAGTCCTTGAATGCATAATTAATTTCAATCGACGTGAGCAAAGCCAAAGGAATTTAAAGGAGACGACTGTTTCCCATGTTCTGGGGGCACAACTTATTGCGTTCTCATGTTCTGCAGTGAACCTATTTTCTACTTCCGAAAATGAATGGCCACAAAATTCTCCCCCCCTAGCCTTATGATTGATGGCAGTACTCTTAAGTTTTATTTGTGTAACTAAATGAGATGAAATCAAATGAAATGTTTTAAATAATAATAAATAAAATAGTATTATAATATAATTTTGTAATATTAATTTTGTATTGGAATTTGAAAAAATAAAATTATTTATTATATTTTATATGGAAATTTGAAAAAGTTGTAATGATGAGATGAGATGAATTTTTTTATTTTGTGTAATCAATCCGGACATAAATGCATGGCACAATCCAAGTCAAATACGTAGCACCGTTCATGGGATTGGAAATATGATCATGACTATAATTTTCACATGGAATATTGAGGTCATGGTTAGCATATATATATTAATGATCCATTAGTTTTGTCAACCACCTCAAGCAGTGAAAATTTTAATATGAGTTAATATTTGGGTACGCTACTTTCACGTACAAACCACAATAAATCACGTCTCCAAACAAGAAATTATTTCATGTGGTAAAACATATCATGTATTTTCTAGTTGCGTCTAAGGTCATGTTTAGTACATATATAATATGCTTATCATCGTATCATTGAGGATTTCTTCTCTATATATTTAGGAAGTCCTTTATATATAATACATAATCAACCTCGTTAACTATATGGCATATAATAAATGACTTGTAGACTTAGGATCATGAACCTCAAAGACATGATTTTCACCTCACATTCATGTTTATATTTGAGTCATGGTTAGGAATAGGATATTGCCCATTCAGTGCTGTATGAATAGGATATATGAGGATCGACTGATAAGGAATTGGAGAGGAGTGGCTGCTTTAGTGTGAAAAAGTGCTTACATCTTGTTCAAGAGTACTATAGGTACCATAAGAGCATAGGGGGAGAGTTCTACAACAAACAGACAGAAACAAGTTTGGAAAGTCATCTAGAAACTACAGATTCCCCATAAAGTTAAATTATTTGCTTGGAGGGCATACTTAGATGGGTTAACTACTAAACAAATCTGAAAAATTAATAAATAAATAAATAAAAGTAGTAGAAGATAACTTATGTCAACTTTGCTCATCAGGGATCGGGACTTCTTTACAAGCTCTTTATCTATGTCCATTGCTAAGGACTATGTGGCAAAAGTAGTTCCTGGGTCTAAAAATAGAAAACACAGCATTACAGTTTTTGGATGTGGTGATTCACGTGTAGGAGTGCAATAGTAAGGAAGAATTCAAGGTCTTTCTAATGACTGTATGGGCCTGTTGGAGGAGAATGAACTCATGGCTTTTTGAAGGGGAACAAAGGAATGTTGAAAAATGGATAAATAATGTTCTCTTCATTATTCTTTCAAGAAAATAAAAAGTCTCAGTCCATGTAGTTTCAAAAAGCAACTTCATTCGCAGCCACCGCCTGAAGGTACAATCAAGCTCAATGTGGATGGAGCAACTTTTCATGAAGAAAATAGTGCTGGTGTGGGCATAATTCTAAGAGATAGTGAAGGCAAAGTTTTGATGTCAGTTAGCAAGAAAGAACAGGCTGTGATCGATCCAATGGCAATCCAGATCATTGCAATTATGAGAGGATTAAAGTTCTGTATTCATTTAGATTTTTAAGCACTAGTATTGAGAGTGACTCTCTTCTCTTAGTTAAAGATATTACAAATTCTGAAGCTTCAAGCTCGATTCTTGGCAACATAGTAACTGATATCAAGCAACTCATGAGAATGATACCAAATTGTTCAATCTCTCACATTAACAGGGAAGGCAACCAAGCTACACACAAGCTAGCAAGATTTGCTAGAAATGTAGAAAATACAAATCATGTAAGGTGGGACTTAGGTCCAAGTTGTATTCAACAAGTCCCATAGACTGATTTGCATTTGTAATTTGGTTTGATCACTAATGAAAGTTTTCCTATTAAATAAATAAATAAAGATCAAAATACTTCATATTTTATGCTAAATAGATATTGCCCATTTTTTACTTAAAATGGAAATTGGAATGTAGACTCGAGATAATTTCATCGAAACACTTTTGATATTTCCTTTGAATGGAAAAAGCAAGAAAAAAAAAAGAGCTGAAACAAAATTTTGAAAGATCATGTATGTATTATATCTCATTCAAAGATATCATTAAAAAACCAACATTAAAACATCAGATAAATTCTTACTAAAGCTCAACTGGTTTAAAACATTCAATTTGCTTTGGTAGTACTCTTATTTCATATGAGAAATTTAATAGTATCTAACAACTTTTTCCCTGTTCAAAATGCATTTGCACGTTTATATGCAGGTACAATTAAAGTTAGACATTAAAATTTTAAGTTTCTATATAGACCCTGCTCACAATAATCCGATGTGGTGTAAAAGTCACTTTTATACCCTTTAATCTCCAATTTCCATGTAATCGTTCTACAATAAGGAAAAAAAAAAAAAACTAAAACACTCAAGATAATCTCTCACATTATAAAACCAACCCTAACTCTAAACCATTTTTCTACCACCACCACTAGCCACCTTCGGCCACTCATCTATCGAGTTGGTGACTACCACCTTGAGATGTGGCCTGAATTTTTAAAGTAAAAACATAAATCCAAAGCCTTAATTGTATATAAGATCACCTAGAACAACTACTTCGGCTATCACTACTCAAAGTGGCATCCTCCATCTTGAGAGACAACCGAATTAATCACCATCAATATGGCTATTGACTGGTGATGGCAGATACCATCAATTTACTTTTAAAAAAAAAAGTAAGCTTTGATTGCGTGTCGTTAAGTGTATTTTACTTATGATGGGAAATACCGACATGACAACTTTTGGTTGGAGTGAGTAAAAGCACCATAAGCACCATAATCCACATTTTCTTCCACAACTCTAAAACAAGTTCAGCAATGCCACATTCTATAGGTTGAACACAAAACTTCTTTGGATGGACCATTAGCTTTTATGAATTGAGCATTGACTTGTGTGAAGACTATCCCAAAATGAGGGTAGGAATCCTCTCATGCGAGCAAAATGCTGGCAACAAGAGGGCTGTTGAGCAAGCAATGTGCAACTGGAATGATAATAAGGTGAGTAACAAAATGTAGAGAGCTTGGTAGATGCAGGGCAGCACAGGTTAATGAAAGAAAGTTCATCTAACACCAGGCAAGCAAATGAAGTGTTAACCCTATAAGAAGCGAGCAACAAGTGAGCACAAACTCGATGCAAAGCTAGGAGCACTCCAAGATAACACAGAGGAGCTTAAAAGGCAGTAGGTGTCATCCCAAGGCCCATGCTCTATTAGGAATCACAGCTAAAGTACACCTAGGGAGATGGAATACCGACCTACAAGCCTTATCGTCTGACCTCAGAAGTATGGCCTAATGCCAAGTGGGAGACTCTCATAAGGAGAAAGACTACAGGATTGGTCCCAAGGCAAGTTGCAGAGACGTGCATACCTTATTCCATCAGTCATTCGGTCTCTACCATTTTTTAAGTCCAGATGAAAAATGGATGATCGAGATAAAAAGTCTATCATTTAAGTAAGACAGAGGTCAAAGGAAACATTAAATTCCTTTGTGAGTGTAATTAGTAATCTTGCCATATAAAAGGCAATGGACTATAGTCAACATTCCACTTTAGAGATCGTAAAGGACTTCCACACTTTTCCTCCTTTGTATTTGAAGGCTTCAAGGACATTAAGAGCTTAGAGTCTTCGCCAATCTAGGGATCGTCACTTTAGTGCAACCACTAGTATTTAGAATAATATCAAGGTAGGTTTACTCCTACTACCATACTATAAATGTGGGATAAATGTCTATGGGTATGTTAGGGATTTGCATATTTGACTTCTTATCCCTTTCTCTCATGAAAATGCGTGTTTTTCTCACTATATTTATTGACTACTTTGATGAGGTGATGTAAAGACAACGTAACTAAAAGTGATGTACTTCAATGTGCTATGTACTCATGGAATCGGGTTGAGGATTCCCGTACCATTTCTGAGCGACACGTTACCATGAGTTTCGTATAGGTAAAAAAGATTGCCGGTGATGATCAAGATGGAATGTTTCTGTATTTGCTTCACATGATAGCACTGGTAGAGATAGTCCTCATGTTGATCAGGTGTAGTATCCTTTGTAATGATTTGGTGGAGGTGTTCCACGTGTTGACCATGTAGAGAGATTCATGAATCTGATAAGTGGAGTGATTCCCCATTGATTTTTGGTGAATGTATCATGTATTGGCTAGGTAGAGAGATTCTTTGTGCCGAATGGGTGGAGTGATTCCCTGTGCCGAATGGGTGGAATGATTCTCCGCAGTTGGTAATCCTTATGGATGTATATGTGTTTTGCTCAAAAGATGATTTATTACTTGTCATACTTAGGGCTATAAATGAACTAGTCTATTCAATAGCCCACTTGATACTTGTTCGGCCAAATTCAAATTGATCTAAACTCGTGAAAGAAAAAAAAAACCTCGCCGATTACATATAAGTATATAGTTTGATTCAAAGCATGTTAGGATTTTAAAAAAATCGTTTTACACAAGTTTTGAAGTGGTAAAAACCAATTGGTTCAGAATAGTTTTTGGTTTGGTTTAGTTTGTGATTTTAGTTTTAGGGTCTTAATTCTAAGGTTATATTTTTGTAAATTTTATTTTTAAAACTTATTTCTATGGATAAAGAATGAGTTTTTCAAATGTTATGATTTAGATCTTTGTTGGAATGACTATGCACATGCAAAAGTTTGATTTTAAGCATGATATAGAGGCTCTCGAGTTTGATGTTGGTTTTTATGACATTTTTGTTATGACATGCTAGATTTGATACTTAGATCAAGTTAGAACTTGAATGTGAGGTACATGGTTGTATTATTTCTAAGGTTTGTTGTGTGAAAACCAAGGATCTAGTCACTTTTTTTCAAGTCCAAAAGCATTCATGCTCAGTTTCTAAGTTCTCATGCAAACCGATTGTTCTATATTGTATTTTATGATTTTTGGTTTATTATTCAAGCATTGTATCTCTTAGATTTAAATGATGAACGTGTCAGAAGTGTTATTTATTGAATTTTAGAGTCTTTAGAGTTGATATGAAAGTATTAAACCAAGAACATCAAGAGTTTGCTTTTATTTGACCTAACCTTGATGTTTTAATATTTTCTTTGATGGAATGAATTCAAGGTTTTGATAAGTGTATCATTTAGTGTCTTAGCATGATTTTAGAACTAAGGATATGATTTTTTAGAGTTTTCATATTCGGTTTAAGCATGTTAATTTGTTACATACCACGAATGTCATATCATAAGCATTATTAAGTATGTCATGAAAAAAATTTTAAGTTATGCTTGAGTTTTTTATTTTATCATGACCCCAAGTGCTAGGATAGGGAGTTACCCTAGTGGAACTCCTTTATCCACTCTAGAATATTTAAATTGGATGTGGAATCCCTAAGTTGATGAAGTACAGTTAATAGGTTTGGAATGAGACCTAAGTAACTGGTTTCCAGAGCAAAGTCAGGCACCCAACCCTGGTGGTGCCAAAATTACACATTTACAAATAAAAGTTATCATGACGTACTCATAGCTAATGCATGACATACTCATAGCTTATATGTGATGTAATGCGGTATTCGGTAGGAGCACATGGCCCTGGGGGAGTCGTGGGGCATCCATTTCTAAGTAAATAAACATGTATATGTAATAAGGTCTCATATTCACGCAAGTATGTCATGTTCAAGTCAAGTCATGTTATTTTAATGTCAATACATAATACTTTCAAGTCATGTCACGCATGTGCAAGTCCATGTCATGAAGCATATATGTCATATTTACTGTAATGCATATCTATTCATATTGTTGGTAGTTTAGAAGCTCTACTTGTTGAAATTTTGTAAATCTCACTTGGTAGTCCTAACTACCATTTCCTCCGAACTGGTAGATAATGTATCAAGGAATTGAAGATCAGGACGCAACCCACTGGACCAGGTTGAGAACGCCACAAAGGACACTCGAGGAGATGATGGAAATATATATATGTTGTCCAGATGACTAACACAAGAGGGGGGTAAATTAGGTTATATTTAAAAATTATAAATTATAAATCAAATACACAATATAAAATATAAATAAAATACGTGGGGTGAATTGGGTTGCAATCACCTTACACGTGGTGATTCAACTATTCTCTGTATAGAACACTTTCTACACGCACAAGGGTTATAAACACTATTTTACTGATATAAGATCTAATAGTGTGTAAATTATCAGATAACACTCCTCAATGAGTGAAATAAGAACAATACAATGCAAACTATGTCTCTCTCAAAATGAACAAGGATTAAGACTCAATACTTAGATAAAAGAGAATGAAAACTTTGAATGAATGTCATATGCTCTTGGTATTATGAATTTGAAGCTCTCAAATGATCTATTTATAGGCATATGAGACTTCATATTCAAATTTAAAAAGATTCACATGTCAAAAACAGCATCATTCACCTTTTAAAAAATTCAAATAAAAGTTTATTCTTTTTCAATTTATCAAAGACAACATTATTCACTTTTTCAAATATTCGAATAAAAGTTTCTTCTTTTTCAATTTGTCAAAGACAACATCATTCACTTTTCAAAAATTTCAAACCTAATATTTTTACTTTTCACATTTGACAAAATAAATACTATTTACTTTTCAAAATTTTAAAACAAAATCATCTACATTTTGCATAGGTCAAAAAAAGCATCATTCACTTTTAAAAATATTCAAATAAAGAATGCACATGTGAAAGATGACAATCAATCTTTTTAATATTTTTAAAATTCAAACATTTAATCATGTCATGCACACGTGAAAAATGACAATCAACCATCTTTCAAAATTTTTAAATTTAATTTTCAAAATATTCATGCACATGTTGAATATATATTTTAATGTTTTATGATAAAATATTAATTTTAAGCCTTAATCATAATTTCAAATTTTTCAAAAGATGTACAAAACTACTCTATGAACTTTAATGTGAGATTGTTTTATTCTTGCTCATGCTCAGTTCCTTGATATGCTTGACTCTGTTGTGTAGACAAGTTAAGCTTGAGACTCATGTATTCTTTGAATTCGTTTGTTATCATCAAAATCCATATATAGATATATTATTACACGAAATTTAAAACTTTGAGTTTAATAATATATATATATATATATATATATATATATATATATATCTCACAAGATGTCAAGTTGTTAATAACGCAGATTGTTTTTTAATTAATTGAGTATGAATGTTTGACGTCCATTCCATAGTGGTGATCATATATTGTCAACGAACATGAGAAACTTGCCGGTAACCTCAATTGTAGTCTGACCATGAAGAATCAAGTAAAGCTATGTTCATATAAATGGCTGGTATTCATTAATCCATAATACATGATGCGTGTCCCAAGAAATCAAAACTAAGAACCAAAGTTATATCATCGGAGAAATCAATGATTGCAAAAGGTACAACTTACTTGAGTTATCACTGTGTCTGCTGTGACGTGCCTTTTAGTGGGTACCATTTTGCCAAATATAACGTCAACAAACCATGTTTCAAGGCCAAGGCTCACATGCAAGATTCTTAAAACCATGAAGCTTTTTTCAACTTCCGTGCAGAACTTTGCTTCTACTTTCCTTTCGATTTTTACTTTTTATTTACTGGTCTGGATGGTTGAGGGACGTTTGTCTTCTGATGTTGAAATACACCGAATTAGAGACCATCCCAAAAAAATAAAATAACGTGACATGCAACATAATTCCCTGACTCGATGGGAATTAAGACGTCGTCGGTGGTCACATTTGTTCCAGATTACAAGAAATTGTTTTGTCAAAAAGTTGACAAGCATGACTAGACCCTCCTATCTACGTACGCCATGAATGATCATTATGGTACAGTTCTTTTTGACTCTACTTTTATAGATGTTTTACCGCCAATTTTCTCGCTGTGTTTTCTTTTTATTTTTTTGGATACTGCGAAAACCTAGCGAATTAGTTCAAGTTCATCGAACGTCAACATGACCACCTTTGCAATTATAATGTCTACTGCAAAAGTGATTTTTTTTTACTTAGATCGCAAGGGTAATTCCGGACTCGATATGATATGTTGATCAAATGGCCGCCAAGCCTCCTGGAGAGAGGAAATGCAAACTTTGAATACTTTATCCAATGTTTTCTTTTGATTCCTGGCCTACCTTTTCTTCTCTCCTCAATGTATAAGTTTTATATAAATGCAGGCCGGAACTGCATGCATGAAAAGGGAAAATAAATTAGATTAATGGGTACGTAAAAAAAAAAAATATATATATATATATATATATATATATATATATATATATATATATATATAATGCAAATGACGGCAGCTAAAGGGCATGAAACTTTGCAATTTGAACCCTTAGAATGATAGCCGGCCACTAGCAAGTCACATGGAGATCAGAAGATCAATGCATGCATAATCTTGGTCAAGAAAGCAGCATTAATTAATATATACTGCTTATACTTTTGAATGACGGTGTAAAAAGGCGAAAGCTCTTTAGAAAAAAGAAATGAAGAAAAAATTAATGAAACTAGCAGCTAATCAACGTACTCCCTTGATCGATGGACATCGATAAAGTTCGGCGGGCGATTTGTCTGACCGATATTGTTAGATAGTGGTGATGTGTAATATTTCAAATATGTGGTTTTGAACATGCATGACTTTTCTTCCAAAGTATTTTTAGGCAAAATGTCAATTTTTTTGGAACGTCGGCTCTTTCGGGACAAAATCATATATGTGTACATGAACCATTTGATCATTAAGCCCAGTGGTCAAATTACAGTACTACTACGTAATCATCATGTACGTACTATACATCTTGACAAAAGTGATCTTGAAATTAACAAATTAAGTTCCTCTTGATTAACAAATACACGGCATTGATTTGGCTCATGACTACATCTCCATTTATAAAATAATGAAAGAGATCATGTCTATAAGATTGAGGATTTGGAATCAATGTAAGTATGAGGCGTCCTAAGATCAGTAAATGAAAAGAATATTATCATAGCTAGACCACATGATATCCTTTGCATGGTTTTAATGAATAAAACTTCACGTAATTAATTATAGGGATCGAGCAAAGCTGTTTCTAAGCTTACTAGACGTGCATGATGATCATGATCATCGTCAGCTGGTTGTATATTTATATTAACTTCATCTCAAAAGTTGAAATAATGAGTTTGGCCAAAGGTGCAAAGATGTTTCTAATAATAACGACAAAACGTGATATTATGGGTTAGTAAATGTTTCTTGAGTGGAGTGAGAAAATGGCAACAATCAAAGACAAGCTCTGTGAAGGCCTTATCATAATTTAGAAGCATGCATGGATAGTGGGTTGAAAGAAGAGGATCAGTTATATCTGAGTAGGAATCCCACCATCATAAAGTGGAACGGGAACCCAATCGTCTTATATCTTCAAGGTCATGAAACCTTTTTTAGGGGATTTCCAAAAATTAAGGTATTTTCATCTCCTATAAAGACAAAGAAAAGGTATAAACATCCCATTTTTTCCCCCTCCAATTTGAATTGTAATGATGAGTATATAAATAATTTGATAGTGTGTTAAGCGAGCGCAACCCATATTTGACCAATTCTTTTCTTTTGATCTCTTTCTAGCCTATACTAGTAGTACTAATCATCATCTAATGCTTAGCATAATTGATAACTAATTACCATTTTGTAAACACAAATTAACAACTAAAGATAGCAACAACATGAACAATGTTTCTGTTTCTTTCTCTTTCCTTTTGTTTTATTTTACCTAAAAGGTTCGGACCATTGTTTTAGTTTCTCCAATCCAGCGTACTTGAAGCATGATAATAAAAACTTTATTATTTAAAAGTTATCTCAATTCATCGCATCTTATCTCACTATTTAAACCAGCCGGCCTCAATCTTATTCTTGAAAAATCAATATTTACATTATTATACATCATGTAGGGCTTGATTTTGTTAATGGTACACTTGGTGGAAGCAAAAAAGGTCAATTTTATTACTTTGGGAGACTTTTGATTCTTACAACATCTCAAGACGTTGTTCATCTTAAAAGCCTGAAAGTTGGTGCTATATCTGCGTGGAAATAGGGCAAGTTGGCTAAAAGAGTACGTATGTACATATATGGACAAGCCAATTTGCTAGGTCTTTCACAAACGCGTCATCTTACTATTGGCCTCCCAGATAGACCCGTCAGAGAGAGCCAATCGTGGGACGATTTCCACAAACGATTTGTCAAGCAATTACTGGCCATGAGATGAAAAGGGTCTTCCAATATGAGGGCTACACGTGCCACCAATATGATTTTGTTGTCGAATATATAATACAGTCTGACAGTGGCACAGGCATATATGTCCATTTACATGCACCACCTTTGTGGGGGAATACGGTACACGTGTCAATCAAGGGACGCACCAACTCTCTTTTTTTTTTTCGATTTTCTTCTCTCTTTAATGCGTTTAATAATGCCAGTACCTATGTTGTTAGTTGTAACCATGATCTTTTAATGATCTCTGGTAAATTTTAGTGGCTCGGGAAATTTGTTCGTCTTTTCCAATGATAAAAAATGTGAAGATTTTGGGAAAAAAAGGACATGATAATCTAGAAAGTTATGGGGGTACGTAGGGGTGGTGGGGGAGAAAAATGAGGTGCATTGGGATGGGAATATAATAAAGGCAGAGGTCGGCTGGTGGTAGGACTAGAGATCGATCTTCCAAACCCTATCACAGACACAAACTGCTGCACTAAATTATAACATCGATCCCGCCCACCTTACCATGCATGATCGGCAACAACAGCTTGCTCATTCACTCACAGCTAACTGCATGCATGCTGGATTTTTTCATAAACAAAAGTATGGTACTGCTACTTCAGAAACTCGGATCAAAGATTTTGCCAATTATTGTTATAACTTATAAATTTTTTTAAAGGTCTAGATCTATTTCTCTTCTGCTTGAATTTCTTTTAAAGACTTTCGGGTTAATTTTCAAATTAGTACTTGGAATTTCATGTTTTTATCAATCAAGACCTAAGTTTTCAACTTTCACAAAATTGGTACGTACTTGGATTTGAAAAAAAAAAAAAAAAAACCCGCAATTAAGTACCTGATCTATCAGTCTCTTTAATTAAAACTAACCAGAGATTTCCATGAGGTAGCTTTAGTATGCCGCTACTTATCGGAATTTGATTGGATAACATGGCATACGTACTAATATTGTATGTGTACTCAGCCAATCGAAGATTGAAACGTGAGAATCCTCTGATCAAAGTGTACAGACAACCTTTCTAGCTAACTATATATATATATATAGATGTCTTGAGAAATGGCGAGCTAGGACTGAGGAACGGACGAATGAAACCGGCGCTGGTGCTGCAATATGTACGGTGGTCATCATGTGTGTGTACAAGACAGGCAAACAGATTGGGGACAGCACGGTTTAATTAGGTCCATACTGAAGAGTGTGAGAATGTGAGGAAATGGAGGGATTTTGTTCTTTTTGTATTAACAACAAACATGTTTCCTATTCCCACAACATAGTTGTCTACTAAAGGCCGGGATCGAGTGTCTTTCTGGGTACAATATAATATGGGTCGTCCGGCACTATACCACTTCCCCCCCTTATTATTATGTCAACTTAAAATTTAAAATTTAAACTAAAAGGTAGGCAAGCCTTATATTAATCTGCATAATTTACTCCTTTTATACTCATTCATTTCTATAAGACATTAAAACAAAATTCATGTGACTAATGTGTTTTTCATGTTCTAAAGTCAGAGGTTTAATCAATCCATAAAATGAGAATAGGTCAAAGCTATTCATTAGGAAAATGATACATGACAATCATGTTTTTAATAAGTGACATTTGTTTTAAAATAACTTATGTTAGATAAGGTTATTTCGAATTACCTCAAGTGAAAAGGAATTTTCACAAGTTCAGATCTTTGTTCGTCTTATTGCCCGCATCAAATTGTTATAATTATACATCTACGTCACTTTTGAGACTATTGGATCCGTCTTGATTACACACTTCAAAATCAATATCAGCTTAAGATTATTGCTCTAGAAAGTTGTAGAGAGAGGGAATATTTTTGTTTATACGTTCACTCACCTTTTATTTTTTTCACATACCCAAACTAACGTATGGAAATCTCTTACTTAAATAATCGCCTAATGAGGTGGGTAATTCCCTTCCCTACAAGTTAATGAACTTGTATTAATTTATAATTAGGTCATTCAATACGATAACTTAAACGGGAGCAGCCACACCCTCAAAAGGTGCATAAACATTAAAAAAAAAAATCTAGTTGCATGTAAGTGATCATTCCGCACACATATACATATACACATCTAATGAAATTGGTTAGAAAGTAGATTTTATTGAAAATAATGTTAATTTAAATTTTAAATATCAAAACATTAAAATTGGTATGCAAATTTATTTGTACGTAACAAAATTCTTTAAAAAAGGTAATGATCCGTACGTAATTCCGTAGACATCATCTGCATGCGTGCAAAGCATCTCTGTTCCATCGAGCACATACAAAACCAGCATATGCTCAACACACAGATGCGTATGGTAGGGGCTTCTTCATTGTTGTAATGCTGTCACTGAGTGAAAATCATAAATCAAAGATAATAATACTATACTCTTTAATTTATATTACTCAATTTGTCTCTTTAATTGGATGTAGTACTGTAATGTGATATTACATGACTTACTAAAAAAAAATTAAAAATATTAAAAATAGAAATATAAAATAGTAGAGAAAATTTAAAGTTTTAATCTTCTTCTTTTTAATATTTTCGAGCGTCATTTTATTTTAAATATATAGTTTTTAAAAGACATATATTAGCATTGCCCAATCAAAACCATGAGAAAGTTTCAAACTAATGGTAATATAAATATAAGCTATTCTCATTAAAAAACATAGCACAGAAACCTAGCTATGAATTAACACTTCGCACACATTATATTACAATCAAATCGGATGGGAGGTACAAGTCAACGCGAAAAGAATCGAAATTGTGCCCAATTACCACATGTTTTGATAGAGACACGACAACAGTGTACAGGCCCTCACAACTCATGGAAACAGTGATTAAACTGTAGTAGAATATTTTTTGCCTCTGCTCTTTGTTTATTTTAAAAGAATATATATTATATAAGAAAATTAATTTATACACTCAGATGATTAATATAATCTATCAGATTTACTATAAAAAAATTTATTATTTATAACGGATAATATGTAATGAAAATGGCTATTTGCGACCGAAACAAATTTATTTTAATAAAAAATAATCGTTTTTACTATAATAATTAATCATAATTAAACAATTTTTTTATAGTGATTATAAAATTCTATTTTTTGTGTGAAAGTTATATTAGATGTAAAACTGTTTTTTCTTTCTTCTCTATCCAATTTGGGATAGATAGACACTATCAAAATGGAATATTCTTGTAACCATAACGCGCCTAGTCAATTTGAAGAAACATTAATGAAGGGGTGTACAGTGAAATGTCAATTTTATGGTGCCCAGAAATTTGGTAGTCTTTCTTATTCATCGAAAGGGGAAAGACCCAAAAAGAGGAAAGTTTGGTAAGATTGCTTGTCATGGAGTGGGACTAGCCATATTCTTGCTGCCTTCCAAAATAAAGCACCAAATTCCCGACTCATACTTTCGTCTGATCTAATGTGAATACTTTGCCTAAACCACGATGCTTGTGAACAAAAATCTTGGCCAAAAAAACAAGAAAAAATTAGATTCCGTTTGGTTGTCAAACTCAATTGAGATCAACTCAATTCCATTTAATTTTAGGCTAAGTCTAACATCCAAAAACTCAACTCTCTCTTCTTAACTTAAAATTTCTTTGCACTAGGCACTGACAACATTTTTTATCAACTTAGCACATCTTTATAAGCGGGACTCACAACCTTTTTTAACTTCCCATAAATATCTGTAAACTTATATTAACATTTAAACACATATATACTTATCCTAAATGAACCCTACAAAATTCTTTCTACATAACTCTTAACTCACTATTATTAATAAAAAATTTAACTCAATTCAACGTCTAAATGTAACTTACATAATAAATAAAACCCACACAGTTCGACTCCAAGGTTTTCTTGTTCCATTATCGTACTCTTTTGTCTTGTTCATATGTAAATCACGAGAGTCCGTTTACTTGGTGTGAGAACACTTTTTGGTGCTTGTGTGCATATGTCAAATCTTGTATGAACGATTTCTTGGATCCGGGTGATCCAATTCGTTTGGAAAACAAAAAAACAAAAAAAGAAGAGTCAAGTTCTTAATCATCCAGTGACCAATAGGATACAGCTTCGAGCTTATAAAATCTAAAGCCTTCAATTTCAAGAAGAAAAATACACTAGTACTCTAGCTAGCATGAATATTCATACGAGACCGAGAGCTAGATTCCGTTGGTAATGCAATTTATATATCTTGAATGTGGAAAAGGTTTCCTAGCAAAACAAAATAGTACTTGGGACTCTCAATCTTTATGAGCTGGTTAATCAGAAAAGGGACCCGTTCCTTTCAAATACTCTCTCCTTTTCTAATAGTATCTACTCGGATGAGGTCTTCAAAAGAAAACCTGTACCCTGTGCGGCCACTGAGAATGGTTACTGGACAAGGGCGGGATTGGCTTCATCCACATAACATAGCTCGAAGCTAAAGGTTGATGTTGCTTTCTAAAATTAGGAGAACGAATCGGTGATCTCGGTCATCACTTACGATACCTTTGATGAGGAAGTTGTTCTAAGCAAGGGGATAAAATGTTAATTATATGCATTCCTAAAGAACTGAGAGGGCCGGCTTAGACTAAAAAAAATGTACAATATCAATTGAGCCCACATTGCAAAACTTGGTTAGAAATTAGCTTATGTGGGTGAAAGATACTACTTTGGAGGCGTGCCGTGAAATGCATGCAGTGACCTATAAGAAAAGGTACGTGCTGTTTATAGCATTAGGGATGGGCAATCGATACTTGTTTGGAAAGAAGTTGGTAATTCTATATGAGTAATGTTATGTACAGTTACTTTTGCATACTCCCTGTGTATTCTACTAATGTGATTCAATACATCAATTTTTTTTAATACACAACTAATTACATCAGTGAAATGCACAAAAGCGTACGCAAAAGTAATTGCACATAAAAAAATTTTATTCTTATATAAGTTTAGATAATTTCATTGGCAGATCCCAAGACACAAGCTCCATTCAAAGTGGTGGATTTCATCAGGCCTTTACCGAGATGATGGGATAATCAATCAATAACATCCTCAGAATCTATATCCCTCAAGAATGAGCTAAAGTGGAATATTCCTATAGAAACGCTTCTGATCGGTGCCACTTTTTTTCTCTAATTATCGGAGACCAATGAGGAGTGGCCAAGTAGGGGCATATGCAAAAGAACGGTTGAACGTGCAATAGGCTATCAACGCCCCCACTTTCTCTCTATTCTCATTCTCTCACGCAAAGGAAAAAGGCGATCTGAACGCCCTCTCCCCCCTTCTCTCTGCTCTCATTCTCTCGTGCAAAGGAAATTCTCTCACGCGAAGGATCTCCTTTCCCTCTCACACTCTGAAACTCTCTCACCCGAAAAAAATTCCTTCCCTTTCTCTCTCCTTCCCTCTCTCTACTCTCATTCTCTCTTGGTCTGAAATCTCTAACCTCTATAACCTCTCTCTCTCTCTCCTTCCCTTTCTCTCCCCTTCCTCTGCTCTCATTCTCTCTCAAGAAACCGATGTTGTGAATGTGGTGAAAAGGATTTCCGATTTCCCACTGTTGGCGCATATTTCATCTCTCCTATCTGCATACGTACACCGATTTCGCACACCGACAGTCTGAAATCATGGTATAATCTTATGTGCATGATCTATGTTAATTCATGATTCTTGTTAGTCTAGGTATTCAAACTCTGTTTTCTTCCATAAAAACAGAGGTGGATTTCATGGGAATGGATGGGCTGTAGCTCAATGCCTGGAGGCACTTCACATGGAGGGTGGTAGTGCGGAGTGATGTTACCTTGGCAAGCTCTATCTTCATCACCAAAAACAAAGGTGGAAGATACGGGAAGTGCCAGAGAATTTCACATGGAGGGTGGTTCTGGGCTAGGGTGAGGGTGGTGACATCTTGGACCTATCGACTTTTCTGGGTTGCCGGTGTAAATCCACGTTGGCTTCTGTAAGACTTAGGGTTGGGGTGATTTCAACGCAGCATCACGTGATGTAGGGGTGGAGTGGTTCGGCGCAGAACGTGGTGGAGGCTCGCATGAAAACACGAATAGTGTTGGGAGCATACGGAGTGGACTGACCAAAGTCCATCGTGAAGGAGGGACAAAGAGAAGTTTTTGTGAAGGAGAGGGAAGGAGAGAGCCAGAAGGGGTAGAGAAGCGTTCCTGGGTTAGGGATGATTTTTTCGTAGAGGGAAAGAGAGAAACAGAAGGAGAGAGAGTGGGGAGAGAGAGAGAGTTCTGAAAGGCCTCCCTCTACCTGTCGATCCCCTGCAGCACAGCTCTTGGATGTGAAATTGTAGCTCTTACGTGTCACTTGGCTATTGGACTTCGATAATTAGAATTGATAGGAAGCATTGGTTTAAAGATATTCTCATATTCCTAATAAAAGGTGGCCAGGGTGTCTCAATCAAATCGGCCTATCTTTTGGACCAAAAGAATTTGCAACTCCGACACCATGCATGGACCTCTCGAGACTAAAGAGTGGAAGGAACTCTAGTCTGCACATATACATGAACGTATATATACAATTGATGATTTAGAAGTCAACATGGGGAGTACTACCGGTCAAAACTTTCCTAACCACGTTCATTCATTGAACAAAAGAAGAAGATAGAAGATGCCAACTCTATCAACCTAGGCCTTGAACACTTGAGCATGGGAAGATCAATCCCACTAACCCATGGATACGCAACAGTTAGTTGCAAATCATATTACAAAATGAATCAGGATCATTCTAAACCCTACTTATTTTGTTAATATCTGTATATACCTCAATACCATCAATATAACAAGAAAAAAATAAATGATATTTATCGTAAAAAAATTACACAAATGTCGCACAATCACATAGAGGAGGAGCTCCCCCTACCCCCTTCTTCCCTCTCTTCCCCTCTCGTGGCTTAGAAATTATTCATGTAGAGTTGTTTTGCATTTTTCTCTTTCGAGATGGATAAAAATGACCAATCTACTACCTTCTAGTCACCCACAAGCTGCACACGATGGCACTATTTTTCTAGGCAGCCAATTTACAAGCCACTCATGTACCTCACGCACTGCTCATATTCTCGAGCCTCATATCTTCAATATCCACATCCTTCTATGGTTAGTGCATGGCCCCATACGTAAATATAGTTCCTCATGCTTCTCGAGACCATGATTAAGTCGACCATTGGTTCTTTCCCATTTTTTATTTTTACTAAAATTCGGAGTTGAAGTACTTCCCTATTTGTGGAAATAAGTTAATTAAAAGTTTGAACTATATATTAACGCCCATTTACCACTATCACCCTCATGGACCATTTGACAACTACTTGTGAAAACAGGACCAGCCATCGGAGTGAGAGACTAACAAATCTTTTTTTTAGAAGAGTGAGAAAGTTTAATTTCAATTCGGCATTGCGCAATAGATCTTGGCGCTGCACATTACAAGATAAACGGATTTAATTTTGCAATCAAAATAACTTTTTCAACAAAAACAAGTACATTTTCATCAAAAATAGTCATTTTGATTGTAAAAGCTCGTTTTCTTGTAAGTGCTCTAACTTACTAGTTGTCCTATCCAAGCATGAGGAGTACAAATCTTCTTCAATTGCAACAAATTATTCAAAATTGGTGCAGCCCTATCTACTACAACATCTCATTGCTACGTTGGAAATCTTGGCCAGGTATGCAAGTTTTCGTCGTAAATAGTCTTTTTAGTTGTAAAATTTTAGTCACAGAAATTCATTTTTCTTGTAAACACTCTAACTTACTGGTTGTACGTCCTATCCAAGCTTGAAGAGTACAAATCTTCTTCAATTGCAACAAATTATTCAAATTTGGTGCAGCCCTAGCTATCTACTGCAACATCTCATTCCTACGTTGGAAATCTTGGCCGGGCATGCAAGTCTCTTCAAGGATTACCAACAAAAACTACCTTCATAGTGATCAGTCTTCTCTTGGACCACGTAACAGTCTATTGCTCGACAGAACATGAGACACGGCTGCCTGCTTCATTTGTCCAAACGTACTCTCCTCCATATATTTTCTTTGACTACTTAGGCCGGTATGAAAATTTTGGGACGATTGTATGGGGGCACCAAGTATCCCACCTAATCTACCTTAAATTATTAAAATAAAATCATTTTTCCTATTGCTATCTGAACGTCTCTTATGTTTAGTAATTGAAAACTACTTCATTTTGTGCATAAATTGTGTTTTCTCTCTCAATTTTTTTGCGTGCACTTCTTTCTACGCTAGAATATTTTTCCCACAAAATAAAATTTAAGACTATATGGAAATAACATATATAAGAAAATCACCAAAAAAAAAAAAAAAAGTCACCCCAATAAATTGAAAGTAAGTTATAATTTTAATGTCAAATTTCAAGAATATTTTTTTTTAATAAATTGGAAGAGAGGGGGTCGAACCCATTATTTCTATTTTGGAGATAGGGATATTGTGCCATCAGGGCATAGGCCGTTGACAAAATATTTTACTTTTAATTGAATGAACCTTTCTTGTTCAAATATGAACACCTGATTGTTTTATACAAGAAAACTATTTAAATGGCAACTCTTTACTAAAATAAAAAAATATTAATAAAATCTATTTTCTAGCTAAAAGAATTTTGCCGGAACAAAAGGGGGAAAAGGAAAGAAATGAAGAAAAAAGGTGGAAAAATATTAAAAGACCAGTCATTCGGCCGTAAAGTTGTGGAGTTTAACAGGGTATGGATTTGCGCGTGCTAACGTGCACCTATACTACCGTTATATATATGCACTCCCTCTCGATCGGTCATGACGCACTCTCGAATTGTCAAACCGTGGGGGCAGTAAGAAGGCACGGGATATTTGCATAGCTCTCTCTGCAAGTGTGTGTGTGTGTGTCAGAGAGGGAGAGAGAGAGAGAGAGAGAGAGAGAGAGAGAGAGAGATGGAGAGGGATAAAGAAATGAAGCAATCAAAGTTCAAGAGGATTTGTGTGTTTTGTGGGAGTAGCCCAGGAAAGAAGAGCAGTTATAGGGACGCTGCTATTGAGCTCGGCAGGGAATTGGTAATGTCTCTGTCTATTGGCTCTTCTTTCTCTTGTCTTTGTTCCATTTGGGTTTCTATTTCCTTTTTATTGTCAGGTCAATTATATATCCGACTGCAGTTTTTTCTGAGTTTCGGAACATGGGCTTCATGGATTTCTTGATTTTAACCTCTATTTTCATGTTGCCCCAAGCGATTTTTCATGAAAAGTAGTCAGAATGTCATAGGTTCCTTCTTCTTCTATATGGCATAGCTTTCTTCAAAAATACTACAGGGGACGGACCGTTTTCAACTTCAATTCTTGGTTTCTTGCTGTAGCCTGTTATAAGACCTCACTCTGTCTTTTGTGAGCTACATTTCATTTCAGTTCATACTCATCTTGGAGATAGCAAATATGTATGTTCTGCTACTCCTCGAATCCGCGAAGCTATATCCAAAGTATAAGTACTCTGTTGAACAACCATTGAATTTTCTTCACATTTTTCTTCTTTCTTTTGTTGGAGTAATTTTGTGTACCTTAATGAGCTTCGCCATTTGTCACTCTCTGTAAATTAGCTTCTTCATAAATGGATTTTGGAGTTTTTTACCCCCAAGTTTCCCTTGCCATTTTACAAATTACAACGCTCTCGCTGATTATGCTGGGTTACTGCTGCCTGGTTTGGTACAGGTTTCAAGAAATATTGACCTGGTTTATGGAGGAGGGAGCATCGGTTTGATGGGTTCGATTTCCCAAGCTGTCTACGACGGTGGTCGCCATGTCATTGGGTGAGCATCTTCATTTTCATTTTCATCTTTCTGTGTTGAGTAAATTATTAAATGGATCAAAAAATTGAAAGAAAAAGATGGTCATTTTTTGGGGCTGTTTTATTATTATGGCCGTGGTCTTTATCTCAATCAAAACTTTTTTTTGTCATGTTATTGTCTGCAGAGTTATACCCAAGACACTCATGCCTAGAGAGGTATGTTGCTACCAATATCATGCATTCTGCAGTGACCAAGAAAAAAATGAAAATGACCCAACAAGCCAGAGAGAGATAGAGCATTATCTAATTCCTTTTGCCTGCTCTGTTAAATGTGGCTTCTTTTTTTCTTTTTTTTTCTTTTTCATTTTGTGGTAGCTACATTGACATGAATTTCTGCCTCACCTTTGTTATCTTAAAACCTATGGATTTCCCAATTGTCTCTTTTGGGATTCGTGTGGGTTCAAAGTGGGATTTTTGGTTGGTCCTCAGATTTCCTTGATTTCCCAAATCCTGATCTTAAAAGAAACTATATCTCTTCCTCAAATCCACCTGGCCATCTGGGGTCTCTACCACTTTGTCCCTCTCCCTCCACTTGTTGGATTCCTTAGTTCTCTGGGTTTCCGTTTTCCTCTCATTCTGGATAGACCAAAAATATCAGGTTCATATTTATGTATTTTCCTTCTCTTTCTTTTCTTTTCTGCACAACTCATGATTGCTTCTTAATTTGTGCCCAACACTGATTGGAAGACTCTCTCTCTCTCCTCTTCAAAGTTGTCTCTTTCTGCATTTTTTTTGTATTTTTACTTTGGTGGATTGACTTGGGTTCTGCTGAGTCTGCAGATAACTGGAGAGCCAGTGGGTGAAGTGAAGGCAGTAGCAGACATGCACCAGAGGAAGGCTGAGATGGCTAGGCATTCTGATGCCTTCATTGCCTTACCCGGTTGGTACAAATACTCTAAAACCTGCCATCATTCTTATTGAACATCCACCCCACCTCCAGCCTCCATGACGTATACCATGAAATGGATTGGTGTCCCCAAAATACCCTCTACATTACCAAGAATCCCAGATAAGAAGTAAAATGACCCACCACCAAGGGAGGGGCAGAAATGATATTAAATAACTAATCTTAATTAATTAAGATGCCATTAGCCAAACCAAAGAAGCTTATTCCATGATATTGCTTGTTGTAACACTATTTCTTTTAGGGTACACGTCCTTTTATCTTGGGGATACCCTATTGAGCATAAGATGCAAAGCTCCTAACTTTCCAATTATTACAAATATGAAGTGGGGTTTAAAAGGGATTATATCATTATACTGTGCTTGCGTTCGGACTTAGAGGTAAATAGATAAATTATAAGCCCAATATTTTAGTTCTACTTTTTCCACAATGGAAGACTGAATGTGAGCTAACTGACTTGGTAAGTATATTTGGGGCTAAGACCACGAGAAGTGATAAAACCCCATTTCTGACATTGGTAATGGGCTGAGGCCCAAACTCAGAAAAGTGGATAAGGTACTCCAGTTTTAGTTCAAGAATCTTTTCAACTGTGGTATAAAAGAAAAGGAGACAAAAACACGAGAAAAACTGACCCGAAAAGGAGACCAAAAAGGGAAATGTGCATGAATCCGAACATCTAAAGCATCATTATTTAATATGTTTTGAGGCATATATATTTTTTTAATATTACTGACGTTTATTATCTTGAATATTTTATGCTGGATTTTCCCTTCCCAATATTTACGTTGTTCTAGTAATATGATAAATCTTATTCTAATTCCTCTTTATGTCCATGAAGGTGGGTATGGGACTCTTGAAGAGCTTCTTGAAGTGATAACCTGGGCCCAACTTGGCATCCACGATAAACCGGTATATTTCCATCCTTCATGAATTTTATCCTTCACAACCAAAAATTAAAAAAATTAAAATAAAATTAATTACTTTTGGTTGAATGCTTGTTTTCCTTTTAGGGGGGAAAAATAAAAAAATAAAACATTAAACAGAATTCTCTTTTTCTTGGATGATTTTGGCAGGTGGGATTGTTGAATGTGGATGGATACTACAATTCCTTGTTGTCATTCATCGACAAAGCAGTGGAGGAAGGCTTCATTAGTCCAAGTGCACGCCATATCATTGTATCCGCCCCTACTGCGAAAGAGCTAGTCAAGAAATTGGAGGTAAAATTTATAGATATCTTCTTATTTTCCAGTTGTTTTTTAAATTGCCCTTTTGGATCAAAGAGCTTTTACTCTCTTTTAGGGCATAGGAATGAAAGAAAAGAAAATATTGTTTGGATTATTGACCAAATTTAGGTTTGCAGGATTATTTTCCAAGGCATGAAATAGTTGCATCAAAGCTAAGCTGGGAAATTGAACAATTAGGCTACCCTCCAAAATGTGACATCTCAAGGTGAATAGATGATGATGCATGGATGGAGTAGAAGGAGGAGGCTTTTTGTGATGAAAGCCACTAATTTTAGATGACCAGAAATTTCCTCAAGTGGGCCTTTTTTTTTTCTTCCCTCGGTGTAAACTAGTAGAAATTGACCTCAAGGTGTGTAGCTAGACTACTTTCCGTTAATGGGAATTACCTGGGTATTCTGATGCTCCATTTGGTTGACAGATGCAGGGAAATAGAGAAGAAAATTTAGTGTTACAACAATTTGTATTGGAATGATGTTTGCTGTCAATTCTAAATTGTCTTTCAATTTCCTCTGGACTTTGTTTTCATGTCATCCCATTTTCCAAGCAATGACATAATACATATTAGAACAATGTTTTTGCGTGGGTTTATAGTTTTATATGTCAACTACTTAAATCCCACTTCAAATATGCCGTATAAAATCTATGTTTAGAATGATAAAATTTAAGATAAAGGATCATATTTATCAATTATCATATATAAATTCACCATACCTAATTTGTCACTGTTGTATCAAGTAACATAGCTAATAGTGATACAATATTATTAGTGCTTAATTTATTAAGTGAAAAGGCATTATCATGTATTTATCGATAGCACACATCTTTAGTGGTGAGAGATCATGAATTACAAGAGAGAGAGAGAAAGAGAGAGAATAAACATGGGTGAAAAAGGATTATGTGTTGGACATGTTTCACCGCTATTTAAACACAATCACCTGCAATATAATTTTAAAAAATATTACTAAATATAGTCTTAGGGTGTGTAACCTACCTTCACGCATTCTTTGTGAAAATGGTGGGGTCCATATTAAAAATTTATTTGGGAAATGCTACACAACATCCTACACCACACACTTTATATATTAAAATATTATTTTTTATTTTTATTATTTTTTATTTTATTTTATTCTTGTTAAACTAATTGAATTATTTTATTTATTATTTATACACTACATATTTATTATAAAAAAAATTAAAATAAGTATAGTGTGTGAAGTGTGAGGATGATAAGAAGAATTTTCTTTTCAAATATCATTTCTCAACTTTTAGGGAAATGTGGGTCTAATGAATTTTATAGAGGCATAAAATATTTTGGAAGCCTCAAGTATAAAATTTTGAAATTCTATGTTTTTAGAAGAGAAGAGTGGGTTTGCTGAGTTCACGGCCCCCTTAAGCCCTCCACCACATTGGGCTTCTTCTATAAATGATAAAAAGTAAGAAACCAAAACGAAATAAATATAGGGAAAAATAGAATCTAAACATATATATAAAACATACATAAGATATACATAAGATATAAAATCCCAAAATTATAAATAGTCTTCCCCTCACCTTTTCCTATGTGTTTATGTTTGATAATTCTATTTTATTTTAGTGTCATTGGTTTTTGATCATTTTTCAACCATTCACAAACTAATAACCGGAAATGATTTGTACAAGTTCTTGTAAAAAAATAGATCACACCTTAAAATAAAGTGTAAAAAAATATCTTTTTATTAGTGAAGTTTTTTTTTTTTTTTACAAAGAACTTGTATGATACTTGTCTATTTAAAACTTATATCTAGCATTACTCATAATTTAAATAGTCTATTATTTTCAAATAGAGATATTAAATTATATCATGTTTGTGTTAGATTAACGGATCATGTTACATATTATACCACCCCTATTCCCAAGTTCATTTATTCATTAATGGAAAATTATTGACCTAGCACACCATTACCACATGATGACCAATCATAAACATATACACATCACATATAAACAATTAAATTTTTTTAAAAGTTTAAAAAATGTCTGGTCAATACGTCATGTCAAAAATAAATTAAATAATTTAAACATAAAAGTTAAAAATAGTAAACTTTTAAAAATAACCTAAAATCTTTGAAAAAGTAAATTGATTCAAATAAAAAACTAATGAGTGATCTAGATTGGGCAACCCATAGGATGGGTGGCAGCCCCGTCTATCTCGCCCAAGGGGTAGTCGTCCAGGCCACTCCGTGGGCGCCGCCCCAGAGGACTCCTTACAAAAAAACAAAATTTTCAAATATTTTTTTATTTCTTAAAATTTTTCTAATATTATTATTTTTTCTATTCTTAGCGTATACTGTTAATTAATTTGACTTTAAAAGGATTTTGGTTATTAAATTTTTGTTCTCTTTTTAATTGTTGAGTTATATTTTCTAATTTTTTAATTTTAGTTGGTTTAATAAAAATATTGATCATTTTTTGAAACTCTATATTTTATATTTTTAATATTTTTTTAGTTTTAAAAAACTAACCGAAATACACTAGAGATACAAAAAGATTCTACAAACTAACATAGCACAGTACCAATGTGCCACACTAGTTAAGTTTTTTTATTTCTTTCACTTCTCCCACCCCCGTCTCTATCACCCCTTCCCAACCCTTTCTTTTCCTAGAGGGAGAGAGAGAGTAATTGTCATTGAGGTGCAACGGTGTCGATGAGGGGCAACGACACGGCGTGAGGGGCGAGAAAGATAGCAATAACACGCTAAGGGACGAAGAAGATAAATAGGATGTTGCGTTCTGGCTTGGAGAGATGGGAGGTCTCAAGAGTTTAGGAAAGGAAGTGAGGAAAGGGGGGGAGAGAGAGAGAGAGAGAGAGAGAGGGGGGAGGGTGTGGGCGTGGGGAGAAATGGAAAAAAAAATATATAGATTGACATAGTACATTAGTATCGCGCCATATCAGTTTGTGAGATCTATTTATGTCTCTAACAACTCTCATATTAATATATATATATATATATATATATATATATAAAAGTAACAGATGTTTATTTCTATTTGGTCGTGAGGTGGTAAATGAATGATTACATCAATAATTTTTGTTAATGAATTAATAGATTTTGGAACGAGATACCATTTTGATATATGGGTTTAGTTTTAAGGATTGTGGTGAAACTTTTCTTTTTAGCTAAGGGACCAATTTGAAAAGTAAAACCCTTACTACCATTAATTTCCCCTAAAATCTTTGTTTGTATATTTTGTATACTACTTTCTAAAAAAATAATTTTTTTAACATTTTTCAAATTTTATGAGTTTTTTTTTTTTTTGGTCTTTTGTTTTTAATATTTTGGTTTGATTTTTTTAAATATTTTGTTAATTTTTATTTTGGATTATGTTTTAGGATTTTATTTTATGTTTTATGCCTCACTTGGTTACACAAATTAATCACCTCATCTCATCTAATAATTATAATTTTTTCAAACTCTAACCCAAAATAAATAAATAATTCAACTTTTTCAATCTCAAAATAAATAAAAAATATATATTATAATAATATTTTATTCAACTTTCATATCATGTCATGTCATCTCATATGTATAACTAAAGGAAAATTCTATATGTATAACTAAAGGAAAATTCTATACACTATACTACTATCCCATTTTCATTCCATTAAATATGATGTGGCATATTTATTACCATTGAACGATCATTTATTGCATGCTTCTTTATCATTCAATGATAATAAATGTGTCACATCTTATTTAGTAAAATGAAAATAAGATAAGAGTGTATTGTATATCATTACTCATAACTAAATGACGCCTTAGACTGTATTTGGGTAGTCCACTACTATTTAATATTTTTTTATTATTTTTTATCTATTTTTTAGTATTTTTTTACTACTATTTAATATTTTATTATTTTTCACAAATTTTATGGCATTAACTCGCTACCCAAATATAGCAGTAATGTTTAAGCGCTATATTTATATTTTTGCTATAGATATGGCATGCCAAGAGTGAGGTTCAGTCAACAATATACTGCCTTACAGTTTTTCTCTTACGAGCTTGGGGACCATTATTTGACCAAGGAAAATTCTTTTTAAAAAAATATAAAGAAAATGGTCAACAGATTTTTTAAAAGGAAAATGATAGTGATTATCCAATATGCCTATTAATTGCATCTACTCATATATTTTTATTTTTTTTATATCTTCTTAATAGTTAAGGAGGTAATTATTAGTGAATTTATATTTTTTTATTTTTTTCTTAATAGTTAAAGATATTTTAAAAAATAATTAAAAAAATAAAATAAATAAAATAAACTCATTTTTTCTTTTTTCTTCTTTTATTTTTTATTTTTTGTTTTTGTGTGCATATTTCCTTTTGTAGTAGGATGTTTGCAATCTCCATCCGCTGCCTTCGCCCTTCCTTCCCACTGACTCAGTGACCACCACCACACGTCGGTTGTATCCCTTTTTCTTTCCATCCGTGTTTTGGCAACACTGACCACGCCACCAAAATAATTGTGTTACCCACGCACAAGGCTGGCTCAATGCTGAGGAAAATTAGACAATTGTCCAGCTGTATTAGAACATCTCGTCTCATCTTATTTTATCTAAATATGATAAATATAAATACTTTTCAATTTTAAATTTTTAAATTTTTAATCTCATTATTACAATTTTTCTAATTTTTAAATAAAACATAAAAAATAATTCAATTTTTTCAAATTTTAAAATAAAAATTAGATTAAAAAATTATTTTCTAACTATATTTTAACTTTATAATATTTGTATTAAATTTTTTCTCTTTTCTTTTCAAAACCTTATATAATATCTCGATTCAAACTATTTTATTACTATTTAGAAACTATTTAGCTATTATTCATAAATCATCTCATCTCACTATCCAAATAAGGCTAAAATCCTCCCTACTCTTAAGAAAACAAAATTAATGGGCTTTATTAAAATTAAAAGTTCTTAAATTCTCTAAGAAATTATATTTATATTAAAATTATTTAGGAAATAAAATTAAAAGGCCACTAAGAAAGAAATCTTCTAATTAAGACCATTAAGAAATAAAAATTTCTACGAAAATTATTTCTGATAAATAATTATTAATCTTATTAGTTTATGTGAGAAAAGAAAGTTGGTAGTGTAATTAAGAAAAAAACTAAATGAAGACAATCATAAGCAATTACAATAGTTAGAATGTAATTATTATGGGAAAAAAATAATGGTAATATTTGTATTTAAAATGATACGCTATTACATTATTGTATCGCCATAGGCCAAAATTTAAATTGGACCGCCCTAACTTACACACACCAACTCCAACGTGAGTGAACCTCACGTATCATGTTTCCCTCCCCCAAAATACCATAAATTGCTTGTCATCTACCCGCAAACGCCTGTTAGGCGCTTGTCCAACCACATTCCCTTTCGATTGCCTCGCCAACTAATTTCTCACTGCCCCTCAATCACCGTCGCGTGCATCACATCCGTTGGCAAGAGAACAGGGTGGCGACCACCACAAGCCACCTCCCATCCCATTGTTGAATAACCACTCACTACCACCTGCTTTCCAAACACCTCTAATCTCACTTTGGCATCATATTTTGGTTGTCTTTCTTCTCTTTTTCTTTTTCTTTTTCTTCTTCTTCTTCTTTTTTTTTTTTTTTTTACCTCATTTATTTTTATAAAACTTTTCATCTCATCTCATCTAATTATTACAATATTTCTAAATTCTCACGCAAAATAAAATAAACAATTTAACTTTTTCAAATTTCAATATAAAAATAATATTAAAATAATATTTTATTCAATTTTTAACTTTAATCTCAACTTGTGTCATCTCATCTCCTTTCATATATGAAAACAAACGAGATAGGTACTCATAAGCTTGACCTACTATGGTTTTTGAGATATCCACCCTTCCCTCTCACTTTTCAAGAGTATGCATTAGCTTTCTTTTGTTGGGAATTATCCGTAACAGTGTCCCAAAAATTCAGTGAATGATTTTCTTTAGGCCTTAGGAACGTCATGAAATTTCGAAAGATTTCATGAATTGAGTGACCGCTTAGGTTTTAGTCGGTCAATATAGTTGATTTCCTACTAGTGACAGAGGTGTCTTTTTATTTATTTGAGGCACTTAAGAGTTTGAGTTTGAGTTTGAGAAACAAATTGCATCATTAGTCTCAGGATTATTTAGGATTTTACGGTATAATAATATGTTTACCACTTTCTAGATGAAAAGTATTTAGGAATGTCTTTTCATTTATTAAGGGCACTTCAGAGTCAAAAATTATGAAAGAAATTGTACCACTAGACTCCTATGATTATTTATGTGGCACCCTCGACTCCCACGAACGGAAAGGCGGGAACCGTGACATCGGGATTGTTGAACCTAAGGTTTCAAGTTTTGTGTAATTATATATTTACACATGGATTTTGATGAAATGAATTCAAAGAATAAAGGAGTCTCAAGCTCAAGTTATCTACACAATGGAGTCACGCACATCAAGAAACCAAGCATGAGCAAGAAGGGGGAACAAGCTCACATTAAAGTCATAGAGTAATGTTGTAAATCTCTTAAAATTCGAAATTAGGATTAAGGCTCAAAATTAATATTTTATCATAAAACATTAAAATACATTTTCCACATGTGCATGAATATTTTTGAAAATTAAATTTGAATATTTTGAAAGATAATTGATTGTCATCTTTCACATGTGCATGCCATGATTAAAGGTTTGAATTTTGAAAATATTAAAGATGACTGATTGTCATCTTTCACATGTGCATGTTTTATTTGAATAATTTCAAAAGTGATTGATGCTTTTCTTGACTTATGCAAAAGGAAGATGTCTTTGTTTGAAAAATTTGAAAAGTAAAGTGTGCTCCTTTTGTCATATGCAAAAAGTAAAAGATTAGGTTTGAATTTTTGAAAAGCAAAGTGTGCTCCTTTTGTCATATGCAAAAAGTAAAAGATTAGGTTTGATTTTTTTTGAAAAGCAAAGTGTGCTCCTTTTGTCATATGCAAAAAGTAAAAAGATTAGGTTTGAAATTTTTGAAAATGAATGATGATGTTTTTGACATGTGAATCTTTTTAAATTTGAATATGAAGTCTCATATGCCTATAAATAGATCATTTGAGAGCTTCACATTCACAACACCAAGAGCATACAACTCTCATTCAAAGCTTTCATTCTCTCTTCTCTAAGCATTGAGCCTTAACTCTTATTCATTTTGAGAGATATAGTTTGTGCTTGTATTGTTCTTATTTCACTCATTGAGGAGTGTTTTCTGATATCCTACCCACTATCAATTCTTGTATCAGTAAAAGGGTGTGTACAACCCTTGTGCGTGTAGAAAGTGTTCTACACAGGGAATCGTTGAATCACCACGTGTAAGGTGATTGCAAGTGTAGAGGGTGTTCTACACGGATCCTTTGTAACGGTGTTGTTCAAAGGTGTAATAGGTTTCTATCTCCACCTGAAGGAGGTTGAATAGTGAATTCGGGGATCCTCAAGGGGTAGCTTGAGGCGAGGACGTAGGCAGTGGGGCCGAACCTCGTTAACATACTGAGTTTGCTTCTCTCTTACCCTTACTCTTTATATTTATTGTTGTTTCATATTTTGTTTATATTTTATATTGTATATTTGATTTATAATTGTTATTTTTTTAAATACAACTCAATTCACCCCCCCTCTTGTGTTAGTCATCTGGGCAACAATTGGTATCAGAGCTAAAGCTCTGTTATAAGATTAACTATCTTTTGAGTTAAGATCTTATGGCTAACATTGCAGCTTCATTTGGTGAAGGTCAATCTAGCAGTCGGCCTCCACTCTTTTGTGGAGACAATTACTCATTCTGGAAAGTTAGAATGAGAATATTCCTTCAGGCTCAAGGTCGAGAAATCTGAAATGCATTGTAAATGGACCTTATATTCCAACAAAAGTGGTTGATGGAGTAAAGGTCAAAAAGGAAGAAGAAGAGTTTAATCGTGAAGACGATAGACTTTATACTTTGAATTTAACTGCTATGAATTTATTATATAATGCTCTCGATGGTAATGAGTTTAATAGAGTAATGACTTGTGCTACGACAAAGGAAATTTGGGATAACTTGGAAGTTACTTATGAAGGAACTTCTCAAGTCAAGGAATCAAAAATTTATATTCTTACTCATGAATATGAAATGTTTAAGATGAATGATGATGAATCTATTTCTAGTATGCAACTCGTTTTACTAACATCATAAACAGCTTGACAGCTCTTGGCAAAGTTTATTCCAAAGTGGAGATAGGTAAGAAAAATTCTCAACTCTCTACCAAAACGTTGGGAATCAAAAGTGACAGCGATTCTTGAAGCTAGAGACCTCAAGAAGCTCGAAGTGAATGAACTCATCGGGTCACTTATCACCCATGAGTACACATTGAAAAGAGGAGAAGAAGAAGGAAAGCCAAAGAAGAGCTTGAACTTAAAGCTGTTCCTCATGAGAGTGAAGCAAGCAATGAAGAATCAGCAAATCTCTGTCTTATGGCTAAAGATGACATTGAGGTAACAAATTTTGATAATATTGAAAATCCTTCATATGAAGAATTGCAAAATGTTTTAGAAGAGGTATATGAGGAATTTGAAAAATTGGGTATCAAATATACTGCTTTGAAAAAGAAAAATTCTTCTTTAACAAACGAAATTGATATTTTAAGAAAAGAAAGTATTGTTTTGAAAAATGAAAATCTTGAGTTGAAGGAAAAGAAAACTGATTTAGAAAATATTGTTGAAAAATTTACGAATGGAAAAAGAAATTTTGAAAAACTTCTTGGTAGTCAAAGATGTGTTTTTGACAAGGCAGGCTTGGGATATATGCCAAAACAAAAATACAAACCTTATAAAAACTTCTTTGATAATCCTTCTACATCAAAGTACAATATTCAAAATTCTTTTCATAATAAGTTTGTCAAAAAAAGATACTATTATAATCACTCAAGTTCTTCATATATGCCACATGCTATTTGCAATTTTTGTAATAGAAATGGTCATAATTATCATCTTGTCCTATTAGAAGAAAGCATACAATGACTATTAGGGCCATATGGGTACCTAAATATCTTGTTTCTTCTAATACTAATAAATAAAGGACCCAAAGAACTTGGGTACCAAGAAAATTCATTTTAATTGTTTTTATAGGTATGCATGAAGTTCTCTACAAGTAAAAACAAAATGGATTTTTAGAAATAAGAAAGATGAGTCCGGAGTCATTACTAGAAATAAAATTCGACTTGTAGCCCAAGGTTTCAATCAAGAAGAAGGAATTGATTGATGAGACATATGCACTAGTCGCAAGATTAGAAGCTATTCAAATGTTACTTACATATGCTTGTTATAAAGCTTTCAAATATTTTCAAATGGATGTTAAAAGTCTTTCTTAAACGGTTTTATAAATGAAGAGGTATATGTTGAGCAACCTCCAGGTTTTGAAAATCATTTTTCTCCAAATCATGTTTTCAAACTCACAAAAGCACTATATGGACTCAAACAAGCTCCTAGAGCTTGGTATGAGAGATTCAGTGGTTTCTTAATTGAAAAATTTTTTTCAAAAGGAAAAATTGATACAACTTTTTTCATTAAATACGAAAATGATGATATTCTTTTGATTCAAATTTATGTTGATGATATAATATTCGGTGCTACTAATGAAAATATGTGTCAAGTTTTTGCTAAGACTATGCAGGAAGAATTTGAAATGAGCATGATGGGAGAGCTTACATTCTTTCTCGGATTGCAAATTAAGCAAGCAAAAAGTGGGACATTCATCAATCAATCAAAATATATTAAGGAATTGCTGAAGAAGTTTGGGATGGAAGGTGCTAAGGAAATTGGAACACCAATGAGCCAATCCACTAAACTTGATAAAAATGAATCCGGTAAGCCAGTTGACTCGAAGATATATCGAGGTATGATTGGTAACTTATTATATTTGACAGCTAGTAGACCAGATATTATGTTCAGTGTGTGCTTATGTGCACGCTTTCAATCATCTCCAAAAGAATCTCATTTAATTGCAGTTAAGCGCATTCTTAGATATCTTAGTGGTACAATTAACCTAGGGTTATGGTACCCTAAACACACATCTTTCGATCTAATCAGCTATAAATCTTTCAAAGAACCCAATACAACATTCTAGAACTAAGCATATTGAAATAAGATATCATTTTCTTCGAGATCATGTGCAGAAAGGCGATATAGTACTAGAGTTCACAAACACACACGATCAGTTAGCAGATATATTCACAAAACCTTTACCAGAAGATAGATTATGTATGATTAGAAGAGAAATAGGTATGATGCATATTATGAATATCTCTTAAAAGATATATCAGAGTTCATAAAAATAGAGAGATTTTTTAAATACTTTTACATAAACTTGAGGTTCTTAGCCTCATGTTTGAGACGCTCATTCTCTTCATACAATATCATGTCATCCCTATCCATGGGAACTGGCAAGCGGAATGAAGATTTCAATAGAGATTTCAACTGTTTATTCTTCTGCCGAAGGATTCCTTCCCTTGTGTGAGACTCTTGAACAATTCGTTGAAGTACAACAATTTGTTCTTTAAGCTTTTCAACCTCATGGTTTTTGGCTTGTACCCGCTGGGAAAAAGCAACAATAGAGGATGAGTAGCGAGTCCCGAGACTCACCAAGTCGTAGATAGCATCGGAGTCTGACTTATTAGCCATACTATTATTTTCTTGCTGCAACATGGCACCAATGGCAGCTGCAGAAAGGACAGGAGGTTGAGGTGCTGAATACCTCATGGATGCATCTAGAGGAATGTTAGAAGAATGAGCCATGGAGAGAAGAATTGAAAACTTAAAGCGAGAATGTTGAAGGAATGCAGATGAGTTATAGAGATAAGAAGAAAACTTGATGCGGATTGGATGAACTTTAAGACTGATTTTATAGAGATAGTATAAAGAACAAGACGAGCTATCATCCAAGTCAAAGAGCAATGTTTTTTTTCCCGATCGGTGAAAATGACATTTTTTTAGAAACTCGGAGCCTTCAATCTCGTTTGTCAACAACATCAGGCGTTTTTTTTCAAATCTCCAGCCACACTTGTCGGGTCACGGACGGATCCAATTACTATCTACAGTGTCTACAATACACCGTTTTCTTCAGACCATTTATTTGCTGCGGATCCTTTTTAATGATGCCAAAAGGGGGAGAAGTTTTAGACTAGAACATTAATATTGTTTAAATTGTTAAACTTGTTATATATGCTTGGAATTATATTTATATTTTTGCTTGAAAAACTAACGCACATTCTCAGGGGGAGCTTAAGTATTAATACAGGCTTCAGGTTCTATCAAGTATTTGTCATCATCAAAAAGGGGGAGATTGTTGAACCTAAGGTTTCAAGTTTTGTGTAATTATATATTTACACATGGATTTTGATGATAACAAATGAATTCAAAGAATAAAGGAGTCTCAAGCTCAAGTTATCTACACAATGGAGTCAAGCACATCAAGAAACCAAGCATGAGCAAGAAGGGAACAAGCTCACATTAAAGTCATAGAGTAATGTTGTAAATCTCTTAAAATTCGAAATTAGGATTAAGGCTCAAAATTAATATTTTATCATAAAGCATTAAAATACATTTTCCACATGTGCATGAATATTTTTGAAAATTAAATTTGAATATTTTGAAAGATAATTGATTGTCATCTTTCACATGTGCATGCCATGATTAAAGGTTTGAACTTTGAAAATATTAAAGATGATTGATTGTCATCTTTCACATGTGCATGTTTTATTTGAATAATTTCAAAAGTGATTGATGCTTTTCTTGACTTATGCAAAAGGAAGATGTCTTTGTTTGAAAAATTTGAAAAGTAAAGTGTGCTCCTTTTGTCATATGCAAAAAGTAAAATATTAGGTTTGATTTTTTTGAAAAGTAAAGTGTGCTCCTTTTGTCATATGCAAAAAGTAAAAAATTAGGTTTGAAATTTTTGAAAAGCAAAGTGTGCTCCTTTTGTCATATGCAAAAAGTAAAAAGATTAGGTTTGAAATTTTTGAAAAATGAATGATGATGTCTTTGACATGTGAATCTTTTTAAATTTGAATATGAAGTCTCATATGCTTATAAATAGATCATTTGAGAGTTTCACATTCACAACACCAAGAGCATACAACTCTCTTTCAAAGTTTTTATTCTCTCTTCTCTAAGCATTGAGCCTTAACTCTTATTCATTTTGAGAGATATAGTTTGTGCTGTATTGTTCTTATTTCACTCATTGAGGAGTGTTTTCTGATATCCTAGCTACTATCAATTCTTGTATCAGTAAAAGGGTGTGTACAACCCTTGTGCGTGTAGAAAGTGTTTTACACAGGGAATCGTTGAATCACCACGTGTAAGGTGATTGCAAGTGTAGAGGGTGTTCTACACGAATCCTTTGTAACGGTGTTGTTCAAAGGTGTAATAGGTTTCTATCTCCACCTGAAGGAGGTTGAATAGTGAATTCGGGGATCCTCAATGGGTAGCTTGAGGCGAGGACGTAGGCAGTGGGGCCGAACCTCGTTAACATACTGAGTTTGCTTCTCTCTTACCCTTACTCTTTATATTTATTGTTCTTTCATATTTTGTTTATATTTTATATTGTATATTTGATTTATAATTATTATGTTTTTTTAAATACAACTCAATTCACCCCCCCTCTTGTGTTAGTCATCTGGGCAACAGGGATGATGACAATACAGGTCAAACAGCCCAAACTACAAGTGCTAAATGTGTTTTTTTTTTTTATATATATCTTTTTTTATTTAAATGCCGACTATTTACAATTAGTTTGTTGATAAAAAAATAAATAGATTGTTTTTTCTTACCCTTGACTTTGAACAGCACTAGTCACCTGCCATGAAAGCAATGCGTGTGAGATCCACACACGTGCACATGCATGGAATCTCTTCAAGCAGAATCACGAGACCTTGTAAAATACTGATCAAATTAGATCATCATCTCAGATCGTGACTACCGGTAATTCCCCAATAATTGCGGGTACGTACGTATCTTTATATGGAATTTCAGATCATCACCTCTGAAGTCTGAACTAAAAGAGGAAAGCAGCAAAACCATTGGCATTGTGGTCAAAATGCGCCCAATCCAGAGAAAAGTCAAATCTTGGTAATCCCTACAAATTAGATCTGATTTTCTAAGTAAAATATGATGAAACGCACTTAGACAGTTAGACTTGAGTTCTAATTCTGCATATATATATATATATATATATATATATATAGATATGTAGTAGTGTAGATCGATTGGGACCTAATGTGAGGCACGTCTGGATCGACTTGACCAAAACGCGGATACACGAAGGAGGCAGGCCATCGACATAGCTAGTGGAAGCCACACAAACAAGATGATTAATTAATTAATTAATTAATTAATTATCTGCTACCTAAAAATAAAAAGGCAAATTTTCTTTTTCTTGTTTTGAATTCTTCAAAGTCAGAAGGGTGCGTCTCTCCCATGTGCATCATATCATCACTTTGATCTTTCTTTATTACTGTTAATACTATAGTATATATTGGTCTTGTACGTTCAATTCCTCTCCAACTTGAAGACTTTGGAGCCCATTGACCGGGAAAATGGTGCATATCTATAAATCTACCGATTATTTTGTGTACATATTTGAGTGGAGTGACACCTAATTATTATTATTTTCGAGGCAATTTCTCATGGTTTAGACCTTCCTAGTAAGCTAGCTAGCTCATGCATGGAGCCCGATTGAGTAGTATATTTTGGACTTTAATTTTAGTGTTATAATATTGTTTTTACCCTTCTATCATATTACTTGTTAGGTAAAAATGAGTTTAGTTATATATAGTCATTTTTATATACTTCTTGCACACTCTATTAATTGATGTGATTGGCTGTTTTAATTTTTTTTAATATGCAGTCAATCACATTAATAAAGTATGCAAAAAACTATACAAAAGTTACTGCACAGTATAGAATTTTTTGGTAAAAAAATGTGACAGTCAATAAAATTGTTTAAATCCATAATAGCAAAAATAAGTTATACCACGTATAGTCGTAGAGTGCGCAAGCGCTGCACAGTCATTTTGAAAAAAGGTAGGATCTATTATTAAAAAATTAAATTTTTTTTATGTAAGTACTATATTTACTCACTTTTCTAAACGATTACATAATATTTATACATTCCACGACTGCAAATATCATTTCTCTTCGAATTTTGACTACATTCAGTTAGCTAGGGAGGATACTTTGCATGAGTTTTTTGACTGTTATTGTATGCATGAAATTAACTAAATTTCTTACTCAGTTCCGAATTGACAATGGTTTCCTAGTTTTGTCAACCAATTAATTATCTCTAGATTAATGTCACTCTTTATCGTAAATTCTGTCAATCTAAGTCATAGTACTTATTGATCGATTAAATAATTTTATGTCTATCATTTAAATAAATAATCATATAAAATATATTTTATCTGTCAGTTCAGTGTAAAGATGATAAAATAATTTAAAATATTTATGTGTGATATAGATTTTCTGATCAATATTCTTTTCTTTCCCGGCTTCTGCCAACTCTTATGGCAACTCACCTGTAAAATGAAGACTTGACCTGCCGATTGATAAATGATGACGGAAAGTGTTTTCATTTCCCCCTTCCTTTTTCCTGAATAAGCTACCAAACTTATTTGAATTCCCCCTTGTGCAAGCAAATTCCTCCTACGTGTTTCTTGCTTTCAACTTGTACCAGTTCGGCGTAAAGCCATTACAGCGTATGTGCCACAATATTGTTCATCTACGAATCTTCATGGAAAAAAAAGTCAAACTTTTACCCATAAATATATAAATATATGAGTATTTAGACACATTTGGCAAAAATATCAATTTAAAAATTTCTTATACTCGGATCCCTTATGCCAAATGCATGCTTCTCTTCTCTGCAACTCGACGTGGCCATCTTGTACCATTCGTTTATACTAATGGTGGTGGTGTGTGTTTGAGGTTTGGCTTTAGCTTGATTTGCTGAAGAAGAAAAGGCTTTCCTCCTGTTTAGTTGATCGTTTTCGTTATAAGCACGATTGTGAGTATGGCTGCATGCTGCTCTCTAATTTATTTGTTTTTATTTTTTTTCATTGTTTTTGTTAATTGCTTCTTCATGTGTTACGCTTTCCTGGGTAGACACTCTTGTTCTTGGGAACTGGATTTGAGAAATATAAATTTATAAACCGCGTACTCACTCTTCGATTACTTAATTTTTGGGGATTTGGCGTTTTGTAGAAAAAGATTATGGAACATGATATATATAAGTTTTAGAGTTTTAAAGCTCTCTTATTTTCTGGGCACGTATATATTGCCCCAAACGCAGGGGGAGCCCTTTTCTCCGGCACCAAAGCTGGCTTTTTGTGGTGTCTTAAGGTTGGAAATGTATGATCATGAAGTGAAGATAACGCGTTCATTGACATTATTCAATTATTAAAACTCAAAATCATTCACATAAGCGTTAGCCACCCCCCCCATGTGACCATTGATGCATTTCCCATGGGGGTATCCCCTAGACTTTTGCTACCTTTTCAACTATATTAACACCGAAGGCGCAGCATATGTTGCACCTCAAAACTTCAGTAATACATCTATCAACTTCTTCAGAAACCTTTCTTGGTCTCTTCCTTTTCACTCATTCTCGAACTTTTCAGAGCTTTTCATTGAGGTAAATCTGATTGCAGCAGCTGCTGCTGCAGGTGTCTAGTGCTTGAAGATATCAATCATAAGTTGATTGATGTTGCTCTAACAACGTTATTGATTTTATGTCTGCACAACCATATATATAGCTTTATTTCCTGATTTGGGTTGCAGGTTTTGGTCAGTGGCCCAGCTTAAATGACATGCAGATTTCATGTTTCAGTACTTAAAAGTTCATTTTTTTTTCCTGAAATATCTTTGTTTTTTAACCTCTTTGCAGGATTGGCACGCTGTATAATTGAACTCGTGAAATGGGTTTGTTGCGGAGTCAGACAATGAGAAGTGGGGATTACTTGGAAGGGATGATTAATGATTATGTCGGAGGAAAGAACAAGATGAAAGCTCAAAAGAGTGTCTCATCTCGGCTTGTTACAGCACTTACTTGTCTGCAATTTGCCTTTGCAGTTTATGCAACATTCCTTCTGTACTACATGAGTCCTGCAATAGAGTTGCGAACCAAACCAGAGTTTACATGGGCAACAAAAATTGCACAACAATGGAAGCAATTCATTGTCACGCCACATGTTCTTGGTCGGTACCAGGAAGCCTCCTCTCTCATTGGAGCTGAAATCATGCCAATAACACCATCCCAAGTATGCGAGCATGAGAAAATAGACTTCATGCAGAAGAAGTCCAACGATGTCCAAATGATCAAGTTGAAGACAGACCTTTACAAGGAAGTTTTGGACTTCCAGAGCAAGAACGTTGGAACCGAAACTCTTGATCAGCTCATGTCACTCAAGTCTAAGTGGGATTTGAAAGGTCCAAACAAGGCAAAAGTAACAGTCATCTTGAACCATTTCAAAAGAAAAACTCTTTGCTCCCAACTGGATTCATTGCTTGGACAGACGCTTCCTTTCCACCATGTTTGGGTACTTTCATTTGGCAGCCCAAATGAACTTTCCTTGAAAAGAATCGTAGAAAGCTACAATGATTCAAGAATCAGCTTCATAAGTTCAAGCTATGATTTCAAGTACTATGGAAGGTTCCAAATGGCCTTACAGACAGAAGCAGATCTTGTATACATTCTTGACGATGACATGATTCCTGGAAGGAAAATGCTACAGATTTTGTCACATGTAGCTGGGACGGAGAAGTATCAGAACTCGGTTTTGGGAAGTATAGGAAGGATTTTGCCATTCAGACAGAAGGATTTCACGTTCCCAAGCTACAGAAAGTTTCGGTCAAAGGAAGCAGGGCTTTATTTGCCTGACCCTGCTTATGACATCACAGTTGATAAAATTGTGCAGGTCGATTTTCTTTCCAGCTCTTGGTTCTTGTCTGCAGAGCTTGTCAAGACGCTTTTCACTGAGACTCCATTCACCTTTGCAACTGGCGAAGATCTGCATCTTAGGTATGTCAATGGCAGTTCAAATCATCCTTCCTTCAACTCATTCATTTATCCAAAATAAAATAAAAGAACAAAAAAGTGAAAAACATGAGATAATTTATGGTACTTGAATAGTTAGTTGGTAGACAGTGCCTAATCGTTTGGAATTTATCAAACAGAGTAGTGTTCAAATCTTTTAATATAATTTTAAAACTTTCATATGGATTTAATTTTTCAAATATTTACTATTATGTAATTAATTTACCAATTCAAATTATTATTTGTTATAACTTAATTGTTTGTTAATCAATAATGACGGCCCAAGTTCAAGGTATCTATCAAGTTTGATGGATCATACTCATCTTTGATATATTATATATCCACCTGTGTGTACATTAAGTTGAAAATCGACGTGGAAAGTGTTTGAAGTGCGTAGGATTGATGGGCGCAGTCAACTTCTTTGTTTAACACTGTCTCTATTTTTTCCTAATTATTAGGTATTCTGAGTATCGACACTTCTTCATGAAAATTTTTATTATTAGAAAAATTTAAAGTTAAAATCTCTTACAAATCAAGTTTTGCTATGTCAATAAAATGGCTTCCATGTAGAAGAACTCATTCGTCATATCATGTGACATTATATCATTAAAATTAAAAATTAAACATACGAATATAATATAAATAATATGACAATGTTTTGAGCCTTACAAACCTAAGAAGATATCAATCACATGCAACACCTTAACTTTTTAATGAGAATTTGAAGCGGATTGAAAAATAATGCAGTTATCTTGAAGTGTTCATTAAATGGATCAGCTTCTGATGTTTCATGATGTCTCACAAAACATGCAGCTATCAGCTTCAAAAGTACAGAAATGCTGGCTCCTTTGTTCTTCCGGTTGACCCCAATGACAAGGAAACTTGGGGTGATAGTGAACACCGGCTTGCTTATGTCTCTGAAACTACTGTAATCTTCAAAGACATTGTTCAAGTTCGAGATGATCAATGGTGGAAAGCACTTTCTACTGGTTATATCACTCAGTGGGCAGCAATGAATCCTCAGAAAATTGATGCACTCTTCTATGCCCACTCTGTTTCTGAGATCAAAGCGCTTGCACCCCTTCTTGAAAAGTTCAGGTCTACTGTAGGCAAAAAGGCTTACATTGCCGTCTCTGGAGGCAACTTCTGCCCTTGTGAAGCTGCTGCAACTGCTCTGAACTGGCCAAAGTTGGTATGCAAGGAGCGAAGGTTTAAGATATTTGATCTGGCTGTGGGATCTCTCTCGGGAGTATCAAAATCTGAGGTGCCTGTGCTGCAAGCTGTGTACTCCAGCATGAAAGGTTTGATCAAAATGCACAATCCCAGTGTCGTGATTACAGTGGCTGACATTGATCCTAATGTGAAGAAAGCTTTGAAGATGGCAACAGAAACTAACTCCAATGCCACAACTTTGGTTCTTTTGCAAAGATCTTCTGTATCAAAGGTTCTCTGGATGGCTGATCTACGTTCCACAGCATTGCCATGTAAGAATGCCGGCTTTCTTTCATTTTTATTTTTTTTCTGAATTGTTGTAACTGAATTCTAGAATCAACATCAACAGTCATCTAACCAACAAGTTTTTCACATGCAGATTGGAACCGGATGAGGGTGTCAATCAACATTATCACCCAAAACCGAGCTCATTCATTAACAAGACTTCTCAAATCTCTGAGCAATGCCTTCTATGTTGGGGATGAGATTCCTATCAGCTTCAACATGGACAGTAAAGTGGACGAGGCAACAATCAAACTTGTAAACTCATTCGATTGGCCTCATGGCCCCAAGACCCTCAGAAGGAGGATCATTCAAGGAGGGCTGATTCGAGCTGTTAGTGAGAGTTGGTACCCATCATCAGATGACGATTATGGCCTCCTGCTTGAAGATGATATCGAAGTATCTCCATACTATTATCTATGGATCAAATACGCCCTCTTAGCCTACCACTATGACCCACAAGTGTCTTTTCCAGAGCTTTCCTCCATCTCCCTATACACACCTAAGCTTGTTGAGGTGGTTAAAGAAAGGCCTAAATGGAATCCAACTGAATTCTTCAAGCACATCCATCCAAACACACCTTATCTCCACCAGTTACCCTGCAGCTGGGGTGCTGTTTTCTTCCCCAAGCAATGGAGAGAGTTCTATGTCTACATGAACATGAGGTTCACTGAAAATGCCAAGGAAAACCCAGTTCAAATTCCTAAGTCTAGAACAAATGGGTGGCAAGCTTCGTGGAAAAAGTTTCTGATAGACATGATGTACCTCAGAGGCTATGTGAGTCTCTATCCCAACTTTCCAAACCAGGCAAGCTTTTCGACCAACCATATGGAACCAGGGGCTCATATTAGTGCAAAGGATAACGTCGTTAAGCACGACAAGACAGACTTTGAGGTGCCATTGCTGAAGGTAGACTTCAGGACACTACTGCCGGGTGGGAAGTTGCCTGCAGCCTCAAGATTGCCATCGTTGAACCTGTTTAACCAGCCAGTTTCTCTCAAGGGCCTCAAGGCGGCTGGGGCCAAGTTGGGTCAGGATGTGCTTGCATGTAACAATGTCACGGAGATTGTAGCTGTGGATCATGGAACAGGTCTGCCAATGCACTGTGCAAAGTTCTGAAATTTTTAATTGTTTGTCATCAATTTATTATTTTTTTCAAAAACCGTTTGTGGGAATTTTTTTGTGAACTTCATTGGGGGGAAATTAGACTTGAATTATGTTTATATGTAAGTGGTCAAGCAATTAAAGTTGAGGAAGCAGTACTAGGAGTTATGGGTGGCGTATTGCCTCTTCCTCATACATGTTTCGCGACGAGAATTAAATTTACGTTTACTGGCAGCCAAAAGTGGTCTGCTCAATCTTCTTCAAGTAAAAAGGATCCTTAACTCTCTCTCTCTCTCTCTCTCTCTCTCGTTTGAGATTTTTTTTTTCACATAAGTACTGAATGTAAATTTATTCACAAACTAGGATACATCAAGCCACATCAGTTTGTGAATTTACTTTTATATAATTTTCTTGTGACCAAAGTATTTCTCTTACGTTAAAATGTACTTTGCAACCATATTGACTTGCACTCTTATGACAAGAAATCAACCTGAAGACATTAAAGATTTCCTCATCATTTATGCATTGAAATACTCACAAAATTTCTTCTTAGGATATGTTTTTTTTATTGTTTCTTTTATAGTTATCTCATCTTTAGGATGTGCACAATCATGCATTTGAAGACTAAAGAACACAACTAAAGAAAATAAATTTTGACTACCCGTTAAGTGCCAAAGTGAAACAAACCCCAAAACTAGGACGATCAAACGTATCTAAGGTGCATTAAGAAAAAAAACATATCAACTACGAGTTCTAAAATTATGAGGCACAACAGCTGCAAGAAGGGAAAACCCGTACTCTTTGTCACCAAGCTTCACTTGAGTTCCTCCATATTCAGGCAAGAGGGCAGTATCTCCTTTTACATTGACAGGTATCAATTTCCCCTCTTTATCATGAGTCCCAGCACCCACCGCCACAACTTTTCCAGAGTTAAGCTTAAAGTATTCTTTATTATAATGGAAAGAAATCACTAATGAAGCATTTCAATTTCTTGTACCAATCAGTAATAAACGACAAAAGAAAAAACAGAGAAAATGTTTTACTAGACTAACCACTGAACAAAGTAAATCAAATACAAAAGACAAGTTGACTATATTACAAATTTTGTGTCGCTTTACGTATAATGAAACATCAGTTTATAAATTTGGTTAATAGATGAAACATTTCTCTTTTTTTTTTTTTTTTTTTTTAATCTCACAACAAAGAAGTTGTATTTGTTGATATGTTCAAAGCAGACCCGGAAGTAAAACCCACAAAATAATGAAGTCAGGCAGAAACTCGGTTAAAAAAACAAGGCAGAAAGCTAAATTAATTCAAACAAACACCTTAATTAAAAGCATTTTTCTGTGGAGTTAGTAGAAAGCCCACCCTGAGAGCCCATTTGCCTCTCCCTCGCCTCACGAGTGTCGTGGAGTGAGCTGTTACCATCCTGCTTTGGCCATTTTTCCTTTTAATATCCTTTTTGTGGGAGCATGAGTCTCATGCACCAGCACCACCATCTGCGTGTGGCACTCAAAGCTAATCTACGTGTGGCACTCACATGTGTTTCCCATTCTCTTTACAGTCGACCTTATAAAGAAGTTGCCCTTTCTGCCATTTGGATCTCCTGAATCATCCTATGTGCTCCAATAGTCCAGCATTTTAGGGTCAGACACTACTGAGGATTGGCCTATAATTCTCATCCCCACTTATTATCAAAACTCAAGTCTTCAGAAAAACTGCTGCGTTCTGTAAAAGTTAAAAAAAATCTGCTCTCTTTAACACCTGTTCCACAAATGGAGTCTCCACCTAAGCTCTTCAGCAACCCCCATTCATCGACCTTACATCATTGGTTCGCGTGGCCTTCACGCCGTTGTTGACCTCACTCATTCCCGGTGCAATTGAAGCCTTTATATTAATTATGAGAGGAGGTGAGATGAGGTGACATAAAATAAAAAAATTTATAAATAGTAATGAAATAATTTGTGAAGAAAAATTTTATTTATTATCTCTATATTACACACCAATATATAATTTGTCATTTTTTTTTAATTTAAACATACATATTTACACATTAATATTTGTGTGTTTAAATAGAATAGCAAAAATGAAAAATCGTATGTTGGTATGTGATGTGGGATGATAAGTAGCATTTCTCATTTGTAAATAATAGGGAAATGGTTTGAATTAAGATTTCTTTATATATATGGTTTTGGGAAAAGAAAAAAATCGAGTAAAAACATTATAAAGTTAAAGGAGTGTTAGATTATTATTTTTTAATATTATTTTTATTTTAGAATTAGAAAATGTTAAAAGTTGTCATAATTAGATAATTATTAGATGAAAGTTTTAAAAATTTAAAATTGAAAAATATGTGTTTAAATGATGTTTGAACGTTGAAATTAAATGATATTAAATAAATTGAGATGAGATAATTAGAAAGGTTTGTCAAACCAAATGAGGCCTTAGTCTTGTAACAAATTCCTAAAGCATTTCTCATTTTCATATCTTCTTACTTGTTTATTAGTCATTTTTCTAGTCCACTATCTTAATTTTTGTTTGGAACAAATATTCCTACATCATTTTGCCACATGTTGCTCCACCATTCCTAGATATAAGTGCAGATTGTGTAAGTACCACGTATTTTTTTTAAAAGGAGTGAGATTGATTATTAAAAAATTATTTTTTTCGTATGGATCTAATATATACTCACTTTTTTTAAAAAAATTGTGCAATACTTACGTATTCTATGACAATAAATATTATTTTTTTTAGAACACTCGAAATTTCATAAGTTACAGCCTTGAGTTTGGGGTGCTGCAATTAGCTAATTGTGTTTTAAATAAAAAGAAAATAAGAGTAAGATGTAGTGTTTTTAGGACTATTACCTAGCCGTGAGTGTTGAGAGCATAATGCCGACCAAAACAATATTTTTTTCTCATTTTCTCTTTTATTCTTTCAATTTTTATTGCATTAAGAACTGTTTTAGACAAATAATTAATCTTTCAATCATATAATATAACGTTAGTGTAATTTCCCATATCTGGATGTGTTAGAAAGTTACTTCTTGTCATTTAAAATCATATCTCATATTACAGATATAAACTCCAAAGTCTCAGATGTCATATCATATCATAATAAAGTATTGAACAATTCAAATTATTTTTATATAATCATGCAAAAATTCTCATATTCGTTATTTTTATATAACTAAGAATAGAATGTCAAAAAAACTCATGTCTACATCAGTTATGATAGAAAATATTTTTCTTTTTCTTACACGAATTTCTTGAGTAATGCAGATAAATTGACTGAGGTTATTTACAAGTTTATTTTTATAACAAAATATGCATATTCTTCGTAGAATCGACATCAGTCCGTTACTTTTTATGTAAAGTATAACATAAGAACGTTGCTTACATAACTCTTTAATTTTTCTAAATTTATTTTCACAACAATACTAATATAATATCAATTGTCGCATATACATAGTACCAAACATTATTAAATTTCTAAAAAGACGTGCTAAAATTCTATATTTAATTAGATACATATTACGAAAATAACTTTAATAATTATTTTGTGATATACCAGAATTAATAGATACTAATATTATTTAAATTCTATAATAACCTATATACTTTCAATTTACAACTTAATAAAATAACTATATCAAAATCAATTAACGTAAATAGTGGAAACTCGTTTAGTAAGATAGCCTTTAATCAAATTTAAAGTATTTACAATAAAATTAAAATCTTATTATCTACTACTAAAATTTACTTGTAAAAATTAATCCTTACCAATGTAACTCAAACACCAAATGCAATGAGTATTTTAAAGGCAAATGAAACTTAAAGAGTAAGGTTGTCTAGGTCCACTGGAGAACAACTAGAAAGTTTAATGGCAAAGGCTGGTGTCCAGCCTTACCAATATAAATGAGTAGCTTAAGTTAGAACTGTCGAGAGTTTGAGAATCCTCAAACAACTCGATTCCTTAGGTTGTTAACTAAGGAAAAGTCCCCTAATTTGGTTTTTCTCATGGAAACCAAATGCAATAAAAGTCGAATAAAGGAAGTTAGAGCCAAATTGAGTTATGATTGTTGTTATGTAGTAGAGAGTAAGGGCAGTAGTGGTGGGTTGTTTTTGTTATAGAATAAGGAGTTGGAAGTGAACCTCATTAATTATTCTACTTGGCATATCAGTGCGAGTGTTAAGGAACCTGAAGTCAGCTCCTCATAGTTCACTAGATTCTATGACCATCCTGAAACCTGAAAAGGGAGTCTAGCTAGGATCTACTAAATCATATTAGGCCAGTCACTAATGTTCCATGGCTTTGTGCTAGGGACTTTAATGAAATTACCTACCAGTCTGAAAAGGTGGGAGCAGCTTTGAGACACTTCAAACAGATAGAAATGTTTTGTGGAGCTCTAGAGGTTTGTGATATGAGTGGCATTTACACTAAGGAGCCTAAGTTTACATGGACCAATAACAGAAGGGACAGTCGCTTTACTGAGGAGAAATTGGATAGAGCAATAGCAACTATGGAATGGCATCGAAGTTTCTCTGATAATTGTGCACAGTGTTAATTGTGGTGAGATCTAATCATAATACTCTCTTTATAGTTGTTGCAAGAAAAGAAAGAAATCTAAGTAACAAGACTTTTCTGTTTAGATATGAAACTTCATGGATCTTGAAAGAGAAGTGCTTGAAGATTGTACAGGATTCTTGGAAAAGAGCATATGGTGGCTCTAGAGGAAGTCCTGATATATGTGGCAAATTGCAGTATTGTAAAGAAGCATTGCAAAGGTGGAATCAGTCCAACAATAAAAACAACCCTAGTGTAACCAAGACTGCAAGGCTCAACTGATGATGATCAAGTGGCCTCTATACAACAGTTGCAGAATGATTTTACCATATGCATGCTAGTCAAAGGAGGAAGGCAAACGCAATCAAGCATATTCTTTATCAGCATGGAGAGCTTCATCATAACCAATCCAAAATAAGTGATATCTTTGTTGATTATTTTCTAGCACTTTTTAATTCTTCAAATCCTGTGGAAAATTGGAAATTGGTGGCTACCTAGCCCATATGGATGCTAGAGTAACTACTAAAATGACTAGCATGCTTTTATCTAATTTTTCTAAGTTAGAAGTTTGAGAAGCAATTTTTCAAATGCCTCCACTAAGTTCTCCTAGTCCTGATGGATTCCCTGCCCAATTTTTTCAAACACACTGGGAGGATGTTGGTAAAGATGTTTGCAAATTTGTGTTGAATTTTCTGAAGGATGGAGGCTCACTAAGAAGTATTAATGATACTTTTATCACTCATATTCTTAAAGTTAAAGGGTGTAAATGGCTTACAGAATACAAGCCATTAAGCCTATGTAATGTTCTTTATAAGATGGTGGCCAAAGTTTTTACAAATAGACTAAAATAGATTTTGCCTATGATCATATCTCCAACCTAGAGTGCATTTATACCAGGGAGGCTCATCACTGATAATATATTAGTGGCCTATGAAACTCTTCATTCTTTAATCACTTCCAAGAGAGGAAATGAGTGTTACATGGCCCTAAAGTTGGATATGAGCATAGCATATAAACGTGTGGAGTGGACCTTTCTTGAAGCTATTATGGTTAAAATAGGATTTTTTCAAATATGGATCTCATTGATTATGGAATACATATATTCAATCTCTTACTCCTTATTGATCAATGGAGAACCTCAAGATTTTTTCTCACCTTTAAGGGGCTTAAGGTAGGGGGATCCCCTTTCCCCGTACCTTTTTATTATGTGTATCGAGACCCTTTCATCTTTATTGATCCAAGCTAAACAGATTGGGAGCATTTTAGATGTGCCTATTGGAAGATCTAAAATCACCATTAACTACTTTTTCTTTACTAATGATAGTCTCTTATTTTGCCAAGCCAATTCTTTGGAATGGAGTCGAGTGCTATATATTTTGGAACAATACGAGAAGGCTTCTGGGCAAGTGCTTAACAAAGAAAAGACTTCTATTTTTTTTAGCGGAAACAGTCCACCAAAGATAAAGAATGCCATTATTCAAATAGTAGGGGTGAGATCCACTAGAACATATGAGAAGTATTTTGGACTTCCAGCTGCAATAAGACGACCTAAAGTTGTAGCTTTTAATTCTTTGCTAGATAGGATTTGGGCTCGAATTTCTAATGAGAAAACCAAGTTTTTGTCTGTTGCAGGGAAGGAAATTCTGTTGAAGGCAGTGCTTCAAACTGTTCCAACTTACACTATGGGCATATTTCTGTTATCTACATCCATAACCCAGAAGCTGAACAAAATGTTAAGAAAGTTTTGGTGGGGACAAAATGGTGAGAGTAACTAAAGTCCAATGGATTAAATGGGAGAAGATAGGGCTAGCTAAGGATGCTGGAGGTTTGGGGTTTTGAGAGTTTGAAAGCTTTAACTTAGCAATGTTGGCTAAGCAAAGTTGGAGAATGCTTAAGATTCTAGATTCTCTACCTGAAAGAGTATTAAAACAGAAGTATTTTCCCAATAAAGATCTACTAGAGATAACTTTGGGCAATAGACCATCTTATGCTTGGAGGAGTATAATTGCAGGGCAAAAACTTACGAATGAGGGACTGATATGGAGGATAGGAAATGGTAGGCATGTTAGAATTTGGCAAGATAAGTGGATTCCCAAGCCCCATTCATTGATGATCCACTCACCCTATCCAAATGACAATGAAGATGCCAAGGTTGCTGAACTGATTGAATCTTATTTGAATAGATGGGATTCAAGGAAGCCGAAAAACCTTTTTTCTTCCCAAGATGCTAATCTCATTCAAAGCATACCCTCTTTGCATTGGGAGAAGGGAGGATAGTCTAGTTAGTGTGGCACTATATAAAGGATGACAGTTTTTCTATAAAAAGTGTCTATCATCTTCACAGAGACATTAAGGCCTTGTTTGGATGCACAACTCAGTTGAGTGCATTTCATTTTTAGACTGCTTTCAACATCCAAACGCATGTTTTATCCTCTTCTGAGTACAATTTACATTTGAGTTGAGTTGTTGGGCCCCACACCTGTGTACAGTTCAAATTTGGACCCCAAACCTGACAAAGCTGCGTGACAAGCCTTCACTTTTGTGTTCCATTCATTTCTTTTGTGTGCTTGGTACCAAAATGCGACGAAAACTTGAGAATTATTTTTTTCTTTTGTAGGTTTGGTGCTGGAAGGGAGATGAATGGGGAACAATATATATTTATGGTGGGATTCCATTATTTTACTTCCCATAAATATATTTAAATTCGTTTTAACATTTAAATACACATAAACTCATTTTAAGTGGACCCCAAAAAACTCATTCAACCATCTCAACTCATTAATATTGATTAAAAAAAAAAACTCAACTAAATGTTCAAACGCAACCTAAACTTAGAGTAAGACTAAGCCCATCTTAAACACAATCTACTGTTAAAAAAGAAAAAAAAGCTCAACTTGCAACGTAAGGAGCCACCCAACATAAACAAGTCCAATGTAAAGATCACTTCCTGTCATTGATTTACAAGGGCAATAACGTAATTTGGGCTCCAAGGTCTATACATGTTGATTGCTTTATGGAGGCTACACGATATTTTTCCCTTAAAAAATGAAGAGTGATGGTGAGACAGATACGTGATGAGTGCACTCTAATCATCCTTATTATTACACTAAAATGTTAAAATATGATTGAAAATTATAAGAATTAATGTATACTTTTTAATTGAGTTTCCTCTGTTCATGTCAGGGTATAACGGATTTAGGTGGCAAATTTGGGTTGGATCCGTGAGGTGAGATGTTGATGGTTCTTGCTTTGGTTGTTCATGTTAGTTTTGTGGTGATCTCTTGGCCAATTTGGTTGTTTTTAATGTAAAAAATGGTTTGAAAAGGCTAGTGGCTTGCTCGACATACGGGGGTGGTGAGGCTCATTGTGGCATGGCCATGATTAAGGCTTGAGGAGGGTTAAACTGGTTGCTTTGGTTCATGGAGTGGATTGTGATTGTCTATGGTTATTGACTCTTGGTTTGATTGTTGGATATGGGTGTGGCTATGAATTGAGTGGAAGTAAGGCGCACTAAGGGCGTTCATGCATGTTTTGTAGTTGCCAAGCAACAACAGATCTCCCGTACCTACGAAGGAGGAAGAAAGGGCATCTGGGGGTGGCGGCGTCACTGCCGATGCCAGAGTTAGCGTCTTCTAGAGGATAATTTAAAAGGTGAGAAGTTGAGAGCAAAATTTTGACTAGGATGGAAGTTGGAAGGGAACACCTAGTGCGTAACCCCCAACACATCACCAACCTTCTTCCATTTATAGTCGCTTCGCCATGGGGTTCTTCTGTGGCTGCAATGATCGCCTCTGCCTCTGATGGCATGACATCACATATAATGTGGTCATTCCTATCAGCTACAAGGGTCCGACCTAAGGGTTGGCTACTCCTAGTTGCATTCAATGTTGCCGATCCTATAGGGGACAAGATCCCAGCCTATCTGCCCCCCCTCCCCCATTAATGCTTGGTGATTGAAGGAGCCGTCGGCTCCTTTTCCATCCCTCAGGCACATGGGTTCGTCTGGGGCTTCTCCAGTTAGAGGTTGTGGGCTTTAGGACATGTGCCCAGCCCCATTGAGCACAAAAAACTCCTGTCCAGTTACTCCACAAATTTCCATCAGTTGGGCATGTCAGGAATTTAATCTTTCAGCATGCTCCCTCTTTCCCTTGAATTTGTTACACGTTCTTGCATTTCCTTTTCTGGGGAACCTGTATAACCAACGCATTCCCACGTCCCATCACTCCTCCCGTTGGGGCTCCTAAACTGCCATAGTCTCCCTATTTATTTCACCCTTCTTGCTCCTAAGCATCCTTTGGTACTCTTCCTATTCTTACTCATTTGGCCCTTTAATTCCCCCATTGCTTTTACATTCTTGCTCTCAACACTTTTCTAAATTCGTTTGTGATGACTTCTAGGGGCTCCTCCCATAGTGTTTGGATACTCCTTCCTAACAGATTATGAAAATTTGCCATGCTATGCTAGTCAATGGTCATTGATCCTGTTTCCCCTGACGCGCTTCACGGTACATACAGGGTCCTGTCGTCGATGGTCTTGAAGGTTCTTGCCTAGGCAGTGAGGCCATCGACTTTGGAGGTAATGCCGAGAGGGTGGCACTGTACTCTAGGATATTCATGGAGTGAGGCTTCCCTTTTGCCATTTGGTTCGCAACTTTCTAGACTTCTTGGGCATGGCTCCAGTCCAAGTATAACCCAATTTTTTGGATGATCCTAACGTCGTGCTACATGGCATGGCAAATATTCTTAGAATCCATCGGGGAGGAGTATCCAGACCTATCCACTTGAAAATTTCTCTTTACCAGGTAGTCTATGCGTTAGAGGGCAACATCTACAATTTTCGATCTCGCCCTAAGTTTCAACTTGCACAGCTTGAGACCCAACACTCCAACGCCAAACGGTTGCAGAACAAGTTCTCCTTTGTGATAGGCGCAGGATGGAAATCTCCACCTGGGGAAGCCGCCACTAGGGAGTTCCCCATTTGACCCGACTGGGAGTCATTTCTGACAAACAACATATAGCTTTCTACTTGTTTGATAGTGAGCGGGCCCACATCTAACTAACTTACTCATGGTCTCGGGAGCAGGAGTAGAAGATTGGGACCGACATCCTCCCAACCAAGGAGAATGTCTTCTGGTTCCTTGTCGCCCTTCTGCTGATCCCATGTGGTGGGTTGTGATTTCCTATGAGGTCCTTCGATACCTTGAAGATTTATGCAGCCGCTGGAAGGCCTATCGAGCAGTGCACCAAAGAGGTTTCACTCAGAGGGTTGCATGGTCCCCTCAAAACTAGGGAGACTTGAGGTGATTTAGAGCGATCTGGTTTCACCCCTCCTGTGGTAGTTCCTACCTCGCCGTTCTCAAACGAAGTTCCCACCACCCTACCGGGGGATCAAGGCGGGGAGCGAAATTGTGATCAAGATGATGAGGAGTTAAAGGCCACATTCTTTAAGGCCCTGCATCAGTTAGGCTTGGGTGTCACCCAGGCATTTGTTGTCTCTGATCAATTAGGTGCATTCAGGCACACTTGCGCCTTTTTGGGGCTTGGTGACTTGGAGGGGACCTCCCAAGATGGTAGCAATGAAGTCTTGCATCTCGCCATTGCTCGCTCGGGCACGACCCCCATAGACCTGACACCGCTCAAGCTTCTTACTCCTGAGGAGAAGGTAAGTGAAGATGAGTCCTCTTCTTCGTCGTCCCAGTTGACACTTCAATCAAACGAGACTTTTCCTTGATCGCTGACTCCAACAGCGTGTCATAACCAACTGGCTCCATAGGCGGCGGCCCTTCCATGCAATCAAGAGAGGGGTGACTTGCAACCTTAAGATAGAGGAACTTGCCGCAATGTGTGCTACGGGTGGTGCTCTCGGTGCCTCTACCCTCAAGCTTTTCAACAGGTTAGGACAGAGGAGTAAAGGTGATGCCTCATCGTCTCACCTTGCTGGAGGGGGGCCGACAAACTCAATAGCCTCATTTCCCCAGTAAGACTCTTCTTCTATTTATTCTACATACAATCATAATTATGGGTCCTAGTGGTCTAACTATTTCTACCTTTATTGACAGGGGTTCAAGTTTTTGGCCGCCTGGATCGTGGATGGTGAGGCCAAGGTAGAAAGGGAGGTCGAGGTCTTGCATAAGTTGGGCAGTTGAGCCTACTTCTAGATGTTCAAGCTCCAGGCCACCCTGGAACACACCGAGATGGCCCACAAGGAGGTTGAGGTAGAGAATGAACATCTATGATGGATCATCTAGAATATCCTCAAAGAGGGTCCGACCTTCAAGTGGGTGCGGAGGCACAGAGGCAGGAGGTGTCATTCCTCAAGGCTATTGCGAAATAGTAGAGCCAGGATGAGGTGCATATTCTCTACGTGGAGGAGGAGATGAGGGAGGCTAAGCAGCATTGTCTGGATTACATCGCCACAATTGCTGAACCTGCAAACATCTACCTAGACTTGAATGTGCGCCTCAACGAACTACGGAAGGGACACATTTGGGGTATAGAATGCATTGCTTATAAGGGGCAAAAAGGAGGTCGAGGACCTATATGTGAAGCTGTCAGAGTCCCATTGTAGCCTAAGGAGGAGTCGAGGTCTCATGAGGAGAGGATTAAGGGGCTAGAGAGCGAGCTCTCTACCACAAACGAGAAGCTCCCCCGGATCACTCCCTAGCTCAAGGCGGCCAAACGTCTTTGCAACCACGCCTAAAGTTGCAGATAATCCTTAGGGTTATAAAGAGTGAGGGAACACCTGGCAGCAAACCCTCACAACTCCCTTGGGACTTTGGACTTGTCCCACTTCACTCCTTCCTGAGAGGACCGTAAATCCCACGACTTCTTGGGATGCGACTTGATGCCCGACGTCTTTCATGATCCCACTTCCCACTCATGACCGATTGAGATGTTCCCTTTTTTTCATTTTCACTGTACTTTCTATATGTATTATCATTTTGGTTTTCCCTTTCATTGTTTTGCCCGATGTCGGGGGCCCTTTATATCAACTTGTGTCCTTGTAAACATGAATATCCTTAATAAATATGACTTTTAGTGCTCCATTTCCTTCTTTTCTTTGTTTTTTTGTGAGTTTATGCTTTCTCGGTTGGGTGTCGACTTTCGATTTATCGAGGTCGGCATATGGACTCCAAGGCTGAGCACAAAACATCACCTAAGTAATCATGTGGGCTATAGAATTGACCGCGCTGAGTGGTGAGGAGGGACTGGGGCACTTGAGAGAGGTGTTCATCCCAAATAACTAGGCGATATCTTAAATGGATCACAGTGGGCGCCGAGCGGGGTCATTGAGCCATACAATCCACATGTGCATGTTTATATATGAAAACATCACTTTTTATTTCTTTCTTTGGCAGTTCTTTACACTGGGAATCATTGGGTGCAAAAGAAAGGAAGAAAGAAGAAGCAAAACTAAAAGAAGCCAGATGATGCTTCTTTACCATTAGTTTCCTGCCAACCAGTGATGCTTCAGACCGCTGGTTGGCGAGACCAGACTTTGTTAGCCCCAGGCAACGTCGAGAAGTCAGAAGTCAGGTTCCCTCTTGTGCTATGTGGGCATGATTTTGCTAGTTTCCTTGCCCTATGGTTTCTGCACGTAACACTGCCTAGCTACCACTTGCTCACTGCACACCACTCCTATACTGTTCTCTATTGGAAACTTCATCTTCAGGTGGTAGGTAAAGATAATTAGCTTCAGGTAGTTTAGCTTCAGGCGTTTGATAATAGCATTGTATGAGGAGTGGGTTTTGACTATAAGGAAGTCTGCCATGGTGGTCATTGTGCACCTTCTTGTCCCAATGGTGACGAGGAGCATTTTGGCCCCCAATGGCTGCACTGCCTCACCGGAAAACCCCCTTAAAGGTATGGGGGATGGTCGTAGCTTGTCTAGGACGATCCCTATTTTGGTGGCCGATCCCCATTTTGGTGAACACCTCCCAATAGAGGTTGTTGGCCTAGTTGTCGTTGTCTACTAGTATCCCCCTGGTTGTGTAATTGGCCATTAACATCATCACTACCAAGGCGTTGTTGTGTGGATAGATGACTCTCTCACAGTCCTAGTCGTCGAAGGAGATAGTGGGGGTCTTCTAAGTTTGGGCATGTTCGGTCTTTCTTCCAACGCTGAAAACCTCCTCGTATCTCACCCTCTGGAAGTAGGCCTTCCAACCTGATGCAAAGGTGCCTTTACTGGTGAGTCCTTGGGTGATTATGTGGATTTGGCCTATGTACATTGGGCCGGTCATAGCCCCCAAGAGTGTCCTCAGCATTGACAAAGTCATTAGCTTGATCCATGAAGTCCCATAGGGTCACCGGGGTCTTTCGCACGATTTTTGCCATGAAGGGGCTCAGAGGCTAGATTCCACCTAGGAGTGTCGTGGGTGATCTTCTTGTCCTGGTCATCTATAGTCAGTTGCTCCTTATTGAAGCTATACAGGTACGCCTTTAAAGCTCTCTTCCTCCCTCTTCTTCACCGTGACAAGTTAAGCAACTAACTGTCTTCTTTTCCTGCTGACCATGAACTAAGTCAAAAACTGGCTGCCCAGATCCTCGAAGTTGCAAATGGTGCTTGGTCGAAGGGCATTGAACCATGCCCAAGCGGAACCTTTCAGCGTCAAGGACAAAGCTCGGTATGCTATCTCCCCTGGGAAGCCATGCAACTTCATGTGAGTTTTGAATGTCTTCAGGTGCTCAGTTGGATCCTTCGATCCGTCGTACATCTCTATCTATGGGGTTCTAAATTTTGAGGGGAATGGGACTGCCATCACTTCACTGCTATAGGGTAAGTATGTGCCCCTAAATAGTTGGTCCATAGTGGATGATCCTCCTATCTTCTTTGCCACCTCCTCGTACTTGCCCACGAGACTACGCAATTCATCACCTATCCACTTGAGTTCTTCATCTTTGGGTGGCGCCCCACTAGCATTCTACAACTCCCCTTCCATCAACTCAATTTTGCTCGGTCTGACACCCACTTCAAATTCAACATTCATCTGCTTCGGCACCTCATTCTCTTACTAGAAGGCCTTTGCGTCTGAGGTCAAACGTTTCACCAGTTCCTTCATTTCGATGAACCTTCCTTCCATGCTTGTCAAAGTTGAATCTTGCTCGAGGGTCGCACGGGACTGCACTGTGGCCTACATACAAAAGGCAAGCTAACGCTGTTAGGATAAAATAATATCATATCCCACATATGGCAACAACTGTTGATGTGTGTTTTGTAGTCGCAGGACAATGATGAATCTCCTGTACCTGCAAAGGAGGAAGAAAGGCTGTCAAGGGGTGGCTGTGTCACCTCTGATGCCAGAGTTAGCATCCTCTAGAGAATAATCTAAAAGGTGAGAAATTAAGAGCAAAATTTTGAGTATGATAGAATTTAGAAGGGAATACCCAGTGTGTAAGTAACCCCCAACTCGTCGTTAGCCTTCTTCACTTTATAGTTGCTTCCCTGTGGGGTTCCTCTATGGCTGCAATGATCTCCGCTGCCTTAGATGCCATGACATCGAATTTAAAGCCACTCCTAGAGTCATTCAATGCAGCTGATCTTATAGGGAACAAGATTTCGACATGTCTGCCCCCAATTAATGCTTGGCAATTAGAGGAGTCGTTGGCTCCTTTTCCTTTCTTTGAGTCCCTAGATTCGTCTGGGCCTTCCCCCATTAGAGGTTGTGGACTTTGGGGCCTGAGCCCAACCCTGTTGAGCATAAAAAACCCATTTCCAATAGGTGTGGAATATAAACTGAAGTGGCGTGTGGAGATGGGGCACGGAGCGATAGAGAGAGAGTTGAAATGTGATATGAATGGGAAAGGAAGTATCGATGAGGAGAGAAAATGAGGGAGAGAAATATGGAGGAAAGAGGAAGCCATTGGGGGCAAAATGCAAATGAGAGGAAAAGAAGAAGGGTGTTAGGTACCAAAATGGCACCGTTTTGGCGGGTTGGGCTTCTATCAACAATTAAAATTAGGTCGATGTTGAGATTTAATAAAGCTAACAATTATATAGTGTTTCTTTGATTGAGATGTTTGTGGTTCATCACTGCTAAGCAAATGAAGACATGTGATTGATCACCAAATTCATGTAATTTTTCCATCCACTTTATTTGGAGCCTATTACGGTTAAGCAACATATAAGGTTTGCAATCATGCATATATGATGCATGGCAGGTAATGCTTGGTTGACCAAGAGCAAAATTTATTAGGATTTAAAATTAAATCAACATTTTGGAAACAAAACTAGTATTTTAACTAACGTGAAGAAAAAACGTACAAATTTTTTTTTTTAATATATAAAGTTTCATCTATATTAAAAGAAAAATCCTAACGAAAAAACTGAAAATTATTAGTTTTGGAAATTGAAACTATGAGTTTAGAGTATTTAAGATTCAAATTCAAAACTTTCTACTGTGCTATTATATGTTAAATCACCACCAATTTTAAAATTTTAAATTTATATAAAAATATAAATTTAATTATTTACATTACATCCTAACAAAGTCAGATCAACTTCTATATACAATATAATATAATGATCATGTAACACCCATCCTTGTGGTGGGACTTTTAGAAAATGATTTTAAAAAAGACGACGGGAATTACCGTTCGTTTTAAAACTTTTTCCTTTTCTTCCTAGGATATGAAAGACTCCATTATAAAATAAAACGTGCTTATTAATTTAAAATATTAAACTTTATAATTAAAAGTATTTCCAACAAAAACATTATGCCTGGGCTTTCGTGCTCTTCCTCTAAGGCTGTGCCCGTCCTGACACGTTCTATTCATCTTGTCCCTGGAGAACACACATAAAAACTAAAATGAGTCGATGACTTGTAAACATTACTTCATACAGTTAAAATATAATAATATAGGTTTTCAGTCATGTATTCATTATTCCATACATATCATACATAAGACATTTATTCATTTAAAACATTTTGAGGCGGAGTTTTTCTTGAAAAAGGATTTTCTTTCGTAAAACATTTCTCACGCCTTGTACCTTCATTTCGTAAAAAGTCTGAGTATACATACATTCTTTCTTATCATACATACATTCTCTTATCACTTTTCATTGGTCGTTACACATTGTTATGCCCCGTATGCTAAGGTTAGAAGTCTTCTTCTTTTGGACTCGGACTTCACCAGTGGCCACAAGTTGGGAATCCCTTTTCAGTTAGGGGACAACATTGGGTGCACTACAAGTACTACTTAATCGGTATTGCAATCTACCCAGTCCTTTGGTACCCATTCATTCAGTAATAGCAGTTACGTATTTTCATACATTAAAATAGTCATTTCATTTAGTCCTTTTCATTTCATTCATTCATTAATCTCTTCATTTCATAAACATCATTAAAAAGCATAAGCTCAAACCTCAACATTTAAAACGTCCTTTGAAATAATTTGGAATCATAAACATAAGCATCTTTTAAAAAATCGGTCCATGGCATCATTAAAGCATCATTAAACATTATCTTTCATGGCATCATTTAAAATATCAGTTCATGGTATCATTTAAAATATCAGTTTATAGTCGTGTCATTTAAAGCATCAAAGCATAAGGCATAAACCTTGACATTTCTTTTCATGAAAATAAAGACAATAGATACTACGTATAGTCATCCATCGCATGAGTACAATTACATACTTGGGGTGCATGAAAAGGGGCTGCCAAGAAGGGTTGTTACATACATATACTTGAAAACTTATACTTAGTTTTCTTTAGTAAAACGCCATCTGTGTTATTTCGTAAGGAAAAACATTTCGTTTTTATTTTCATATTTTTAGAAAACTTTAGAAGAGTATGAACATAATACTTATCTAGACTCTATGCCATACTCATTTCATGTAGCATATCAGATAGCAACCTACATGCATACACATAATCTAAGCGTCAATCTTTATCTAGTACATAAGCAACTAAACTAAAAATAGAACTACACCTCACTTGGAAAAACTCTCCTTCTATCCAGGCTCTTACATGTGTTTTACTATGCTAAAACTTTCGGGATCCTTTTACGATCACTATCTCTTCCAAACTCGATATTCTACCTTGAGTGCTCATCCACTAAAGTGAACTTCCACGATTCACTTTAGGGTTGAGACACAAAGACCTTTGTCTTACTCTTCCTATTAACCATATTCCGATGCATGACTTAGACCGACTAAGTCACGCATCCCAATCCTAGACAATACATACATTACTTCCTTTCCGGCATCCTAGCCCATACTTCATCCTCATTCCCATCCATACATGCCACATGACTTTAAGTGAACTCTAAGCCTTAAACTTCGTGTACCCATGCTTAGGACAAATTACCCATTACATATGGTAAACCTGTCCAGCGCATGTGTCTAACTAGATTACATACGTACTTTACGCCCTTTTATTACCTAAGATCAACTTATAATTCGTTGAACGCCCACTTGTGTAAATAAGCTCCATACTCTGATACCAATTTCTACTCAAACCCAATCGGCAGGACTTTCCTACTTCCCAACCCTTTATAAGTTCATTCCAACATGACAAGACCCATTCACACTACACCTCTATTGCGTCACGTAGCTCAAGGCTACTCCCAGGCTACATCGCGACACCCGTCACTATAACAGGGTCACCTCACAACTACTCCGAGACATTGTTCCACAGCTCCCGACGCTACACAACACTCTCTACACTCCTTAGCTACGTCATCCAAACTTTCGTGACACACCATTCTGTACATCATGACTTCACTTCACGAAGTACACTCCACGTGTACTCCCTTCACAACACTATGCCAAACACCACTACAACGCACACCACACGGTACATCACTGCACGACATGGAGTACACACCACATGTACTCCCTTCACAACACTACGCGACATCACTACTACAACACATACTTCACACCCACACTTAATAGCATAGTCCACAATACTGCACAATTATGCCCAACACTTCAGTACATAGCGAACTCCACAATCTGCCACCAATCAACTAACATCTAACATAAATAATGGAGAGAGAGGGTTATATCATCGTTGGGACTAACTCGTGTGTTGCTCGCTACCCGTCATGGTCAATGGCGTTGGAAGGGTTGTACATGGCAGCTAAATCGCATACGGTGGCTACCTGCCTTATATGGTGGTTGGCCACCATATAAAGTGATAGTTGCTTAGGGATGGGCTAGGGGTGGTCTTGGGAGATTCATGGTGGTCTCGTGGTGGCTAGGGTGGCAGAGCACGACGGTATAGTGAGTTTCAAGGGTTGGGTCGTGGCTTGTGGGTGAGGGAAATGGAGAATGAGAGCTATGGGGTTGTTGGCTGGCCATGAAGGGCTAAAAGAGGTGCAATGGAGCTGTGGTGGCGATGGGGAAGGCGACACGGTGGCAGATCTAGGCTTCTGGGTGAACAGGCGTCGTGGGAGAGTGAAAGGGCGTGCAGCGAGGTGGGGGCTTGGCTGAGCATATAGGAGCTTGGGGAGGGGTCGTGGTGGTCAGGAGAGGCTCATGACGGTGGTTGGAGGCTGTGGGTGGCGGATTTTGGCTGTGGGCCATGGAGGACTCGTGCGTTTCATGTGTGCGTGCGTGTGATGGAGGGGAAGAGGGAGGCTGGGTTCCATGGAGGGGGTTCAACAGTGAAGGGGAAGGGCGTCGGTGGTGGTACGGTGGCCTGGGTGGCAATGACGGCGGCACAAGGTTGATAAACCCATGCGTGAAGAGAGGAAAATGGAGAGCGAGAGCTGCCATGGGTGGTTCTGGCGATGGCTGGGTAATCTTCAGTGTAAAGGGGAGTCGTCGGTGTTGGTGGTAGCCAAGGGTGTCTGGCGGTGCGGTGGCATGGGTGAAGGAGAAGATATTCGGTGAAGAAAAGGGGGAAGGGAAGCCGTATGCGGGCTGGGGAAAAGGGAGAGAAGAGAGAGAGGAAATATGAAAAGTGAGGGAAAAAGGCTAGAGGTTTAGGTGTTTAATTCAGGCCCTTCATCTTGGGGTCTCCAAAACGATCTAAAGGTGGGCTTTAAATACTTATTTGAGAATGCGTAAACCTTGATTTAACTAAAAACACTGAGAGGAGTTAAAATAAAATATTATTTAACTAAACATAAGTTTATAAAATATAATCTTCATCATTAATTAAATGATGAAGTTTTGTTAATTACTTTTAAGAGAATAAAACTATTTAAATATATTTAGATTTTTCAACATATTTTAAATCTCGTAATATTTTTAAATGATTAAAATCATTTAATTAAAATAATTTTTCACAATTATAATATTTTTAGAGTTCTTCAAAAATATTATAATTTTCTTATTTAAAATCAGGCTTGGTCCAATAATATTGAAAATATCTCATATAAATATTTTCAGGACAATTAAAATATTTGAGGGCTTTAAAACACTGGACTTACTTTAGAATAGCTTGATATCTTTAAAAACATGCCATCGAAATTTAGTACATAGATTAAGACTCGTAACCATAAGAGAGAGAAAGAAACGGGTTATTACAAATCAATGATGAGCTTTTGGACACTTGGAGCTCAAAGTTATTAAATTAAAAAGTGAGGTCTTAAAATTAAAATGAGACCAAAATTACGTTTAATTTTAGCATAATTGCTGCAAGTCTATGACTCAAAAACAAAAAAATACATGAAGGAAACTCCCCACAATATCATTTCACTATATAAGATGTGGTACATTTATCATTATTGAATGATTATTTATTATCAAATAATGATAATTTATAAATGTATTACATTTTATCTAGTGGAATTAAAGTGGGATAAAATGTGATGAGAGTATGATATATAACATTACTCAAAATTGAATAATAAATTTAGAACCAAGCAGCAAATATGATAAATTATGTATAAATCTCAACAAATAAATTATGTATAAATTACTAATTTTTACTATTTAAGCGTAATTTTTTTTGGAAAGTTTTTTTTATTAAAAAGGTTGTCAAAACTGATAGCTAATAAAAGTTGAACAAGTTTTGTATTTCTGTATTATTTGAATTGAACTGGTTGAACATGAAACACTTATGCCATGACAACACAAAACACATATTAATCCTTAGGAAGTTTCCTCTATCCATGGAAAGAAATTGATATGTATCATTTTAGTAAAAACTATGTATTCTTTTCATATTTAATGATTACTTATCATATGAGTGCTGTTAGGGTGCTTCCTATCAGTAACCACTAGGCGTGCCTCTAGGTAAAATTCACTTTTTAATTTTTTTAATTTTTTATTTATATTTTTTTAACATTTTTAAACATTTAAAAAAAAATTAAAAAAAATGCTACCACACTAATATATAGTAAAAGAAAAAAAATTAAAAAAATTAAATAAATGAGCAGTCAAAATAAGAAGACAAAATGGAGAGGCATAGTAACATTATTTCTTATCATATTTATACATTTATACATGTGAGAAAATGGAGTTTGAAAAAAAGAAAATGATAGATATTTGTAAAAGTAACATCATTTTTTATAAAAACTTTCATTTTAAAATATGATTACAAAAAGAAAAATGATATTTATAGTTTACGAGTGTGCAAGTGTCGACATTTCATTTCAAAAAAGTTGGTATATCTAAGAATCAGATAAAAAATTATTTAAATGGTGGACTTCATATTTTTTAAAGAGAGTGCATGAAACATACACACTCTAAAATTATATCTAATATTTACTCATGGAATAATGAATAGAGAATAACTTAAAACCGGCTCATCCTACTATGCGTCTTTATCGGAGGCCAATAAGTAATAGCCACGTCAGGAAGATAGAAACTAATTCAAAGTGCCGCGATGCAGGGAAACGACTCCCCCTTCTCAACCTCTCTCTTCACGTGACACGGAAAGCAAATCTCTCTCCTCTCTTCTCCTTCCCTCTTACGAAGCCAGTTTTCTCCTTCTCTGTTTTGAACCATCTTTTACTCTGCAGTACGCGAAAGCCATCTTCCCTTCTTTACAGTATGCGAAAGCTTCATTTTATCGATGTGTTTCTCGTTCTTTGCAGTAGCCCCTGTGTTTCTCGTTCCTTAAAAGCTTCATTTTATCGCTTAACGGCAGACCAAACATCCTTCTACTCTGTGCGAAAACCTCATCCATGAATTCCTCGCTTATCCCATGGTTTACAATGTAGAAAAATCCGGAATCCAAACACACCTAGAACAGAAGATAAAATAGTAAAAACAATGATAAAAAAAAACTGCAAAAAAAAAAAATATATATATATATACATATATATAAGAAATAAATAATATCTTTTAGGAAATTGAAAGGGACATGCACCTGGAACGGATTGGTGAATGTCAGGATTAGAGAGATTGATACAATTGAGGATAGAGATTTTCCCGGCTTCGATTCTGTTCACACTTTGGTTTTCCATTTCCCAGTGAAAAAACAAAAGGGCCAGCCTCAGGAGGAGGAGGAGCAAATCCCATATTTCTTTTTTCCCTGGTCGCCAAATTTCTTGGCTGCCAAACCTTTGTTTATTTTATTTACGTTGTACCACTTTACTTACGTTTTTCGCAATCATGCACAGTGTCGTGGGCATATTCTTCTACAGTTATACCTTGATGAACTTGGGATCCCAAGAATTTCTTTCACTGCGTGTTGCTTACTTCCGATTTAGTTGGTTTTCAGGAAAAAATGGAGCTTTTGATTTAGCTTCAGATTTAACGTTAGGGTTTCAGAGATAGAGAGAGAGGTTTTCATTTCAATTCCAAACAGAAGAAACGAAGACGGAAAGCAAGAGTTTATCCCCTACATCGCACAGTTTTGAGTTTAAAATTTACCTCTTACGTGGCAAATTCTAATTGGCCTCCGTTATTCTCCATTTATAGGACCATCCGGTCTAAAGCGTTTCTCTAATGAATAATGTTATATACAATTTTGAGTATGCAAGTTGGCACACATTCTTTTTTGAAAAATAAAATAGAATTTATTATTAAAAAAATAATTTTTTTATATAGATTTTAGATTTATTATTTTTTTAAATAGAATTCGTAAAACTTGCCCATTCTATAATTACAAAATATATTTACGTGAACAATAGTAGCATTTCAGACTATTATTTTATCTAGAAAAATAATATTTATAGTCTTTGAATATATAAGTATCGTGTAATTTTTTTTAATAAAAATATTAAATTTTAAATAATAAATTTTATTTTTTCTCAAAATAATTGCACGAAGCTCGCATGTCATTTTATGTAGCATTACCCTCCATCAAGCGGCACAATTCGCAACTGAACCAAATCAAACTCAAACCTCACAAGTTGTGCATGTATCAGTAGACATGATGTTGTTGACTTTCCAGTTAGGTTAATTATGTCGCACATTTGCTGTACGTGGCAGACTTTTTTGGCTTTCCTGTACTCCAAAGAGAAACAAGAAGCAAGGGTGTAACCAGATCAGTATATGTCCGAGGAAAATCCAGACGTAGTTGTGGGCCTTAATAAACAGTCTTTCGCTTGCTCGCTCGCTCCACAGTCTCTGGTTCTCTCTGTGAGTTCCTCGTCTATCATCTCTATAATTTCTTTTTTTCTCTTTTTTAATCTGCAAGTTCTTTCTTTTTTCAACTTTTATGATATGTTATAATTTTCTGGGAGATTCCGAGTTGATTATTTCAATAATAGTACAGAATGTATTGTATTTGTTTCCTTCATGACTGCAATGCCGCATTGTTCTCCATATTGGTTGTAATCTGGGTTTCTCATTTTGTTCATTTTTCTACTCGAACCGATCAAGATTTTGATGAACTTTTTCTCTTTGTTTTTCTTTTTAGAAAGCAGGAAACTGAATTTTGAATAAGTACCTGAAATCACAGAGAATGAATACCAAAATAAGTAAGTAAATTATTAAATTTGTCTCTAGATTCAAATTTTCATGTTTTTTTCATGTCTGTTAGTCTGGTGAATTGAAATTCCACTTGTGAAACTGTCGGGTTTGGTACAAAGTTTGCGAAGACGGCCATGTTAGCTCCGAAATTACTCAAGGAATTGAATATCTGCTGGGAATGTGACTTGTTGAGATAAAGTTATTCAGAGAGTATATACCAAAATGGGGACCACATACCGTAGGTATGAATTGGTTTGATCATTGTTGCCTGCTTGATGTTTATTTTTGCTTTATTAAACTAGAATTTTCTCATATCACAAGAATGAAATCTTCTTGGTTTTCCTTATTCTTGGCAGTGGAGTTTTTAGGAAATCAAACAGCGATGGTGCTAGGCTTCTAATCACGACAATTATAGGAGTCATCTTTGGGTTTTTTATTGGTGCTTCAATTCCGTCTGTTTCTCTAACCAAGGTATTATTGGAATCCTTCAATTTTTTTTTTTTTTCTTTTCTTTTGTGTACCATTGCTTGTACCTATTTCCATTTAATTGGTTCTTTAAAATCTCGCAGATTAATTTACCTTCAAGATTTATATCAACTCTTGATGTAGCCATCACTGACACGCATAGATCAACTAGAAGCAAATCTCTTGAAAGTGGTGGATCTGGCAATTTTCCCAAGGTAAGTTCTTTACGTGGTCTCCTTGTGTTTATTACATGTATAGATATATTTTTTGGGTAAGAATATGCATACATATATATCTAACTGTTATTAATTTTTTTTTTTTTTTTGTTTTCTGTTATCAACTCTATACTATTTAGAGATAAATGGCTTTGATAAATACATTTTTCTGTCAAATTGTTGGTTTTTGCTTCTCTGTTTTTATTTTTATTTTTTATTATTATTATTATTTTTATTTTTTCACGAAGCAAAAACAGATTCTTATAGTTGTGAAATGAACACTCCTTTTACAGGCAATTTTAAACTTATTGTCCGAGTATGTATTTTTCTGTTGCAAGTTTTTAGTGATTCTCTCGTAAGGATCAATTTGGCCTCTTTCACTGAATTTGTGAATGAAAATACTGATTTTGGTGGCAGAATAACATGATTCTTATTTTTAATTGAATCTCATGATTGATGGTTTATGTTCTCAGTATGTGGCAGGGTTTATTCAAGTTAATACAATATAAGAAGTATCTGTCTACAGGAAATCTAGTTCTTATAAAAATGGCAAGGGAATGGGTAGTCTTCTCGTTTAAAGATGTAATCCCTGTACGTTAGTACCTCAGTTGAGTGATCACCTCATTTGCATGTTCAGCGAGAACTGTTAATTGGCTGGTTTATTGACCCTTTTGTATTATATTACTCATTCAGTGGTCATTAATGTAAATTTCTTGAAGCTGCATACTGATTTTGTGGAAGTTTGGAAATGGGCAAATGTTTTTCTTAGCATCTTTAGGAAGAAGCATTCCTCTTGCATATGTGCTTCTACATGGTGGAACAATGAAATCATTGTAGAATTTTTGGTTCTTCAGTTTTTTCCTGATTTATCTGGTCGTTCTTGCTGCATGAGTACTGAAAATTGTGCTTGGATTAAAAGTTAGGGAATAATGAATTGAGGGGGTAAGAAATGCTGGATCTTAAGATTGGGTTGGCTTTTATTGATTCCTTATATTTGCAGGTTGGCATTATGGTTTACACTAAGCAAAAGTAAATTATGAGGCCTACTTTTGGTTTGGACTGATCATATCTTGTGGCTTGGTTGTTTGCTCTCAGATATATGTTCCAACAAATCCTCGTGGTGCAGAGTCCTTACCTCCAGGAATTATTGTGCCAGAAACTGATCTTTATTTACGAAGATTATGGGGTGAGCCCAGTGAGGTAGGTGCTAGATTATGTGATTTACAGGCCTGGTTTATAGCACACCAATTACCATGGGACCCATTATATTCATAAAAGAAGTTAAAATATCAATATTTTTGTATTTAAGCTGATGTGGCAGGCTTCCACATCAGCGATGTGTTTAGTGTGTCAATAAAACGACTTGCAAATAAATTTATTCTTTTACTTAAGAAAATTTTGCATTTTATGATTTCTTTTTTTGAAGAAAAATATTGTTGGACTTGAGAAAATCCTAGGGTCAAGATTTTATTTTATTTTTCTAAATCAATTATTATATGATTCAGGGCTCAAATTTGAATTTTAGTAGAAACCTAAATATATAGTTCTTCTAATTTTAGAAATTTGGTATGGTAGTTTCTTGTGAATTGAACGGACTAAAGAGTAATTTTTGGTCAATGGGGAGGGGGTGGCTGTCCTCCAAATGGCAAATGCCCCCATTTGGCGAGGACCTTTCTTCTTTGATGTTGCATTTCTGTATATATACTTGAACATAGAGCGTAGATTTCAGTAGAACTTCACCTTTGAGACTTTTACTGATTGTGCATGTGAACCAACTATCTTATGGGAATTATCTTTGAGAAGAAATTACTAAAATCTGCAGGATTTGAAGAAAAAGCCAAAATACTTGGTTACATTCACTGTTGGTCTTGACCAGAGAAATAATATCGATGCAGCAGTTAAAAAGGTTAAAGGGGACCTTTTTTGTCATGAATTTTGATGTTTCAATGATGTGGACTAACAGGGTTCATATTTTTTTCAGTTTTCTGAGGATTTTATGATCATGCTTTTTCATTATGATGGTCAGACGAGTGAATGGGATCAATTTGAGTGGTCCAAGAGTGCAATCCATGTTAGCATCAGGAGACAAACAAAATGGTAAGCTTTTGTCACTGTCCATTTCTTTCATTTCCTACCATTTTGATATGTTGAGTAAGAGATGCCTGAATTCTTTCGTTATGTAGGAAGCTTTGTTTAGTTTCAAACATTGAACTAGAGTTATAGTTTTTTATATAAGAAAACTAGAGTTATAGTTATCTCTATTCATTTGTGGAGTTAAGTCAAGTGCATTTTATAATCCACTGAGACTTGTTTTGATAGGTTGATTCAATGAGACTTATTGACTCATAAAAAAAAAAAAAAAAAAAAAATTTCAATGAGACTTATTGTAACACCAATAGTGGAAGAGTGTTTGTGAATTGTTTGATTTTTTTTTTTTTTAAATGATAGTTTGACAGAGTTTTCAAAAGTGGTGGGCCTTAAAAAAGTATGCTTGGATTTGAAAATTCCTTAGATGAGTTTTGAAAGATGATATAATAAATCATTTTTTAAAATTTACTTAATTTAAAAATTATATAAATCAGAGACAAAAATGCTCACAGCCCCGGGGTGGCCAGAAAACTCTGACTGCATAAAGGCAGCCCAGATTAGGTTGCCCATGGCGGCCAAAAAACTGTGTCCACCACGGTGAGGCTCAGATTGGGCCACCACCAATGTTGGCCTGGCAGGCGCCAGGCCAACCACCATGGGGTGGCCACAGTTAATTTTTTTACAAGTTTTTGAAAATAATTTTTTAGATGGTTTTTTAAGTTTTTGGTGTTTGGGAAAATTTTGAGAAGATTTAACATTGTAGATATTGTATGTTTGGGAAAGAAATTATCTTTGACTGAAAAGTTCTCTGACTTTAGAGACGGTTTTGGTTGCCAAACATGGCCTCGAGTACACAAAAGTGACATCTTTGCGCTTGGGGCAATGACGCAGCTAGTGAGGTTCTAACTGAGGCACGTCTATTTCTGTTTGAAAACTATCCTCTTTGGCCTGGGTTCAAGCCCAGGCCGTCGAGAATTTCTGGAAGGGTTCCCTTCGGGGTAAAACCATACAAAATAAATAAATAAATAAGTACACAAAAGTGATGAATAGGATCGCACATGGCTTGGGAGGGAGAAGTTCCTTGCCCTTTATAATAATTCCAAGGGTCTTTTCAATTGTAAAATTGACTCGTCCTTTCGGAGTTTAGTCCTAGACATGGCTTGGCTTTCATTGGGCCATTATAATTTCTTTTCAAGCTAGTAATCTTTTATATTTTGCAGGTGGTATGCAAAACGGTTTTTGCATCCTGACGTTATATCAGCTTTTGAATATATTTTTATATGGGATGAAGATCTTGGAGTACAACACTTCAATGGAGATAAGTAAGTACTTATTTATCAGTCTTTTCCCTGCTCAAATCCACCTTTTACATGTTTCTTTTTGTTTTTCTCATGCTGTTTTCCAGGTACATGGTTTGGAGATCTCTCAACCTGGTCTTGAGCCCAATAATGGTCTAACATGGGAAATGACAAAGAGGAGAGGTGACAGAGAAGTTCACACGTAAGCTCTTCCCCCCTCTCCTGTGATATTGCTGTAATATGCAATTGGAAATTGATTTGAAATTTCTTTTTGTCTGGATTGATAAATAGAATTACGGATGAGAAGCCAGGCTGGTGCAGTGACCCACATTTGCCTCCTTGTGCAGCGTATGATCTCTCTCTCTCTCTGTATGTGTGTGTATACACGTGATTACATCCTTAAACTCAATGCAAATACAAATTTCCCAGTCATTGTACCCAATGATTGTAGAATTGGTGCTCAGTTTTTACCTAGCACTTTGCCAATCATCTTGGACAAAAGATAATGGGACAGTTAGGTGTAATATGCCTGGATTTCTAGCATGCTGAACCATTGCTGTATTTTTATTAATTTGGCTAGGTTTGGATAGAATGATTGTTTTAACTCATCTCATTTCATCATTACAACTTTCCTAAATTTCCACTCAAAATATAATAAACAATTCAACTTTTTCAAATCCCCAAAACGGTAATAATATTAAAAAATTATATTATAATAATATTTTATTCAACTTTTAACTTTTATCTAAAACTATCTCATCTCATCTCACTATACAAACCTCACCTTATTGATTATATGTCTTCTAGAAAGTATGACATCTTAAAACAACTATTTTTTTGAAAGCTAATCAAATTTGTTGATCATGGACACCTGTTGGCTAAGGTTTGCTTAAAACTTTGAATATTTTTGCTTACCATAATGCAAGATTAATTATGATGCATCGATGAAGATTACCTACATAGCATGGTGGGATGGTGCTTTGGCTTCCGTATTCTCCATATATGATCTCCAATTAGTGGAAAGTCCGTAATGGCTTACAAACCTAAGTAAATCAGTTTCCTTTTCAGATTTGTAGAAATTATGGCCCCCGTCTTTTCACGGGAAGCTTGGCGTTGTGTGTGGCATATGATTCAGGTATGTTGTGTATCAAGGATTGTGTGGCTAAGTTTTATGTACATAAATACACAAATAGTGTTCTTAGTTACTGTCAATTGTTCCTACTACCCTAACTAAACATTTAATTCCTGCTTGTAGAATGATTTGGTGCATGGATGGGGATTGGATTTTGCTCTTAGAAGATGCATAGAGGTCAGCAGCTTTCCTTTATTTCTTTGAAGGATTTTTCTCCCCTTCCATTTGCTGTATTGATTGCCTAATCATACATTTCAATCGCTTTTGTTTTTTTGTTTTTTTATCGATAAACAAAATTTTATTGAGCATCAAATGGACAAAGGCCCCACTATATGGGACATATACAAGAGTGCCGCCTATGTGAGCTAGTTTAGCGATACAAGGAAGTCATGAAAAGACATGACATTACAATCAATGACATTGATCAATAAAGTAACGTGGTGAAAAATAAACTTCTAATCTCATCCTTTGACCGCTATCGATCTTCAAAGCTTCTTGCATTCCTCTCCCTCTAAATACACCATCATACACAAATTAGAACCATCTTCCACACTATTACAATCTGAGGGTTGCCCCAGATGCCTCGTGACGTCGGACAGAATAACGATTATTCTGCAGGCTAGTCTCAACAAATAATTCACAGGGAAGAACACAAGAGAATCGTCCAAAAACACAAAGAAACACCTCGGATGTTCAATTCAAAATTATCAAATAAAAGAATGTTGAAAATCAGCCCACAAGCCTAGCTGTATAGTTGAAAATCATCATCATCAGAATTTTACAAAAAATAGGAAAATCCCAATAATCATGCCAAAATTAAATACGTAACAAAAGAAGTAATTTGCCAAAAATTTGGCTCAAATCGGGTTCAGAATCACTTCCTAAACGATAAATGAAATATTACCATAAAAAGAAAAAAATAACTAAAAATGGGGATTCAGAAGGGAAAATAGTGGATTTTGACCTCGAAAAAGATGCGCGCCGAGCATAGTTTGGTGGTCACGACGTGCGCGCTGAAAATAGCTTTCCAAATTGGGGTCATATGTGCGATTCTGATATCTGTAGCTAAAATTACAGCCAAAATACCAAACCACACCGAAAACTGTCCAATTAGGAAAAGATCATGATTACCTGCCATTTTTGCGCTGATCTGCCAACTTAAGGTATCTTAGCACCATCAATATGCCATCTGACAACTCACCATCATCTGACTTGGATCCTCCTACATCAGTCGCTCCAAGTTGGAAAGAACTCATCCTCAAGTTCATAGTAGCTTCATTGGAATCCACAAAACAAGGACTCAAGTGTTTCATATTAAAGACATAAGAAGTCCTCAAATGGCTGGGGAGACGCAGCCTGTAGGTATTATCATTGATCTTTTGCAGAATCTCACAGGGCCCAATCTTCTGCTCCTTAAGCTTATTATACTCTTCAACAGGAAAACGATCACGAGTTAATACTGCCCAAACAAAATCACCAACATCAAAAGGTACCCAACGACGATGACTGTTTGCTTGAACCTTATACTTGGCATTGCTCTCGTGAATAGCCAGTTTCACTTGCTCATGGATGCCCCGAAGATGTTCTGCCATCTCATCTGCCTTAGGACTCAAACGACCTACACGTGGAATAGGGGCTAAGTCTGGCACCCTGGATGGATTTTGACCATAGACAATCTCAAATGGGCTCATTCCTGTGGTTATGTTATTTGATCTGTTATAGGCAAATTCTACTTGAGGGAACGCCAAATCCCACTGCTTCGGTTTAGTTCCTACCAAGCACCTCAAAAGGTTGCCCAAACTCCGGTTCACCACCTCGGTCTGACCATCCGTCTGGGGGTGGTAGGCGCTGCTGAAATTCAACTGTGTCCCTAGTTTCTCCCATAAACTCCTCCAGAAATTACTCATGAACTTGGTGTCACGATCTGAAGTGATTGATCGAGGAACACCATGTAAATGCACAATCTCCCTGAAATAGAGATGGGCGATCCGGGCAACATCTATTGTTTTCCTGCAAGCTACAAAATGGGCCATCTTGGAAAACCTATCAACCACAACCAAAATAGAATTCAAGGCTCGTTGGGTACGAGGTAAGCCCAACACAGTCCATACTGACATCGAACCAAGGAGCCTCAGAAACAGGTAAAGGAGTGTATATGCCCGTATTAGTGAGAACTCGCTTGGACCGTTGACACACATAACACTGCTCCACATAATGAGCCATGTCACTGGCCAATTTGGGCCAATAATAGTCAGAAGAGATCAGAGCCAACGTCTTATCTTGCCCAAAGTGACCCTCGTTATGAAGTTCACTAATAATCTGCTTCCTTGGTGAACAATCTGGAATGCAAAATTGTATTCCACGAAACAGATAACCATTATTCAAAATAAAATCATGACGTTGACCATCAATTACCTCCTGAATTATCCTCCCGAAGGAAGGATCTGCTACATACATATCAGTGAAAGCCTCAAATCCTGCAACTCTGGTGCTCATGGTGGTGAGAAGTAACGTATGACGGCTCAGTGCATCTGCGACACGGTTTAGACTCCTTGCTTGGCGTCTCAGGGCAAATGTGAACTCCTGCAAGTGCTCCACCCACTTGGCATGCTGTTTACTCAGCTTGTGTTGGCCATTGATATACTTCAGGGCCTCATGATCAGTGATAAGAATGAACTCCCTTTGTATTAGCTAGTGACGCCAATGCTTTAGGGACTGAACTATGGTATAAAACTCCAAGTCATAGGTGGAATAATTCTTCTTTGATCCTGATAGCTTCTCACTGAAAAAAGCTATTGGGCGCCCCTCTTGACTCAAAACACCACCAATGCCAACCCCAGATGCATCACAATTTACCTCAAACACCTTTTCAAAATCAAGAAGTGCCAAAACTGGTGCTTCTGTCATCTTGTGCTTGACCAATTGAAAATTGGCATCTGCCTCCTCAGACTACTAGAAATCATGTCCCTTGAGGAACTCTGTGATAGGAGCAATCAGGGTACTGAAGTTTCTGATGAACCGGCAGTAGAAGGACGCCAATCCATGGAAACTCCTGACATCGTGCAAGGTCTTTGGTTTGGGCCACTCCAAGACCGCATCTATCTTTGACTGATCTGCATGAGCACCATCAATAGATACAACAAAACCAAGAAAGGTTACAGAAGTAGTGAAGAAAGAACACTTTTTCTGATTGACGAACAGGCGCTCCGTTCTCAACATATCAAAAACAGCACGGAGGTGATCAAAGTGTGACACCCATGTTGGACTATAAATGAGGATATCGTCGAAGTAAACTACAACGAATTTCCCCATAGAAGGCCATAAAACCTGATGCATAAATCTCATGAATGTATTGTGCCCATTGGACAGCCCAAAAGGTATGACCATCCACTCATACAATCCATACTATGTCTTAAACGCTGTCTTCCACTCATCTCTAGGCCTTATTCTGATATGGTGGTATCCGCTTTTAAGGTCAATTTTTTAGAAGACCTTAGAACCGGACAACTGATCTAACAAATCATCCAAGCGTGCAATAGGAAACCTGTATTTCATTGTAATCCTATTGATTGCTTTGCTGTCAACACACATATGCCAAGAGCCATCTTTCTTCGGCACCAGCAGGGCAGGAACTGTACATGGACTCATACTCTCATGGATGTAGCCCCTCTCCAACAACTCTTACCACCTGTCGCTGCAACTCTTCAGATTCCTTGGGACTGAGGTGATACTCTGGTCGATTAGGCAAACTTGACCTTGGCACAAGGTTGATCTGATGCTGAATATCCCTCATAGGCAGCAGCCCAGGAGGAAGATCCTCTAGCATCAGGTCAGAAAACTCTGCGAACAATTGTTGCACCTCTGCTGGTAAATTTGGATCCACGTCTGCTGCATTATTCCCACAAGGCAGCAGAACATAAACCACGTCCCCACGCTTAGTTTCAACTAAAAACTTGGACATAGAAAGTAGGTTAGTATTATTGGCTACAGGGTAGGAGTGGTTTCTTCCTGACGAGGTGCCAACACAATCTTCTTCCCTTTGATGTTAAGGGAATATGTATTTTTCGGCCTATCATGAACAACACTACGATCATACTGCCAAGGTTTGCCTAACAATACGTGACAAACATCCATAGACACAACATCACACCAAGCATTATCAAAATATTTTCTGCAATCGAAAAAGACACTAGGCATCGCCTATCTACTTTTACCTCACTGCCTTTATTCAACCACGACAATTTGTATGGCTTAGGATGACGATTTGTCTTCAACTGCAATTTCTGTACAGCCTCCCCAGACACTACATTCTCACAACTGCCACTATCAATGATTATCTTGTAGACTTTATCTGCAACTGTGCAGGTTGTGTGGAAAATATTGGTTCTCAACCAATCGTCCCTTGAATTGCCCTTGGGAGTCAGTTGACTCTTGCAAACTACCAGAGTCTCATGGCCATCTCCATACAGCACATCTCCATCTTCATCATCGTCATATACAGGCTCTCTAACCTCATTAGTTTCGTCTACCATGTCTTCCTCAATCAGGAGGTTTTTGCCCTTTTGACTGGCAGGCTTCTTGCACTCAGTTGCTCTATGTCCATGTTCACCACATCTGAAACATCTAATATTAGAGTTAGAATTACCTTGCGGTTGCTGTTGGGTAGGATGGGGTTCTTGGGGGCGAACTGGTTGACTGCTTTGATCGCTTTTGATCACTGGCCTCCTGTTATACTGTTTTTCCACAGCAAGTGCGCGTTGGTATGCTTCAGAAACGGTTCACAGCGGGTGAAGGCTGAGGACATCCTGCAGGGGCTGTTGTAATCCCCCCAAATACCGCACCACCATCTGCTCTTCCGTCTCTGATAAATCATTCCGGGCTATCAATTGATAGAACTCCTCCGTTTAATCATCAACCGATCTTGGGCCTTGCCTTAATGAGTGAAGTCGCTGAAACTAGATTTGAGTGTAGCTGAAAGGAAGGAAGTGACCCTTCATCTTCTTCTTCATCCTCTCCCAATTAGTGATCTTGGCCTTGTCTTACTTGTCTCGCGATCGCCTCAACTGCTCCCACCACACAGATGCTCTGCCTTTGAGTTTGATGGCGACCAGTTTCACTTTGACGCGAGCAGAAAACTCGAGCAGGTCCACTTGGAAATCGAGGTCTCCATGACAACCCTCCCGACCACGGTTCTCCTAGAATAGAGCACGATTGTGATACGGGTTTTCGAAACTGGAATCAAAATCGTGATCTTCCATCTCACGATCACTGAAATCCTGCGTCGTTAGACGCTAGGTTAATTCTGCAACTTGCCTCTGCAAATCCTCAATCATCACATCCTGAATGCTACGATCACGGTGCGGGACTTCCTCGTTTGGAACCTGCCCACGACGATCACAACCACGACCACCAGCCATTGAAACTGATGATATCTCACCCCAGGAAGATGCTGAAGCTCTGATGCCAATTGTCGCCGGACAAAATATCGATTATTCTGCAGGCTAGTATTAACAGATAATTCACAAGGAAGAACACGAGAATCGCCCAAAAACGCAGAGAAACACCTCTGATCAATTCAAAATTATAAAATCAAAGAATTTCAAAAATCAACCCACAAGCTGGGCTGTATAGCTAAAAATCGTCGTCATCAGAATTTTACCAAAAATAGCAAAATCCTAATAATCATGCCAAAATTAATATGCAACAAAAGAAGTAATCTGCCAAAAATCTGGCCCAAATCGGGTTCAGAATCACTTCCTAAACGATAAGTGAAATATTACCATAAAAGGAAAAAAAAAACTAAAAATGGGGATTCGGAAGGGAAAATAGTGGATTTTGACCTTGAAAAAAATGTGCACCGAGCATAGCTGAGTGGCCACGACGTGCGCACCGAAAAGTACTTTTTGAATTGAGGTCCTATGTGCAATTCTGATACCCGTAACTAAAGTTATGGCCAAAATACTGAACCGCACCCAAAACTGCCCCAATTAGAAAAAGATCACGATTACCTGCCATCTTTGGGCCGATCTGCCAACTCAAGGTATCTCAGCCCCATCAACGTTCTGACAACTCAGCGTCATCTGACTCGGATCCTCCTGCATCACCTCGCCAAGAAGCTAGGAGATCGATTACCTTTTTCGGCATCACCCAAGCCAATCCCAACGGAGCAAATAAGTCATTCCACAAGGTTGTAGCAATAAGTTATGCATGATCATGGCTTGATAGTGTGAGCGGATAGTGATCAGGCTCATTGTGGTATCTCCCCTCATTATACAGGTAGAGTACACTAGATCATAAAACGAGAAAGCGTCAACTTCCCAGTCTTGTGCGTCTTTGAAAAATGTAACATTCCATTGGAGAGGACTATGATATAGAATTAAGAGGTCTGCAATTGAGGCTTCTTTCATTCTTGCTATACCAAATAATTCTGTATAAGCTTCCTTGAGTGGCCTTTCACCCATACATCATGACCAAATTTTATTTTGGACCCATCACCCACGTCAAAGTGAATGTTTCTTAAATATGTGTCCGTCCCATCATCTTCTTGTGTGTTTCCATAGTCCCATCCCATATGACCCACTTACCTCATTCGAACACCATCCTCCCCATGTCTCGCTATATTTCGATTTTATGATGGCTCTCATTGTGGTATCTCTATAGTCATTTACCAAACAAAGCTTTGTTAAAAGATTGCAAGTTCCGAATACCCAATCCTCATTCCGAGATAGGAAAGCACATTGTGGCCCATTTTACCAAGTGAAATTTAAACTCATCATTCATCCCCCTCCCCTTGCCGAGCCCAAAAGAAATCACATTGAAGTTTCTCCATGTGATGGATGAGCCACCTTGGTGGGAAGTGGAAAGAGTGATAGAAAATAGGTTGGCAAGTTGGAAAGGGTACTTTTGATTAAAGTGACCCTACCTCCTCTAGATAGATACATCTTCTTCCAATTAGCCAATTTCCACTCCATTTTTACTGGTACTTCATCCCATATCAATTTCGATTTGAACAAGGCACCCAAAGGAAGACCCAAGTATATCATCGGTATATGGGATAAATTGCATTCCAGAATGTTAAACATGCTCTCCACATTCGGAAGTATGTGAGATATGTGTAGTGAACCAATATTTGCCTTCCCCACTAATAATCTGGATAAGAACCTGCCTTCCACAACACCTGAAATCATCTTGCTAAAATCTTCATTTAAAAAAAAAAAAAGAGTAGCAGAAATATAGGGACACCTTTTCTCAAGCCTCGTGAACTTTTAAAAAAGCCCTTTGATGTGCCATTCACCAAGACAAAAAATATAGAGTAGAGTACATTGTTTGATCCAAGAGCACCATTTTGAACCAAAGTCACATCTCTTGAGCATGTATAACAAAAATCTCCAATTAACACGGTCATATGCCTTCTTCATATCAAGCTTAAATAGGAGCCCCAGCACTCTCAACATGAGTCTACTATCCAATCATTCATTCGCAATAAGCACTGAATCAAAAGTTTGCCTACCTCAGACAATGGCATTTTGAGGCTTTGAGATTAACTTCTCAACCACCATGCTCAATCTATTTGCCAAAACTTTCGAAAGGATCTTATATTCCTGTCACTAAGCTAATAGAGCAATAATCTTTTACCTCTACAGCACCATTTTTTTTTTTTGAGTGAGAGCAATAAATGTTGCATCGAGACTCTTTTTGAACATACCGGTTTCAGGAAACTCATGAAAGACCCCCATTGTATCTTCTTTAGTCACTTTCCAACAAGTTTGGAAAAAAACCATAGAAAATCCATCCAGACCTGGAGCTTTATCACCCGCCATGCTTCTTAACACTTTTCTGATTTCTGTTTCTTCAAAATGCCTCTCAAGCTGTCCTGCTTCTTGCAATTCAGGAGCGTCAACGTGAAGCCCATCTAATTTCGGTCGCCAAGACAACTGTTCTGAAAGCAAACTCTTGTAACAGTTGACAATGTGATCTTTGGTTGGAAGAAACCACTCCATTGACCATCAACGTCTCTATGATGTCGTTCCCCCTATGCGAGTTAGCCACCCGATGGAAATACTTGGTGCATTTATCCCATTCCTTCAACCGAAGTGCTCTCAACTTTTGTCTCCAAGATATTTCTTCCAATAGAGAGACCCTTTCAAGGTCCACAAACACTTGAATTTTATGAGCCCTCTCTGTTTCAGATAAATACCCTCTCCTCCTCTACTCCCTCCCTCCAATCCTTTAAGTTCCTCAAAGAGAGTAGAGTTTTGAGCTTCCGCATTGCCAAATGCTTGCTCATTCCAAATCTTTCTTCAGGTTCTTCAATTTACATGCCATGATGTTACTTAGAGTGCCATGGAATTGATAAGAAGACCACCATTCCCAAACTCAATCGAGGAAGCCATCTGATTTCAAACTTGAAGTTCCTTGGGCCACCATGAATACCTCCACAATCAAGAAGGACGGGAAAGTGATCTGAACACAACATGGGAAGCCTCTTTTGGATAAGTTCCGGGTAATATACTTCCCATTCAGGTGATACTAGGAATCGATCGATCCTTGACCAAGAGGGGTTTTCTTGGTTGCTTGACCAAGTGTAAGTGCCACCTGCAAGAGGAAGATCTAGTAAATCTTGTCCAGAACTGAACCATTGGTGGATTGAAGCTAGCACCACCCAATCATTCACTTCAATTGCATTTTTTTTATCCTAAATAAGTTTTGAAGGGGCCAGTTAGCCCAGAAAAGATTTGGTTTTGGTACTGCAGACTTAACTGTCCTTGTAGGTCCGTTACTGTCATCATCATCACTTTGTTTCCCCTCCCACATTGATCTATCAGAAAACTCATGGCAAAAAGATGCCTATATCAATACTTATTTATTTTTATATGTGTATAATTAATAGTTATAAAGTGATTTCATTGGTGTCAAAGCATGATATTTTTATAACTCAGGTCATTCACTTTTTCACTATAATATGCGACATTGATGAGGTTTAGGCGGAAATGATCACGTTGGGTCACATCTGTTTGAAGATTAAGAAATCTGGAGATATGTGCTAACCCAATAGCAATCAGTATAAACAATTAAACGATCAAAGTAAAATTATTTTCTGTTCATCAACCTTAACCATATAATGGTAAGATCACTTAGGGGCTTGTTAAACATATTCTGTTTGTACGTGTGCCTGAAACTTAATTTTAGCAAGGACTAGTTGGGGTCTTTAATTTTAGATTTAGAAAAGTGACCAATCAAAAGAAATTTTAGATTTTGAAAAGTAGGGTCCCTAATTTTAAGTGAAATTATGATTGTGCTCGTTGTCAAATCGATTAGGTAGGTTTGCATCATCCTATCTAATAAAATTTGCTTTTCTGATTAATTAGTTACTTTCATGGCACATCCTAATCAGTTTTGTTTTCTTTACACAGCCTGCACACAAAAAAATTGGGGTTGTTGATTCACAATGGATTGTACATCAAGCAATACCTTCTCTTGGGAGCCAGGTGAGTTGTCATTTTTATCTTAGAAAATGTCCGTGCGTGGTAAGTATGTGCCTGTAGTACACATTAAAATCCTGGATCTTGCAAGGCATTAAGACATTTTTGTACATTTTTGCGCCCAATTAGATTTTAAGTGTTAGGTAAATAGTCCATGCAGAAAAATAGGAAAGCTTCAATTTTGCTTTCTCATTCATGTTCTTGTTATTTAATTATCTATTAACTTTCAGGGCCAGTCCGAGAATGGGAAAGCTCCACGGGAAGGGGTATGCATATGTTTCATTTTTATCTGCCACATCATTTTTTTAATAGATGTCGTATTTTACCAGAACCTGATATCACCTATACATGGTCCTGTCATTATGTAACTTCTTTACTTACACTCATTAAGTTTATCAACTAAGTTTTAGTTATTCTTGCTTGGTTGTTTTCTCTTGCAGGTGAGAGCAAGGTGTAGAAAAGAGTGGGCCGAGTTTCGGTCTCGCCTCGCCAATGCAGAGACAACATACCTTGCTCAAAGCAAGAAAGAGTAAATTTGACATGTCACGATTTTGCCTGGGGTGTATGTTAACGAGTTCAATGCTTCATGCCACGATTTGTTTTAGGTGCTCTGGGTAGAAGGCTTGTTTTATATTTTGTTACATTTTCTACTTCTCATTGTCAGCCATACTTGTGAAAGAGAAGAAAAACTTACCTTACTGTCAGTGGATTGACACGAGTTTATTAGGCTACTCTTGGCTGTGGTTTTATTCTTCCCGTGATGGCTTTGCCTTCTTTCAGATGTAAATATTAATTTGTCGTATGTTAGGGCAGTGGTGGTGGGTGCTGTTGTCTTCAAGACCGGGACTTCATAAGCATACCTTGATTAAATTTTCGTTTTGTATCAATTTGGGATTATTACATCCGTTATCGTTACTTTGTTATGTAGATGAGTTCATGGCATTTTGAATATCCCTAATTATCTCATTTTACTTTGCATAAATCCATCCTGTACATGTAGCTGTAGCTGCCATTAGAAATCTTGGTGTAATTTTGAAACAGCCTATCTTTCACTAAGATTTTAGGAATGTTTGTACTCAACCTTTCAATGGATATTTGCAGTGCATTCTAGCTTTTTCACCATTCTCAGGACTAAGAGGTGCGTCCATTTTAAGAGAAAGTCTTCGGTCTTCAAACCGCTTGTATTTTTTGGTGTGATGCTTGAGCAGCAGTTGTGGTAACAACTGGGATGTCTCCAGGTAAGTCTTCGTTGTCACTTAATAGGGATTGAACACTTTCAGTTTCAAATATTTGGTCATTGAGAAGGCGAAGTGTATGAGTTTTCACTTCATAAGTTTTCTGTGGGGGGTCCATGAACAGGAAGTTGCACTAACAGCGATCCTTGGAAGATAAAATTGGCAATAACTTCCAAAGGGATTATTTCATTTTCTTTGTGGTTACACCTTGGCTTATAAATTGCCGAGCCTCTATCCCCCGTTTAAGTTAAAATCCAAGCTCAAAATTTATGGAGAACGTCAAAACATTTCACAGATTAGGTTAATTAATTCGAATCCAAAACATCTTCAAGGGAAGTGAGGGTCCAGGGATGACTTTAAGATATGGAGGAAGGGAGGGAGGGCTGCAAGTAAACCAATCTCTACGATTGTCCACCCAATACTTGTTACTCAACTAAGTTCAACTCATGAAAAAAAAAAAAAAAAAAAAACAAAATCATTAGGAAAATCAGATTCCCGTATGATAAGTGAATGATACATGCCTGATTATGCTCAACTTGTCTCAATTAAGGCACGTTAAGGCCTGCTCATTTATTTGACTTTACTTGTTAGCTCAACTCTATTAAAGTTTATTCATATATCATTATATATATAATTTATTCCTATATATTAATATTATTGTATATGTATATATAGAGATATGAATATGTATTTATCAAAGTTAATAATATAAGCATAGATGCTTGGTAATTTATGCTTATATGTGGAATATAGTCTGTAGTTATATTCCTTCGAAACGAATCTTGTGTCCTTGTTTTCTTCCTTCAAAAGAGGCAAAAAGAGGGCAATAGCCTCATTTAAATAGCAAAACGAAGGCCTCCTAGTCACCGGTTGCTTGCTTTAGTGACGTTAATTTTTAGATGAGTTCGAGTTCAGAAATAGAGTAGAGCTCAGGGTCCCAACAAGGGGGATAGCTTTGCTCCTAGGTTCCAGGGGTGGCTCCATCTCGGTTGTGGATCTAATCAACTCCATCAGACCAGACCGCTTGCTCCCCTTACAAGATACTCGCTACTAAGGTTCTAAAAGAAGGCAGCTAAATCAGCAATAGAATATAACTCCAGATCTATGAATAGCCAACAAAGAGCAAAGCTCGATTATTGGAACTAAACAGCACCCCTACCTTACTTATCGAGAAGGAGTACTGGGACTGAGTAGATTGATTGTAGTTCTCTTTCCCCTAGTAGCCTTTCCTGATTTCCCAGTTGCAAGGTTTCGAGCTAACTACAATCTTTCTTCCTTATATGCCTTCCCATGCTCCCCAATTACTCGATCTAGGATTTATAGGATGCAAGATTAAGCTAAGTGATTAAATTATAGTAGCTATTTTATAATATGTATAATAGCTAGTAGATAGGGCTTTATCGTATCATGTACTAATATGTATGAACCACATATAAAATGTTGATATATACTATTGTATACATATATATATATATATATATATATATATATCTAGTAAGTAACTTATGTAGACATATAACATATGGTTATTAGTAGGATTGGGCCACAAGGGCCAGTCTCCTAGCCCGTCCGTGCGTCTCACTTGGCCCAAATGGTTCCAGACTGGTGGTCAGGTAGAAATATTTATTTAATAAAACAAAATCGAATGTGGGTAGGATATCAACTTGCTCGCCTTACCTATAATTAAAAAAACCCCCATTCTAATCTTCATCTCTTCCTAACCCCTAGGGGTTGGCTCAAGGGGTAAAGGTCTTGCGTTTGGGGGTATACTCCTCCTAGGTTTAAGGTTTCCCTCAGGTCTAAGGTTGAAATTCCCTTGAGTGCAAACAACATCTGGGGGCCATTGGACTGGATGATTTTTTCCTTGAATTACCTGAAGTGCATTTGTGAGAAACTCCTTACTGAGGGCTTGTGCACCCCCAAGATTAGTCAGGACATTGTTCTTGGACATCCGATACCAATAAAAAAAAAAATGTTCATTTTCTCCTCTCTTCTTCAGTCGTGTCTCATAGTCTCACCTCTCTTCTTATTCTTGTTTGCAAGTCATTCTCTAGTTGCGAATCAAAGACCTGCAGTCGCACGACTGGTTGATTTTGGTTCAACTTTTGGTTCAATATGTATTTGTTCGTTAGTTTGTTGGTTGAATTTTCATTCCACCTTGGGAGCAGAGTGGCCGATTCTTGCCACCCATCCATCTGCCCATATGATGGGGATGGACATCCTCTCTATGGGTGGGATGCCACCCCCACCCAAGTGAGGCCAAGGGATGGAAAGGGTTGTAATTCACTTGTATGGGCAAGTAGCAGTCCTAGTTATTAGAGATAAATATTGAGTAGTTAGAAATTGTAATGGATAGTATGTTAGTTTCTATAAAATTATAATTCGTAGTTACATGATATTAATTTTCAGAGTTTTCTTTTCATTGTTATTATTTTTATCCCATTTGTAATTATTTAGGTTGAGATTTAAATAGGTTTAATGCATTTTCTTTTATTTCAAGTTTTTTATTCATTCATTGCAAGAAAGTTTAGAAAATTTGTTGAACTCAAGGTTTCAAGTTTCGTGTAATTATATATCTACACATGAATTTTGATGATAATAAATGAATTCAAAGAATAAAAGGAGTCTCGAACTCAAGTTGTCTACATAATGGAGTCAAGCACATCAAGAAATTAAGCATGAGTAAGAAGGGAATAAGTTCACATCAAAGCTCATAGAGTAATTATAACGCTTGTCCTTGTGGTGGATCCTTTAGAAAATGATTTTTTGAAAATAGATGAAAATTACGATTTTTTCTTTCAAATTTCTTTTCCTTTTGTGCCAGGATACAAAAGACTCAATATTAATAAATAAAATGTATTTCTTAATTTAAAAGGTTACAGTGGAAAACATCAAATTTTATAATTAAAATCTCTTATACAAAATAGCATGCCTAGCCTTTCATGCTCTTCCCCTTGGATTGTGTCCGTCTTGACGCATCATGTTCATCTTGTCCCTAGGAGGGCACACATAAAAATTAAAATGAGTTGATGACTCGTAAACATTACTTCTTACAGTTAAAATATAATAACATAGGTTTTCAGTCATGCATTCATCACTCCATACATATCATACATAGACATTCAATTCATTTTAAAACGTTGTGAGGTGGGGTTTTTCTTTAAAAAGGGTTTTCTTTTGTAAAACAGTTCCCCATGCCTCGCTGCCTTCATTTCTTAAAGAGTCTATTCATGCATATATCCTTTCTTACATATATACATTCTTTCTTATTATTTTCATTAGCCGTAACACACTGTTACATCCCGTGTGTTGGGGTTAATACTTTTTTGGACCTAATTCCGCTCGTGGCCACGGGTTGGAAATCCATTTTCGTTAGAGTGCAGCACTAGGTGCACTACCAGTACTACTTATCCGACATTGCAATCTGTCCAGTCCAGTCCTTTGGTACCCTTTTCCATTCATGTGGCCGTTATGTATTTTCATACATTAAACATTGAGTCCTTTCATTCATTTCAGTTCGTTCATTCATAAAAGTCATTTAAAAAGCATGGGCTTAAACGTCATCTTTCATGGCGTCATTTAAAACATCAATTCATGCACCCTTTAAAGCATCATCTTTCATAGGGTCATTTTAAAACATTTTCTTCGCGTCGTTTCTGAGGCCTCACATTTCATTTCATGAAAATACATCCAGTACTTACCACGTATACCATCCATTCACATGTGTACACTTACATTGTGATGCCCCCAACTCCCATGTACAGACACGTGGAAATTGAGGCGTCGGGAGATGACAACATGAGTCACGCATCTGATCGGCAAGTGTATGTATATGCAACACGTATACATAAAAATAACACAGCGATAATAAAAAGTCTTTCAACTAAGTACCAAAATTTTGTTTAAATACAAACTTGCTTAAAAACAAGCGTACTAATAATATTACAAATAACAAGTAAAAATATAATACCAATCAAAAATAAGAAAATAAACCACGATCCATGAGTGATCCCTAATCACTCCTCCAGCAAAGCCACCTCCTCGGGCTCAACCTCTTCATCCTCTGCATCAAAATCTATGGTACCAAAGACGGTAATGCAGGTAAGTAACAAACCAAACAAATCTCTAGATAAAAATATATTCATGCAATAATCAAATGCATGAACATGATACCATATGCATATGTCCCGAAAATCCTCATTTTTCCACGCAAGCCAAAATCCCATTTTGACCCAAAATATTTCCTCGCCATTATCCCAGATAATGGCCCAAAAATCCAATCTCGTCATTTTCCCAGAAAATGGCACATTAACCAAACCATCAGAACACTGTAGGTGGGAATCGCAGGCGGGACTCTACCACCGTCCCTGCTTACCACCATCCCTACAAGTCCGTTTGTAGGCGGGAATCATAGGCGGGACTCTACCACCATCCTTACGCCGCGTGCACCGTAGACGGAATTCACAGGCAGGACTCTACCACCATCCCTACACGTGCCTCTGACTCAAACCAGTCAATCCAATCATTCAAATATACCCAAAAACATTTCTCGCTTGGAAACCCAATTTTCAAGTTCCAACACATGTACATGCATGCAATTACACGAAAACCCAGTTTTCATTTTCAAACATAAACATGCATGGACTATGCAATGCTTACGACAAGATACTAAAAATAACCAACGACAACAATTTCCAACATCAATTAACATCAAACAAATATAAATACAACTCCGTCCTAAAATCCAACCGACCCCAGTCTCCTTGGACTCAGTCCGGCACAACCAACCAAATCACAGAATATTTGTTAATTACAAAATATATTTAAATCTCAAAAGGTAGTTTGGAAAATACTTACAGCTTTATATAATAATATTTGGAGGATCAACGAGCTGCAAAAGGTGGAGGAAAAGCAACGTAACAGTGCGAAATGCACTGTGGCGTGGGCTATAAAATAGCCACTTTTGAATAGGGACAAACTAAGACTTGAGATTGATAAGGAATTGCTTAAAGGTGTTTATGAAGCTAGTGGAAGTGAAGGTTGGCCGTGGGTGGTGGCGAAAAGGGCGGTGGAAGTGAAAAATGGCCAAAATGAAGTTGAGCTCGAGGGGGCTACTCCGACGATGGATCGAAGCTGGAAATGGGTGGTTTAGGTCGGAAAGAGGTCGGTGATAAAGTGGTGAAGAGATGGTGGCCGGAGGTGGAACGACGACGGCGAAATGGAGGAAAAACCGTGCAGTTTGAAGGAGCCCACGGCGGCTAATGGTGGCACGGTTGGGGCTGAGATTTGGTGGGGGTGTTCATTGGCCGGAGGGGAAGAAAATGGTGGGCATGGCGATGACCACGCCAGCGATCGGCGGTGGCCTGGGCAGCTAAAGGAAAACAACGGGAGGGAAGAGAGAGAGAGCTTGCGTGGGGAGAGAAGGAATTGGGAGAAAAGAAGAGAAAAGAGAAAAAGAAAGAAGAAAAAAGGAAAAGAAAGAGAGGAGGAATAGAAAAAGGGAAAAAGAAATGAGATCCAATCCTCACATCCTGGGTCAAGAAACCGATCCAACAAAAACTATTTTCAAAACAAGTTAAATAAAATAATTCAAACGTAGTGATTAAATAAAATAAAATAATAAAATCTAAAACACAATAATTTTAAAGCCAAAAAATAAACTAATTTAATTTAAAGAACAATTTAAATACAAAACAATAATAAATAACAAGAAAGCATATTAAAATAATTTCACAATTTAAAAATCATAAAATAATATTACAAAAATCACTTTTAATTTAAAATAAGAATTCACTAATTATAATAATTTAAATAAAATCACTCAAAAAAAATACACGTAAAATGGGGATATAACATACATACTTTTGGTACGTAAAAAGGGGCTGCCAAGGAGGGTCGTTACATACTTACACTTGGAAACTTATACTTTTAGTGTTCAATGTTCTTTTTTGAAGCATCTTTCGTGTCATTTCTTAAAGCATTTCTTTTTCTTTTTCTTATCTTTTAGAAAACTCTAGAAAAGTATGAACGTAATACTTACCCAAACTTCATGCCATACTCATTCCATGTAGTCCATTCATGTGTGTGTCAGTGGCAACCTACATGCATACACATAACCTCACGTCATTCTCTATCTATTGCATAAGCAACTACGCTAGAAATAGAACTATGCTTCACTTGGAACACTCTCTGTCTATTCCTGTGTTCTTACGTGCCATTTAATATGCTAAAACCTTCAGAGTCTTATTCTTTAAATTGAACCTTTGCGATTCACCATAGGGTTAAGACACGAAGACCTTCTTCTTATTCTCCCATCGACCAAATGTCGACGCATGACTTAGACTGACTAAGTCACGCATCCCAATCCTAGACGACATACTCGTTACTACATTTATGCATCTTAGCTCACACTAAATCCTCATGCCCATCCATACACGTCACACGGTTTAAAGCCAACTCTAGGGCTAAAACACTTCCTAACCATGCTGAGGATAGATTACCCATTACATATGGTAAATCCGTTCGGCATACGTGTCTCACCAGATGCACATGTACCTTACCCTTTTTCACCTAAGATCAACTTATAGTCTAATGAACGCCCGCTTGAATAAACAAGCTCTATACTCTGATACCAACTTCTACTCATACCCGGTCGGTAGGACTCTTCCTATTTTTCAGCCTCTTTACAAGTTCATCCCAACACTTGACATGCCATGACTGCATCCACAAATGCATTTTCGTTATGTCACGTAGCTCGAGACTAAGCCTGAGTTACGTTACGTTGCCCGTCATGCTTCTGCTGCACTACTCTTACACTTTTTCTTCACTTCACACGTACTCTTAGCCATAAGTCAACTTCAAGGTGACACCCGTTGCCTCGGACTATAGGCCACGTCACAGCTCCTTCGGAACACCATTCCACAGTTCCCGACGTTATACAATACAGTCTACGCTCCTCAACTATGCCATTCGGTATATCACGACACTGCACAAAGTAAATTTCACGCGAACTCTCTTCCATCCACACTAAGCCACGCATCATTATGACATGTGCCACACAGTGCATCGCTGCACTACATGGAGTACGCACCATGTGTACTCCTTCCGCTACATTATGTATTACCACGACGCACATCACATGTTGCATCGCTACACGACATGGAGCACACGCCATGTGTACTTCCTTCACACTACATCACACCATAACTATAGCATGTGCTTTGCACCCATACTTCACAGCACACTACACAATCAAGCCCAACACTTCACTACACAACCACACTTTACTTCACAACTATGCAGCGAACTTCACAATATTAACAGCATAGTCGGCAACCTGTCTACTAACATTTAATATAATTAACGAGAGATAGAGGGTTATACCATGAACGTGATAACCCGTGCATTTCTCTCTGCTTGTCACGGTCAAAGGCATTGAAAGAGTCGTGCGTGGTGCTTAAACCCTGTATGGTGGCGGTTAGTCACGTACAGTGGCTGTCCACCATGTATGGTGATTGCTTGGGCATAGGAATAGCTAGAATGGTCTTGGAAGGTCTCATGGTGGTCTCAAAATGGTGGTGTGGGGTGGAGCAAGGCGGGATCTTGCAGTGAACAGTGCACCCAAGAGAGTGAGGGTGCGTGTGAGGCAAGGGAGGGGTTGAAAGTTATGGCCATGCATAGAGGAGCTTGAGGGCAGTGTGGTGGAGCTGTGGTGATGAGGTGGTGGCTGGACGGTGGCCCACAACAGCAGATCTAGCCGTGAGGTGGAGGAGAGGCCGTGAGAGAGTGTGGGAGAGTGAGAGAGATGGAGACTCCGGTTGGGCATGGAATTAGCTAGGGAAGGTAGTGGTGTTTAGGGGATCATGGTGGTATGTGTAGCCGTGTACGGCGGCACACAGTGGAGAATTCGTGTGTGTGTGTGTGTGGTGCAAAGGAGAGAGAGAGTTACAGTGAAAGGAGGATATGGAGAGGAAGCCCATGAGGTGGTGAAGCTATTGGAGGTGCTCGGTGGCCACTTTGGCCATGTATGATAGCGCTAGGAGGAAGAAATGGGTTTTGAAACCTATTTCAGTTAAGTTGTCATGGGAGGAGGAGGAGAGCTGCATGGAGCTCATTGGTGGGAGGGAGGACTCGTCGATGTGAGTGGGAGCTACTGGTGATGGCCGTGACTAGTGGTGGTCGGTAGTGGAGATTGGCTGGAGTAAGGAAGCAGCATGGTGGAGAGGGAGAAGGAGAGCTGTACATCAGGCTAGGAGAGAGGGGAGAGGAGAGAGAGAGGAAAGGAAAAAGTAAGGAGAAAAAGTTAGGGGCTTAGGTATTTAATCCAGACCCTTCATTTTGGAATCTTCAAAATGATATAACGGCGAGTTTAAATACTAATTTGAAAATGCATAAGTATTTATGTAATTTAAAACACTGAGAGGAATTAAGATAGAATAATGTTTATAAAATAATATTCCTTCATCATTAATTAAAATGATGAAGTCTCATTAATCACTTGAAGAGAGTAAAACCATTTAAATTAATTTAGAGTTTCCAACATAAATTTAAATCTCGTAATATTTTTAAATAACTAAAATCTTTTAAATTAAATAATTTTCCACAATTATAATATTTTTGAAGCTCTTCAAAAATATTATAATTGTGTTATTTAAAACAAGTTTAGTCCGATAACACCAAAAATATTACATATAAATATTTTTAGGATATTTACAAATATTTGTAAGCTTTTAAATAGTGAGCTTGCTTTAAACAAGCCATCGAGACTCGACATGTAAAACGAGGCTCATAATTATAGAAGAAAGAATGAGCGGATTGTTACAGTAACGTTGTAAATATTTTAAAAAATTTGAAATTATGATTAAGGCTCAAAATTAATATTTTGTCATAAAGCATTAAAGTACATTTTTCACATGTACATAACATTTTTGAAATTTAAAGTTAAATTTTTAAAAGATGATTGATTGTCATCCTTCACATGTACATGACATAATAAAAAGTTTGAATTTTGAAAATATTAAAGATGATTGATTGTCATCTTTCACATGTGCATGTTTTATTTGTATATTTTCAAAAGTGATTGTTACTATTTTTGACTTATGAAAAAGGTAGATGATTTTATTTGAAAATTTTGAAAAGTAAATAATATTCATTTTGTCATATGCGAAAAACAAAAAGATTAGATTTGAGATTTTTGAAAAGTGAATGATGTTGTCTTTGACAATTGAAAGAGAATAAACTTTTATTTGAATTTTTTGAAAGGTAAATGATGTTGTTCTCAACAAATTGAAAAAGAAGAAACTTTTATTTGAATTTTTTGAAAAGTAAATGATGTTGTATTTGACATGTGAATCTTTTCAAAGTTGAATTTGAAGTTTCATATGCCTATAAATAGCTCAATTGAGATTTTCAATACACAATACCAAGATCATACGCATATCATTGCAAGTTTTGCAACATTCATTCAAAACTTTCAATCTCTCTTTTTTAAGTATTGAGCCTTAACCCTTATTCAATGCATATATATTACATGGAAAGAAGGGATTTATGGAAGGAAGTGGAGGAGAGGCAGTTAACAGATAAACCGTGGATGGTATTGGGTGACTTCAATGCTATTCGCACGGATTTAGAAAGAATTGGTGGCAATCCCCGGCCTTTGATATCCATGTCTGATTTTAATGAATGCCTTGATAATTGTGCTTTATTTGATCTTTCCGGTGGTGGTCGAGCCATGTCTTGGTGTAATGGGTAGAGCGGGGTAACAAGAAGCTGGGCAAAATTGGATAGAGTGGTCATTAATAATGCCTTTTCAACTCAGTTTGGGTTGTCTCAATTAGTTTATTTGAGACGCAAGTCTTTGGATCATTGCCCAATGGTGATTTATCAGGATAGGCCATTTTATAAATATGGCCCAGTTCCTTTCCAGTTTCTTAATATGGGGTGCTCACACGATAATTTTTTATCTTGTGTGAAGGAGGCTTGCCTCAGGCAAGATTCGGCATTGGGCCTTTTAAAACTTGCTATTAGATTGGAAAGGACAAAGCTAGCTTTACGAGTGTTGAACATAAGGTTTCAAGTTTTGTGTAATTATATATTTACACATGGATTTTGATGATAACAAATGAATTCATAGAATAAAGGAGTCTCAAGCTCAAGTTATCTACACAATGGAGTCAAGCACATCAAGAAACCAAGCATGAGCAAGAAGGGAGCAAGTTCACATTAAAGTCATAGAATAATGTTGTAAATCTCTTTAAAATTCGAAATTAGGATTAAGGCTCAAAAATTAATATTTTATCATAAAGCATTAAAATACATTTTCCACATGTGCATGAATATTTTGAAAATTAAATTTGAAAATTTTGAAAGATAATTGATTGTCATCTTTCACATGTGCATGCCATGATTAAAGGGTTGAACTTTGAAAATATTAAAGATGATTGATTGTCATCTTTCACATGTGCATGTTTTATTTGAATATTTTCAAAAGTGATTGATGCTTTTCTTGACTTATGCAAAAGGAAGATGCCTTTGTTTGAAAATTTTGAAAAGTAAAGTGTGCTCCTTTTGTCATATGCAAAAAGTAAAAGATTAGGTTTGAATTTTTTGAAAAGTAAAGTGTGCTCATTTTGTCACATGCAAAAAGTAAAAAGATTAGGTTTGAAATTTTTGAAAAATGAATGATGATGTCTTTGACATGTGAATCTTTTTAAATTTGAATATGAAGTCTCATATGCCTATAAATAGATCATTTGAGAGCTTCACATTCACAACACCAAGAGCATACAACTCTCATTCAAAGCTTTCATTCTCTCTTCTCTAAGTATTGAGCCTTAACCCTTGTTCATTTTGAGAGATATAGTTTGTGCTTGTATTGTTCTTATTTCACTCATTGAGGAGTGTTTTCTGATATCCTACCCACTATCAATTCTTGTATCAGTAAAAGGGTGTGTACAACCCTTATGCGTGTAGAAAGTGTTTTAAACAGGGAATCGTTGAATCACCACGTGTAAGGTGATTGCAAGTGTAGAGGGTGTTCTACACGGATCCTTTGTAGCGGTGTTGTTCAAAGGTGTAATAGGTTTCTATCTCCACTTGAAGGAAATTGAATAGTGAATTCGGGGATCCTCAAGGGGTAGCTTGAGGCGAGGATGTAGGCAGTGGGGCCGAACCTCGTTAACATACTGAGTTTGCTTCTCTTTTACCCTTACTCTTTATATTTATTGCCGTTTCATATTTTGTTTATATTTTATATTGTATATTTGATTTATAATTGTTATTTTTTTAAATACAACTCAATTCACCCCCCTCTTGTGTTAGTCATCTGGGCAACAACGAGGTTGGAATAAACTTGTTTTTGGGCGTGTTGAAGGGAATATTAGAGCCCTTGAGGGAAGGTTGGATTTTTGGGATACTCAATTACAACTAGGATATTCAAAAGAGCTTGAAGCTGATTATTTGGTGACTAAAATGGGGCTTGATGCTTGGGAAAAAAAAGAAGCTATTTGGCTGGGGCAAATTGCTAAGAAAAAATGGCTTACAGAAGGGATCAAAATACAAAGTTTTTTCACTCAGTCATTAATCAGAGACGGAAACAGGGGCGTATCTCTCCTATGGGTCTTTCGGATGGTAGGATTCTGGAAACTGTAGAGGATGTTCATTCTGAAGCCACTCAATATTTCCAGGAATTTTTTATGACACCTACTTAAGTGGAGAATGGGGATTTATCAACTCTCATTGAGAAATCCATCTCAGATGAAGAGAATAATATGCTTGTTTAGAGCCATCTGAGGAAGAAGTTAAAGAAGCGATATTTTCCATTCCTAAACAAAGTAGCCCGGGGCCTGATGAATTTGGGTCTGGTTTTTTTATGTCGTGTTGGGATGTTATAAAAGAGGATGTTATTAAGGTGGGTAGAGATTTTTTAGGGGCTCGCCTTTGCCCAGGTTTTATTTGTCTTCCTTTATTGTTTTAATTCAAAAAATTCCTAATCCTTCGAGCTTTGATAAATTCAGGCCAATTAGTTTGTACTCTGTAGTATATAAGGCCTTCTCCAAAATTATTGTTACTCGTTTGACAAGGATTATTCATAAGCTGGTCTCTCATGAACAAGGCACTTTTGTACGAGGGAGGAGCATTTTTTAAAATATCACTCTTGCTCAGGAAATGGTACACTATTTGCACAAAAAAATTATGGGTGGTTATGTGATGATTAAGATTGATATGTCCAAGGCATATGATAGGGTTGATTGAGGTTTTCTTCTAAATGTGCTTCATGCTTTTGGTTTTTCTAATAAATTTTGCATGTTAATTAGGGAGTGTGTAAAATCACCGTGGTTTTCCTTGATGATGAATGAGACTTTTGAAGTTTTTTCTAGTCCTCTCGGGGCCTACAACAAGGGGATCCTTTATCGCCTTATTTGTTTATTATTATGGAGGAAGTTTTGACCAAATTACTTAAGAAAAATTTTGAGGATGGACGGATTGGAAAATTTCATCACCCCATTAGGGCTCCCATGATTTCGCATTTGTTGTATGCAGATGATATCTTGATTTTTGCTAACGGTGGGAAGAAATCTATTAAAAGCCTTGTTGAAATGCTTACTACTTATGAAAAATGGTCTGGTCAACAAGTTAACAAAGAAAAATCGGTGTTATTCCCTTCCAAGCTTATCTCTCAAACTTGTAAGCGTGGGTTGTTGCGGCTTACGGGCTTTAAGGAAGGAAAATTTCCGGTGACTTATTTGGATGCCCCTTTGGTATCGGGAGGATTGACTTCTTGAAGTCTTGAGCCTTTAGTTGACAAAATTTGGAATAAGGTGGCTGGGTGGAAATTGAAATTGTTGTCACAAGGAGGTCATTTGATTTTATTACATCATGTACCCGAGAGTATGTCTATTCATCTTATTTTAGTGCTGAATATTCTAGTGGCTATTATCTCTCGTATTAATTCCATTTTGGCTAATTGTTTATGGGGGGATGTGGACGGTAAAAAAAAAATGCATTGGCGAGGTTGGTCAAAAGTTTGTGAACCAATCCAGGAAGGGGGTTTGGGAGTGCAAGATGTTAAGGAAGTTCAACGTTCTCTTTACATGAAATTTACATTCTGTCTTCTGATAGCCAAGAGTATGTGGGCTGATTTCTTCCAAGCTAAATATTTAAAAGATGGTCATATTATGCAATATGTTTGGCGACCCTCTAATTCTCAGTTTTGGAGGTCAATTTTATCTACTGTGCTGGAGGTGATGGATAATATCCAAGTTCTGATGAGGGGCAGTAATTTCTCCTTCTAATATGATTGTTGGTTGGCTTCAAGGCCTCTTTTTGTGAGAGTGCCAGAAATTCAAAATAAGAAATTGTGTATTCAAGATTATTGGGTTGATCAGACCTGGGATGTAGAACTGTTGAAGGCGCTAGTAGGCGATACTGTTACTGATGAAATTATTCAGACCAGGTTATTTGGTTGTGAAGGGCTAGATGTGTATGTTTGGAAGCCATCTTTAGACGGGAATTTCTCCATTGCATCTGCTTGGGAGGTGACTCGGAAGAAAGGAGAGTTGTTGCCTTGGAATAATTGGATTTGGCATCGCATTTTACTGAAAAGGATATCTATGTGCGTTTGGAAGGCTTGGTTTAATGGGCTACCTGTGGATGATAGGGTGCAAAACAAAGGTGTTTTACTTGCATCAGCCTGTGATTGTTGTAACTTACTTCAATGGGAATCCATTGTTCATGTTTTAGCCATGGGCCAATTTGCAAAAGAGATTTGGGATCGTGTTAGCGGTCTTCTGGGAATTCCTTGTGTGCAACAACGGTCTTGGAAGTCACGTATGATTTCTTGGTTTACTTGTGCAAAAAAAGCTTCGATTACTAGTGTTCTTACTAGTATGATGCCTTGCCTGATTACTTGGAGCCTGTGGAAAAGAAGATGCAAGGCGTGTATGGAGGGTGTGATTGAGAGCACTGATCAAGTTTGGAGGTTGTTAAAGGTGTGGCTGAGGGTTCTAGCGGGTGAAATCATTAATACATGTATGTTATCTATGCATGACTCTCATATTTTAGAAGAACTTCAATTTCAAGTCCCAAATGTTGGCCCGAGAGAGCATAAGATAGTGGCTTGATCAAAGCCCCCATCAGGGTGGATCAAGTTGAATTGTGACGTCAGTTGTCGTAACAACCCAGATAGCTTGGGTGGAGGGGGCATTCTTAGGGATGCAGAGGGTAATATGCAGGGAGCCTTCTCTAGTCATTTCGGCATTGGTACAAATAATGGGGCTGAGTTAAAGGCCATTATAAAGGGGGTTCGGTTATGTAAAGGATTGTCGTGCTCCAGAGTGGTCATCGAAAGTCACTCTAAAATTATTGTGGATTGGATCCGAGCTAGGAAATGTATGTTGTGGTATTTATGGGATTATTGGGGAAGTTCTAATGTTCGAACTTCAAGGGATTACATTCCGAGTGATCCATCAATTCTGTGAGGCGAATCAAGCTATAAATTTTCTTACTAAATAAGGTGAGTTGGGCTCTAATTCTACTTATGATAATTATGACCAGCTATCGAGGATGTTAAAGGGCATTGTTAGGATCGATAAAGTGGGTCTCCCAACCATTGATCCTTAATTGGGTGTGTGGTTCAGTTTGATGTTTGTTCTTTCTAGGCTTGTTTAGATTTTTGTGTTTTTTCTTATAGGCCTGTTTAGTTTCTTTGGTTTGGTTTGGCCTTTTTATTTTGGTTTGGATACAATTGATGGTTTTAGTGCCTTATTTGCAAATTCCTACTGTCTATCTTGTTACTATGGTATTCATCTGTCATAAAGAAGGGTTATTAATAAAAGTGGGACGAGGTCATTATTGAACATGTGGCTATCGACTCTTCCTTAAAAAAAAAAAAAAATGTGCCTGAGTGAAATATCTCAACATTTTCGAATGAGTTTTGTTACATACAAGCACAATCGCGCACTAATCTGTGTACCAATACTGATTTATTCATACTTAAAATTTAAATTAACACTGTTTTCAATAAAATCTACTTTTTGACCAATCACATCACATTTGTGTACAGATTAGTGTACAATTGTGCTTGCAATTATATTTTTCCTTTTCGAATTATTGCTGGACTATTAGGGCTTCAAGTGCCGTACCCCATAATTCCAAGAATTGATATGCGGGCGGGTGTCACATTGCCCATTATGCTAAATTGCTAATGAATCGCTATTAATGTACGGATTCAAATTCTGTATACGTGTGTTTCGACAGCGCTTTTGGGTCTCTAGCTTGCTGAGCGGGCTCTTGGTTTTGAGTTCGTGAGCTTTTGAGAATATTGGACCTAACATGCATCGAGGATAACATGGATAAAAAATCTTCAGGCTTTGAGACTTTTCTAGCTCGAAAATATTTTATAAATAAAGTAGCTTCTAAAAAATTGAAAAAAGAAAGTGCGAGGCCCAATATTAATTAATAAGCTTATCAATTAAAAATAATTACTAGATTTTTTAATTTGCATGCAGGATCGATTAGTTGTGTTTTTATAGAACGTTGATTGTAATTCGTATTTAATAATGCATGGTTGGTTAATAAAATTATAAGTAGAGAAGTAATTTTTTGAGAAATATTATATGGAAAATACTTTAGTTATAAACATAAAATAAACTCACAAATTGATGTGTCTTAATGTGATACATTAAATTAAGTCAATTACTTTTATTATAAAATAGATTTAATGGATTTCAAAAAGATACGTTAGTAGGTTTACTTTGTATAATTTATTTGTGTATGTAGTAGTTCTCATATTATATATGTAATAATATACGATAAGTGCTACAAATATAAATGGATTACATAAAAATAAACTACAAACATACATATCTTAATGTGATCTGCTAAATTTAGTACCTTACATACAATAAAAGTAACTTTACGATTTAACATACTTAATCCAATCACGTCAATTTATAGATATATTTTTATGTAATTACTTTATAACTAAAGTATTTATCGTAATATATATTGATCTCCCGTATTGATTAATAGGAGTTTATATTCTTTATTTAATTCCCTAATTATATCATGAAGTGTCGTTTTACGTTCATTAGGCTTTTACATGATCATGATCCAATAGTACGACGTACGTAGACATTAATAAAATAGACATGCATACATGAAAGCATTAATTAATTTATAATTAATTATTGACTGAAAGCGAGAAGATCGACGTAGTACTGGGTGATCCATCCTTTGATGATCTTGACCTCCACCTCTCGCTGCCTCACCAACCACTCCGGATCACTTTGCTTTGCATAAAGAATATCCAAGCAATGAGATCCTGCAAATAATTAAATGATCAAAATTTTTAAACCAATTCATGATCACTATATTTTATATATATATACACATATATACATTAACTTAATCGGCCGGCAACGATACTCTCAGCTTTATAATGCTCTCTCAGCTTGAAATTTATAATGAGTTGACAGGAGGAATACATACCGTTAACTGTATAGACGGCAACAATACTCTCTGATATGTTTACAAGCACCCTGCAGGATTAATTAAAAATATATTATATAATTGCTGTTAGGGTAGTACTTGCAGGCTTGGATTGATCGAGCATAAAATTAATGAAATATATTATGTATTACCCTCCGCTACTATAAGGATCTCTGAGACCATTGGAGAATATGATGTTGCTTCCAAACTTGTTGAGAACCAATTTTATATCCTGCAATAATTTTCCATTCAAAAAACACAGAATATTTTATCTAATTAATACTCCAAATGAAATATATATATATACATACATGGCCTCCATAGTAAGTAGTGACCCAATGTGGGCGAGGAGGTACACCATATAAGCTTCTGCACTCCTCAATGAAGCTGCTTAGGTTAAAAGGTGACGGCTGGAACATAGTATTATTGGAAATTCCAATGGGGAATACCATCTCAGTGCACCTCTAAATGCAAAGACAATTAAAGTCATTTTCGTAAAATATAGAGACTAAAATCAATTACAATATTATCACAGCTTTCAGGTAGGGGTCCAGGTACTGGAAGTTTTCAATTTTACAGTAAATTAGTAGTACCATTTACCTGCCATCTCCAACCTACAGTTGTTTCAGATATATTTTTGGGTGCATTGAAATAGCATGTTCTATTTCCAGTATAGGCAACAACGCCTGCAAATACTTTGTCGAGAATATCTGTTTGAGGAGGAGCTCCATCTATGCCACCGCAGACAATGGTAACCGGATATTTTGGTGGACTGTTATATTGAGCCGCACGGGCATACATCAACACCAAGTAGTCCTTGAGCACATCAACTGAGTTTAGGGGACTGAAAAAAAAAAGGAGTCAATAATTCACAATTAATATTAGTACTGATATTGTTCTTTTCACTTTATTGATGGTAAAAGTCCTTAAATATCTAATGTCTTTACGTACTGGCAAGTCTTGAATGTTTTGCTGAGGACAGAAAGACCATCGGGCTTAGATGCAATTTCATCAATTATAGACCACGAATTTTTTATAGTTTGGTAGCAAGTCTCACTAACTTCCTGCACATGCAGTATCCCGAGTGAGGTAAAATAAGAGAAAAAGAAATAATACATGTATAATTCAGATGGTTACCCTAAAATCCTTGGTGACAATAGAGTAATATCCATCTTGTGGGGTTATGTCATCGAAGTAAAGGATTGGAGCTGATGAGGCCAAAGCGCCAATGGCAACGTGAGGATACTTCAGCCGAAACCATGAAGCTAGCACTGATCGATGAGCAAAATTATCAGAAAGGTACGTTAAAAGAATTCCAATCCATCAAAATTCAGTTCATACTCATTATCAAAAGGAATAATTAAGCAATTCGTCACCTACTTCCTCCATATGATGCTCCAATTACAATTACTGGAGAATTTTGTGCTTGTAGTTTTTCCTTCAAATAAATGATGATTTCTGCATAATCTGCTATAGCTTGGGCTGAGTTGAAGTACCCAAGAGTGCTTGCATTTCCAAGTGCTACTTCCCTGCTTGACCCGAGTGGTATCGACTCCCCATAATATCGGTGCTAATTAATGAAAAAAATAATGATTTCTGAGTAACTAATTTAGTCGAGACCCAAAAGCGAATTAAGACTATGATAGATAAAATGTTGGTTGCATTTAAATGTGTGTATGCATATATGTTCATGTGCCACGTCCTTGAAATAGAATTATACGTACCTCTATGTATACTAAGAGAGCCTTAAACTCCGCGGCGTTATCAGGGAGAAATCCGACGATTCTCAGATCCCCATCCAACGGTGCTTCTTCGCCAAGATAAGCTAAAATTGGTGCGCTACGATTTGCACCATCCCAAAACTTGGAATTGATCACATATCTTTGCTGAAAAGTGGAGTAGCTTTCGGGCATAAAGTTGAAGTGATCAAGTGTTTGATTATAGTAAAATGTTTCGAAGTCATCCGAAACATTAGCAGAGAATACTGTTTCAGGATCTTGCAGAATTCCTCCAAGCGGACTCAGTCTAGGAATTTCGAATACCGTTGTTGCAGTAGTAGTAGTACTGAGTACAGAGGTTGAGATGATAAGAAAGAAGATCAAAGGAAGCCATTGCAATGAAGATATTGGAGATTTCATGATATCCTTTGATATAAGTGTCTGTTTCAAGGACCGCACACCTAAGAGAAATATAATTGACAACCCACATGAAGTCGATCCCCATATACACTCAAGAAATTAAAGGCGTCCCTGCAGAATGGCTGTTTTGACTCGGTATTCTGCTATAAAATATCTCCAGCAACAAGTTAACGATGCTCATTGGTTTTCTGAATATACAGAGGGACATGGCCCACAAGCAAGGGTCTTAATTGGTCCTTGTTTTTTTTGTCTCGCGTCAACCATATATCTTTTGGGCATTAACTACCAGGTTCGCACCAGGAAAAGGTGTCCCATTACTGCTTTCTTTTTCATGCCATGGAAACGAATGTTGATGGATTCATTTCAAAACGGATGGAAATAGTATTTTAAACCCTTCCTCTCCTTGAATTGATCTTCATAAGGATTGCTGGCCGGATATACACATGGAAACGCCGGAATCTCGGCCTCGATCCTGAGTTTATACGAAACTTAATTATTTAAATTATATCTATATATATATGTATATTACCTTCCCAGCTGGTAGGTTAAACTTGTCCCTAATAAATAGGTTTGACGTATATATAAAATAATTGAATTAAATGGTACTGTAGAGTATAAAAATAGAGTTCGATATGATAAAATAATTTATAGAAAATTCAAATTATTATATAATTATATTCCTTGGTGCATTCAAGGTGGTGTACGTGCAAGAAATATAGAGTGTATACAATAATGCAACCACAATTAATAGGTCAAGACTATTAATTATTACATCATTCAACACCAAATAGTCCAAATTCAAATTAACGTGTTTAACAGTTAATAGGCCAAGACTATTGAGATTGGGACATATTTTCATGACTAATTAGAACAAGAAAATAATTCTGGCTCTCCTTCGAGAAGTTAAGACCGAGGTAATTAATATAAATAAAATAGAAGATTTTTTTGGGGGGTTAAGAAAAGAACCTAATAAGCATGGGTGGTCATGAGGCCATATTTGAGGATAAAGCTCATCTATAATTGGTAGGTTTTGATCTTGCGCGCGGTTTTCAAAGCTAGCTCATGCGTCGACATCATGTAGTACTTAGTCAACACATGTCACATGAGTTTGTACGTGTGCCTCATGATCATGATAATGAATTCTTCTTCGGAACAGCTCATCTGCTAAATGCAGAATAACAGCCTGCCAATTACAGCAAGTCACGTAAGACTGGCCTAATTAATGCACACTACAAAACATACATATGATCAAAATTCTAGACAGTTGAAAAATCACTTATTGCAAAGAGAAAATCTTCTCTTTGGGGTTATCGGAATTTCAGTTGAGAGATTTGGCTTACGTGGAAGTTCTGTTTACTTGGAGTAACCGAAGTGGGGAGGAGGGGTTAGTGAGGGAGAGATTGGATAGATTTCTTGCCAATTCTTTGTGGTTAAACATGGGGTAGCAGCTTACTCTAACCATATCCCGTTATGGTTAGACACCGAAGGTGCTCTCAATAGAAGAAAGAATATGAGGTTGTTTAGATTCGAGGCTATGTGGGTGGGTGAAAATGAATGCTCTTCTATTATTGAAAAGGCTTGGCATCAGGGAGATGGTCCTCACTCTTTGAGTCAGATTATGGGCGTATCTCTAGCTGTGCTGCAGATTTGGGAAGATGGAATAAGGTTTCTTTTGGCCATGTGTAAAAGGAGTTAGCTAAGGCTAAGTGGAGACTGCAGTGTTTGGAAGAGAATGATTCAGGCTCAAAATTTCTAGAAGAACATAAGCAAACTTGTCTTGAGGTTCAAAAATGGCTTGAAAGGGATGAGTTAATGTGGAAGCAGAGGTCTCATGTGATGTGGCTTAGAGAGGGAGATAGTAATTCTCGGTATTTCCATTCAAAAGCATCAACTCGATGAAGGAAGAATAATATTACCCAGTTGCAAGATGATTCTGGTTTTTGGCATAGAGGGGACCAGATGGATGGTTTAATTACTAATTATTTCCTCAACTTATTTTTTGCAGCAGATGGAGTGGAAATGGAGGATGTTTTATCTGGTGTTGAGGCCAAAGTAGCCACTGAGATGAATGAGGAGCTGTTAAAATTGTATGTTGCTGAGGAGGTGGAAGTAGCATTACACCAGATGCATCCTTCTAAAGCCCCTTGTAACAGCCCGCTAAAATTATCAGTTTTGGATTATTTCCCGACAGCAATCACATCTCTCTTGTCTTTACCCTCATCTGGAATCACGCGTATAGATTATCTTTTCCGTAAATCACCTAATTTGTTCTTCACCGACAGCTGTAAAATCATGAACAGTTTTATCCTAAGCGTTGTACCTCGATGGCGTTTTTCCGGATCTTATCCATCGAATTTCAAAGTATTAAATAAGCTTGTTTTTAAAGTAGCACAATTATAATAATTTAATGAGTTCTGAAAATATTATAATTGTGGATATTTATTTAGATTAAATATTTTAATTGTTTTAAGATATTAAGAGGTTTAATTTTACGTTGAAAATTCTTATTTAAATTTAAGTGTTTTATGCACTTTGATTAATTAACGGTACTTTATCATTTTTATATAATGATGAAGAAATATTATTTTTATAAATTTTAGTTTATAAAATAATATTCTACCTTAATTCATCATAGTGTTTTATTTAAAGTGTTTTATTTAAAATAAGACATTTAAGCGTTTTTAATCAGTGTTTTAACTCACTGTTGGTTTATTTGAGGATCCCGAAATGTAGAATTGAAGCGATATACTCTGGCCCTACCTTTTTTCTCTTCACTTTTTCTCTTTTTCTTTTTATTTTCTTTTTTTCTCTCCCTTTCTCTCTCTTTGGCCGACGGATGCGTGAACTCTCCACCATTGCCGTTCGGGTTTGAGCTCCAGCCGGCGCCACCTCCGGCCGCCGGACCCCACCTCCCACTCCGGCCTCTCCCCCTCCCTCCGGCGAGTCCAACCACGCCGGTGGTGTACTAAACCGGCCTCTCCTTCTCTCTCTCTTACCGTTCTCTTCCTTCTTGTCTCATTACCGTCGCCGCCCCTTTGACCGCCCGTTTCTCCGCCGTCCGGTGGAGGTGTCGTACACCGTCCCCGCCATTCTCTTCCTCTCTCACCAAAGTTCATCCCCTCCAATTTTCAGAGCCATCGGACCAGCCGTTAGTCTCCGAGAGCCGCCGGAAGTTGCTGCCCCTGCCCTGTTTTCTCCCCTGTTGCCGATTTCTTTCTCCGCCCAGAACCGCCGCTCGCCGGCGGCGTGGACTACACCACCCACCCAGATTTCTTCCCCTCTCACCGGTGAACATCCCCTCCAAGTTTCACCTCCATCCGAGCCACCGTTAGCCGCCACTCTCGCCTCCAAACAAATGGGTTTTTAAGGTTTTTCACCATTTTGGACCACCATACACGCCAAATCAGCCACCAAGCACCACCATTGGACTCACCTCATCAAGGGCTTCCTCCCCATGTCTTTCTTTTTCCCAAACTCTCACTTTTTTCATATGGGTTTCTCAAAACACCCGTTCGGTTGCACCACCGTGCGCCGCCGTACACGGCCACCCGTGGTGTTTCACCACCACCATCTTGTTCCTCTCATCCTCATGAACCTCTCCAAGAAATTTCATGGCCAACGGAGCTTCGTAGAGCTCACACTCTCCCTCACTCTCCAAGGCCAAAAATGGTTTCAAACGGCCGATCCGCCGCCGTTAGCCACCGTCCGACCACCACCTCACCACCACAGCTCCACCACATGTTCCTTTACCTTTCCCTAGCTTTCCATGAAGTTCTATGGCTTTTCGCTACCTCGCGTCTCCTCCGCTCACCGTTCGGAGTTACTATTCACGGCGTGACGCCGCCGTGCTCCGCCACCTTTGACCACCACGAGGCGACCGTGAGTCTTCCAAGACCACGCCTAGCCTTTCTCAAGCCCAAACTACCACTTTATGTGGTGGACAGACACCGTACCGCCACGTACGCTCCTCCGACGCATGTTCGTGACGAACAACGAGCGACGCACGGGTTATCCCGTCGATGGTATAACCTTCTATCTCTAGTTATTTTACGTTTAAAATAGTTAGTTGGTTGGTTTGTGAATTGTGTAGTTGTATTTGTGGAGTTCGTTGCGTAGTTGTGAAGGGAAGTGTGGTTGTGAAGTGTTGAGTTTGATTGTGTATTTTGTGGACTGTGCTGTGAAGTATAGGCGTGAGATGGATGCCGTAGATGTGATACGGCGGGTTGTGTGAAGAGAATACGCGTGTAGCGTACTCTGTGTAATGCAGCGACGCGCCGCGCGACGTGCGCTGTAATGATGTGTGTCGTAGAAGGAAGGGAGTACGCATGTAGTGTACTCCGTGTTGTATGGCGATGCATCGTGTGATGTGCATCGTGTTGATGAGTGTTGTAGCGAAGGAAGTACGCGTAGTGCGTACTCCGTGTCGCGTAGCGATGCACTGTGAGACGTGTATCGCAGTGATGGGTTTTGTAGTGTGGATGGAAGAGAGTTCACGTGAGTGTACTCTGTATTAAGTCGTGAAACACCGGATGGCGTGTCACGAAGGGTTGGATGGCGTAACAGAGAAGTGTAGAGCATGGTGTAGTGTTGGGAAACTGTATGACAGTGTCCCGAAGCAGTGGTGTTATGGATTATAGTCTGGGGTGACTGGTGTCATCTTGTGGTTGACTATGGCTAAGAGTATATGGATTGAGAAAGGAATTGTTTGTTGGTTATTATTGATAATTTTAATGAACTTGTTTTAGTGCAAAGGCTTTATGAAGTCAAATTATCTCTTCTGGGTATAGTGAAACCTCAAGTTGCCGTGGTGTTGCAAGTGCTCATAATATGACAATTGAGTTCAGAAGTGAAAATCTTAAGGACTTGAGTGTTCCTCTTCCAGCTGTTGTGCAGTTCCTCGTGTTTCGCACTCTATTCTCATAGAACGCGACGATCGAGGTAAGTTAGCCTCTAACTTACTATCAGTTTATTGTGTATGTGTGATGGGTAAGGGAACTACAATTTATGTATGTATGTTATCGTATATGCCATGTCATGCTATGTCATTACATGTTTATCTGTTAAGTATGATTTAATCTCTCATGAATATTTATCTGTTACACAATCTTTTCTGTCATACAATGTTGTATGTTATAAGTATGCCATGTTAAGTATGCCATATGATACATGTATGCCATTAAATGTTTATGATTAAATCATATTGTGCCATTTACAAGCATACGCCATGTTAGAAAAGTATATGATATTAAATAATATCTCATGCATTAAGAAAGATAAGACATGTTATGTTACGTATAATACGTGGGGCCACAACAACTGTGGAGTACGTATTATATTTTATGTTACGTATAATACGTGGGGCCACAACAACTGTGGAGTACGTATTATATTTTATGTTACTTATAATGCGTGGGGCCACAACAACTGTGGAGTACGTATTATATTTATGTTACTTATAATGCGTGGGGCCACAACAACTGTGGAGTACGTATTATATTTATGTTACTTATAATGCGTGGGGCCACAACAACTGTGGAGTACGTATTATATTTATGTTATTTATAATGCGTGGGGCCACAACAACTGTGGAGTACGTATTATATTTATGTTACTTATAATGCGTGGGGCCACAACAACTGTGGAGTACGTATTATATTTATGTTACTTATAATGCGTGGGGCCACAACAACTGTGGAGTACGTATTATATTTATGTTACTTATAATGCGTGGGGCCACAACAACTGTGGAGTACGTATTATATTTATGTTACTTATAATGCGTGGGGCCACAACAACTGTGGAGTACGTATTATATTTATGTTACTTATAATGCGTGGGGCCACAACAACTGTGGAGTACGTATTATATTTATGTTACTTATAATGCGTGGGGCCACAACAACTGTGGAGTACGTATTATATTTATGTTACTTATAATGCGTGGGGCCACAACAACTGTGGAGTACGTATTATATTTATGTTACTTATAATGCGTGGGGCCACAACAACTGTGGAGTACGTATTATATTTATGTTACTTATAATGCGTGGGGCCACAACAACTGTGGAGTACGTATTATATTTATGTTACTTATAATGCGTGGGGCCACAACAACTGTGGAGTACGTATTATATTTATGTTACTTATAATGCGTGGGGCCACAACAACTGTGGAGTACGTATTATATTTTATGTTACATGAAGTATGGGGCCACAACAACTGTGGAGCATACACTACATGAGACACAGCAATTGTGACATGTAGAATACGTGGGGCCACAACAACTGTGGAGTACGTATTATATTTTATGTTATGTGAATTCATGGGGCCACAACAACTGTGGAGCATGAAGTATGGGGCCACAACAACTGTGGAGCATACACTACATGAGACACAGCAATTGTGACATGTAGAATACGTGGGGCCACAACAACTGTGGAGTACGTATTATGTTTTATGTTACTTGAATACGTGGGGCCACAACAACTGTGGAGTACGTATTAATGCACGTTATTAATCAAGACAATTAAATAAGATTCCAAGTTTATGTTAAGTCAAGTTTCAGATCAAGTTCATGTTATGTTATGCTCACGTACATGTTATGTTCATGTTCATGTTATGTTCCAAGTTCATGTTCACATCATGTTATGTTCACGTTTATGATACGTTCAAGCTCACGTTCATGTTATGTTATGTTCATGTCCATGTTATGTTTCACGTTCATGTTATGTTGATTGTTCATGTTATGTTTTAAGCTTAAGTTCATGCCATGTTAAGTCAAGTTCAGTTCACGCTTAAGTTCTGGTTAAGTCATGCTATATGTCAAGTTATACTATGTTTATGTATGACTATAATTATGCATTTATGCTTTTACTGCCATGCATGCATTTTTAACCTGTGTATAAGTTTTATGTTAACTTACTGAGATTTGTAATCAAATCTCACTGTGGTAGTCCCAACTACCATTCCCCCCGAATGGTAGATCTTGTTACAGGACCCGAAGGAGAATTGGAATCTGACCAACTGAATACAGTCGACTAGGCCACGGTGCGATGTTGATGATGGTATAGTATTTAACTTAGGTTAATACTTACACTTTTGGAGTTGTATCTCAAGTATTCTTTTGATCACAACCATTTTAGACTAGTGTGGTGATCACGGCTTTTTAGTATGCCTTTATGTATGAAATATGTTTCAAGTATTTGGGATATTTTTAGTTTGGTGCATAGTACTGTGAAAAATAAAAAAAAAATTATCCGCTGCGAATATTGCATAATGCTAGATGCATGTTAGGAACATTGCATCTTATATGTCATGAACGGGGGCAGGTAACCTTGTGTTGCATGTCTCGACGCTTCAAATGTGCGTTCAATCCCAAGCGAAATTTGGGGGCGTCACACCCCTGGTCCGGATGGAATGTCTCCTCTTTTCTTTCAAAAATACTGGGGTGTGATAGGTAAATCTATTACTGATGTTTTGCTTCTTGCTTTGAATTCTGGAATGTTTCCTAGAGATTTAAACCACATTTTCATTACATTAATTCCTAAGAAAGCTTCCCCTTCAAAGGTAGCAGATTTTCGTCCTATTAGCATTTGTAATGTGCTATATAAGATTCTTTCAAAAGTCATTGCAAATAGACTTAAAAGAGTCTTGCTAGATGTGATTTCTGATACTCAGAGTGCTTTTGTTCCTGGTAGATAGATTTCAGATAATGTGCTCATTGCATATGAGTTGTTGCATTTTCTTCATACCAGGGGACATGGTAGAAAAGGGGTTTATGTCAAAGTTTTGAAATCTGTTCCAGACACCATTCCGGTTAGGGTACTAGAATGGAATATTTCGGTACCGGTACGTTTCGGTGTACCATTTCTGGATTAATTATATATTATATATAAATATTTATATGTACATATAAACTAAGAACTAATAAAATAAATACATATATATGTAAGTGTGTATCATGTATATGTGTATATATATATATATATATGTATAGAAGAATTGAAAATTTATAAAATGAATATATATTGAAAAAAATCACAAACTTGAGTTAAGATACAAAAATAAAGAAAAAAAATTAAAGAATAGATAAATTATTAAAAATAATAGTACTTAAAAATAGAGAATGAGGGGACATATTGAAAATTATAAAAAAATTAAAATTATATAAATATATTTTATATTTTAGAATGAATTAAATACCATTTGGATTTAAAATTTATAAAAATGCCATCTAAGTATAAGAAAATTACAAAAACTATCTGAAACAGAATGGTGACAGAAATGCTCAATTCTGGCCGAAATTTGACCGGAATGGTCGAAATGAGACCTGAATGACTGGAATTTGAAGCGAAACGGAATAGGGTGGTAGAGTGTATCGAACACTACACCGGAACAGCAAATTCTGGCCATTCCGGCCGGAACGGAACGAAATTCAAAACCTTAGTTTATGTTCCTTAAACTTGACATGAGTAAAGCCTACGGTAGGGTGGAATGGGTTTTCTTGGAAAAAATAATGGAGTCCCTTGGCTTTGATAGGAAACTGATTTATTTGATAATGCAGTGTGTTAGAACAGTTTCTTTTTCAGTTTTGGTTAATGGGAGTCCAAAGGCCCTATTATTCCTTCTTGGGGTCTTCGGCAAGGAGATCGTTATCGCCTATTTGTTTCTTTTGTGTACGGAAGGTCTTATTTCTTTGTTAAAAAGAACTGCTGGTAGGAAAGTTGTGGATGGGGTAAGGATTTGTAGAGGGCTCCTAGAATTAACACTTGTTATTTCAGAGATAGTGTTATTTTTTGCAAAGCTTGATGTGCTTACAAATGTGAAGTCCAATCTTTGTTGAACAAGTATGAGAGAGCTTGGGCAATGTATTAATAAAGAAAAAACTTCCATTTCTTTAGCAAAAACTGGAATGATGAGTTGAAAAGAGAAATTATGAGCTTTGGGTGGTAGCTATACACAACAGTATGAAAAGTATTTGGGCTTCCTCCTATGGTTGGGAGGTAAAAAAACACAAGCTTTTTCAACTATAAAAAAGGGGATGTGGCAGAAGTTACAAGTATGGAAAGGGAATTTGTTATCACAAGGGGGTAGGGAGGTTCTTATTAAAGCTGTAGCTATGTCCATTCTTACTTATGCTATGAGTTGTTTTTGTTCCCAAAGTCTTTGTGTCATGAGTTAGAGATGATGATGGCTAAATTTTGGTGGGGTAATCAATCTCGGGAAAATAAAATACATTGGTGTAGATGGGAGAAGCTGTGTATTTCCAAATTCCAAGGAGGGATGGGTTTTAGAGATCTTCATCTTTTTAACTTAGCCCTTTTGGCAAACCAAGGTTGGAGACTTTTAAGAAATGAGGGTTCTCTTCTTTACAATATTTATAAAGCTAAGTATTTTCCTAATTCAAGATTATATGATGCCAAAGTGTGTGCAAACTCATCTTATGTCTGGAAGGGAATTTGGGAAGCTCTTGATTATTTGAAGAAAGGTTGCAGGTGACGTGTGAGGAATGGTAAATCTGTTAGAGTTTTTAAAGACCCTTGGCTTCTAGATTTTTCTGATGTTTCAGCCCTTGTTGAGGTTGATGAGGACTTAAAAGTCCATTCTTTGATAGATACGAGTACAGGTTGGTGGAATGTGCAGATGGTGAGAGCTCTATTCAATCCAAGTGTGGTTCAACAGATCCTAAAATTGCAAGTTTCAGTAGACTCTAACGATTCTTTATTTTGGGTTCATGAGAAGAATGGAAGCTACTCAGTTAAGAGTGCTTATCGAGATCTTCAACAAAGGCTATTTCAATCAAGGGGGCAGTCTTCTAGAGTAAGATCAGATGCTGTTTTTTGGAAGTGTTTATGGCAACTGAAACTTCCAAAGAAGATGAAGATTTTTGCATGGAGGACGTGTCAGGAAAAGCTTCCAACTTTTTTGAATTTGAAGAAGAAACATGTGTTGGAGGATGAAAACTGCGTGTTGTGCAATCAAGGTACGGAAGATGCTGCTCATGCTTTGTATTATTGTTCTGAATTGAGGAATGTGTGGGGTAATTATTGTTCTCAAATGGACAATATGAATTCTGACTTGTCTTTTTGGGATTTGGCAAACTTGGCCCGAGAAAGAGGTTCAAACTGTTTGCTATCTAGATTTGTAGCTATTACGGTCTTTGGGCATAGAAGGAACAAATGGATTTATGAGCATGTTTCCTTGCATCTTAATGTGATTGTAAATAATGCTATTTCTTTACAAGAAGAATATGCACATGTGCAAATTTTTTATGTTTCTAACAAGAAGATCAATAAAGTGGTATGTTGGCATCCTCCTCCTATGGATTATTTGAAATTGAATATTGATGGTGCTATTTTCCCTAATCATAATATTGCTGGGATTGGAGTGGTGTTGAGGGATCATAATGGTCATGATGTTATAGTAGCTTGTAGTAAAGTTGAAAGGGAAGTCTCCTCTGCTAAATTTATTGAGGCTATTGCTCTATTAAGAGGCTTACAGCTGTGTGCTCAATGGGGTGTTCCAAAAGTTTTGCTTGAAATTGATTACTTGATCTTGGTAAAGGCTTTGCATGCTAATTCTGAGTTTCTAACAGATTTTGAGTTCATCCTTCAAGACATTCGCAGGCTAATGGCTGGCTTCCAAGATGTCTAAGTTGTACATGTTAATCGGTTAGGCAATTTGGCTGCTAATCATTTGGCTAGACATGCATGGGTAATTGATGATATTATCATGTGGTGGGATTATTGTCCTTCTTTTGTTAGGCAAGCTATTTGGCTTGATAAACTCTCTATTTGTAAGGATGTTTGATTTGAATGAATGAAATTCTGGTTATCAAAAACGAAAAAGTCTAAAATGTGCAAACAGGTAGAAGAATTATTATTAATTTTAGAAATTGCTAGAAGTTGTTGACAAAATAAGTCTGGTCTTCTTCCCTGAGGTTAATCATTTCATTAATGGTAAAAACAAGCTTTTCTCCTCTCATTCTTCTTCTTCTTGTTTGTCGAAATCTATAATTAGAAGCAGCAGCAGCTTTGATTTTATCCTATCTAAAGCCCAATACACCATTTCCATATGCGCCTTGTTCATCTTCATCACCCTCCTCCTCTTCACTCTCTACACTTTCAAACCCACCACCATTTCTAGAACCCACCCAACCTCCCTACAAAGATTCCTATCCCAAAATTCTCCGCCTCCAAATTACATTAACAACCCCAAATCCAAATCCAAGAATATAACAATAAATTTATATGTCCTAAAATAAATAGCCTAAATGAATATTATTAAGTACATAAACAAATAATTAAGGATATGTAAGCCTCATGGTAAAAATGTAAAATATTCCGAGCAGCTCTATCACATCTAAATCATCAAAAACCCATACTACTAGAGCCACAGATCTAGCAAGTGCGAGATGATTGGAAACGACACCGCTCTCGACCAGTCCCAGTGCTTTGGAGGACGCAGGAGACTGCGGCAAAGGAGATTTAACTGCGGTCGGAGATCACGGGATACAAACTAGTGGAAGACAAACTGGGCATGGGAGATGATTAGGGAGTTTTGTGAGAAATTGATCTGGTGCAGGCAGGTGCAAGAGATGTAAATTAAAGGACTTATGTGGAAGGCTATTATTGGAGGGCTGCTCTTTGAGTTTGGACAACCTGACCGGTTGGACGGTTTTCTCTAATACTTTTCATTATTATTACAAAATCCAATTTAGTAACACACGAAGTGGGTCTCATAACCACTACAAGAAAATTGGTCTTTTGTGACTAATTTATATTACAACTAAAAGACTATTTACAACCAATTTTAGGTAGAAATAATCATTTTGCTAGAATTTTACTAGTCTCAAATAAGTAATTTTCTTGTAGTGATAGTGCTACGTACTAATTTTATTTTAAGATCTTTACATCACATATTATTTATGTGATATAAATATTTAATTTACAAGATAAATTTTAAAATTTAAATTTTATAAATTAAATTTTACTATTTAAATGATATGGATTGTGTGCTCTACACATCAACTTAATAATAAAATAACTCTTAGTAATATGTTGGGTGTATGATTATCAATTATTTATTGTTAATTTCTTAAGCGTTTTGCTCTCTGCCCTATAAGTGAACCATCAGATAGATTTTTTTTCTTTTTCTTATTTATTTAATTTTTGTTGGAGGGTCAAGCTATATAAGTACACAAAAACATACATGACATCTGTCTAATATTCTCTAGATCTCTATACACGTAAATGGATATTATATATATGTACGTAGAATGGAAAAAACAAAAAACTGAAGACTTAATTATATGTCTCAAAATTATCATATATAGCTGCATGTACTATATATAAGACAGATTCATAAAATATTTCAAAAAGATGAGAGTTTTCCTTTCAAATAAAAAATATTTTTACTATATTTTGCTCTTGAACTCCAATGTTTCATGATCATTTTTCAAAAGAAAAACAACAAAAAATAAAAATTGTCACGGAGCATCTTCGATCATCTTATTTTATAATTTATAACGTACTTGTATATTGCCCTACATAATTTTTACATGGATATAGATGATCCCTAGCATTTGTATCCGAACTCTAGAATTCATGGTGAGAAAGAGATCGATAAACACACGAAGTGGGTCTCATAACATTTATTAATGTTGCTTGAGTAAGTCACTCAGATAGCTATTAATAATACTGAAGAGCCCACTTCATGTGTCTTTATCTCTTTTACTGTAAATTCTTTGAAGTTAAGAACTCTAAGAGCATGGTCCATTTCTTTGTAAAAATAGCAGTCTTCTTGTCAAGAAAGCATGAGACTTCTGGAACCATATATTTCTTTTGTTCTCGTCTCCATATTATATGTATATATAATAGTGGGTTTTGATTAATGTCTAGCACTTGGTTTTAATGTTATGGTGAGGTTGGGCATGGGAGCCTGATCCACTCCGCCATGCATCTCTACCTCTCATTGATAAAGCAAATCTCCAATCAAGAGTTGTGCGAGTGTATTTGTATTATATACAGTAGAAGATCATAGTGATTCAATAAACTAAAACCGGCCAAGACACAGAAAAATGCTTATAGTTGTCTATTGCCAAGAAAAGACGATATCAAAGCTAAGACTATTCATCCGGGTTCCAGCTTGGATATCCGAGTGTACCCAACTTGGAACCTGGCCCAGGTTAGCCAGATTATGACCCAGGCTGGAACTTGGATGGAATCGTATTTTTGAAATCCAAATTTCAGACTGTACCCTTTTTTTTTTAATTTTTTTTTATAGAAGTCGATCTATATGTTAATAAATTTATTTTTAAGAAAAAAGTAATGTTGAAAAGCATAATATTTTTATACGTGTATATATATATATATCAAAATGAAAAACTAAATTTTATGTAAAAAATAACTAAAGTTAGAAACAACTAATTCCTTTTTAACTAAATGCATGTGAAAAAAGAAATACAATATTTATTATATAAAATACATGCAACACACAATATTGTAATTCACTACATATATTATATTATTTGGTATTTATACATTACATTAGAAAATATAAAATTTCAATATATGAATTGTAAAATCAGTAGGATGGTCTTCCATTAGCAACTTTTATTCTAGTATTAATCCAACTCAATGGCTCTTTGTTAGGGTCCAGATGTGAATACCAATAAATAAATAAAAAAATAAAATAAAATAAAGTATAAAACCAATAGCTAGAGGTTGCCACACTCAACATATTTCCTAAAAGAAATGAGTTAGGTTCTACTGGGCCCTTTGAAATTTTCATCTCAAAATCAAAATTCTCATCTTATTATTACAACTTTTTCAAATCCTTATACAAAATATAATAAATAATTTAACTTTTTCTTAACTTTTTCAAATCTCAAAACAATAATAATATTAAAATATAATATTTTAATATTTTATCTTAAAATTCAAAATTCTCATATGAGAATTCTTAGTTGCCAAACACAACCTTAATCTCACACCAACCAAAAATAAAATGCTACAGCCTCTAGTATCAATGTTACCAACCTTTTCTATTAATGAAACTCGTTACTTCTTTCAATATAGCTTGTAATTGACGAGCAAGGCAATCAATGCAAAGGCATCATTAACTACGTGTTAAGACAAAACTTTTTTCTACTACAAGTATAAAGTAGTGGGGAGTTAATTAACTTTTAGTGATGTGGAATTAATTAACTGCTTGTAACTTCTCCACTCACGTAGACATAACATGGATCATGGGGTACAAACTACTAACATCTCCCACTTCTCTACATTGGGTGTAATGTGTGATACCCCATTTTTATGTGTATTTTCACTGAAGGAGTATTTTAATTTAATTAAAATAATAGTTCTTTTATTTTAAATTATCATATTTTAATTGGATTTTATTTGTTGAGTAAGTTTAAATTGCTGTTTAATTTATTTTAGCTTGTTTTTGGATTTAAAATTTAGTTGTTAGTTTTTATTAGTTATTTATTATATTTTAGATTTATGTGGTGTTTAAATTATTTTCCTGGTTTTATTGCTTTTAAAGTTATTTTCGTTGGATCAGTTGTTAGACTCCAGAGGTGAGAATTAGATCTCATTTCTTTTCCTCCATCTTTTCTTTTATCTTTTTCTTTTCTTCTTTCTCTTTTTTCTTCTTCTTTTCTTTCTTTTTTTCTTTCTTTTCCGCCGGTTCTTCTCCTCCCGCGCGACAGTCTCTCTCTTTACCCATTTCCGTTCGTTTTTCTCTCTCCGCCCAGACTTACCGCCGCCGGCCACCGTGCGACACACCACCCACCCAGTTTTCTTCCCCTCCGGCCGGTGATCATCCCCACCAAGTTTCACCGCCATCCGAGCCGCCGTTTAGCCGGAATAGCCTCTCCAAGCCAAACGGCTTTTGCACTGATCTGCAGCCGTCGCTCCACCTCCAGCCACCACCTCTTCACCACTTCATCACTGACTCCTTGCCATCCTAAACCACCCATTTCAGGTCTCGATCCATCACTGGAACAGCCCCCATGAGCTAACTCTCCGATTTTGGTATTTCGGCCTCCTTCCGCCATTTTCGCCGCCACCCACGGCCAACCTTCACTTCTACTAGCTTTATAAACACCTCTAAGTCATTCCCTATCAATCCCGAGTCTTAGTTTGTCCTCAATCAAAAGTGGATATTTTAAAACCCACGGCCACAATGTATTTACACTGTTATGTTGCTCTCTCTTGGCCGTTTGCCGCACGTCGATCCTTCGAAAATTATCATATAGCGCTATAAGTATTTTCTAAACTTCATTTTAGATTTAAAATATATTATTGCTTTTCCAATAATTATTTGTAACTGGTTGGTTATTCCAGACTGAGTCCAAGGAGTCAGGAGTCAGATGGATTTGAGGACGGAGTTACTTGTTTATTTGTTATGGATGTTTGAGAATTGTTGGTTAATTGGTGTCGTATCATTTGTATTGCATTGTGCATGCATATGCATGTGTTAAATATTGAAAACTGGGTTTTCAAGCGAGAAATGTTTTATTGCTATATGTGAACGATTAGATTAATTAGTTTGAGTAAGAGGCATGTGTAGGGATAGTGATGAGCAGGGATGGTGGTAGAGTCCCGCCTGTGATTCTCGTCTACGGTGCACGCGGCATAGGGATGGTGGTAAGCAGGGATGGTGGTAGAGTCCCGCCTGTGATTCCCGCCTACGGTGCATGCGTAGGAATGGTAGTGAGCAGGGATGGTTGTAGAGTCTCACCTGCGATTCCCGCCTACAGTGCTCTGATGGTTTGGTTAATAGGCCATTTTTTGGGAAAATGGCGAGATTGGTTTTTGGGCCATTATCTGGGATAATGGCGATGAATGATTTAAAGGAAATATTTTGGGCCAAAATTGGGTTTTTGCGTGTGTGATAAAATGTGGATTTTTGGGACATGTGCATTTGACATCCTTTCATGCATATTGTTGTGACTTTAATATATTTTTATCTTGTGGCATTTGGAAGATTACTTACCTGCGGCACCATTTTTGGTACCGTAGATTTTTTATGCAGAGATTGAGGAGGAGGAGGAGGTTGAGCCCGAGGAGGCAGCCCCTCCTGAGTATTGATTTGGAGTGCTTATCTATGGATAATATTTGTAGTTGTTTTTATGATATGTATTTGGATTTGAGATAGTGTTGAACATGTAATATTTTATTTACATGTATTTTAAACTGGTTTGTATTTAAACAAAAATTCTGGTACTAATTATAAGACTTTATTATTTGCTGCGTGTTTTTCTTTGTACACATGTTGCATGTACACACACTTGCACTTGGCGATGGGATGTGTGACCCGTGTTGTCATCATCCCGACGCCTCGATTTCCAGTGTCCGTACGTGGGAGTTGGGGGAGTCACAGATGGTATTAGAGCAGTTCGGCTCTGGGTAAAACCACATGTCCCATAGATGGAGTGCCAAAAAGTTTTAAAAGCTCGAGTTAAAATTATTTTGTTTTTTTAATTTGATTTGATTTGAATTTATTTTATTTAATTCCATTTGATTTGGTTTGGTTTGATTTGATTTTATTTGAATTGCAAGTATGTTGTCTTCTTTGTTTTATTTATTTCAATATATGTTATTTTATTTATTTTGTTTTAAGTTGTTTTGTTTTGTTTTGTCCGGAGTTGAAAAGTGGGGTTGAGGTTTATGCTATGGAAAGAGGACGGTACTATCGAGAATGTCGTTGGTATGAATGAATACTTAGTGTAGTAGGTTTGAATTTTTATCGAGGTGGGTTACTTTTATAATATTGTGGCTAGAAGGGAACTACATGGTTTAGGTGATCTCTTGGGAGTAGGAATGCAAGTTGCAACTATGGAGGAGAGTTAGCTTTAAGTCGTTTAAGATAATTGAAGTTCGAAGTTTTGTAGAATTTATGTATTAGTCTATGGAGTAGGGAACTGTAAGTTCAATGAACTTCAAGAATAAGTTATGGGATTTAAGGTGGTAGGTTCAATAAGCAATTGAAGGATTACTTAATTTAGAAGTTTTAGATTTTGCCGACTTTGATAAATAGTTTGATAACATTGGGGTTTTAGAATTTACAAACTTTATAAGGTGATGTTTTAGATTTAAGGTTAATGAACTTGAGGATTTCATAAAATGATGCTTGTATAATTTTAAGTTTTAGAATTCGTAAAATTGATAGATTGAAGTGTGATAAGATTTGAGTTTTAGTTTCATAGACTTGGTGTGCGAGCTTGATATATTCTGGAAATTGATTAGTCTGCAACCACAAAAATGGGATTGATCATGGTTGAATGATAAATATAGGAAATTTTTAAGGAGAATATTGTGGTGAAAACGATGACAATAAAGTGAAAAATATGGAATATGAAATAGAAAAATCACACACGACACACAGATATACGTGGTTCGGCAAATTGCCTACGTCCACGGGAGCTGCAAAGGATTTTATTGCTTGAGGAATCACACTACAATGGAGGGGCGAAATACTATTCACCAACAGTGTTGTACAATACGGCCAAATATGTAAAAAACACGTATTTATAGTCAAACGACGGAAAAAGCCCTAGATCTGAAAATATACGATGTTCGCTCGAGCGGCGTGTTGAGCGCGCGTCGAGCGAACTCCCTTCCGCAACGGCTCGAGCTCACTGTCGAGTGGACATCGAGTGTTCAACTCTGTCTGATTTCGCTCGAGCGGAGACATTAGCCTTCCAAGTTTTGAACACATTAAATACGTCAGATTTATGTTTCAAGAAATAAACCCATACCTTTCTACTATGGTCATCAATGAACGTGACATAGTAACGAGAACCTCCAAGAGATGCCACTGGAGAAGGTCCCCACACACCTGTGTGTACAAGATCCAGTTTTCCTGTCTTTGGCGTTCTGCCACTTTTCAAGAAACTGACATTCTTCTGTTTCCCCATAATGCAACTCTTACACATACTGAGATTAACTAATTTCAGTTCTGGTAGCTTGCCTCTAGACAAAAGTTCTTTCATACTCTTCTGACTCATATGGCCAAGCCTACAATGCCACAAATCTGCTGTGCTCTCTGCAACGGTAGTAGCAATAGTGTTAATTAAACTGGTAGTCATATATAGTATACCAGTTTTCTTACCCCGAGCCAGTACCAGTGCCCCTTTTGTGACCTTCCAGGTGCTATATGAGAATACTACTGAATGAACATACTCATCAAGCTGCCCAATGTCAATGTCAATGTCTCCCATCCCCACCACATTCAAAGCCTCTCCATCAGCAAGATACACCTTCCCAAAGTCACCTGCAACATAATTCCGCATTAACTCCCGGTGGGAAGATGTATGGAAGGAAGCCCCTGAATCCAGCATCCAGTCATCAACTGGACTATGAACTGCAAGCAATAGTGCATCATGTACTTCTTCAGTTACAACATTAGCACTATCATTCTCGGTCTTCTTAGGATTTTTGCAGTTCTTCTTTATGTAGCCAGCTTTGCCATAGTTCCAGCAAATTGCCTGCTGACCAGGCCTTGACTAGCTCTTGCCCTGTGCTTTGATTTTGATCTTCCTCTGTTTGAGTTCCTATCTTGTGATCTCCCTCGAGAATCAACATTCAGTGCTGAACTCGAACTCGAGATCTCTCCAGAATCTTTCCTACGCACCCCCTCAGCCAAAATCAAATAATGAATATCATCATATTTTAGCTTAGATTTACCGACAGAATTACTAACAGCCATTCTTATGGCTTCCCAGCTATTTGGCAATGAAGCCAACAATATCAGTGCACACATCTCATCATCAAATTCAATTTCAACAGACGACAATTGATTTGTGATAGTATTAAAATCATTTAGATATTGTGCAACAGACATACCATCCGCCATCTTTAAATTAAATAACTTTTTCATCAAGTGTACCTTGTTATTCGCTGACGACTTTTCATACATACCTGACAAAGCCGTCATGAGATCCGCAGTCGTCTTCTCCTTGATGACGTTGTGTGCAACGGATCTCGATAGGGTTAATCGAATAACCCCCAGAACCTGTCAATCCAATAGATTCCAATCAGTCTCATCCATATTTTCCGGTCGCTTTCCCAATAACGAAAGATGAAGTTTCTTCCCATAGAGGTAGTCCTCTATCTGCATCCTCCAGTCACCAAAATCTGTGCCATCAAACTTCTCGAATATGTAGAAAACAGATATTTATAGTCAAACGGCAGAAAAAGCCCTAGATCTGAAAATATACTATGTTCGCTCGAGTGGCGTGTCGAGCGAACTCCCTTCCGCAACGGCTCGAGCTCACTGTCGAGAGGACTTCGAGCGTTCAACTTTGCCTGATTTCGCTCGAGCGGCTAATGCCTCCGCTAGAGTGAACTCCCTTTCCCGCAACCGCTCGAGCTCACTGTCGAGCTGCCTTCGAGCGTTCAAATCTGCCTGGCTTCACTCGAGCGGCCATAGACTCCACAATACTCAACAAATATTTATTTGGGGAATGAAGGTATTGATTTAGTTTGTGTAATTTTCTGAGGATTAAAAATTTGTATCGAATTCAGGAAAATAAATATTATAGCTCGAAGTTTTAGTATTGTGGATAATAGATGGTACAAGTTTTGGGAAATGATTTTTGTTTATTTTGAGGATATAGGTACGGATGTTGGAAATAGAAGTGATGGATCACTTATACGTTGGAATGATTATTGGTCATAGCTAAGGGGGCATGAGATCCATTTATAGTTGTGGTAGGTGTGTATGGATTTTGGAGAATACAAATCCTAGTCTCATTTTGGCTTGAGAGAAGTGGCTTTGGTGAGTACTGAAGTGGATTAGATGTGATAGTATTAAATTCAAGAGATCTTAACTTTGAGTTCTTAGTGAGTTTATCGGAGTGTACAGTTGAAGCGGGTTACCAATTGGAGTGATGATTGGTATTAATTGTTGAGATTATCTTCAAGAATTTATTGTGACTTTAGGTCACATAGGAATTTGAATTTTGAGACTATACTTTCCTTTGGAGTTCAAGTGTCCAGTTGGGAGAATTATAGACATTATTATTTAACTTGAAAAGAGATTGTTGGGTCGCCACGTGTGGCAGATAATAAAATCTTGAAAGTAGAAGCTTGGGAATCAGCGGTGATTAGCCTAACCAGATACGTGAGGTAATAAGCAGTAGGATTCAGGAGTGTAGTGTAATAGTTTTGGTGGATTGGAGATTTGAATAGCATGGTCTATCTTGAGATTTAATTTTGTATGCAATTGAAGGAAATAGTCGTGCTCATACTAGGGTTATGGGAATAGAAGTAGGTAAGCGAGTTTCCAAGAAGGGTTCATTAGAGTTATGGTGAATTTAATCGTGGTTCGTAGTGAATTTAGTCATCTCTAAATTAGACGATATTCAGAATTTAGGTGATATTGAAAGTGTAAGTTGTTGGGTAGGAGTTATAGGTGCTTTATTAGTTGGCTGGGAAGGACTTAAGGCTTTCTGAATATGTTCCTTATCTTTAGGAGAGACAGGTGCATTTTGGGATAATGTTATGTGTTTTCAATTTGGGTTGTTGATGTTGAGTGGTATTGATTTCTGTCATCAATCAAGGGACGTATTTTTGCGGAATGTTGATTTTGATTAAGGTAGCAAGAGCCAAATGAGGAGAGTGATAATTCGTAATTTTTGGAGGTATATTATTTTCTATCAAAATGTGGTAAAGGATTTTCTCGCTTTTAGGTGTTGAGTTAGCTTGTATTCAAGGGATTTAATTTATGAGGATATAGTCTTTTTGCATTTTGGCGAGTTATCAGAGTGCCCACGGAAGCATATTTTTGGAGATATTTAGGAGTTTAAATTTTGTGCTGATTTTGAGTAATTTGTAAAGACTCGAAATTTCGAGAAGGTACTTGTAATTGGAGAGTAATATTTTGGTTGGGCAAATTATGCCTATTGATAGTTAACCTGAGAAGTGGCTATTAGGTTACCAAGTTGTAGTATACAATGAAGGTTTGGGGGTTATAGCACATGAGTTGATTGAGGTTAACACAGTTTATTGTGGAAAGATACTAACTGTTGGAATTTACTTGAGTGCGGTTCTGAAGTTCTTGTGGATATGGTGATTTCGGTTTATGTGGCCGCTTTAAGAGTTCTAGACGTGATGCGTCACTGGGAGATTAATGCAAATATGATGGAATTGCTTATAGGAGTATATTTGAAGAGAACTTTATTTATATTTGTGTGGAAATGGTTGATGGTATGATTTTCTCAAGTATACTCTGAGTTTTATCTTGTATCCTGCTTAGCACTAATGTTTGACCTTACAAATTTCGAGGACGAAATTTATTTTAAGGGGGGAGGATGTGATACCCCATTTTTATGTGTATTTTCACTAAAGGAGTATTTTAATTTAATTAAAATAATAGTTCTTTTATTTTAAATTATCAGATTTTAATTGGATTTTATTTGTTGTGTGAGTTTAAATTCCTGTTTAATTTATTTTAGCTTGTCTTTACATTTAAAATTTAGTTGTTAGTTTTTATTAGTTATTTATTATATTTTAGCTTTATGTGGTGTTTAAATTATTTTCCTGGTTTTATTGCTTTTAAAGTTGTTTTCATTGGATCAGTTGTTGGACTCCAGAGGTGAGGATTGGACCTCATTTCTTTTCCTCCATCTTTTCTTTTCTCTTTTTTTTTTTCTTCTTTCTCTTTTTTCTTCTTCTTTTCTTTCTTTTTTTCTTTCTTTTCCGCTGGTTCTTCTCCTCCCGCACGACACTTGATTGAGCCGAAATATTGCATATTTTAGATATTTAAAACCAATGTATTTTAAATTCCTCATGACATTATTATTGGTTTTAAATGGAAAAATAGTTAATAAGCATAAATTCAAGTTGTAATTTTTTTAAATTGATTAATATCATGTTTATGCTTAATTTTATAACTATGGTTTAATTGGACAATATTTCCTCACATATATAATATATTTTTAATAATCTATTTTTTTCTTATTAATTTATTTCAAGTGTTATTTTCTTATTTGCAGTTTAAATAAATTTCAAAAGAGATCCATACATTGTTTATCATCTTTGCCTAGAACATGCTGAGCAAAGGAAGTTGGATGTTGCACTTTATCATGCAAAGCAGCTGTTGGAACTTGAGGCTGGGTCTAGTGTTGAAGGACTAGGAGGTGGGACCGAGGAGAACTGTTGCGAACTAGAGCTAAACTTCAGATTGCACAGGGTCGGTTAAAGAATGCTATAGAGACATATACTCAACTTCTTGCTTTTCTTCAAGTTTGCACTAAAAGCTTAGGTTTTGGGAAGAATCTCCTAAAGAATAGGAGAGACCGTCACCGAAGTTTGGAAATGGAAATATGGCATGATTTAGCTAATGTATATACAAGATTATCACAGTGGCGGGATGCTGAGGTTTGCCTTTCAAAATCTCGGGCTATCAATCCTTATTCTGCTTCAAGATGGCATTCTACAGGTTTACTCTATGAAGCCAAAGGTCTCCACCAAGAAGAGCTGAAATCATTTCGAAAGGCATTAGATGTTGAACCTACGCATTCCCCAAGCTTGGTATCTGCTGCCTGTGTCCTCCGAGAGCTTGGTGGCCAATCATTGCCGGTTGTGAGAAGCCTTCTGACTGATGCATTTTGACTTGACAGAACAAACCCTTTGGCTTGGTACAATCTTGGGCAGCTCTACAAAGCTAACATCGGGGCAACAGAACTAAAAGCTGCTGAATGCTTTGAGGCTGCAGCTCTTCTTGAAGAATCTGCACCTGTTGAACCTTTCAGATGATTAGTTTTCCACGCACACTTTGTTTTAAGCACATTCAGCTCAACAAACAACACTCGGACAGCAGAGAAAACCGAATACATGCAGAAATGCAGAAAACAGAAAATGATGCAGCACTTCAATGCAGAAAATGGAACTCACACATATGCAGAAAATAAAAGGGAAGCAAAGCACACATGCACATGCAGTCCACGGATGCAGAAAATGAAGAAACAGAAATATGGACAACAGCAGCAGCACATGCAGAAGAAAAAAAATTCACATGCAGCAGAAAGTCTTTCACGGCAGCTACACATGTAGAGGAAAAATTCACATGCAGCAGAAATTCAACTCACGGCAGCAGCAACTTACATCAGCAGAAAGTCAAATACACATGCAAACAGAAAATCAATAAACACGGCAGAAGCTGAAATCACGGCACCTCAAGGCACACTTGCAACAGAAAGTAAAAACAGGAAGAAGCAGCACACAACAAAACTTTAATGCAAGAAACAAACACATGGAAGCAATCACAGCATAATTTCCACCGAAACCGAAAGCATGCAGAAAAATGAAGCAGGAAAGACATGCTGGAGCCCACAGCACATGTAGCACACGGCAAAATGCAGAAAAAAACAGATGCAGAAAAAAAAAGATGCAGAAAACAAGCATCACGGCTGGAATTCATGCACCGAAAACATGCATAAATCACGAACAGAAAATGAGAGGGCAAAAAACATAGAAGCTGACCTATAAAACTAAGGGGCTGAAAGCTTAGAAGAAAGGGAGGATACACACAAAATTTACTCTAGACTTGAAAAAGAGCAGCACTTGTTTTATTTTCTGCATTTAGTTTGTTTTGCTATTGTTTTCCATACCTAAACTAAGTCGTTTGAATTCATTTTCCTTTTCAGTTGTTGGTTTAGACGCAAGATATACTTGTTTTCATTTTTCTGTTTTATGTTTTATTTTGTTTGGTTTATTTTTCTGAGTTTACATAGAGCTAGTTTTTTTTTCTGTTTTCACTTCAGATTAAAGGGATCGGTTTTGAGTTTATTTAGTAGCTTCTCATTCAGTTTTCATTCTCTTTTATTTTGCTTAGTAGCTTTGTTTTTCTTTTCATTTACAGATTTTTTTTATTGGCAGCTCATTAATTTTTTTTAATTTTCGTTTAGCATCTTTGATTTTCTTCTAGGTTGTAACTTTAATTCTTCTTCTTATTTTTTTTTTTTGCTCTTTTCGTTTACATTGTAGCTTACATTTGGTTTTTTGTAGCAGGCGGCTAGGTAGCTTATTGAATTTTATTTTCATAGTTTTATTTTAATTTGCTTGCTATAGTTGTTCGGTTAGTGGGCAGCTATGATTTTTCTCATTATATGTTAATTTCTTCTATTGTTAGTTTAGAGGCGGCAGTTTCATTTTAGTTTTCTTAGTTTATTTATTTATATAGTCTGGTTTGTTTTATTGATTAGTAGAGTGAGGAAAGAACGGAGAGGGAGTTTTTAACTTTTATCTCCTCTTTCACTTTTATGTTCTCGTGCCATTTTTGTGTATTTTATTTTTGATAATGTTTATTTAATTTTCATAACTTTGTGTTGAATCTTTAATTTGTGGTTTTTCAATATTTAGTGCATGCTTGTTATTTACTTTCTAATCTAGTTTAAATTCTTAATTTAGTTTTATTAATTTCTGAATTTAATCTATTAGTCATTTACATTCCAATCCGACAATAAAAAATCTAAAAACATGAATCTAGTCCATGACTAGTAAAATTTCCATCCATTGCACATACCATTTGTTTTTTTTTCTCTTTGTGAAGTTTTTCACAATTTTTCAACGAGTTTAAATTTTGAGTAACTTTCCCTGAGGATACGATCTAGGAATTTATTCCTTATTATTACACGACATCCTCCTGCACTTGGGAGAGCATTAGTGCTACTCATTTTTGAGTGAGTCAACACTCTCTCTCTCTACCCATTTCCGTTCGTTTTTCTCTCTCCGCCCAGACTTACCGCTGCCGGCCACCGTGCGGCACACCACCCACCTAGTTTTCTTCCCTTCCGGCCGGTGATCATCCCCACCAAGTTTCACCGCCATCCGAGCCGCCGTTTAGCCGTAATAGCCTCTCCAAGCCGAACGGCTTTTGCACCGATCTGCCACCACCGCTCCACCTCCGTCCACCACCTCTTCACCACTTCATCACCAACTCCTTGCCGTCCTAAATCACCCATTTCCGGCCTCGATCCGTCACCGGAATAGCCCCCACGAGCTAACTCTCCGATTTTGGTATTTCGGCCTCCTACCGCCGTTTTCGCCGCCACCCACGACCAACCTTCACTTCTACTAGCTTCATAAACACCTCTAAGCCATTCCCTATCAATCCCAAGTCTTAGTTTATCCTCAATAAAAAATGGGTATTTTAAAACCCATGGCCACAGCGTATTTACACTGTTACGTTGCTCTCTCTTTGCCGTTTGCCGCTCGTCGATCCTTAAAAAATTATCATATAGCGTAAGTATTTTCCAAATTTCATTTTAGATTTAAATATATTATTGCTTTTACAATAATTATTTGTGACTGGTTGGTTATTCCAGACTGAGTTCGAGGAGTCGGGGGTCGGATGGATTTGAAGACGGAGTTGCTTGTTTATTTGTTATGGATGTTTGAAAATTGTTGGTTAATTGGTGTCGTATCATTTGCATTGCATTGTGCACGGATATGCATGTGTTAAATATTGAAAACTGGGTTTTCAAGTGACAAATGGTTTATTGGTATATGTGAACGATTGGATTGATTGGTTTGAGTCAGAGGCATGCGTAAGGATGGTGGTGAGCAGGGATGGTGGTAGAGTCCCGCCTGCTATTCCCCCCTACGGTGCACACGGCATAGGGATGGTGGTAAGCATGGATGGTGGTAGAGTCCCGCCTACGGTGCACGCATAGGGATGGTGGTGAGCAGGGATGGTGGTAGAGTCCTGCCTGCAATTCCCGCCTACAGTGCTCTGATGGTTTGGTTAATAGGCCATTTTCTGGGAAAATGGTAAGATTGGTTTTTGGGCCATTATCTGGGATAATGGCGAGGAATGATTTAAAGGAAATATTTTGGGCCAAAATTGGGTTTTGGTGTGTGTGATAAAATGTGGATTTTTGGGACATGTGCATCTCACATCCTTTCATGCATATTGTCGTGACTTTAATATATTTTTATCTTGTGGCGTTTGGAAGATTACTTACTTGCGGCACCATTTTTGGTACCGTAGATTTTTGATGCAGAGATTGAGGAGGAGGCTGAGCCCGAGGAGGCAGCCCTGCCTGAGTATTGATTTGGAGTGCTTATCTATGGATAATATTTGTAGTTGTTTTTATGATATATATTTGGATTTGAGATAGTGTTGAACATGTAATATTTTATTTACGTGTGTTTTAAACTGGTTTGTATTTAAACAAAAATTCTGGTACTAGTTATATGACTTTATTATCTGCTGCGTGTTTTTCTTTGTACACATGTTGCATGTACACACACTTACACTTGGCAATGGGATGTGTGACCCGTGTTGTCATCATCCTGACGCCTCGATTTCCACGTGTCCGTACGTGGGAGTTGGGGGCGTCACATGATGCCCGGCCATTAACAATCTTCTCCTAATCTCTCATTCATTTACCCCTCATATAGAAAATAAAGTGTGTGACTTGACAAGAAGACAAAGGATAAGAGTATTATATTAGGTCATCATTTTACTAACATAGTACATCACTTATAACATCTCGTCTATACCCAAACTATTTGATCTTACTAGGTCAATGGTCACTAATCATTTACAAGTTTATAACTCAAAGCAATTATTAACCTGACATTATATAATATGATCATGATTATATTGAGTCAAAATGATATAATTGCTCGGGCTATGAGACCTTAAATAACAAGTAAGAATCCAAAATAATCATTCTCTTGTATGGTCGTCTTTAGCACATATAGTATGAATGTATGTTACGGACTCCAATTCAATTGGGCTTTTCACATTCAAACACTGTAGGAATCTTAGTCTAATCACCACAAAGGCACCTTAACTTGAGTTTCTTAACATAGTTGCTCATCGTGCCTGTCTAAGATCTCACATTCCATTTTAATCAGGCTTCATAAAGTTGTAAAAATACTTCAAATACAACTCTTGAAAGTATCTCCTTAGTCAAGTTAATAATATGTTTTTTAAATTTATCTTGAATGCTTCCAAAGCATTGAAATATTTACTTGTTCAATTTTCAAGTGGCACAGTAATCAGTTTGTCTTATCATACTTGCTATTCAAGTGCCAAGATGATAATCTATGTGAGTGGACTAATCTTTGCCTGGTTACATCTTTGTAATGTGTGTTTTTTCACTCAGTATCAATTAACTTATAATATGAGATAAACACAATCTCAACATTGCAATAGATACTAATAGTATCAAATGTACAATAAAGTTTATGGTATCCTTAATACAACATATATCAAATCGATAAAGTCTCAAACTCCTAATATGAGTTTGGAAAATATTTTCTACTAGTAGCTTTAGTAAGAGAATCGGTTACCATCTTGTTAGTAGAGATATGTTGTAGGATCACTCACCTCGTACAACTAACATCTCGAATGTAGTGAAAATGAATATCTATGTGCTTAGTTTTGCTATAGTATTTGGAATCCTTGGCATATGCCAAAGCTGCCATATAATCCATATATATCTTAACGGTTTTATCTGCAAAAGCCGTAACCTCTAGGTGCTGAAAAAATTTCCTCAACAAAACAATCTTTTGTTTAGCTGCTAAACAATCAACGTACTTTGACTCAATTGTGGACAAATCAATGCATGATCGTGTCTTTCTACATTAAAAAAAAAAAAAAAAAAAATTTCCTCCACTAAGCATAAATGGGTAACTCATCATGGACTTAGGCTCATATTTATCATTATAGCCTAATCAACATCTTTATAATCCTTCAGTCTCATGTGTCTACCTGATAGTAAAGAACTAAGTCAAATATCCCACAAAGGTAATAAAAAATCCTTTTAATTGGTTACCAACAAATACGCCATAGGTTGCTCTAATAATGACTAACTTATCCAACTACAAAGCATATGTCAGGTCGTGTACACAACATAGTGTACATCAGACTTCCAATTGCACTTGCATAAGAAACTCGAGTCATCTCTTTCTTTTTCTCATCATTCTTAGGGAAATATTCTAGGCTTAATGTATAACCATTCTCAATTGGAGTGTTTATGGGTTTGGAGTTACGCATTTGGAATTGTTCTAGAATTTTCTTATTGTAATTCTCTTGAGACAAGCCAATAAATTTCCTAGAAAAATCCCTTAAAACTTTAACTCTCAACATATAATTTGCTTCACCTATGTCCTTCATCCAAAACATAAAAGATAACTACTTTTCTGTGAAGACAATTATCTCCATATCATTTTCAACTAATAAAATGTTAACCAATGTTCAAAGATAAAATTAGAAAACTCTTTCTGTACGTTTGACATGCACACAATAGTCTTCTTCTTGAATTTCAAAGTCAATTGAGGTGATAGTTTATTGAAATCTAAAGTACTATTGTTTAGACGATTGTTTAAGGCCATAAATGGAACGTTTCGGTTAGCATACTTTGTGCTTTTGTCCCTCAACTTCAAAACTAATAGGTTGATTCATATAGATCTCTTTGTTCGGCTCTCCATTGAGAAATGCAATTTTCACAATCATATGGAAAATTTTCAAATCTAGATGTGCAACTTATACCTACAATGAGGTGAATGAAAGCAAATCTCACCACAATGGAGAATGTTTCTTCATAATCTATACCCTCTCTTTGGGTATACCCCTTCACCACGAGTCAGGTTTTGTACTTGTCAATTGATCTATTTGTTGGCGCTTAATTTTTAAAACTCATTTGTTTATAATAGATTTACGCTTAGGTGGAAGATCAACTAACTCCCAAATTTGGTTCTTTGCCATAGTATTCATCTCATCTCTTATAACAACCAATCATATATTTGAATCAGGTAAACTTAGTGCTTCCTCATAAGAAGCAAGCTCATTAAGGTTACACGGAGCACACATGAAAGAGTCCCATTCAATCTCAAAATGAGAAAGAGGAATGGTTCCACATTTGCTTCTACGTAACTAAGACTTTTTTGACTCAATTTCTAGTGGTATACTCCCACTATCTTTTACGATTTTAGGATGTGATAATTCTTCACCCTCATCAAAAGATGGTATAACTCCCTTAAGTTCTTACCACTCAAAAAGTTCAAGATCTTTCTTTACTTCACTAGTATTGAGAAAATTATTCTCAATAAATATGACATCACGTGACTTTATTTCTGTCATTCATCTGTTATAATGTTTACCATACATTACATAATCCTTTTGAGCTCTTTGAATATCTTATGAAGATATGTTTATTTGTTCTAGGGCCAAGTTTCCCATATCTTTGAATATCTCATTTTGCCTCTACGTCAGTGACACTTGTCGCAATATTGTTGGGGGATGTCCAGCCATCACAATTATTATTTAAACTCCTTTCTTCATATTTTTCTGTTTCATGACCTTGCATCCTCTTTTGAAACCTTTTTTTTTTTTTTGCTATGGTACTTCTCCTCAAAATCCTAACTATTCACCTTTCTTTCAATATATGCTGTCACCAATGGCACCCTGTAATTCTTCTTGTTTCAATTCTCGTGGCTCTCATACTTCAACCCAAAGGGCATCACTTGGTAGCAGTACAATCCACGATTTGTTGTGAAAGAAGTCTTCTCTTGATCATCTCAGTTCATCTGAATTTTGTTATACACTTAATAGGCGTCCATGAAACTTAACATTTGATGTCCCTTAGTAGAATCTACTATTAAATCAGTACGCAGCAAGGGAAAACTATCCTTTGCACACTAATTGTTTAAGTCGGTGAAGTCAACCCATAGTCTCCATTTTCCATTTGACTTCTTCACCAAAACCACATTGGAGAGCTACTATGGGTAGTGAGCCTCCCTAATGAACCCTGCAACTAAGAGTCATTCTACTTCCTTAACTATTGCTATGTATTTCTCGATACTAAAACTCCTTCATTTCTACCAGGTCTTTTTGGCCTTAGGGTTTACACAGAGGAGATACTCGATTACCTCATTGTTGATTCTATAAATGTCTTCATGGCTCCAAGTGAACACGTCTTTGTGTTTGATCAAGAGTTTCTTTAATTGTTGGCTTACTTCAGATCCCATTCTAGTTCCAATCCTCAGCGTTGCTTCAGGATAGTCCAAGGTTTAGTGCTAAAACTCCTTCATTTTTGTTGGATAGTTTTTGCCATGGGGCTTACAAAGAGGCGATGTTTGAATATCTTAATGTCGATTTTGGGCATGTCTTCATGGCTCCAAGTGAACACGTCTTTGTGTTCGATCAGGAGTTGCTTTAACTGTTACCTTACTTCTAATCCCATTCTCGTTCCAATCCTCATCGTTCCTTCAAGATAGTCTGGGTCCAGGGTTATAAGCTCCAAATGTTCGTTCACCTTTGTATTTCTCAGGTTATGCTCATCCCTTATTTCAACCTCGTGGTCCTTGAGTTTAGGTGGCGATGGTGGCAGTGCTTCACCAGGCCCCAAACTTTCCGTCACTTGTACGTCTCTTCCCTTGTTTTTGAACTCCCGTGCATAGCATTCTTGTGCCTATAATTGCTCACCGCGCACTTGTCCTACCCCTATCTCTATTAGGAACTTCATCTTCAGGCAGTAGGTGGAGGTTACAGCCTTCAAGCGATTCAGAGTTGGGTGCCTATAATCCCATTCTCGTTCCATATCCTTAATTACCAGAAAGTTGGTCATGGTGGTGGCTGTGTAGGGCCCTTCCCTACAGACATAGGTAGTATTATTGCACCCACATGTGGGACTGCATCCCTTAATAATCCTTTTAGCAGTGTGGGCGAAGGGCGCGGTTGGCTTGGGTCAATTCCCAGTTTTGTAAAGGCATCCCAATTAAGGACATTGGTCGAGCTTCCATTGTCAACTAGAATTCACTACCAGTGTAGTTGGCCACCAATAATGTTACTACCAATGCATCTTCATGGGAGTACTAGACCCCCTCGCAATCTTCATTGCCAAAGGATATGGAGATCGCCTTCTAGTTCTTTGCTTGCTTTGGTGTCCTCTTTGTTATGAATACTTCTTCATATCTTACCCTTCTAGCATGTGCCTTTCTTTTAGAAAACGTGGGACCACATCTGATGAATCATTCTACTATTGTCCCGATCTCTCCCAAGGGTGCAATGTTCCTATTAAGACTTTGGCAAGGAGCATCCTCAGGATTTCCCCATATCTTCCTTCATTTTGGCCATTCACTTCTGCGCGATCTGTTGTCCATTATGCTAATGAATCGCCATTAATGATGTACGGATTTGAAGTCCATATTAGCCATGTGTTTTGATGGTACGTTGGGGCCTCTAGCGGCCTCTTGGTTTTGGGTTCGATTGTGAGCCTTTGAGAAGTGGGGTCTGGCCCGTTTCCTTTAAGGGAATATTTGACGTAACGTACATTGAGGATATAATGGATAAAAAATCTTCAGGCTTTGAGACTTTTCTCGAGAATAATTGATTAATAAAAGGGCTTCTTTAAATTTGAAAAAAAAAAAGTGCAATAATTACTAGATCATTAATTAGAACATTGATTTATGAGTTGGCAGTGATCGAATAGTTTTATTTTTATAGAACGTTGAGTTTAATTAGTATTTAATAACAGTTTGTTAATAAAATTATAAGCAGGCAAGTTTTTTCATTTTTGAGAAATATATATGTAATAATATTGATCTCCCATCTTGGTTAATTGGAGTTTAGTATATTCTAATTTATTTAATTACCTCATTATATATTATATCATGAAGTGTCATTTTACGTACATCAGGCTTTTACATGCATCATGATCCAATAGTAGTACGTACGTAGACATTAATAAAATAGACATGCATATAACATGAAAGCATTAATTAATTAATAATTAATTATTGACTGAAAGCGAGAAGATCAACGTAGTACTGGGTGATCCATCCTTTGATGATCTTCACCTCCACCTCTCGCTGTCTGACCAACCACTCCGGATCAGTACTTTGATTTGCATGAAGAATATCCAAGCAATGAGATCCTGCAAATACTTAAATGATCAAAATTTGTAGACCAATTCATGATCACTATATTTATACTTAAATGATCGACTGGCTACGGAAAATCAATCCGATGTCTATTAATATTTGATCAGTTTTATAATGCTCTCTCAGCTTGAAATTTATAATGAGTACTAGCAGGAATACATACCGTTAACAGTATGGACGGCAACGATACTCTCTGATATGTTTACAAGCACCCTGCAAGATTAATCAGAAATATATTATATAATTGCTGTTAGACTGCAGCTTGCAGGCTGCTAGGGTCGATCGAGTAAAATTAATGAAATATATTATATATTACCCTCCGCCACTATAAGGATCTCTGAGACCATTGGAGAATATGATGTTGCTTCCAAACTTGTGCAGAACCAATTTTATATCCTGCAATAATTTTCCATTCAAAAAACACAGAATATTTTATCTAATTAATACTCCAAATGAAATATATATATATATACATACATGGCCTCCATAGTAAGTAGTGACCCAATGTGGGCGAGGAGGTACACCATATAAGCTTCTGCACTCCTCAATGAAGCTGCTTAGGTTAAAAGGTGACGGCTGGAACATAGTATTATTGGAAATTCCAATGGGGTTCACCATCTCAGTGCACGTCTAAATGCAAAGACAATTAAAGTCATTTTCGTAAAATATAGAGACTAAAATCAATTACAATATTATCACGACTTTCAGGTAGGGCTCCAGGTACGGTACTGGAAGTTTTCAATTTTACAGTAAATTAATAGTACCATTTACCTGCCATCTCCAACCTACGGTCGTTTCATATATATTTCGGGGTGCATTGACATAGCATGTTCTATTTCCTGTATGGGCAACAACACCTGCAAAGACTTTGTCCAGAATATCTGTTTCAAGAGGAGCTCCATCTATGCCACCGCAGACAATGGTAACCGGATATTTCGGTGGACTGTTATATTGAGCCGCACGGCTATGCATCGACACCAAATAGTTCTAGAGCACATCAACTGAGTTTAGGGGACTATTTAAAAAAAAAAAAGGAGTCAATATCACAATTAATAATAGTACTGATATTGTTCCTTTCACTTTATTGATGGTAAAAGTACTTTAATATCTAATGTCTTTACGTACTTGCAAGTGCTGAATCTCTTGCTAAGGACAGAAAGACCATCGGGCTTAGATGCAACTTCATCGATTATAGACCACGAATTTTTTATATTTTGGTAGCAAGTCTCACTAGCTTCCTGCACAGATGCAATGCCGCGAGAGGGGTAAAATAAGAGAAAAATAAATAATTCATATATAATTCAGATGTTTACCCTAAAATCCTTGGTGACAATAGAGTAATATCCATCTTGTGGAGTTATGTCATCGAAGTAAAGGATTGGAGCTGATGAGGCCAAGGCTCCAATGGCAACGTGCGGATACTTTAGCTGAAACCACGAAGCTAGCACTGATCGATCAGAAAAAGTATCAGAAAGGGACATTAAAAGAATTCCAATCTATCAAAATTCAGTTCATATTTGTTAGACAAAGGAGAATAATTCCAATTCAACGTATATTTTCATTGATGATTGCATGTATTTATACACAGTGAAAAGGAATATTTCTGTTACAGAACTTGAGAGAAAAAAGCTAACTAATTCTCTACGGTGGTATTCTAGAATTATTCGTGTCTGCTGTTTGTACATTGAGGGAGCTCTGCTGCTGTTGTTTGCCTTCGACTGGTGCAATGCCACATATGCCTTCTTTGTGTATGTGAAAATGTTCCATAGGTTCACTGAGTCTAATACGTCCCCTCGAGTCTAGTGGGGTATCAACCATAGTGAGGCTCGATCTAAAGAGGATAAATTTTTCTAAGACAAGAGGCTTTGTAAGCACATCTGCTATTTGATCCTTTGAGCTGCAAAACTGAACTTAAAGGGTGTGGGCAGCAACTCGATCTCTAATGAAGTGAAAATCGATATCCATATGCTTGGTCTTCAAGTGATAAACTGGATTGGTTGAGAGAAAAGTCGCACCTATATTGTCACACCAAAGAATTGGAGTTTTGGCTAGAGGTATACCCAATTCTCGAAGAACAGTTTGAAGCCAAATAACTTCTGCAGCTGAAGAGGCCAGAGACTTATACTCAGCCTCTGTTGATGAACGAGCTACAGTTTTCTGCTTTTTCGAACTCCAAGAGATGAGGTGATTACCTAGAAAAACACAGAAGCCTCCTGTTGATCTACTATCATCTGGACAGCCCCCCCAATCCGCATCTGAGTATGCTTGAAGGGTGAGATTGGACTGTTTTTTGAAGAGAAGACCATAGTTGATGGTAGCTTTGAGATACCTTAGAACTCTTTCGACAGCAACCCAGTGAGAATTTTTTGGAGTATGCATGAATTGACAGATTTTGTTAATAGCGAAGGAGATGTCGGGTCGAGTGAGAGATAGATACTGTAGGCCACCAACAATGCTTCTGTACAGTGATGGATCATCAAAGTTTGGGGAGTCAAACTTAGAGAGCTTCAAAGATGTTGCCATGGGAGAAGAGATGGACTTTGCATGCATCATTTTGCTGCGGGCAAGTAAGGAGTGGATATATTTTCGTTGAGTGACTAAGACACCTGCAAATGTGTAGTCAACTTCTAGACCAAGGAAGTAGGATAACCTGCCCAAGTCTTTCACTGGAAAAGCACGACTTAAATCTTCTAACAAGAAATCAATTGCTGAAGACTTAGAGGACGTGATGACTATGTCATCAACATAGACTAGTAAGTACATATGAAGATCACCATGATTTAAAATGAAAAGGGAAGGGTCTGCCCGTGATGCAAGAAATCCATATGTGAGAAGCCAAGAATTGAGCTGAGCAAACCATGCCCTCGGAGCTTACCGTATATAGCTTTCTGCAGCTTACATACATGTGTCGGCTTGTGAGGATCAATAAATCCCTGAGATTGCTGTATATAGACATCATCAGTTAGATTTCCATACAAAAATGCGTTTTGAATGTCAATTTGGCGCAAAGGCCATGCGCGGGTGACAGTAATGGATAAGATCAATCGTATAGTCAAGGGCTTTACTACTGGACTAAAGGTTTCATTATAGTCCAAGCCATGGAGTTGATGATACCCTTTGGCGACTAGTCGTGCTTTTCTACGCTGGAAGGAGCCATCTGCGTTGGTTTTTGTACGAAAAACCCATCTGCAGCCAAGAAGGTTAGTCACAGCAGTGCAGGGAACTAAAGTCCATGTTTTATTCTTTTGCAGAGCCGTAAACTCCTCAGACATTGCTTCCTTCCATTCAGAAAATTTTGAGGCTATGGAGTAACTAGAAGATTCATCTGGAACAGTTGCAGAGGTGGTGAGACAGAGACGTGAGAGATATGGAACGGTGCCATCCGTGTAAGTCCGAGGTCTGGAAGAATTTGTTTGAGCACGGGTGATGATGGGAGACCTAGGTGGAACTAAAACTGGTGCAGAAGAATTTGAGATGGAGGGGGAGGTATTATGCGGCAAGATAGCTGAAGAGAAAACAGGGGAGCTAGAGGTAGACGAAGGCTGGTTTTTGGATGGAGGAGAAACTGAACTTGGGCCAGGTCCAAGTATGGATTGTTGAAAAATGGGTAGATGGGCTATAGCTGAACGTGGGAGAATTGAATGAGGAGTGGACTGGGTTTTAGAAAACGGAAAGAAGGCCTCATCAAATGCTACATCTCGTGAGATGTACATGCGATTATTTTTTGTGTCTAAACACTTGTAGCCTTTATGTGAAGAACCATATCTTAAAAATAAACAAGGAACTGAACGAAAATTGAGTTTGTTGGCAAGATAGAGTCGAATGTTAGGCCAACATTGACAACCAAAAACTTTTAAAAAAGTGTAGTCAGGATCTGATTTATAGACACGAAAATGTGGTGTTTGAATTTGAATGACAGGAGAGGGAAGGAAATTAATGAGATGAACAGCACATTCGAAGGCATCTGCCCAATATGAAAAAGGAAGAGAGGAATGGGCTAAGAGGGCGAGCCCGGTTTCAACTATATGCCGATGTTTTCTTTCAACGAGACCATTTTGTTGATGCGTGTGAGGACATGAGAAATGATGATTTATGCCCAATTTTTGACATAATGGAGTTAAGGGTTTAAATTCCCCTCCACCATCTATTTGTAACGTGAGGAGTTTTGTGTTAAATAATCGTTCAACATAGGGTAAGAAAGTAGTAAAAATAGTAACAACATCAGATTTCAATTTTAAAGGGAAAAACCAAGTGTAACGAGTGTAATAGTCAACAAAGGAAAGATAGTATTTGTATCCAAGTCTTGAAGCACAAGGAGCTGGGCCCCAAAGATCAGCACAAATTAATTCTAAGGGGCTGAGAGTAATGAGCCCGATTATTACAAAAAGGAAGTTGATGTTGTTTTGCAAGAGGACATTCTGGACAATAAAAAACAGACTCTGTGGAGGACTTTGGTAGACATTTGGAGTGCAAAATGCGAGAGACAAGTGTGAGAGAATGATGTCCTAGTCGTCGATGCCATTGAGCTAGAGTAGTACATTCACCAATGTGTGTAGAAAGGGATGATGCTAAAGACAGTGGTTCTGGAAAAATATAGAGCCCGTTACGTGTGGGTCTCGTGAGGAGGAGTTTCCTAGTGTGATTGTCCTTTATAGAAAAATGAGAAGAGTGAAACTCAAAGAAACAAGAATTTTCAGTACAAAATTGAAGAACTGAAACTAAGTTTTTAATGATAGAAGGCACATGAAGTAAGTTTTTGAGAGTGAAAGAGGAAGAACCAGAGGAAAGACTGGATTGACCAAGGTGTTGGATAGGTAAACCAGTACCATCACCTACACGGATTGTGTCACCACTTTGAAACTGTTCAGAGGAAATGTTCAGATTACTCAAGTCATTAGTAATGTGATGAGTTGCAGCAGAGTCAGGGTACCAAGTAGAGTTCAAAAGTGAAGCTGGTGCAGTGTAGTTGGCCGAGAATGAATTGGGAGAATCAATTTGATAGGAATGATCAAACCTGTGATAGCATTGAAGAGCAATATGTCCTGTTTTGTTGCAGACTTGGCACATGGGTTGTTGAGATGTGTAGTGTTGAGCAGAATTCTAAGAGGAATTCTGAGAGGAAAGTGATCGTCCACCACGAGGAGGGTTAAAATTTCTACCCCTGCCTCTACCTTGACATCCACCTCGAGGAGACCCACGGCCACGGCCACTAGAGGCACTGAAATTTGCAGATGGCTCAACAGTGGAGATAACACTCTGAGTTAGATGAGACATGCGAGTTTCATGTATAAGCAAGAGTTGATACAATTCATGAGAAGAAAAGGGGTCTACCCTTGTAGTAACAGATGTTATAAAGGACTCACAGGAGGAGCCGAGCCCATTGAGCAGGTAAGTGACTACTTCCTTGTCTGGGAGAGAAGTCCCAGTAGCGGCTAGAGAATCAATGAGAAAGCGTACCTTGCCGAAGTATGAAGAAATTGATTGATCTCCTTTGGAGACGTTTGTGAGTTCAAACCAAATCTAAAACTCCTTTGCTTGAGAGTGTGATGCAAACATGGAGTCCAGGGAGAGCCACAGCTCGTGTGCTGTTGTGGAAGAAAGAACATGCCCAAGAATGGAATCGGATAGTGAGGAGAACAAAATGCTTAACACCAATTGATCTGTTCGGCGCCATTTAGTGAAGGCTGGATTCGATTTGGGTATAGTATCTGTAGACTCAGGTAAGGTTTCGGAGGGCCTGAGTTGAGTTCCATCCACATATCCAAAGAGGTCTTGACCTCTGAGGTAGGCTGAGATCTGAACCTTCCATAGAAGGTAATTATCATTGTTGAGTTTGGTGATGACGATATGAGAAAAGGATGAGAGATTTGAAGAGGAAGAGGAGTTCTGGGCGGATGAGGTAGCCATGGATCAAGGGACGTTAGTCCTCACAGGCTCCTGATACCATGTTAGACAAAGGAGAATAATTCCAATTCAAAGTATATTTTCATTGATGATTGCATGTATTTATACACAGTGAAAAGGAATATTTCTGTTACAGAACTTGAGAGAAAAAAGCTAACTAATTCTCTACTCTGATATTCTAGAATTATTCGTGTCTGCTGCTTGTACATTGAGGGAGCTCTGCTGCTGTTGTTTGCCTTCGACTAGTGCAGTGCCACATATGCCTTCTTTGTGTATGTGAAAATGTTCCATAGGTTCACTGAGTCTAATAATATTCATTATCAAAATGAAATTAATTAAGCAATTCGTCACCTACTTCCTCCATATGATCCTCCAATTACAATTACTGGAGAATTTCGTGCTTGTAGTTTTTCCTTTAAATAGATGATGATTTCTGCATAATCTGCTATAGCTTGGGCTGAGTTGAAGTACCCGAGAGTGCTTGCATTTCCAAGTGCTACCTTCCTGCTTGACCCCAATGGTATCGACTCCCCATAATATCGGTGCTAATTAATGAAAAAAATAATGGTTTCTGAGTAACTAATTTAGTCGATACCGAAAAGCAAATTAAGACTCAAATAGATAGGATATGTTGATTGCGTGTAAATGTGTTTATGCATATATGTTCATGTGCCATGACCTTCAAATAGAATTATACGTACCTCTATGTATACTAAAAGAGCCTTGAACTCCGCGGCGTTATCATTGAGAAATCTGATGACCCTCAGATCGCCATCCAACGGTGCTTCTGCACCAAGATAAGCTAAAATTGGTGCGCTACGATTTGCACCTGATAGGTCCCCAAACTCAGAAAATACGAAAGTAAGTAAACAAGTTTCTCATCGGGTGAGAAAGTACCGCCAGTTTGAATAACAATTGATTTATTCCCTCTTAGTCGAAAATATTGGCTGCTTAAATAAGCAAAACCATGTACACTTCAAACCGAAATAAAAGGAAAACTTGCTAACTAATAACTGAACTACAAAGCACGTAAAACAGAGTATAAAACAGAGCATGAAAATACATAAAAACAGAATAAAACTAACGAAAATAAAAGTAACGTAAAACATGTAAAACTCTAAACTATCCATTCCACTTCTGCACGTTAAGCCACGACCCAATCCATCCAGTGTACTCCTCATTTGTCACGTGCCCATAACTTCTTCCACCACGTCCCACCTTCCTATCTGCATGCCGCATAGCTTGTTACGTCCAACGTTATACCAGTAGTTGGGATTTGGCCTATGGGGCCTTGCTGACCATTATGGCTTATCATTACCTCCCCCATCAAGTGGATCCTTGTCCTCAAGGTCCATATTCGGAAACATCTCCCGTAGTTTTTTTTTGGAATCCTACGGTGCCTCNACGGCCACGGCCACTAGAGGCACTGAAATTTGCAGATGGCTCAACAGTGGAGATAACACTCTGAGTTAGATGAGACATGCGAGTTTCATGTATAAGCAAGAGTTGATACAATTCATGAGAAGAAAAGGGGTCTACCCTTGTAGTAACAGATGTTATAAAGGACTCATAGGAGGAGCCGAGCCCATTGAGCAGGTAAGTGACTACTTCCTTGTCTGGGAGAGAAGTCCCAGTAGCGGCTAGAGAATCAATGAGAAAGCGTACCTTGCCGAAGTATGAAGAAATTGATTGATCTCCTTTGGAGACGTTTGTGAGTTCAAACCAAATCTAAAACTCCTTTGCTTGAGAGTGTGATGCAAACATGGAGTCCAGGGAGAGCCACAGCTCGTGTGCTGTTGTGGAAGAAAGAACATGCCCAAGAATGGAATCGGATAGTGAGGAGAACAAAATGCTTAACACCAATTGATCTGTTCGGCGCCATTTAGTGAAGGCTGGATTCGATTTGGGTATAGTATCTGTAGACTCAGGTAAGGTTTCGGAGGGCCTGAGTTGAGTTCCATCCACATATCCAAAGAGGTCTTGACCTCTGAGGTAGGCTGAGATCTGAACCTTCCATAGAAGGTAATTATCATTGTTGAGTTTGGTGATGACGATATGAGAAAAGGATGAGAGATTTGAAGAGGAAGAGGAGTTCTGGGCGGATGAGGTAGCCATGGATCAAGGGACGTTAGTCCTCACAGGCTCCTGATACCATGTTAGACAAAGGAGAATAATTCCAATTCAAAGTATATTTTCATTGATGATTGCATGTATTTATACACAGTGAAAAGGAATATTTCTGTTACAGAACTTGAGAGAAAAAAGCTAACTAATTCTCTACTCTGATATTCTAGAATTATTCGTGTCTGCTGCTTGTACATTGAGGGAGCTCTGCTGCTGTTGTTTGCCTTCGACTAGTGCAGTGCCACATATGCCTTCTTTGTGTATGTGAAAATGTTCCATAGGTTCACTGAGTCTAATAATATTCATTATCAAAATGAAATTAATTAAGCAATTCGTCACCTACTTCCTCCATATGATCCTCCAATTACAATTACTGGAGAATTTCGTGCTTGTAGTTTTTCCTTTAAATAGATGATGATTTCTGCATAATCTGCTATAGCTTGGGCTGAGTTGAAGTACCCGAGAGTGCTTGCATTTCCAAGTGCTACCTTCCTGCTTGACCCCAATGGTATCGACTCCCCATAATATCGGTGCTAATTAATGAAAAAAATAATGGTTTCTGAGTAACTAATTTAGTCGATACCGAAAAGCAAATTAAGACTCAAATAGATAGGATATGTTGATTGCGTGTAAATGTGTTTATGCATATATGTTCATGTGCCATGACCTTCAAATAGAATTATACGTACCTCTATGTATACTAAAAGAGCCTTGAACTCCGCGGCGTTATCATTGAGAAATCTGATGACCCTCAGATCGCCATCCAACGGTGCTTCTGCACCAAGATAAGCTAAAATTGGTGCGCTACGATTTGCACCTGATAGGTCCCCAAACTCAGAAAATACGAAAGTAAGTAAACAAGTTTCTCATCGGGTGAGAAAGTACCGCCAGTTTGAATAACAATTGATTTATTCCCTCTTAGTCGAAAATATTGGCTGCTTAAATAAGCAAAACCATGTACACTTCAAACCGAAATAAAAGGAAAACTTGCTAACTAATAACTGAACTACAAAGCACGTAAAACAGAGTATAAAACAGAGCATGAAAATACATAAAAACAGAATAAAACTAACGAAAATAAAAGTAACGTAAAACATGTAAAACTCTAAACTATCCATTCCACTTCTGCACGTTAAGCCACGACCCAATCCATCCAGTGTACTCCTCATTTGTCACGTGCCCATAACTTCTTCCACCACGTCCCACCTTTCTATCTGCATGCCGCATAGCTTGTTACGTCCAACGTTATACCAGTAGTTGGGATTTGGCCTATGGGGCCTTGCTGACCATTATGGCTTATCATTACCTCCCCCATCAAGTGGATCCTCGTCCTCAAGGTCCATATTCGGAAACATCTCCCGTAGTTTTTTTTTGGAATCCTACGGTGCCTCTTCGGCTAGAAGATGCTTCCATTACTCTAAAATTCATTCCACTTCCCCTTCACCTTGCTCAGCCTCCAATGTCCGTTGATCAGTGATGTCCTCACATACCACGTTACCCGCATGTCCCTCCAAGAGTAACAACTGGGGTCTTTGGCAACTATGCCCAGCTGTAAAACAATCATTGCAATGACAACAGAGGCCTTGTGCTCTCCTCCTTTGCATTTCCTCCCATGATAATTGCTTGATCAGATTAGCAGGTACTGCGGGAGCTACACGAGTTGTTGGTGCAAGAGCTAGAGGAGCTCGTGTAAGTGGGGGTGGTTGTAAGAACTCCCGCTGCCGTGTGAGTTGATCGTCTCTCATCCGCGCGAAGCGGATAGCATCTTTTAATGTTTGTGGTTTAAACATGCGGATCCCGTCCGAGATATCCTTCCTTAAACCACCCATAAATGTTCCCACAAGATCCTTTTGCATCCAGCCTCTGACCCGATTGCCTAATTATTCAAATTTTCGCTGGTATTCACGCCAGGAGCCAGTCTGCCTGATTCGTGAAAAAGCTTCGTCAAAGTCTTCGCAATCCAAAGGCCCAAAGCGTGCCCATAGTTCTTCTTCAAAATTGATCCATGAAAGAACTCGACCTTCCTCTGGAAAAGTCCTGCGAATACATTGCCACCATTGGTTGGCTTCTCTTTCCAATTGGTAAGGTGCTAAAGAAACATTCTGGGTTTCGGGAGTGTTATGGAACTCAAAAAATTGGTTCACACGGTTGAACCACTCCGTTGGATCATCTCTTGACAATCAAGGAAATTCTAGCTTCGCTATTTTGGAGGATACAACAAGCCGTCCCCCATTGTGACCTTTATGGTATTGAATACCATGGTTTGGAGGTTCATGGTCTGCAAGGAGTACATCAAAGAGACGGTTAAGAGTCTCTTCCACATGCCGCAGTCGGTCTGCCATGCCAAACTCCATCCGGTGTAGCCCATCTTGAACTTCACTGAGCCCAACCTCCAAATGTTCAATTTGCTCTTTATTGGTTCCCATAATAACCTGGCTCTGAGGCCAATGATAGGTCCCCAAACTCAGAAAATACAAAAGTAAGTAAACAAGTTTCTCTTCGGGTGAGAAAGTACCGCCAGTTTGAATAACAATTGATTTCTTCCCTCTTAGTCGAAAATATTGGCTGCTTAAATAAGCAAAACCACGTACACTTCAAACTGAAATAAAAGGGAAACTTGCTAACTAATAACTGAACTACAAAAGCACGTAAAACAGAGTATAAAACAAAACATGAAAATACATAAAAACAGAATAAAACTAACGGAAATAAAAGTAACGTAAAACACGTAAAACTCTCAACTATCCATTCCACTTCTGCACGTTAAGCCACGACCCAGTCCATCCAGTGTACTCCTCATTCGTCACGTGCCCATAACTTCTTCCACTACGTCTCACCTTCCTATCTACATGCCGTATAGCTTGTTACATTCAACGTTATACCAGTAGTTGGGATTTGGCCTACGGGGCCTTGCTGACCATTATGGCTTATCAGCACCATCCCAATACTTGGAATTGATCACATATCTTTGCTGAAAAGTGGAGTAGCTTCCGGGCATAAAGTTGAAGTGATCAAGTGTTTGATTATAGTAAAATGTTTTGAAGTCATCCGAAACATTTGCGGACAATACTGTTTCAGGATCTTGCAGAATTCCTCCAAGCGGACTCAGTCTAGGAATTTCGAATAGCGTTGTTGCAGTAGTAGTAGTACTGATCAGCACAGAGGTTGAGATGATAAGAAAGAAGATCAAAGGAAGCCATTGCAATGAAGATATTGGAGATTTCATGATATCCTTCGATACAAGTGTTTGTTTCAACAACCGCACGCCTAATAGAATATACTTGACAACCTACATTAATTCCCCATGTACGCTCAAGAAATTTTACTCCCTGTAGAATGGCTTTTTTCAGTCGGTATTCTGCTATAAAATATGATCTCCACCAACAACTTGATGATCCTTATTGCTTTTCTGAATATATAGAGGGACATGGCCCACAAGCAAGGGGCATTGGTCCTTGTTTTTTTGCCACGCGTAAACCATATATCTTTTAGGCAGTAATTAATGCTAGGTTCGCACCGGGAAAAGGTCTCCCACTAATGTTTTCTTTTTCTTACTATGGAAATGGATGTTGATCTTCATACGGATTGATCTTCATATGGATTGCTGCAGGCCGGATATACACATGAAAATCATGTTAAAGTCAAAGTCAGTAATAATTAAAAACATTAATAGAACACGTATGAAGAGAACCCATTGGCAGTTATTTTCTGAAGCAGCATCATCTATTTTGGAAACTAGTCAATAGCCGTATATGAAAAGGCCGGAGTCGATCGGTCTCGATCCTGCTGAGTTTCAAAGAAATTTACCTTCCCTAGTAGGTTAAACTTGTCGTTGATAAATAGGCTCGACGTATTTATAAATTAACATTTAATTAATTGGTATAAAGTTAGAATTAGAGTCGGATATGATAAAATAATTTATAGAAAAATCAAATTATTATATTATTTGATACACTCAAGGTGTAGATGCAAGGATTAGAGCGTATACAATAATGCCAACCACACTTATTGGGAATTGTATGCATTCATGCCATTCGACACCAAATTCAATTTTGATTGCGAATACTATTTTCGCCGTCATAAATTGACCACAAAATGCTATTTTTCTTGTAGTGAAATAGTCCAAACAAATTAGCGTGAGCTTATAGAACGGACAATTAATAGGCCAAGACTATTAATATTTATGATTGGGACATATTTTCATGACTACTTAATTAGAACAAGACAACAATTCTGGCACCACTCCTTCGAGAAATTATAATGGAGGTAAATAATAAACATTTTTGTTTTTGGTAAATAAAAATTAAGGACCAAATAATCAAATTTCATTATTTGAATAATATAAATAGTGTTCTCTACATACCGATTTAATAATAAAATAATTCTTAATAATATGTTGGGTATATCATTATCAAGCTTGGAAATAAATTTTTAATTTTCTTATTTAGTTCCCGTTTGGATAGTGAGAGTGTTTCATCTCATCTCATCTACTTTATCAAATTTTCACGTAAAATATAATAAATAATTTGAATTTTTCAAATTATAAAACAATAATATTTTTAAAAAATAATATTCTAGCAATATTGTTAATTTCTTATGCGTTTTGCTTTCTGCATGCCCTATAAATTAATAAACCATCAAATAATATTTTTTTCTTTTCCTTATTTATTTATTTTTTGTCTCAGGGTTGTGGAATTATGATTTTTGTTGGAGGGTCAAGCTATATATATAAGTACACAAAAACATACACGGCATATGTCTAATATTCTCTCTATGCGCGTAAATAGATATTATATGTAGAATGGAAAACACAAAAAAAGGAAGACTTAATAATTAAGTCTACAAATTATGATAGCTGCATGGACATATAAGACTGGTAGATTCATAAAATATCTAAAAAAAAATGAGAGTTTACCTTTCAAATACAAAATATTTTTACAGTTGCTCTTGAACTCAAATGTTTTGTCATTTTTGAAAAGAAAAACAATAAAAAAATAAAAATTGTCACGTAACATCTTCAATCTTATTTTATAATTTATAACATACTTGTATATTGCACTACATAGTTTTTACATGACTAGAGATGATCCCTAGCATTCATATCCTAATGGAATAAATTTCTAGAATGTATCTCAAGTGTTTGACGTAAACCCTAGGAGAAAATGCAGTGATTTCATTCTCTGTTTTTCATATCTTCTTTGGTGAATTTACATCTGTATATATATACATATATTGTTGCTAATAGAATTACATGGAGATAGGATTATTTGACACCTATCATATATTTACAATTCTAGAAGATTCACTATTTCATTCTTGTGTATGCAAGTTGTCTTCTATGAGAGTTTTGTCTTTGTTGTGCGTGATGTCTGCTATGGCCTCTGTCTTGACATATTTAATTTGACCCTTCTCTTCTTCCTTAATAGCCTCCCTCGATGCAAGCGGCACTTGTGAAATAGTGAGGCTTGATCATAGAAAAATAAACTGAGCTGTAGACAATGGTTTGGTGAGAATATCAGCCAGTTGATCTTTGCTAGAAACAAATGAAATAGTAAGAGCTTTGGCAGCCACCCGAGCCCTTACAAAGTAGTAATCTAATTATACATGCTTGGTGCGAGCATGTAGAACTAGATTCACTGACAAATAGGGTGCACCCAAGTTATCACACCATAATGTTGGTGGTTTTTCCAAGAAAATTCTAGGTTCCATCAATAGATTTTGAATCCAAAGAAGTTCACATGTGGTATTGGCCACTGCTTTATACTTCACTTCAATGGAAGATTGGGCAACCATTGGTTGCTTTTTGGAGCCCACGAGACAAGGTGAGATAAAAAAAATTTTAAAAAATAAAAAATAAAAAAAACCCAAAACTCACTAGTGGATTTTCTATCATTAGGACTACCGACCCAGTTAGCATCAGAAAAAGTAGAAGAGTTAATTTTGAAGATGGAGAGAAATGAAGACCAAAGTTGGGAGTTTGTCTAATAGCTATTCAATTCGATTGGGGCAGTAAATTCCGACCTATTAAAAAAATTCTTCAATCTTTTGGTATTGTACATTGCATTACATGCCCTTATTCATATGAATAAAATGAAACCATTGAACGTTGTCACAGGCATATAGTGGAGATTGGCTTGTCGTTTTTAGCTCAAGCCTCCATGCCTCCTCAATATTGGTTAGACGCTTTTCAAACATCAGTTTTTTTAATTAATCGGATGCCTACACCTATTTTAAAAAATAAATCCCCTTTTCAAATGCTTTTTTTAAAAAAATCCCGATTATAATTTTCTTCGCATCTTTGGCACTGCATGTTGGCCAAATTTAAGACCATATAATAAACACTTTGTGTGTTCATGGGCTATAGCCCTGATCACAAGGGGTATAAGTGTCTTCATCCACCATCAAGCCGGATCTACACATCTAGGGATGTCATATTTAATGAAACCCAATTTCCCTTTGGATTCCAACCCAACATCGCAATCCGTAACCAACCTACTGTTCTACCTCACATAAATTCAACTCAAATGGTTTTATGGATCGTGAAGAAGTTGAAGGTTGTGGAAGTGCATGAGTTTTGGCTCGTAAACAAGCAGTGTAGTGATGAAAAGGTGCGTTGGACCTAGTAGGTAAATTAAAGCTACAAATAACAAAGTTTGTGACAAGTTGAGATGGGTGTCCTAACCAAAGATGCCATTGAGGGGAAGAGGTTCATTCACTAATAAAAAGCTTGGGGAGACATAGATTCTGACAATGAAGCAGCAGCCTCCATAGGTAAGACATAAAAATCATTTTTAACAGTGCCTTGAAGTAGAATCCCTGAGTTTGTAAATCCTTCACAAGAAAATAAATAGAGTAAAATTCAAAATAAACATAATTATCAGAACAAAACTAATGCCCAGATAGCAATTTTTTTGTTATTGAGGGAACATGCGGAAATTTAGAAAGAAGAAAATTTCCATAAGGGGTATGAAGTTCTGCTGAACTAGTGTGATGTATGGGCATGGTTAAGCCATCCCCAATGCTCACTTGGTCGAAGCCCTGATATGATGATGAATCCAAGTTGAGGTTGCTGAAATCAGATGTAAAGTGGTGAGTGGCAGCAATCTTAGGAAACCAGGAATTAACATATGATGTAGATGAAGCTGTGGTGGTCAAATTAGTAGACAAGCAGGGAGGGGGTGTTGACTGAAAACTATGATAAAAACCTGTGATATCATGAAAGGGCAGTATGCCCAGGTTTGTTACAGACTTGATAGTGAGGGCAATTATCTAGGGGAGTGGAGAAGGAGGTAGCGTTCTGCCTACCTCCTCCTTGTCTCCCTCTAAATCCCTTAGCACCTCTCCCACGATTTGAAGCATTAAAAGTTGGTGTCGATTTGGGGGTAGTGATATAAGTAGCGAATTAGGGACCAGTTAGAAGAGTGTTGGTTTGATGTTGGAGACGAGATTCATGATTTAAAAGAAAACTATAAATCTGTTGTGGGGAAAGAGGTTCGGCATGAGTGCTAAGGGAGGTGACTAGATCATCATACTCAATGCCAAGCCCTGCAAGTAGGTGGACCGAAAACTCAAAAGAGGATAATGGTTGCCCAGCTGCACCCAACGGCAAGGAGAGAGTCTTAGCCTTATTGAAATACTCTATTATGGACTTGGGGCCTTTTTTTTAGAGTGGCTAGTTTGTACTTGGTCTGCATAAAATGAGCAGAAGACTGGGAAACAAATAGGCCATTCAATGTATCCTAGACCTTTTGAGCCATAGCACGCTCAAGGACTTGAGCGAGGACATATTCAGACAAAGAAGAATTAATGGCAGGTTGGTCCAATAGCATCCACTGATTATATTCAGTGTTGGGCTGACCGTTGATCATGGTGGGAGGTGTGGGAGCCGAACTATCCACATGATCAAACAATTGATGGCCCTTTAAGAGAAGGTTTCTACCTTAAGTTTAACAATGACAAAATAACTTGCAGAGCTGATTATGGTGAGGATGAGATTAGGAGATGGATTTGGTGTAGTGGTGGCAAGAGAAGACTCAACGGAAGCCATATGGTTGTGAAAAAAGAATATGTTGGTCTTAATAGGCTCTTGATACCATAATGGAATAAATTTCCAAAATGTATATCAAGTGTTCGATGTAAACCCCAGGAGAAAATACAGTGATTTCATTCTCTATTTTTCATATGTTCTATTGTGAATTTACAGTCAGTATATATATATATACAAATATTGCTGCTAATACAATTAAATAGAGATAGGATTATTTGACACCTGTCATATATTTACAATTCTAGAAGATTCACTATTTCTATGCTGTGTATGCAAGTTCTCTACTGTGAGAGTTTTGTCTCTACTGTGCGTGATGTCTGTTGTGACCTCCGTCTTGACAGATTTAATTTGGCCCCTTCTCTTCTTCCTTAATATATCCAAACTCTAGAGTTCATGGGTAAGAGCTAAACACACGAAGTGGGTCTCATAACATTTATTAAACATTTAATGTTGCATGAGTAAGTCACTCAAACATCTACTAATATTGTAAAGCTCACTTCATGTGTCTCTCTCTTCCACTCTAAACTCTTTGACGTTAAGAACTCTAAGTGCATGGTCATTTCTTTGCAAAAATAGCAATCTTCTTGTCAAGAAAGCACAAGATTTCTGGAACCATATATTTCTTTTTTTCTCATTTCCATATTATATGCATATGTATATATATATATATATATATAGTGAGTTTTGATTAATGTCTAGCACTTTGTTTTAATGTTATGGTGAGGTTGGGCTTGGGAGAGCCTCCACTCGGCCATACATCTACCTCTCATTGATAAAGCAAATCTCCAATCAAGAGCTACTCGCATGTATATATTATATATAGGAGAAGTTTACAGTGATTGATGTAGAGGATCCGAATCAGATGATGCTGAGTTGTTAGATTGCACGTTGATGGAACTGAAATACCTTGGGTTGATAGATCAATATAAAGATGGTAAGAAATCGTGATCTTTCACTAATTGGGGTAATTTTGGATATGTTTCTATATTTTGGCTATAACTTTGGCTATGGGTATCAAAACTGCATATATGACCATAATTCAGAAACCTCTTTTCAGTGCACATGTCATGGTCATCCAGCTATGCTCAGTGTGCACATATACTATTTCCCCCTTTGAATCCTTATTTTTAGTTCTTTTTCTTGCCATTTATGGTAATATTTCATTTATCTTTTAGGAAATGATTCTTAACCCAATCTAGGCCAAATTTTTTGCAGATTACTTCTTTTATTACGTATTTATTTCTAGTGTGATTATTAAATTTACTACTTTTGGTAAAATTTTCAGCTATTACAACCTAGCTTGTGGGTTGATTTAATCATTCTTGAATTTTAATAATTTTGAATTGAACATCAGAGTCGTTTTCTCTGTATTTTGGATGATTCTTTTATTTTCTTTCCGTGTAAATTAACTGTTGAAACTAGCTTACAAAATAATCACTATTTTGTTCGGCGTCAATTGACATCTGAGCTTTAGCATTTTTCCTGAGGTGATACCTCATCAGTTTCCATGGTAGGTGGTCATGTTTGTTGTGGGCAGGTTTCGAACAAGGAAGTCCTGCACCATGATTATAGCATTCAAGATGTGATGATTGAGAATTTGTAGAGACATGTTGTAGAGTTATCTCGGCGTCTAATGGTGTAGGATATCGATGATCGTGATGTAGAAGATCATGATTCCGATTCCAGTTTTAGAAACTTGTATCACAATCAAGCTCTATTGTAGGAGCACTTTGGTTGAGAGGAGCATCATGGAGACCTCGATTTTAGAGTCGATCTGCCCGAGTTTTTTGGTACATTACAGACTAAAGGGTTCATCGATTGGATGAATGAAATGGAGCGGAATTTTTATTATAAAGAAGTCCCAAATCATATCAAACTAAAAGTGCTCGCCATCAATCTCAAAGGCAGAGCATCTGCATTTTGGGAGCAGTTGATGTGATCATGAGATAAGCAAAGCAAGGCCAAGTTCATTGATTGGGAGAGACTAAAGAAGAAGACGAAGGGTCACTTCCTCCCTTTCAGCCACACTCAAATTTTGTTTCATCGACTTCACTAGTTCAGTCCAATCCAAAAAATTAAGACCCTTCTATGATATCTCATATTTTTCATATATTTTAATTAAATAAATTATTTAACTTATTAGTAATAATGGTTCTTTTGTTTTAAATTTAACGTGATTTTTTTGTATTATTTTTTTATTACCAAGTCATTAATTTTATTTTGACGTGCTTTCTTAATATTAACTCTTGATTATCATTTAAATTGTTCTCTAGTTTAAATTATTTTATTGTTGGGCTTTATTATTTTATTTTACTAATATTTAGTTGTAGTATTTTTTATTTGTCTTGTATTTATTTTTAAAATCAATTCCTTAATTATTAAGTAAAAATAATATAAAATTTACCGAGCGGTCAACTAGAGCGGTAAGCATTGGCAACAAAGTAGTTTTTTTCTTTACAAAATATGTTGAATTTGGCTTCTGATTTCCAGTCTCTTATCTTCCCTCTCAGTCCCCGACTCTCCTAGGCTCCCAGCTCTCTCAATCGCATTTTCCCTCTCGATCCCTAACTCTCCCAGCTTTCATCGCTCTCTCTCTCTCTCTCTCTCTCTCTCTCTTAAGGTAAGAATGTGTTTGGACTAAGGTTTATATGGTGATTGTTGGGTTTGGAAATTTGTGTGTTAGTCTTGGTTAGAGAATTTTTGTATGGTTATTGTTAAATTGTTGGATCTTAGTAGAGTCGCATCTTTGTTTTAATTTTTTATATTATTGGATTTAATTTAATTTTTTATATTGTTGTATCTGTCCCTGCTTTAACAAAACGCGATATACAATTATTATCCTTGTGATAAGAACTTTGTATCACTATTGTTCTTTGAACTAATTAACAGTATGCAACTAATTTGCATTTCTATTAACATTTTTTTTACTTGTTGTCATCTCATGTGTTGATAAAAAAAGTCCCCATGTTCGAAATTCCTTTTCTACTCGAGAACCTACTTTGACCTTTTTGTGTTTCTTTTCGCTTTGGTTGTTGGGTGTTTCTCTTCCTGTCCCTTGAAAAAAATGCAAAACTCGTTGGTATCTGAAATTATTCCTTGAAGAAATTTATGAAATAATGGTGGGGTATTTATGTTTGGAATCATAATATTAGCATTTAATAAAAGATTAATTACGCAGGATGTGGTTAATAATCGCCAACCTTGCATTAGCAAACAGATGAACAAGAATGGAACCTTTTACTGTTCTAGAGAAGCTTCCACTACTACGTACAAACAGAACCACTCAAATACCCCAAACTAATATATGCTCCAAACTCACGCACGAGCCATGAGTACAATATATGATATATCATTTTTCTTTTTCTTCTGTTTTTATCTGGTAATTTTTCAGGAGTGAGATTGTGTCCTATGTCAAGAGAAGAATGTGTCTATACATGCACCAACGGGAAAGCTACTTTGCTAAAGAAATTTCTTGCACAGATATTTTATCCCAAAATAGTCAGAGTTTAGTTCACAAACTACATGGAAAGCTACTTTGTAAAATAGTTAGATTCTAATGTTACAAGATATGTCTCAAAACTGAATCATAGTTGTTGTCATAATTTAATACATATATATCTTATGCTCTTGCTCCTTTGTCTTTGTGTTGTAGTTCTGTTGCATGAGTGTTTGTTCTTTAAATTTTTAATAATGCTTGCTTTTATATCAAATTGCAATTGAGCCTTATGGAACCTAGTGCTACTGCCTTTGTTGGGGTTTGAATCAATCCCCAATGTGATTCATTTGGATAGCTGATCTCTGCCTCCAAGTTTGGATAGTTCTCTACCTACAATCAATCCTAGTGGTCACCTTCCTGTCACACATAGAAGCTCTCAATGGGATATGTGAAACATTTCTTGCTAGTGAGATTGGAAGTGATAACCCCCAATCAAAGGTGACAACATCCCTAAAATATTGATATGTAGCCCTTGATCTTGCATCTGACCAAAAACAACTTGCCATACACCCATTCTCATTAACCTACATGGAGTACATAAACCTAACTTCTTTACACTGTCAATCAAGAAAGTAGGCATACATCCTTTGTGCATCTTCCATTTCAAACAATTCTATTCTTTTATTTTCCAAATAATTTTCAATATCGTTACCAATATAGCCAGCGTTAAAATCACCACCCGATTATTTGTTCAACACTGACATTATCTTCCTTGTTGGTACATCAAACTCATTCAAAATGAAAATGAGTATTTTTTGGACATGTGTCACACGTCTATGTCTACGGAGCAAGCTAGTACTTTTCGGTGTGAGTTACTCATGGTTGTGTTCAGGGACAGACTTGCATACTATTCACTTTTCAAAATCATTCTTTATACACATCGTTGTTTTACACTGATTCTTGGTCTTAGCAGGTTCAGGAATTTTTCTCTCTTCGTTTGGGACTTTCACACTAAAATCATTCTCTTGTGCAAACATAGTCCAATTAATTTTCTGTCCCCTTTCAATAATCGTGTATGCTTGCTTCTCATTGCAAAACCTCTTCGTCAGGCGTACGCCTTGTAAAATGCTTGAGTGTCTTCTACTTCATCAAATTTCTTCCCAAAGAATGGTTCAAAAAGACCACAACTGGAAGTGAAAATCACATTGACTCCATCTCCATCTCTCACATTCACTCCAAGTTCCAAATTCACTTGAACTACTCGATCTTCCATATTCACACAATCTTCCATATTCACATCACATTGCTCTTCCACGATTTCAAGCTCAATACTTTCATCTTCAACTTGTGGACAGCTTCTATTCATTAGTATATCAACTTCATCATTATCCAAACTCAACATAAGATCATTCATCACAACATAAAACAATGCAATCAATAAAAATAACACTGTCAAAACACTACCACAATACTGTCAAATCAGCAAAGATTTCAAACTTGTAGATTCAATTTCTTGCCTATTCTAAATGGTTGATCTCAAGTGTTTTTGTCAGGTTGAGTGGAGTAGATGCAATTGATTAGTGGGAATTTGCAATAACTATTTATAATATATTTAGCTAGTTCAAAGAGACTCGAATCAAAATTGCTGGATCGGCATATGTTACTTATAGATAAAACAATGCAGACTTGAGCATCATTAATGTATAATCATTCAAACACCTTGTGTTTAATTTTTTAACAACGTGTATAATCATTTTTACAATTCTTTTTATAACTATACTTTATACGAAGAATAATTATGTAAAATTTGAACTTCAGACTAGGCAAGACATTCAAAAGGGTTTAGCATTTTTTATGAAATGCAAACGCCATTTTATTGGCTATTAGTAAATGAGTTATAAATTAATTGTTTTGTATTTGAAATTCCCAATGTACCCTTGTGAAACCACGAAATTGTCTACCAATTTCCTTAAATAAATTTGTTAGATCTTAATCTTACCATTATGTAATGAATCAAATACTCAAAGTAAATAAACAAACCTGTATGACACTATGATTGGTTATAAAAGGAAACCCTTTAAAGAACTCTTTAAAAGTAAAACCCTACGAGGCAGCCAAATTCAGGAAAATCAATCTTATTATTTGAAAATCAATTACAAGTAATCATCAATTACAAAACTTTTACAACTTGACTCTCTTACTTGCCCAGAAAAATGACCCATTTGTATTCTATCTAGTAGCAGCTAGAACCTCTGGTGATTTTTAAATATTGTCTTTCCTCTTAGAACTCCAGTGGTTAATATCTAGTCAAAACAATCCTCCAAACTTGGAGCACGATCACACTCAAGGAGAGATAGAAAACAAAGTGAAAATCTCTCACAAGCACACAGAATATCCTCTCAATAATTCCTTGTTGAAACTCCTTACAAAATTATGAAACCGAATCCCTTTAAATATAAAGTTTAGAAAGAGTTCCAATTGAGGTAGGATTCTGCTGACAGATAGAATTTGTCATGAGGATGTCTCCTGACGGATTGCTAACACTTCGCAATAAATCTTCATGCAGTAACTGATTACTGTTCAGATTCTATTCTGGATAAGTGTAGATCCTTAAGGACTCAAATTTCACATAAATGACTTATCTTGACAACTTCTAAGACTCCTAAATAAACTTAATGTTGTTAAAGATAAAGTCACAATTTATTTTACATTCATCCAAAAATTACAAAAATAATGATAAAATAAACCTTATCATTTAGTCATCTAATTCTATCCAACTTTTGGATCTACAATATTGTTATGGGTAGTTCTTTCCTAATGCAAATCAATGTATGCTGGTCGGATATACACATGAAAATCAATGTAATTTTTTAAGTCAATGTCAATAATATTTAAAAACAATAGAACATCATATATTAGAACCCATTGGCAGTTTTTTGAAGCAGCATCATTTATTTTGGAAACTAGTCGATCAATAGCCGTATATGAAAACGCCAGAATCTCACCTTCGATCCTGAGTTTCCAAGACACTTAATTATTTAAATCATATCTATATATATTATCTTCCGTGGTAGGTTAAACTTGTCCTTAAGGGCGGTTTTGGTGTGTCTCTCATGCAGTGGCTCTAGTAACCACATCTGCTCAGGGTGGTGAGTTTGTGTTGTTGTTTGTTTGATTTTCGATATGGTGGCATGAGCCTCGGCCCAGCCAAACCAAAGCAAGTTTTTGGCATGAGCTCATGAGTTCTGTTTTTGTCTAGGAAAATAGAGGGCTAGCTCACGTCCAGTACGGAGGAGAATTGCAGCATGAGTAGATTGACCCAGCTAAATCGAAGCATGCTACCAGCCATTTTGAAGCATGCTACCAGCCAATAACCCTAACGTGTTGGGCCCTCACATGCACACAAGGTGGGCCTTTTGGCTTAGATTGGGCCCATATGTTTTTACAGCTCATTGCCAGTTTTTTATTTGTTTTTTTGTATTTGCAGTCTGTTGGTTTTGTTTTAGTTTAAAAATAAAAAAGAACTAGGCTACTGTCCCACTCCTCCTTTGGAGGAAGGTGGGTGTTTGTCCCACTCCTCTTTTAGAGGAAGGTGGGTGATTGTACTCCTCCTCCTTAGGAGGATGGAGTGTGTGTGTACCTCTCTTCTTTTGGAAGAAAGCTCGTTTAGCTCTGCTTTAACAGAGCACTTTCTCTATTGACTGTTGTCAGAAAAGAAGTTATAGAAGTTTAGACAATGTCCGTCACAAAGAAATTTATTGGCGAGGGAGCTCCTAACAGATGAGTAGTTTAGTTAATAATCTAAATTTTTCTTGTATTGATTAGTTATAGATATAACTTCAGTTTCAGTGAATGAAAATAAATCTATTTAAAAAAAAAAAAACTTGTCCTTAATAAATAGGTTTGACCTATGTATAAATTAACATTTAATTAAATGGGGTAAAATATAGAAATAGGGTTCCGTATGATAATATAATTTATATAAATTCAAATAGTTATACAATAATGCAATAATGCAACCGCAATTATTGGGAATAAATTGTGATAGCTAGCAATATATGTGGCGTGATCATGTTGTACGTGGTGATGATGGCAGTTAACATGTTACATCATTCAACACCAAATAGTCGAAATTCAAATTAACGTGTTTGACAAGTAATAGGCCAAGATTATTGAGATTGGGACATATTTTCATGATTAGCTAATTAGAACAAGAAAATAATTCTGGCACTCCTTAAAGAAGTTAAGACAGAGGTAATTACTATAAATAAAATAGAAGATTTTTTTTTTTTTTTTTTTTTGGGGTTAAGACAAGGACCTAATAAGCATGGGTGGTCATAAGCATGGGTGGTCATGCGGCCATATTTGAGGATAAAGCTCATCTATAATGGTAGGTTTGATCTTGCGCGCGGTTGTAAAAGCTAGCTCATGTGTCGACATCATGTAGTACTTCGTCAACACATGTCACAGCTTGTACGTGTGCCTCTTGATAATGATAATAATACTTTTCATTATTATTATAAAATCCAATTTAGTAATACAGTGCTTATAAGTACGTACTTTTATTTTAAGATTTCTACGTTACTGTTATAAACATTTGTATAATCATACATAACCACTAATTAAAATTATAGATCCATTAATTAAGACCTATTTTTAGCCATCAATAGAGACTTAAGTTATACCTACCCATTTGTACTCCTATATATATAGGTATCATTTTCTTATATATGCATCAAGTTTTGTGTTGAAGAACAACTCTTTCTCTTGCAATATTTTCTCTCTCTCTCTCTCTCTTTGTCTTTCACTCTCTCTCTTTTCATTAGTTTCATAACACGTTATCAGCACGAGGTTCTGTTGATTCTGAAGCTAGTGGTCTTCTTCTTCAAGTAAGTTTTTTAATATATTATTTGCAATCCCCAAAGTGAGTATTAAAGATTATACTCATTATTATTACTTGATTAAATTCTATGTTTATTCACATAGTTTATATACAAGTTCTATTTATTTTTTATACTTGTTATGAATTATTGATAATAAGATTCATCTTGTAATAGAAATTGAACATCCCTGAAAGATCGCTCTAAACCAATAATTTTATTGAGTATCTCATAATAAATGATCTATTGATTCTGTGAGATAGTTTAAATGTGTGATATGTGTACCAAAATCTCATTATGATTAATGTACCTGAAGTTGCATAATTGAAATTGTGTAGACAAAAGCCACTAAAGAATATATGTTTAAAATGAATGGCTCGAATGTGCTCCTGAAGTAGCAATATCGAGTGCAAAATTTCACAATATATTCTAAATTTATATCTGGTCTTCTAGTGGCTAAGCAAAATAATGAGATTTTGCTAAGAAATCATTAGTCCCGTCCTACTAGTTCCACATCATTCCCTGAAATGAATGGTATTGGATATATATCATTCTCAAAATAGAATGATGCATTGTTTTCAAAGAAACCAAGAGATTGGATGTGGTGATGAATATTTTTATAGTACTTCTATGATTTCGGGCCAGAAGCTCGTATTGGAAAAACTATCAGCTTTCTCTTTGAGATGATGTTATACAATTATTGAATCAAATATTATGATGCATAAAAAATGATATCATTCAAAATATTTGTATGCTTTTCATGATTATCTTGATCATCCGAAACCAATTACGATAAGTCGAATAATTTTCATATAGACGTCTATAAAAGAACCAAAAGATTCTTTTACTATAAAGTCTTGCCACCATGAGTGGAAAGAAAAATTTGCTAGAAGCAAATAAAATAAAATAAGTCGATGTTATCTTGATTATCATAGGTGAACTGGAAGTTCAGATGATAATTAATTTATGGATGCAATAAGATAAAAATGTATCATATTATAGCTGCTAAAATCTCAGTAAGGATTGAAGTTCTCGTATAACAATTAAGAAATTTAGCAGTGTAATGAACATAAGACATGTCTAAAAGTGTGTGAGACCTATTGATACAAAAAATAAAACATCCCGAAAGAGAAAAGCACAAAAAAAAAATAGGTGCTCCTGAAGAGGTCGTACCCACAAAATAGGCAATAAGATCCATCCAAACTTTATGTACAAAATTCTCTCATAATAAAACTCCTGAAGAGTATCTCCTGAAGAGGTTTTTCATAAAATGTCTTCCCTTGAAGAGGGACAGGTACCTGAAAATAACGAGATCTTGATACATGACTCACTCAAAAATGAGTAGCATTAATGCTATTCTAAGTGTAGGAGGATGTCGTGTAATAATAAGGAATAAATTCCTAGATCGTCTCCTCAGGGAAAATTTACTCAAAATTTAAACTCGTTGAAAAATTGTGAAAAACTTCACAAAGAAAAAAAAAATAAATGGTATGTGCAATGGATGGAAATTTTACTAGTCATGGACTAGATTCATGTTTTTAGATTTGTTTGTCGGATTTGAATGCAGCGATGAAAAGTAAGGAATGAAAATGCATGAAACTAAATTAAAATTGCTGAAATTAATAGACTGAAATTTAAAAGAACAAGAAAAATAAATGACATTAATTTAAATAATAGGAATTAAAGATGCAAGAAAATAAATGACATTAACCTAAATAGAGGAATTACAAGTGCGAGAAAAATAAATGATAGTAATTTAAATAAACAGAAATTAAAGGTGCAAAAAAAAATAAATGACAGTAATTTAAATAGACAGAAATTAAATGTGCACGGAAAATATAAGACATTAAACTGAAATTAAATAAAAACAGGAATTGTAAGGAATAAACTTGATGTTTGGAAATGGAGACTGCGTTCTCCAATCCAAAAATCTGAACTTCCAGATAAAATGATTTCTCAAATAAAATAAACGCTCTAAATAAAATGCATCCTAAAAGAAATTGAACTCTCAATTAAATTAAAATTTCAAATAAATTACACACTCAAATTGAAGTTGAGCTCTAAATAAAATAAACACTAAAAGAAATTATTTCCTAGATGAATACAAAGAAAGCTTGCTTTAACATGGAAAGAAAACTTGCTTCCTTAAGTTTCAAATTAAAGCTGTAAAATAAACTGATGCTGAATGAAAACTAAAACAGAAGCATGAAACTGAAAAATGAATTAAAATGAACAACAACTGCCGAATGAAATGAGAATGAAACTGAAAAATGAAAGCTAAGTTTTAAAGTTCTGTCTTCTCTCCTTCGTCTCCACTGCCTTGATGCCCTTTCTCTTCTGAGCTCTCTCCTATTTATAGGAGAGAGCATCCTACCATTTCTCAAGAGTGGGTGGCCAAACTTTGAAGAATGGTGGAGTGGGTGGCCTAACTTGGGAGTGGGTGGCCTAACTTTGAAGAATGGTGGAGTGGGTGGCCTAACTTGGGAGTGGGTGGCCTAACTTTGAAGAATGGTGGAGTGGGTGGCCTAACTTGGGAGTGGGTGGCCTAACTTTGAAGAATGGTGGAGTGGGTGGCCTAACTTGGGAGTGGGTGGCCTTTCTATCTTTCTGCATGTGCTGATTTTCTGCTTGCTCCCTTGAGTTCCAGCCGTGAGTTCCATTCTCTTTTAGTATTTTCATAAATGCCCTGCAGTACATAAAAAATGTATTTCTTTCAAAGGCAAATATAGAACTTTATGTATATAAAATATTGACATCAATTAATTTGCATTCAATATTAGAATTTGATGCATAATTAAGTGTTCAATCTTTATTTGATAAAATAAATCACCCATTTAAACAACTTAATTATGCAATTCTAACCTTTTATCACACCCCCCAACTAGCTTTTTGCTAGACTCTAGCAAATAAAGCGAATGAATTCATGCAAAGGTGAAATTACCAACTTGAGAAAATCTGAGAATCACATGCCATGAAATAGATTTGTTGAGTTTAAGAACACTGGAGATAGATTAATCTGAATTTTGTATCAACTGAGAGATTTATACACAATTTAGTTAATCAACCAAGGGAATTACATGTAACAAAGCTTGCTTTCTTTTAAGTGCATGGAAATGGGGTTAGAATTCCAAGATTGACTACCAAGAGGCATTAATAATTTCAATCACAACAACTAATCTGAGAAAACCACATGGTCTTACTCTAATTCAAAACCATTGTAGTGGCGGCTTTCACGCTATTACACTTTGAAAGGCGCCTACTTCTTTTGTAAGGACCCCGGTAATAGGCAGCCTTTTCCACTACACAAATGTTATTTTTTTTGTTTTTGTTTTTGTTTTTGTTTTTTTTTTTTTTTTTTTTTTTTTTTTTTTTTTTTGATCCCTGGCTTGTCCCTTTTCTCATTTAATTCAAATTTCTTCCTAAGCCATTAGGATATGGTTCATTAGAGTCTCAAACAATTGAAGTGTAAATCAACCAACAATGACTCAATGTAGTCTTTCTAGGCCTTCCGGGTATGTGTTGTGTGTGTTTAAGCAAAACTCTTAACATCTTTCCCTTGGTTTAACAACTAAATAAAATGGATAAGTCCCTCTTTTGACATATACTCATATTTGCACTACATTCCACATGTTCCATTACTTCAACAAATCATTTTTTTTTTTTTTTAGTACTAATATATCTTCAAAAAAAAAAAATTCAACAGAAACTCTCTCCCCCCAACTAAATTTGACATTGTCCTCAATGTTCAGCAAATGAATGTTCGACGATATATGTTATGCAGGCATGAATTTAAGCAAGATAAACACTGCAGAACATATATTGAAACGAAAGAGTAAAGAGGAAAGATGTCACCTGAAATACTCGAGTGCACACAGGGAGTAAATTTCTATCAAAGTTAGAAGATACAAAAAGCAAAAGAAATAAAAACAAGCAAGAAAGTAAAATAAAAAGTTTTGGAACGAGATTACCAACTGATATGAATATGAAAGCAATGTTCCTTAATCCATTTTTCGTCAAAAAATCGTACCTGCAAAAAGAGAATACGAGAAAATTAGCAAAAGATAACTGAAATTAACGAGATTACTGAAATTTTTTTTTTTTTTTTTTTTCGGTGGATCCGTCCGTGACCAGACAAGTGTGGCTAGAGATTTGAAAATAAACGCCTGATGTTGTTGACAAACGAGATTGAAGGCTCCGGACTTGTTCTTCATGCTCTCTCTATAAAATCAGTCTCAAAGTTCATTCAATCCGCATCAAGTTCTCTTCTTATCTCTATAACTCATCTGCATTCCTTCAACATTCTCGCCTTAAGTTCTCAATCCCTTTCTCAATGGCTCATTCTTCTACATCTCAACCTCCTGTCCTTTCTGCAGCTGCCATTGGTGCCATGTTGCAGCAAGAAAATGATAGCATGGCTAATAAGTCAGACTCTGATGCTATCTATGATTTGGTGAGTCTCGGAACTCGCTACTCATCCTCTATTGTTGCTTTTTCCCAGCGGGTTCAAGCCAAAAACCATGAGGTTGAAAGGCTAAAAGAACAAATTGCTGTACTTCAACGCATTGTTCAAGAGTCTCACACAAGGGAAGGAATCCTTCGGCAGCAGAATAAACAGTTGAAATCTCTATTGAGTTCTTCATTCCGCTTGCCAGCTCCTATGAATAGGGCTGACATGATTTTGTATGAAGAGAATGAGCGTCTCCAATCTGAGGCTAAGAACCTCAAGTTTATGTAAAAGCATTTTTAAATAAAATCTATCTATTTTTATTTTTATTTTTATTTTTTTTTATTTTTTTATTTTTACACAATGCCATGGTTTCGCTCCTAACTAGTGAGAGACATAGTCCTCACTGAATCGAACGAAAGATGCAAAAGAACAAAACAAAACAAACAAACAACAAGAAAAATAAAATCAAATGCAAAAGAACAAATAAAAGAAAATGCAAGTAAAGAAAACTGTACAGAAGGAGAAACGAATCAAAACACTTCCCTGGGATCTTGCACAAGCAAGATCTCTTCATGTGGATCAAAATCCTTCAGAAATGACTTTAGACGTTGTCCGTTGACAGTGAAGCTATTACCATTCTTCGGATTGACAATGTCTACCGCACCATGATGATGAACAGTCTTTACAATGTATGGTCCACTCCATCGTGATTTCAACTTTCCAGGAAAAATATGCAAGCGAGAGTTGTAAAGGAGAACTTCCTGGCCAATTGTGAAATGCTTTGGATGAATTTTCTGATCATGCAGAATTTTCATCCGTTCCTTTGCCAATTGCGCGTTGTCATAAGCATTCCGACGAGCTTCATCCAATTCATTAATCTGCAATTTTCTCAACCCTGAAGCTTCATCAAGTGACATGTTAACATGTTTTATGGCCCAAAGAGCTCGATGCTGAATATCAACAGGTAAATGACAAGCTTTACCATAAACTAATCGATAGGGAGACATCCCTAGATTTGTTTTAAAAGCTGTCCTGTATGCCCACAAAGCATCAAGAAGCTTAATCGACCAATCTTTCCTATTAGGATTTACCGTTTTCTCCAGAATGAGTTTTATTTCTCTATTTGCCAATTCAGCTTGCCCATTTGTTTGGGGGTGATAGGGGGTGGAAACTCGATGTGTAATACCATATTTTTTTACAAGTGTAGAAAATGGTTTATTGCAAAAATGAGAACCCCCATCACTAATGATAACCTTGGGCATGCCAAATCGAGCAAACAAAGATTGTAAAAATTTTAATACAACATGATGGTCATTGGTTTTGCAAGCGATGGCCTCAACCCACTTTGAAACATAGTCCACAGCCAATAAAATATATGTGTTTCCAAAGGAAACCGGAAAAGGTCCCATGAAGTCTATTCCCCAACAATCAAAGATTTCTAAAGTAAGAATGGGGGAAAGGGGCATCATGTTTCTTTTGCTAATAGCTCCTAACTTTTGACAAGACACACACGCTTTGCAAAAATTGTAAGCATCCTTAAACATAGACGGCCAATAAAGACCGCTTTGCAAAATTTTTGCCACTGTTTTCTTCGCTGAAAAATGACCACCACATGCACCCATATGACAAAATCTCAATACTGAAGAAAACTCATCATCAGGAATGCATCTTCGAATCAATTGGTCCGAACAATATTTGAAAAGATAAGGGTCATCAAAGTAGAAATGTTTTACCTCAGATAGAAACCGACGCTTATCTTGGGTTGACCATTCAGAAGGCATTTGCTCAGTCACCAGATAATTGACTATGTCAGCATACCAGGGAACTTTATTTACCACAAACAGGTGCTCATCCGGAAAACTATCATCAAGAGGGAGGCTGACATTTGAAGAAGGAGATGACAATCTAGAGAGGTGGTCAGCTACCACGTTTTCAACTCCTTTCTTGTCCCTAATGTTGATGTTGAACTCTTGAAGTAATAGAATCCATCGAATCAAGCGTGGTTTTGCATCTTTTTTAGCCAACAAATACTTAAGAGCAGAGTGGTCAGTGAAAATAGTAACAGGAGAACCAAGAATATAAGCCCTGAATTTATCAAGTGCAAAAACCACTGCAAGCAGTTCTTTTTCAGTAGTGGTATAATTTTTCTGGGCATCATTCAAGGTTCTACTAGCATAGTAAATCACACATGGTCTATTATCCACACGCTGACCCAAAACAGCTCCTAAGGCATAATCACTTGCATCTGTCATGATTTCAAAGGGAATGTCCCACTGCGGGGGTCGCACAATAGGAGCAGTGGTAAGCGAATTTTTAAGGGTATCAAAAGCTTTTTGGCACTCATCAGTCCAAACAAATTCAATGTCATTTTGTAAAAGAGTGCACAAAGGTTTTGCAATAGAACTAAACCCTTGAATAAACCGCCTATAAAAACCAGCATGACCAAGGAAAGAACGAATATCCCTAACCGTCCTAGGAATAGGAAGTTTAGATATTAATTCAATCTTTGCCTTGTCGACCTTTATACCTTCAGAGGAAACAATGTGTCCCAAAACAATGCCCTGAGTAACCATGAATTGACACTTCTCCCAATTAAGTAAAAGATTTTTTTCCTCACATCTTTGGAGAATACGTGCCAAATTATGCAAACAACTTTCAAAAGTTTTTCCAAAAACAGAGAAATCATCCATGAATATTTCACAAATATCATCAATCATGTCAGAAAAAATACTCATCATGCATCTCTGAAAAGTAGCTGGAGCATTACACAAACCAAAAGGCATTCTAGTAAAAGCAAAAGTGCCAAAAGGACAGGTGAAAGTGGTTTTCTCCTGATCCTCAGGCGCTACAGCAATTTGATAATAACCAGAATAGCCATCCAAGAAACAATAATATGCATTTCCAGCCACTCTTTCCAAAATTTGATCCAAAAATGGTAAAGGAAAATGATCCTTCCTACTGGCTGAATTAAGTTTTCTATAATCAATGCACATTCTCCAGCCAGTAACCATTCGAGTTGGAATTAACTCATTTTTCTCATTTTGTATGACAGTTAAACCAGATTTTTTTGGTACCACTTGAGTTGGACTTACCCACTTACTGTCTGAGATGGGGTAAATGATACCCACTGCGAGTAGCTTAAGCACTTCCTCTTTCACAACTTCCTTCATGGTAGGATTGAGCCTACGTTGAGCATCACGAACTGGTTTAGCATCGTCTTCAAGATGAATTCTGTGGGTACATATAGCGGCATCAATGCCTTTGATGTCGGCTATTGTCCAACCAATTGCGCCTCGATGCTTTCTTAATATTTCAATCAATTTGGCTTCCTCCTTCTGATTTAGTTTTGAGGAAATCACCACCGGAAAAGTGCCTTCTTCAGGTCCAAGGAACGCATACTTTAAATCTTGAGGAAGCGGTTTTAGTTCCAATCGGGGAACTTCTTCCTCTGAAGATCTAAGCATGTCTGGTGGTGGTAAAGCTTCGAACTGGGGTTTCCATCTTGCTCCGGCAAATTGTACTTCAAGTGGTAAAGAATCTGCAAAATAATCAAGAAATTCAAAGTCATTTTCATTGATATGATCAATTTTCTCATCAAGTAAATATTCAGATGTCTGAAAAATATAATCATCATCAGAGAAAGGAGAGGTTGAGCAAATAGACTCTGTTGATGTCAAACTCTCCACAGCATTCAATTCACTTGTGTCATCAAAATGTGTTGGCATCTTGCAAGCGTTGAAAACGTTCAACTCAAGTGCCATGTTCCCAAAGGTAAGCTTCAACACTCCACTTCTGCAATTAATCAAAGCGTTTGATGTAGCTAGAAATGGTCTTCCAAGGATGACAGGAGCTTGGTAAATAGTGGAGGCTGGCTGCTGCATATCAAGAACTACAAAATCCACTGGGTAGTAGAATTTGTCCACCTGGACCAACACGTCCTCTACAATACCCCTTGGTACCTTAACTGATCTGTCAGCCAGTTGTAGCATGATGGAGGTCTTTTTCAGCTCACCCAATCCCAATTGTTCATAAACTGAGAACGGTAGCAAGTTCACACTACTCCCCAAATCAAGTACAGCTCTCCCAATGCGTGATTCGCCGATCATAATGGAAATTTTGGGAGAGCCGGGATCTCCAAACTTCTGAGGAGTCTCGCTCAATATTAATGCACTAACTTGTTCCGTCAGGAAGGCTTTCTTCTTTACATTCAGCTTCCTCTTTATCTAGACCTTCTTCTTGAGAAAAATCCTCATGATTTTCTTTTATAGCTTTTAAGGCAATGAACTTACATTTTCTTGCTTGAGGAAGCGAAGTGTAGATGCAAAAGTTTGGCTAGGATTAGGTGACTTAGTTGATAAGTTTGGATAGGACTAGGTGACTAAAATGATAAGGTTTATCCTATCATTGTGTTTGTATTTATGGATGAATGTAAAATAATTATTGACTTTATCTATAACAATATTGAGTTTATCTAGAAGTCTTAGAGGTTGTTTAGATAAGTCTTTTATGTGAAATTCAAATCCATAAGTATATGCACTTATCCAGAACAGAAGTTGAACAGAAATCAGTTATTGCAGAGAAGAGTTATCCTGACATGTCAGAAGACGTCTTCATGATAGATTCTATCATTCAGCAGAATCCTACTGAAACTAGAAATCTTTTCATATTTTTTTATGTAACGGATTCTACTGGTTAGGATCTATAAAGATTTTGATCTAGATATTTTCTAGAGCACTTTCTAGTTCATATTTTGGTGAGAAAATTCCTTAAAAAATTTTCATATTATTTCTCTCATGAGTGCGTGCATACTCTATGTCGGAGTTGGATTGATTGAGTTCAGCCACTAGAGTTCCAGGAGGGGATTTAATAGTTTAAAGATCGCCAGAGGTTCTGGTTGCTATCGCGGTTGAAGACAAACTGGTCATTTTTCTGGGCAAGTAAGAGAGTCTGGTTACAAAGGTTTTGTAATTGAGAATTTACTTGTAATTAATTTTCAAAAAATAAGATTGACTTTTTTGAGTTTGGCTACTCTATAGAGTTTTACCTTTGAGGAGTGTTTTAAGGATTTCCCTCCGTAACCAAAATTGGTGTTACGCACTTTATGTTATTGCTTAATATTTAAATTATTGCATACTTGACAACTAACCAATTTGTTGAGTGAATTGGTAGATCTTTGTGTTACTACATTGGGGTACATTGGAAATTTCAATTGGCATCAGAGCGTAGTTCACTCATTCGAGTGTGATCCGTGCCCCTGTAAATCATGCTGTCTTCGCTATATGTCCTACCATACTTTAATGGGAAAAACTATGCCTATTGGAAAGTTCATATGTGGACTTTTCTCAAGTCTTTGGATGAACGTGTGTGGTATGCAATTGAACGGGGATGGATTGAGCCCGAGACATATCTGAATGCTTGGACTAGAGATGAGGTCTCCAATTGGCATTGGAATAGCAAAGGAGTACTTGAGAAGGAGTTGAAAAAGATTCAAGAATGCAACTTAGAAACTTGACGAGATGTTGAGTTTTAAAAAATCTAGTTGTGATCGCAAGGGTTTGCGGTATATGATTTCCCAAGGTATGGAACTTATAGGCTCATCATCCACTATCACTTCATCAAAAGATATCATTTTTGTTAAAGGAAGTCAAGATAAGGAAGTTCCAAAGAAGGCCATGTCTAAAACTCATGTTCCAAAAGCCTCACATGATATATCAATGACGAAGAAGCCCAACCAAGGTAAGTTTACTCCTACTTGTCATTTTTGTGGTATTCTTAGCCATGTAAAGCCACATTGTTTTAATTTGAGAAAAATACAGGAAAAAGCAAAGAAAAGATCATACAAAGTAGCGTTGATGAAAAGAATAGGCCAAAAATTAAAATAAAGTGGGTGGTCAATGGAAATGTCGTGTTACATTAATTAATAGGACCACTTACATATCCTTGCATTCCCTGCATATTATTAGTCTAGAACATGCATGTTATTTCTTTTGTTTTGCATATGTTTCTATTTTTTAGTTTTTAAATAAATATATATATACTATTTTTTCTTATTTGGTTCAAAGTTTGTATAATTTTCTAATTTAATATAGGATCTGCTTATTACTTGTAACTTTTTTATTAAATTTAGTAACTTTTTTGTAAGCGTGTTTTTTAATTATATATTTCCATTTAAAAATAAAAAGTATTTTTAGCAAACATGAGCAAACATTAAGAAATTATTCGACTTAGCTCGTACTTGTATTTTTACCAATTCGAGTTGAGCTGGGCTTGGCTCAATGTGCTCCCAATTCGAGCTTAACAATCCAAAAATTGACTTGATTCAATTTGATTACAACCCGACTAAAACCTAGTACATTAGTTATCTTTCATAAAGTGTAGTATGGAAAAGTCATAGTAAGTCAAAATATCTTGAGAGAGAGAGAGAGAGAGGTCACTTCATTCGACTTTATTCTCAACGGATAAACATGGCAATGAGGATAAAGCCAAGGAAGTTAGCCAGAAGGTCAAAATAGATAAACAGTAACTAAGAGATTATGTAAATCTGTAATGTCCTTAAGATACACAAAATTTACATCAGTTGACAATGAAGCGTGGAGAGCATAGTTCACTAAAATTTGTGCCCCTCCAAGACTAACGTCTGATCCCATGGTATCTTGTGTCTTCTTTTCCCATTGCCTCTTCAACCTCAAATCCTTCCCAACCCTCTCTCACACCCGTTGCATCACCCATCAACCTCTCTCATTTTCTAAATTTACCAAATATAACTATTTTGTTATGGTGAGCTAATTCCTCCATATCTTGGTGGTCAATAACTTTTTGGGCCCATTGATGCATTTCCTGCCCTCCTTGATAGGAGTGTAAGAATTTTAGTTTGGACTAATTTAAAAAAGAGGAGCTATATTATGAGGACCTGAACTTTTGCCAAGTTCCAATTTCTTTTTGTCATGGCTATTTTAATTTATTTTAGAAAAGGTTCCCTAAGCTTTGTGAATAAGAGATGAATAGATTTTAATTGGATAAATGCCTTAGTGAATTTTTATTTTTGGATCTTGAGGATTCTTAGATTAAAAGGCTGTGAGGAGATGAGATTAGGAGAAGCCCAATGAGACTTATATGGGTTTCGGCCATGCTAGGGTAGGAAGGCCAAAATATATTCCAAGCATGTGGCAGGCGCCACTTGGGTTTTGAGGGACTATTTGGTCTTTTGGGTGAAAAACTTAGGGAAAAGGCAATGTGAGACACTTATCCTACATGCATGAGGTTCTAGAAGGTTGAGTGAAAGATGATGTCACCTAGAACTAAGGCTTACACGCCACTTCGGATAGGAAAGGCCAAGATTGACACTTGTCAAGCATGTAGAGAGTATGGGATAGACTTTTGGAGTTCCAAGGAGATTTTACTTGGGAAGAGGAAGAGGCATGTTCTAGACGCATGTTGGAAGAGCAAAAAGAGAGAAAGAGAGGCCAGCGGCATGCATGGGGGAAGGCCAAGGGACTTGTCTTGGGAAGGCTAAAGATCACCTAGAGAGGATATGGGATTTCGGCTAAAGTAAGACACACACACACACACTTTGCCAAATGGCATCCATGCACACGGTGAAAGGTTTCCAAGGAAGATTTGATTTTTGTAATTTTACCCTTGAGCCACCAAATCTATTGAACCTAGACATGGAATGAAGGGCAAATAGGGAAAGTGAGAAAGAGAGGGACAGATTGGAGAGGCTACATGCCACCCATGGAGGAGATTTTTAGTTTTCCAAGGTTGATCTAGGGAAGAGGTAAGGACCTTTTGTCTAAGATGCTAAGTGGCATGCATGCAAGGACTCTTGTCATTTCAAGAAGGGATTTGAGGCACTATATAAGGGCTTGATCGAAAATTTAGAGGGTCTTTCACTCAAAGTTTCACTTATTGCTCCTAAGGATTTTGGCATATACTAGTTCTCTCTAGACTCAACATTTTCTCTTCACTTTCTCACTACCCAAACACTACCATTTCACTTCTTCTAAGTCAAGAACCACAAGGAGAATACACTACACTCAAGGAGGTGAGAGTCATTTCCTTCTCTTACACGCACACACATACGGCCAAGAGGGGAACTTCTCATTCCCATTCGATTTCTACTCTTTTCTTTATAACCACACACTTTCACTTGGTTAATTAGGGTTTTTTCTTCAAGAAAGAATGAACCCTAGATGCCTATGAGTTTTGGATGAAAGAAACACAAAGTTGAAGGGAAGCTAGGGTTTTATCCTTAGAGAGAAGAAGGAACCGGAATACCCTTAGCACTTTGAATGTAGAAAACACAAGTTTTAGAGAGGTTTAAGTTTCGGTTTTCACTTGGAGGAAATACTATGGTTGAACTTTCAAGGATTTTCGGCCCTAGGGTCTTGTTTTGAGAAAAGATTTCGAAATTCACCCTACACTCACACTCACTCACATTTTTGGAGTCTGGGTTTTTGTGTATGAGTTCTAATAAGACTATGTTATATTTCCATATTTTTGCTACTTTAAATAGTTGGATTTTTGTAAGTATTCACTCAACTTGCTCTTAGTTAATACTTGCATATATTTGTGTAGATCCTTTTAGTGTTATTGTTGTTTTGATTGTTATTCTTGTTTGCTTGGTTGAATAATCCTACATGAACTTGGAATATAAATATAGAATGATTAATGCAACTCGGTTTATGATGAAAAATGGTGATAAAATTGTATACATGTTTCGATTTTGAGAAAAAGACATTGAGGTTTTAAAGTTCTTGATGATTCGGTTTTACCATGCCTTGAGTGATTCGGATTGTGTACAAATGCCATGATTTCATGTCTTGTTTTATTATATCATGAATTCTAAGTATCTTGGATGAAGTTTGAAGCATGTAAAAGTGATGATCTTTCATGATTTTGAGAATGCATGTTTCAGCCAAGGCTTATTTTCATGGTTCCATGTATGCAATTTGATATCATGTTTTATGTTAACATGCCATGAATCAAATATGTTATGCATGGTTATTTCATGCATGACATCTCATGTTTCATTTGTCAAGTATAAAAGTGTATGTTTTAAGTCTCATGTCACATGTATTTGGGAAGAGCGATTTTCAAAGGAAAATGTTTTCAAAGAACGAAAAGTGTTTTGAAAATAAAGTAATGTTTTAAAAGAAAAGTTTTATCACGACCCCAAATGCTAGGACGGGGAAGTGTCATAGTGGAACTCCTCTGTCCACTTTGAAGGGCTTAAGAATGGGGTGGTAACCCCTGGGTCGATAAAGAACCATCGGTGTACCTCGAATGGATCCTTTTTAAAGGATGCCAGATAGAGGTAGCACCTAACGCTAGTGAGTGCCACGATTAAGGTAAGTAACTTGACGAAGTACTGTCTTATTATTATGATATGAATATGTTTAAGACGTATTCACCATGGTATACGGACTATTGGTGGTGCGGTAACTAGCAGGAAAATGCAGTGCATAGGGGAGCCGTAATGTGTCCACAAGAATGAGGTCGCGTGCCTATATGATATACTTTGGATCGCATGATGTAAATCATGTGATATGATATGATATGCTCTGAATCACGTGATTAAGAAAAATAAGAATGATGACAAAAGTATGTTTTTATGAAAAGTCAAAGGATTCTGTTAAATGTATTTTGAAAAAGGTCAAGTGCATAAATCAAGTTTTCAGTCACGTTATGTGTCAAGTACATGTCCACGCATGCATTATATGATATACCTCTTGTATGCTTGTGATTAACTTTGATATGTTATGTGATTACTTATTGAGATTTCTTGAAATCTCACTATTGCATTTTTACCACTATTACGCCTAAACTTTGACTTAAACTAGTGAACTAAAAATTTAGTGAAGTTTTATTTGCAAATATACAGGTGTTGTAATACCTAACAGTGTCGAATCCACATGATTGATTTATATGATAAGGAAAATAAACTCAAATAATGAAAGAAATTACTAAAAGGAACGTGCAATCGAATAGAAGAGAAAAATACTAAGATAACGATTTTTAAAGTAACAAAATAAAACTAAAATGATAAAATAAATTGATATGGAGAACGATTAAGGTTTCGAGGATTCGTTTAATAATTTAGAATATTATTTCTAATCGATTTACTTCAATTAAACTAGAATAATGATTTCGTTTAATTGAAAATTTTAGCATTTAAGGTCAAGAAAAATAGTCACTAATGATTAAGCATGAACAACTGATGATTATAGCATTCACAAACTCATTTGAATACCACAAGGAAACAATGTCTTAATCATTAGACTTCACCTCTAACCTTAGTACAAAAATTTAGCCTACCATATTTATCACAAGAACCATGGAAATCAAAGAAATATTCTCCATCAGATAATTAAAATAAAATACAAAAATCAACACTAGAAAAACAACCCTCACAAGAGAGGAAGTGAAGAACCAAGAAAAACCAAAAAACCATGTGCCCCTGTGATGCGTTTTCCTCCAGCGAGAAAGCCCTGCCAAACGAAAAATAATCTCTTGCATCATGGTTTCAATTTCAGGAACGACGCTTTTTTCACTCTCAACCGAACAATAAAACTCTCCCCTTCTTTCCTTCTTTCTCCAGCGTCCCCCAAACCAATCCCAAAGCCCCAACGTTTTTTTTTCCTCTCTCTTGAAAAGCTTTTCCCATTGAGTCACATCTCCAAAATGAGAAAATAAAACTCTCTATCTAAAGTCCCAGCCCCCAACGAAAAAGTTTCTCACCTCTCTATTCTGTGTGCTAGTTGCCTCTCCCCGTTCACTCAAAACCAGCAAGCCCTCCAAAAAGTTTTTAAGCCCCAGAGCCTCTCCTGAAACTCTCTTTTTTTTTTCAAAAAGACCCTCAAAGTCCCCCCCCCAAGAGCCCGAGACGTTCAAAAGCTCCCTTCTCTATCTACGTCTGGCCTTCCAGTCTTTCTTTTTCATCCGGTCTCCTTTAAGATTCCCAAGTGCCGCTTCCTCTCTATCCAAAAATAGAAATTAATCAAGTCCCAGCTCTGTGATTTACTCCCTTTCTCTCTCTTCTGCTCCCTACATTCCCAGCTCCATCCCCCTAGCAGCAAGCCTTTTCTTTCCTTCGTCCAAAACTTTCCCAAATAAAACAGCCAGCCTCCAAAATGAAAAATAATGAAGTCCCCTTGTTTGTAAAAGCCCTTTAGTCCACAAGTCTAAAGCTGAACATCCCATTTTTCCTGCTGCGTTGGATGTATTTCACCTTTCCCGCTGCCCAAAACTTGCCTTCTGCATGTTAGTCAACCTAGGATCAGAATAACTGTTCTGTTGCATCTTATGTCCAGAATGAAGCCTTTCTTTGTCTCCCATATAGTCGTATGTTTCCACTCACTACGTCTACTTCTTGGTTCTTTAGAAAACAATCCATCATGCTTGCTTTTGTTCTTCCAAATCAAAATCCTATGTCAGCATTTGGTTCCACCGAATGTCAAAATTATTTGGAAAGGTATCAACCCGGAATAAGACCTAAAAAAGAAATAGAAACCATAAAAATAAAATAAAAAAGAAAGAACCAATTATAAAATATATGTTGTGCATTTGAGGAAATATTACCCAATTAAATCATAGGTTACAAAATTAAGCATAAATTATTATATTAATCAATTTAAATTACAATTCAGATTTACGACTATTAACAATTTTTTCATCTAAAACCAATTATAATGTCATGAAATGATTAAAATATGCTGGTTCTAAATATATAAAATATGCAATATTTCAGCTCAATCAACCACTACCATTCCTTTCCCGGAATGGTAGAAGTAGTTTCAGGTACCCCCAATAACCCCAAAGCATGAATTTAGATGGTACTTTGATAGAAGATGAGTACACCATTCCTTTTCTTCATGAGTTGTTGAGGGGTCTTCATGACCCTAATTTTGATGTTCTGTATTTGGATCCCTTATGGGTTATGAAGTTTTCTTAGAACTTGAATCAAGTAACGCGACTTCTCGAGGAAACTAGTGCTATTTACGTGGATGGAATGAGGCTCATTATGGAGTTAGGACTTCCATCGCTAGAAATGTAGAAATCAACGAGAGTTTGCTTGATTTTATCGCTTGATAGATCCCTAATAATGGGGAGACTACTTAATGAGAACCTAGGGAGGTTTAGGTGGCCTGCCCATTTCTAGAATAGAAAAGAAAGTAAAAGAGAGAAACTTTTGGTCCCGTGTTTTGGGAACTTGCTACTCTAATTATGTTTGCTACTCTGATTATGTTTTGAGACTCTCTTATTATGAATGATGGTATTTTTCGACAAGTTTGGGGATTAAGTTTTTTTTTTTTTTTGTGCCATGTATTTCGCAATTGTCGATGGCATTGCTTAGATTTCTCATTACCTTTTTATTGATTTCCGCTGAATGTTTATTGCATACTACTAGAATATCTAAGAGTATGCATATTTATCTGTCATGTATGAGGGATATGTAATCTTGTGTTGTATGTCTCGGCATCTCAGTCACCGCCAAATCCTAAGTGGGGGCTGGGGGCGCCACATATATACACAAAAAGAATACATAAAAATAAATCTACAAATTGACATGGTTTCATGTGATCTATTATATCTACTTTATAATAAAAGTAACTTTACAATCTGATGTACTGCATCAAGCTAAGGGTGTGCATCCAGACTAGATTTTTTTCGGGTCTAGTTAAAAATATGGAAATCCAGATGATCCTGGCGGATACAAAATTATTATATCTGCCCGGATCGGTGACGGATCCGGTATTTAACCGGTGAAAATCTGTAACCGGCTTTAACAAAGGTTAAAGATAAGGTAAAAAATCATGCGGATAATTTTCTCCCCTTCCCCAAAAATTTAAGGCTACCCATAGGTTTCCCTTCCCCAAAACAAAAGTCAAAAAGTAAGTTGCCCTTTTTCATTCCCCTGGCACCTTTCAGACTCTCAGTCTCACTTCTCTCTCTCTCTCTCTCTCTCTCTCTCTCTCTCTCTCTCTCTCTCTAGTTTGTAGATCTAAGTTTGTGTTTGTAGATCTGAGATTTTGTGTTTGTAGATCTACTTTTTGGGTTCTTTATTTTTAAAATCTTCTAGCAAAAACGTGTTTGTCGATCTACATGCTCGCAAGACTATAAATTTTGTAAAACTGTGTGTACTTTTTTGCTTCAATAATGTTAAGATGCGTTCCTAATTTGTCTATCACTTTCATTTGTACTTTGGTTGTTTACCACTTTGGCTAGATTTGTTACTGTGTTTTTAGATTTGAGTTTTTATGCTTATAGATCTAAGTTTCTGTGTTTGTAGATCTGAGTTCCTGTGCTTGTAGATCTGAGTTTCTATTGGTATGGTACCCGTATTTGTTGAATCCCAAATCTGTCGGCTTATCTATGTTTTTTTCTCCTTCCTTCCTTTGGGTTTGGGTCTGTATTCGTGTTTGTTTTGTTTTTTCTACTAAAAATATTTTTTGTTGTTTATTTGCAAATTTTTCCTTAATGTCACTGATTATTAGATTATTAATAATGAGGTCTCATTTGGGGAAAACCCAAAATATTTTCTTGGATTCTAACAATAGATTATTAGATATCTAGAGAAAAAAAATTATTTTTATGAGTTCTTCGAAGGAGCTTGATCTCTCTGCTAGTGAAATGCATGGGTTGAGTTTGAAAAGTGTGGATCTGAGATCTTGGGGCAAAAGGTTTATATGAGGTGGGTGGAAATGTTTAGGTACTCCTGATCCTACCCTAAAATGTCACTAACTTTCAATGGCATGACATATTGTGATGAGACAGGAGCACTACTGATCTATATTCTGGAACTACCTAATAAATACTCTAGGTGGATAACCTTTATTGGTCTTTGAGAGATTGTCAGATTGATTTATTTTTCCCTCCCAATAATCTGTGCAAGATTGTAATTCCTTTCAATTATGTATAAATGAACTTTCAGAGCAGTTAAGCTTGTTCTATCGACCACCATGTTGAGGCCTTAGCCCAAAAGTGAAAGTATGGATTCCATTACATGTTAAAAAGTGGGGAAAGGAAGCAAAGCATGGAGAAAGGGTAACAAAAAGAATAAATCCACTCAGCAGCCACTGTTCGGTGCAGCCACTTTGCACACATGACGTGTAGACCGGACTAGGTTCACTAACACTGAACCATCTCCCAACCAACATGCCATTTCGAATCCCTCAGCCATTTTGAATCCCTCAGCCCCCCTCTCATTCCCCCCCCCCTTCTCCCTAGCGTGGAAAGACGAAGAGTCGAGGACCATTCACACTCACGGTTTCATCTCTCTCTCTCTCTCTCTCTCTCTCTCTCTCTCTCTCTCCCCTCGCCCCATGGTCGTCTTCTTCTACTCTGTCTCTGTTTCTCTCTCTTTGTCTTGTCAAAACCCTAGCCTCCTATCACTCTGATTGAACTCTTTGTTCCTGGTGGCGGTTGTCTTCAACCTTTTCCCTCCGTCGTGAACTTCGGTTTTGACCCATTACACAGTCTCTATCTCTCTGTTGGTGCTTTTCTTTTGATTTGGGTTGTGATAAAACATTGTAGTTGAAATGGGTAAGTAAAATTTTGTATTAGTTATTTTGTATAGATAGCTTCCTTCTTGATCTGCATGATGAGTTGAAAATCCTTGTAATAACTAAAAACCTTTTTTATATATTTGTGTACGTAGGGAGGAAACCCTACTTGATCTACTCAAACACTGCTCCAGGTTAATTTTTCCTGTTTTATTTGCTTTACAGTGCTAACTGGTAATTTAAAAAAATGGTACAAGGGAGCTAGGTAAAAATTATTGCATCTTGTTATGTAATTCCTACTTGTTTTTTACTTCTTTGTGTGCTGATTTTTACTCCTTGGTTTTATGAATTTTAGTCTAATTTAGGGGTTGTTGAAATGATTTTGTCTCTGAGTTCAAATGATACACCTTATATAGACATCATGCTCATTTGTAATACTCTTCATATGAAATGTATACACATTGTTGGGGCTTACAGTTTGGTCGAAGACCATTTGTATACCACATATTCTTATTATATATACACATCCTGCTTATACCACATTGGGGCTTAAAAAAAAGGCAAAGTGAGAAAGATATGGACTTCAATTGTCAAAGACGATTTTTCATAGAAGGTGGTGAAGTTATTGTGTAGGCCTTGAATTCTTGTAATTTTACAGTTTATTGACTTTGTTGAGTCATATGGAAGGGCAGAATTTGGTCACTAAGTTGGCCTTGGATTTTCGTGTATTTTCATGTGAATGCTAAAAGAAAAATTCTATTTACATTATGAATATGTACTTATATACTCTTTTGCTTGAGCTGCTAATCATGGTGTAGAGAAGTTTGAACCTTAAAACTAAAGACCAAACCTATTACCACTTAATTCATTTCCCTATGGTTTCTTGTGCAATTTTACAGTTTATTGGCTTTGTTGAGTCATATGGAAGGGCATAATTTGGTCACTAAGTTGGGTTGTTCTTAACTCCACCATGTTAATAGCTTAAGTTTTATGTCTTTGAATTTGTATTTGGTTTTTCAGAATCACGTTTGGCACCATCCGAATCATCATCTGTAGTTAATGATTTTGTGGTGGAGTCACCAACTTGTTGGTGTGGTTTAAAAACACCACTAAAAACATCCCACACCAAAAAAAATCCCGGAATGAGGTTTTTTGCATGCCCAAATTATAATACGGTAATACTAGAAAAATATTATTTATATATGTCGAAGACCATTTCTACATTTATTCAAATATGGATGGATTAGCATAAAAAGAAAATACAGAAACTATAATCAATTAAAAGAAAACTATAAATACCATCCGCGTCATGAACACTGTCATCACTAATCGATGATGAACACTCAACATTTTGTTCAAATTCAGCAGCAGTTGGCTCAGGGGGAGCTTCTTGCCTCAGGTCCTCTGGATTACTCAGCGGAGGGTAGGTCATATAAGGTGGCATCTGCTCAAATAGAACGTTGTTAGACAAAATGGAAGTTTCTCACTAAACTATACAAAATAGAGCCATTTAAATTTTCAAATAAATATACCTGAAATGAATGATCAAATGGGTTAAAGTCTTCATCAAATGGGTAGGCCATGATTTACATCAAAAGTCAGTAGCAATTACTCTGTTAGTTATATTCTGCAAATTACATCATAGGATTTGATTGAACGACAGGATTGAGAAGAAATTAATGAAGCATGAAAATTTCCTTGTTTTTTCTCTCATCTTTGAAGAATGGGAATGGGAATAAGAAATAAGAAATAATAAAAGAATGGGAATGACTAAAGAGCAGCTTAGGAATGAAGTAATAAATTGTTGGCCAAGAACATAAAAAGATGCAACTGAAAATATGATACAGGACAGAACTGTTTTCATGTTATGTTCAAATCATTCAGGTCAGAACTTATAATTTATAACATGTTTTTAAAAAAGAAAAATCATTCAAATCACCTACCCAATATGGTGAAGGAATGGTGATCTCCAACATCAACAGAAGAAAAAATTATATTCACTAATTCAAGATTTCATGTCCAATTATATTCACTAAATCATAATAACAATTTGTTCTTATGATTTATCAACCGTTTAAGAGAGTGTAGTCAATGGTACAAAATGTTACAGCCTTTTTTGGAGTATGTTACTCATTAAAGTTAATAAAAAATAAAATTCATGCATGTCAACCAATTAACTTGTAACTTTGCAATATTGGTTTCCACTACGGTCTCATCTGCTATTTTCTTCTTAACTCTAAAAACCTTTTTAACTTTTATTTGTCATATTGGCTATAGACATTTTGTAAAAAAATTATAAAACTTGCTCACGCATGTTTCCAGTGTGTTTCAAGATTACCTACTCTGTAAAAAAATGGAAAACTTGCTCACGCATGTTACCTAAACTCAGTAATTTGCTAAACACATTAGATGTTCTTAAGCAATAGGTTTTACCATATCAACCCTGATAAATTTGAGATATTAATCTCATAGCTAAAAGTATGTACGTACAAGTCATTTACAAAAACCTAACAACTATTTCATTCCGCCATATTCCAAACTTAGAGAAGCCAAGCAAAAGCTAAGATTTTTATGCCACAATCCACAACCATTCAAACCTAGCAGAATACAAGTAAAAGTTGACATTTTTATCTCATATTTCCAAACCATTCAAAACTAATAGAAGCCAACCAAAAGCTGAGGTTTTTCTCTATGCCCTAAGCTACCATACCAATCTCGAAAAATAGAAAAATCGAATCTTGATGTAAAGCTGAAGAACATAATGTTACAACACGTAGGAAAATGGTAAAATATTTACCTAAGCTTCTCAGTGCATTTACCCGAAACAGAGCTTTAGGAACTGTTTATGCTTTGGTCCGTTCACAGTCGTTTCAAGGGGAGTGGATGCGCTGCTGTAGGAGACTTGCAAGGTGGCGCTGAACAAAGACTCACCGTCGCGAGGTGGTGCTCGGAAGAGGAAGGGCAGATGCAAGTTCGTGCTGAGGCAGAAGGGAGTTTCAAGGGATGTTGACCTCGTTTCAGGGGATGTCGACCTCGTGGGGAGCGGCGACACTGGGAAGACGACGGAGCGATGCATGAGAAAGTGGCTGATGATAGAGACGCCGTCGCCGGGAGCAGCTGGGTAGATAGACCACTACGCGGGTTGCTGTCTCGGGAGAGGGTGCTTCATGGGTTCATTTCAAATGGGAATGAAGAAATGAAACTGTATTTCAAATTGGTTCAAAACGCACCGTTTTGGTCAAAATGAAAAAAAAAATTAAAATTAAAAACCAAGAGAAGCCACGTAGTGAGTGCATTGTGTGTACTGCTACAGTGGCTTCTCTGTAGCTTTTCTCAGAAAGGGTTCATAGAAATCATGTGCGGCCAAGTTGGATAATCTGGCTTTATCCTATCACGTCCCTGTCTTGTTGACATTCTTGGCTTCACTACTAGTGAAAAAGGAAAATTATTTCACTCTTCATTTAGCTTTTACTTTGTCGATTATGTTGTTAACTTTCTAGAATATCAAACTTTTTATTTTTATTTTTATTTTATAGTGGTGGGGGGATTGAATCTGGTTCTCATTTGTCCAAAATACTTTGTCAACTTTCTATAATATCAAACTTTGATTAACGTGGATGCTTATATTTTGAGACGGCAATGTCTCTGTTTCTATGGATTGCCAACCTCTTTACTGTTAGCTCTTGATTTGTCATATTAGCACTCAATCTTCTTAGTGAAGACAAGAACACCAATTGACATTCATATAATCCCTCTCTCTTAAACAGACATTTCTGTAATGTTTTAACCATCACATGATCATCATCCTATATATGCCAGCCTATAAATGGAGTACATATTATTTACTGATATCAAATTTTCATGGAGTAGTGTGTTGTTGTTGCTTTAGGATTAATTTGAAGCCCATCTCATTGAATACCAAAGGCAAGAAAACTGGGATGCATGCTTCATTGATGTTTAAGTTGGAAGGGAGCTGAACCTCTCTCTCCCCAATCTCTCTCTCTCTCTCTCTCTCTCTCTCTCTCTCTCATACACACACACATTGAGGAAGTTGATCCTCTGGTATAATTTCCTCTGATTCTCATGTTATCAGATTGTTTAGTTTGAGTTTGATTGGTATTGAATAATTGAATCAGCTAAAATCTACAGTTAATGGGTCTGGTTCTCTTGTTCGTTCATTGACTTCTCTCATTTTTTTTATTTTTATTTTTTATCCAGGTTTGTATGTTGAGAAAAAAGTACCCAACACTTGATATTGAGGAAATATTCACTAAATGTTTGAATGATCCAGAAAATATTCAACAATGTTATTTATTTTGCATTGTTAAGTTTAATTAGTTGTGATGTATTATTATTTATTTTGTTAGTTGTAAATTTATATTTTTCATTGTGATGTAACAACAATATTATCTATTTTGTTTTTTATTTATTTTGTTCATTAATTCATTTTTTTATAAAATTCTTTAAAAAAGTGTTTTAAGTTTTTTTTTTTTTTAAATCTAGACAATTTAAATAAGATATCAGTTAAAAAAAAAGGTGCTGTAATATTATTTTTTTAAAGTTATAAAGTTTTTTATTAAAAAAAAAATTATTACAAAACCTAGATTCATTCCGGTTATCTGGATATTCGGGTTTTAAGTCAAAAAAAGCAAAAAATCCGGATATCCGATTACAATCCGGTTATCCGCCCGGATTGAATCTGGATGAAATCTCCGCCCAGATTTTGGAATCGGATCCGGATCCAGTTATGGCCGAATATCCGAATACATGGATGAACACCCCTATATCACGTCACATCAATTTGTAGGTTTATTTTTGTGTAATCTCTTTGTTGTTAAAGTATTTTTTTAAAAAAAATGGAACAAATTAACGTAACTTGATAAGATACACTTATATTGTAAAACACTTGTTATTGTAACATTAAATCACGGGTTAACTAATGAACTTCTTTTTTCTTTTTTAATTTAGCATTTCTCTTCTAATAATATATGGCATACGCAATTACGCATAATGTGATTTATGAAAAAAGTCACTTATTTCTTTGGCTGGTGTATTATAATTGCTGGTTACTTCCACCACATTAAACTTCAAAAGAATTCCAAGTAACCACTAAAATGAATATTCAGCTCATCCTAAAGTGGTAATGCCCTAAAGATAATCGTTTATTTTTTATGATTAATACCCAAGCAAAATGTCAACCACATGCGTTTGTACGGTAACCTTTATATCACATCATGCCACCAAAAGGGCCTACGATCAACCACTGATCTAGGATCGGTAACATCATCCTTTTCAGGTTTCAATAAAAGTCATACAAATATTTAAGAGAAGGAAAATACGAGAAATGCTTTGGTCCCGAATTGTGTCCCGAAAGTCTCCAAATTGGGTCCCGAGACAATTGGACCCAAATTGTGTCCTTCTTCGACAGATATTCGGGCGACATCCATCGGTTTCAATCATAGCACAACCATCCGTTTTCTTTGATATAAATTAATATTTTAAATTTCATTTTCGTAATTATTTTAGTTTAAGTACTGGAATAGAATATTTCAGGTATGCCGTTTCAAAATTAACCATATATATATTATATATGGAAGAATTGAATATTTCTAAAATAAATTTATGTTGGATCGTTAAACAAGGTACAAATGTTTTTGTAAAAAATAATATTAAAAAAATCACAAATTTGAATTGAGACCTTAAAAAAAATAAAAATAATAATGAGCCGATAAATTATTAAAAATAATGAGATTTTAAAAAAAATAGAAAATGAGGGGACGTATTTAGAGTTACAAAAAAATTGCATGATATAAATCCCTTTTAGATTTTAAAATTACATGAATGCCATCTAAACTTCAAATTTAGGAAAATATAATCAAAACTCATGAAAATTACAAAATACAATTAAAACAGTAGAATGCAGACATTATTTATTTATTTATTTTAACAAAAACAAAAGGGAAAGATATTTTTATAAAAAAAAAAAAAAGAATTTAAAATAACCCTCATGACTACCCAAAAATCTATGGCAACTATTTTTAAGACAATTTAAAAACCATATATGTAGGTATACATTAAAGTTAATCTATAATGCAAACACAAAAAAAAAAAAAAAAATGAACTTTTCCTTAAAACTTTACAGTTTGGCTCTAGAAATTTTTCTAAAATTCAAAATATATGTTGAGTTTATTATATGTAAAGGAGAAGTACTATTTGATCATATATATTCGATGACTTTCAATATATATATATATATATATATATGATCATAAAGAACGTTTAATTATGCCTGGTGAGCAATGTTAGGAGTGAGATTGAAGATTCTTCACCAAACACTAAAAAGAGGGTGGCAGCATTTTTGCTTGAATTGGCAGATACCGACACCTAAGGTCATAAAAGAAATGGTCACCTCACCTTCCACGCTTGTGTCCTAAGACTATAATTTGATATTCCATGCATGAAAGCTATGGAATAGACTAATTCATGTGCTTGTTGCAAAACTAGCTTTGAGATTTTTGAGGGTCTATATCTCATTGGACCATAACACCCTTCTAATTATGAAATTAATCAATGTGATGTACCATGAAAAATACTTGTTACTCATTACTCCTCTTTGTATAATGTATTCATTCACCATACGTAAGGGTTAATTAATAAAATTGTGGTACTGTCCTCTTTTTGAAAAAAAAAAAAAAATTTTATCACATACTACCTTCTTTTATCACTGAATAATACTTTCTGCTCACATCTGTGCTCATATTTCAAAAAGAGTAGTCAATGTTACAACTGGAGTCATTTAGAATTATTATAAATATTAAGAAATTCTTTTTCCAAAAAAAAAAAAATGACTTGGCATTCACCACCTTATAAGTTCCTATACTCAATTCTGTAAGAGGTATCACACCCTCTTTGTGTATTTTGCTTTGAGACCACAACCTTTTGTTTTGTGATCCACACACGAAGCCAACAGATGAGTAAATTCACTTGTAATATTGATTATTAATGGCCTTTCTGTCATTCTAATCACAATTCATACCCTCTAAACGGCCATTGCAACTCATTGTCTGTCTCTTTGCTTGTAATAGCCGTTAACTCTCTTCTGGAAGCGATCCACGAGGAAACAAAAAACAGGACAGTCGCTACACTAAACTTTGTTAGGCACCAACCACAAAACCATCAAAAATAAAAGGTCCCAATAGCTACATTCTCATACAAGCCTTTAGACTCCTTCATTCTCAGTCTTTATCTCTAAGCAATTATCCATCCCCATTCTCTCATTCACTCCTCAACTTTGATCACTTCCCAGCATGGAGTTTTAGGAGGCCTTACACCCCTGTAAATTGATTAGAATATTTTCGTAGGTATGTTAAACTAATCTGTTGATTCACATACTCTGCTTGTCTTTGTTTGCGTGTAAGATCAATTTAGTAAGTTCTTTATGTGTTTGATTCGCAGGGCTCCTAACCTCCAAGACTTTCTTATCCCTTGAAAAGGTACATTAGGAGTATCATTTATCTTTGTTCTAAGGGAAGAAAATCTGTTCTCGAAGCTCCAACAAGATTACATCAGTTATAGATGTAATGCTGCATCAGCATTATAGTTATAATGCTGCATCTGTGTTCTGGTTTATTCAATAAGCAGTGTCGATATCACACAAAAAGTTGTTCCAGTGCCTCTTTTCCTGTTTTAAATTCCTACTTCAATCATGCTGCCCATATACCAAAAGTACATTTCCTAAGTGCTAATCATTGTTACAATTTAATGTTATTGGTCGATACAAGTATAAGTCTTAAGCAGTTGGAAACTGGCTTCGTTGAAGAGTTTAATTGAAACTGATAATGGCTTGTTTTGACAAATATATTCTGCCATTCCAAGTGCTCAGCTATTCAATGTTCTTTCTCTGACAATATTACTTTTTTGTTTCTCTCTCTCTCTCTCTCTCTCTCTCTCTCTCTCTCGCTTTTTAGGATGGGAGAAATGTCGACCTTCCAGTTGGGGGTTATTGGCGCGCTGTTCCTTTCAGTAGCATCATCTGTCTCCATTGTCATCTGCAACAAAGCTTTGATGAGCAATCTTGGCTTCCCTTTTGGTAGTTATTCCATTATTTTCCTGATGTGATTTCAAAAGCTCTGTTAAGTACTAAAAATGTTTTCAACCGCAGTTCCCATATACTGATTCAATTTGTTTCCATATATCAACTTCTTTTTTTTTTTTTTTTAACATTTCGCTTCTATAGGCTATTTTATTGGGGTTTGCTAAATGCATGCTTATCTTTTCTGTTCTATTTAAAAAAAAAAAAAAAAAAAAACTATTTGGTCCTTTCCTCTCTCCCCCAACGGTTTCCCTTTTTCATTGTCTTCTTTCTTTCTTTTGCATGCAGCTACTACGCTCACTAGTTGGCATCTTATCGTGACATTCTGCACCCTTCATGTGGCTCAACGTTTGAATTTTTTCGAGTCGAAATCAACTGACACAAAGACTGTAATACTCTTTGGCATTCTAAACGGGGTTTCAATTGGACTTCTCAACTTGAGCCTGGGTTTCAACTCCATAGGATTCTACCAGGTTGACTTCAATTTTCCTAGCTAGAACCTTACATGATAAATGTAAATGTAGCTCTTATTTCTGGTCACAAGATCACTAGTGAATTGAGTTCCATCCAAAATATTATAGTTATAAGATGAAGCCTATATTTATTTCTGCATGTTATTTGCATACAAAAAATAGTTTAGGACTTTCTTGTATTGAGACAATGGAAGAAAAAATCGATATAACATAATTTGTATGGCTACCAGAAAGAAATCTAATGGCCAAGTTCAGGGATTGGATATAGTCGGGGTAAAATCAGAATCTATTTTTGGACATGTTGCTTCAGTAACATCTATTATAATACAACTTTCAGCAGCAGATGAACTGCCTTCTTTATGAAACAAAACTTATTGCAGATTATGGGAAATTGTTATATGTTATCAATATCTTAGTATAGATATGTCTGTGTGCATTCACATCTTTTTTTCCCTCTTCTTCTTCCCTCTTGGCAGATGACAAAACTTGCAATCATACCGTTCACTGTATTATTGGAAACTATTTTCTTGAAAAAACAATTCAGGTAATGTTAGAACTCAGAGACCTTTTACTTAGAATTTTTCAAGCAGGATTGTAAGAGCTCACTGTAACCTTTCCCATTCTGTTTTGCAGCCAAAAGATAAAGTTCTCTCTCTTCCTCTTGCTAATAGGAGTTGGCATTGCCTCTATAACTGATCTTCAGCTCAATTTTGTTGGGACAGTTCTATCTGTTTTAGCCATCATAACCACATGTGTTGGTCAAATTGTATCCTTTTGCTTCCACCATTTTCCAGTTCAGCAGCATTCTTTTTAGAGGTTTGCAGAACAACCATATAGCTCTATATATTAGAATTGTATTACACCATCATTCTTAACCTAACAATCAGCTGACAAACACAATACAAAAGAGGCTCAATGTCTCTTCAACTCAGCTGCTATACCAGTCAGCTCCATTTCAGGCAGCAATTCTCTTTGTCTCGGGCCCTGTGGTGGATCGGTTCCTCACAAAGCAAAATGTCTTCACCTACAAATATTCTCCTATAGTGTTGGTAAATTACTGCCTTTTCTTGTTGTTGCTTCAGGCCTGCCTACACGATATAAATATGAATATAAAAAATCATATTTGTAAGTCATTATAAATGATCGCTGACGTGGCAGGGTTTAATTTGCAAGAAAAGTTTAAAGCTACTAAAAGATTTGTTATAATAGATTGGAGTGAACTTGTGCAGGCATTCATCGTGCTTTCCTGCCTAATAGCCGTGGCCGTGAATTTTAGCACCTTTCTTGTCATTGGAAAGACTTCACCAGTTACATATCAAGTTCTAGGCCACCTAAAGACATGCCTTGTTCTTGGCTTTGGCTATACACTACTACGTGACCCGTTCACAGAGAGGAACATCATTGGAATCCTAATTGCAGTTTGGGGCATGGGACTGTATTCATATTTTTGCACCCAGGAGAGTAAAAAGAAACAATCCTCTGATGCAGCATTGGTTTCTCAGGTATCACCATCTCTCCCTTTCTTTTTCAGTATTCACAGAGTTTTTCACAGGAATATGAATTCAAGGATTGATCTAATGAACTTTCAGATTAAAGATAAAGACACAACACCACTTTTGTCTGGGAAGGGCATGGGTCATCCAGATAAGGAAACTCAAGAGGCTAAGAAATCAAGCAAGGATTCTGTTGTTTAAGTCATAGACTTTGTGTCAAAAGGTTCATGTATTTTGTTGTTCTTTCCAGATTCAGGACATTTTTTTGCCCTATAAACTTAAAACATTTTGCTGAGTGTAAATGGTTTTGATTCTTTGAATAAATTCCAACATTCACATTCTGTTCCTTTATATATATTGTCCAATCCACATATATCATCATTCTAGCATACTCTCTGAGTCAAAAAAATCAAGAATATGTAAGCAGTTGAACAAATTTATCAAACCAAGCAGTTTTAAACCAGTCAAAGGAGAGTGGTATTCTGATTCACAATTCAACGATAGCATCAAATCAAACACATTCCAAAGCAAATGGCAAGTCATGGGCTTACCAATAAACTTGGAAAACCCACAAACTCAAATGGATATTGTGCATCAAAAGTGTGCAAGAGATCCAAACGATTTCTAAGTATTTCTTTTAAAATTAATAATCATTTAATAAATTAATTATGTGAAATGGATTCAAACATAAATTGGATTTGTTTTGGTCTATTTCGATCAATCTAATGTAAATGGGTTAAATTGATAGAAGTGATACATTTGTCTCAATTAACACAATTTTATAGTACAAACACAAATTATATCAATTATAGATCAATAAATAAACATATTAATAAATATAACCTCACTTATTAGTACATGTCTAATTATATAATAATAAAATTTGTCTAGAAATCAGTTTTTAAAAAAATAAAAAATAAAATCACTTATTTTTAATATCTACAGGTTATGCCCTTATATTTAGTATTACAATCTGAGAAATAAATAAAGAGAAAAATACACAATTTAAAAAATTATTAGTCAGTATACACACAAGTTTGCTCAAATAGCCTGCATAAAAAATAAAAAATAAAAATAAAAAAGTTTATTTTCTCCTTTGGGTCACTTCATTTTTTTTTTTTTTTTTAAATAATAGGATTGTGCTAATCATTATTGGGATTAGGGTCCCTTACAATCTCCTACCCCGAGAGAGGCGGGCTGTGAGTCCATGCCTCCGGACAGGTGAGCACAGCCCAGATCACCTGACGGAGGTTGTTAGACTCACAAGTCACGACTCCCTGACGTCCACTACTATAACTCAAGGCCCAGGTCCATTCAAAACAGCTATACTAGTGCTGGCAAGGTATGGACTGACATGTCAATTTCCTGGGCCCCTTTAACTTGTCCAACACGTCCTCAAAACGGAAATTGCAGAAAACGGGAAAAAAAAATAATTAGAGAGGCCGGTTTCTAGGACCAAGCTTTCCTATAATTTAACCAACACATTTTTGGATATAATTTCTCTCAAAAATTTTATGTACAGTTACTTTTATATACTTCTGAAACACTCCACATCACTTTTTTTTAAATAAAATAACTGTTTTAACTAATCACATTAGTGGAGTGTATAAAGAATACACAAAAATGATTATATGTAACATACGAGTGAAAATCAAAAAAATTGTACAAACTAGAATATTAACTTTTGAATTCTTTTAAAAATAAAGGATCATCCAATAGTAAAAACAATACCACATCTTACACAGTAAGATAAAAGTAGAAGGTATGTATAGTTTGTAGCACTACTCGTGAAAATATAATTCCCTATCCATATCCTAAAAATTTGTGTTACATGTTCCTAAAAAACAAAAACTTGCCAAAGGTCTCATCATTTTGACCCACAAAAACATAAGGGAAGATAAAGAGGAAGGATAAATAAAGAATACCTCCCTTTCTACGTACGTTTGCTTCCTAGTAGGGCTAAAAATCGGCTAGTTTGGACCGGAGAAACCGACCAGACCAACTATTTTTGGATCGGATCGAATGGAAATTAAAATAATAATTTATTATTTATATAATAGTTGTATATAATAATTAAGTATATAATTATATATAGTATAAAAAAATACTAATAGTCTAATATAGACTATAATCATACTTATACTAATATAGTTATACTACTATAACTAATACTAATATATAGTTGTTGTGAAATGTACTATAACTACACTCCGCTCGCTCCGGCATCTGCATACTTTCACTGTATAAGCCATATACTTCAACAATAACTATACTAATAGTCTACTATTAATACTAATATACTATTATATAATTTATATAGTTATACTAATCATTATAATTAATACTTATATAGTTATACTAAATCACTGATTCACTATAACTAATATTACTAACATATAACTATATTAATGATCTAATATTATTATAATTTATATAGTTATACTAATGATAATAAATTAATAACTAAATCACTAGAAATATAACTATATATATTTAGTATGAATGTATTATTATATTCTTTAATGTATAACTATAATATATAGTACTAGTATATATTAATATGTTATAAGAATTATAGTATAAATTATAACATACTAAATCACTATAACAGTATAACTAATACTAATATATAGTTATACTAATAGTCTACTATTAATACTATTATATAGTTATACTAATCACTACAATTAATAGTAATATGTAGCTATACACTTATACAATTGTACTAATACTATTAGTCATTATATTGTCTAAGACTCTCAATTCTAATTTAACTATATAGCTATAAGTAATACTAATATTTATATTAATACTAATAATGTAGAATATACTTTATAGTTATACTAAGTGACTGATTCAATGTAACTAATATTACTAATATTAATACAATTATATAGTTATACTAATCATAAATTCATAATAACTAAATCATTATAAGTCTATAACTATATTACATATTTAATATCAATGTATTATTATATTCTTTAATATAACTATTAACTATAATATATGGTAGTAGTATATATATTAACATATTAACATATTATATTATAAAAGTTATAGTATAAATTATAATATATCATATATTATAATTTATATATTATAATTTATATTAATTACCTAGCTATGTAATGACAGTTTAATTAATCAAACTTTCATTTCAAAAAAATAATATATCATATATGTATAAATTTATAATAGTATTAGTATAGTTAACTTAATATGTAATATGTTAATATTAAATCACTATAACTATAACTACATAGAGTATTAGTAATAAGAGTATTACTATTATTTAATATAGTATTACATAGAGTATTAATCAATGTGTGGAGTTTGAAGAGATATAGTAAAGCTATTATATTACATATAGTATTACCATTATTACATAAAGTTATAGTATTATTACTAGTGTATTATTAGTTATAGTAAATAAGTTAATAACTATTACTAATTTACTATATACTAATGGACTAATAGTATTAGCATATTACTAATATATATATAATAGTATACTATATGTATATATATTAAATATATCACAATATAATTACATAAGTATTAAACAAAATGCCGTTGGATAAAAAAAAAAAAAAAAAAGTCTAGGGTGGACCGAACGAACTGGACAGTCCGGAATGGGATCGGACCGGCTCAATCCTTAGGGAGTTCGATCCGGTCCACAAAACCTCCCGGGACCGGACCGGACCGAACTTCCCCATCGACCTGGCAACTCATTTGAGAATGGTATGGTGTCACTATGTGATGCGTAACTCCATACTTAGTCAGTAGCGCTTCAAATTGGCGATCTCAAAAATGCTTCCCTCCATCACTGATTATGGCCCACAGAGTGCCGAATTGGGAAAAAATGTTCTTCTGCAAGAAATTCACTATGACCCTCACATCATTGGTCAACAAGGCAACCACTTTCACCTATTTGGAGACATAATCTACAGCCACCAAAATAAACTTATTAGAATATGAGGATCGAAAATGACCCATGAAATCTATACCTAAACATCAAATAATTCAATCACTAAAATATTGTTTAAAGGCATCTCATGTTTCCTAGAAATATTGCCAACTCTTTGACAATGATCACATAAATTAACAAAATTAAAAGAGTCTTTAAAAATAGTCAACCAATAAGAGCCGAATTGTAGAACTTTCATTGCCGTTTTTGCTCCACCAGCATGGCCGCTCGCTTTTAATGAGTGACAGTGTCTGAGTATGCTCTCCATCTCCTCCTTGGGCACACATCTCCTGATTATCTGGTCCACGCAGTGCCGATATAGAAAAGGTTCTTCTCAAAAATAATATTTCAAGTTAGAGAAAAACTTCTTTGTTGATATGTCATCTCAGTCGGTAGAATTCTTGACACCAAATAATTTACCATGTCGGCATACCATGGAATGACTTATATAGCCATCGATTTCTTAGAAGGTCTCATTAATTGAAAATTTATCCTTGTCAGCCGCCTCTTTAAGCTCAAGACGAGATAAGTGGTCGGCCACTACATTCTGGGTACCTTATCGTTTATTTCCAAATCGAAATCTTGCCAGGCAAAATCAATCCCAACAATCCCAGTTTAGCATATTTCTTTGCCAACAAGTACTTAAGAACGGAGTGATCGGTATAGACTACCACCTTTGAACCTATCAAATAAGAATGAAATTTGTTAAAGGCAAACACAACCGCTAACAATTCTTTTTTAGTAGTAGCATAATTAAGTTGAGCTTCTATTAGGATCCAACTCACATTATAAATAACATGAAAAGTTTTATCTTTTCTCTGCCCCAAAACATCCCTTATAGCATAATCTCTAGTATCACACATTAATTCAAAAGGTAAATTTCAATCTGGTGATACAATGATAGGTGCTGAAATTAATTTCTTTTTCCGAGTTTCAAAAGCATGCAAGCATTCATCTGAAAATTTAAATTGGGTGTCTTTAATCAATAAATTGTAAAAAGGTTTAGTAATTTGGGGAAAATCCTTGATAAAATGACAATAGAACCCGGCATGACCCAAAAAGCTTCTCACGCCCTTCACATTGGTTGGTAGTGGGAGTTTGTCAATAACTTCTATCTTGGCTCCGTCGGCCTCAATTCCCTTGAAGGAAATGCAATGGTCGAGCACTATTCCCTCATCGACCAAGAAGTGGCATTTTTCTCAATTTAAAATAAGATTTGTCTCCTTGCATCTCTGCAAAACCAAAGATAAATTAAATAAACAATTATCAAAATAATACCCAAAGACCGAAAAATCATCCATGAAGACTTCCAAAAATTTTCCCACCATGTCCGAGAAGATGGACATCATGCATCTTTGGAATGTGGTTGGCAGATTGCAAAGGCCAAAAGGCATCTGCCTATATACAAATATTCCATACGGACAAGTAAAAGTGGTCTTCTCTTTATCTTTAAGCACAATTACTATATGATTATAACCGAAATATCCATCTAGAAAATAGTAGCAAGTATGGCTCACAAGTCTTTCTAGCATATGATCAATAAAAGGTAATGAGAAATGGCCTTTCTAAGTTGCATTATTAAGTCTTCTATAATCTATGCATACTCACCATCCCATGATTGTCCTCGTCGGTATAAGTTCATTGTTGTCATGCGTTTTTCGGGTTCGGATAGATAATCCCAACATCTAGCAGCTTCAGTGCTTCTTTATGCACCACTTCTTACATGAATGAATTCAATCTCCACCCAAATACCTACCCCAACCCCCACCTCGGTGAAGGAGCAGACTAGTCACAACATCATCCGAATTACCTCCTAGAGGGACCAATGGGGTTTGGCTTAAGGCACTCCCACCCGTCCCCGATGGAGTGCAAATGATCCTTAGCCATTCGAAGCTAGAGATTTACCTTCCTTGCAACTGCCAACAGGTGGGAGTGGGTCTAATACCAGACTACCCGAATAACCTACCTCCCCGTGGAAAAAGAAGATAGGTCGAGCCGAAGGCCACCCTACTTTCCCCGTGGAGAGTAGAATTGGCCTGACCCAAACTTACCCTTTCACTTGACATCAACAAGCGGGAGTGGGTTCAGTAACAGATTGCCCGAACAACCTACCTCTCGACAAAGGGTGATAGCCAAGCAAAAAGCATGGCCTCCTCATCCGGGAGAGTGGGACTAGTCCTAGTATCTACCCGAATACTTACCCCCAACCCTACTGCAATGAATGAGCGAACTAATCATGACACCATCCAAATTACATCCTAGAGGGACCAAAGGAGTGATTTGGTTTGAGGCACTCCGACCCCTCCCTGATGGAGTGTGAATGGTCCTCAGAAGTTTGAATGCCATGACAAAGAAGCAAGGCGACAACATCACAATGAAAAGCCTCGGACCCTTTCCTTCCCAAGCTGAGAAGCCAAGTTTGTATACCCGATCTCTCCTGACATAGGATAATCCTAATGACACACTCACTTCCCGAATGGCTTCGGTGTGGGGACAAAGAGGGTGTGCATACTGGCCAAACCTTTCACCTACAGCCGCTGCAATGCAGTGGGTTTATTGCTGGCCGCAAGATCAACGATTGCCAATATCGTGGGACCAAGCATTTCTGCACTGGCGGGGTAACCCCCGAAGCCTAGGTAAATAGCAGCTCACCCTTCCAATCTGACGGGGAGTCCCCTTTACCGTGTAGCTAAAAAGAAGAGAGAGACAACAATAGAAAATAAAAGAATGCTCACAGAAAAATAGCCACAGCTTGTACCACGAAAGGAATAATTATTTTAATAAATGATGTACAACGCAAAGTGGAGGAGTGACAATCACAATACAAAGTCACAAATTTACTTCACAAGTCACAACAGTAGCCAACAATCTACCCAAAACACAATAATGAGGTCGAGCTAAGGAAGAGGAAGGGACCAATATCCAAGATCTGCAATGGCGACAGGAGGGGGTTGGGTGCACTCATCGATCAAGGCCACTACCGCCGAAACCACCCCAGAGGGTGCTCAGGACCAGGTTCTCCCCGAGAAGGGCTGCCCGGGCCCGTAAGACGTTGGTTGGGGGAATGTCCTGCAATCCAAGATATCTTATGTCGCGCTAAGGGTTTTGGAGATGGTACGACTTCATCCTCTCCAAGCCGTCAATGTAACCAACGTACCAAGTATCATCACAAACTCCTTGAATGTAAGACAGTTCCTCCCACAACCTCTCAACAGTAGCATCTCGGGCCTCTAAAGCCTACTTGACCTTGTCTGCCTTGGCCTCCCAATCCTCTCTCCGCCCTCTCTCCTCAGCTAGGGCATGCCTTTCCAGAGTCAGGGCCTCGAAGAGCTGATCATGTTCCTGAACACTCCTCAACCTCCCGCTGTATGCATACTTGGGAGAGGTTGGCCTGTAACTATTTGATCTCTCGTGTACAGTCATCAAGAGATCTCTCCAAGCTATCTCTCACATCAGAAGTTGTCGACAATTCCAGGCAAAGAGCGGTAACCTATTCTAAAGATTCAGACGTGTCGGCCAGTGCCGCCTAAGGTTGTTGCATTGTACTAAGATTAGAGGTGAATTTTAATGATTAAGATATTGTTTCCAATTAACAATAGTGTTTTTATTGTGAGTTTGATCGATTAAATGGTTTTATTATTAGAAAATTTGACTATCTATATATTTATCTTGATTCATTATGATTTCTGAATACATTGGATGCTTGAAGAATCTTTGTGATATTCAAATTGATTTGTGAATGCTTTAATCATCAATTTTTTATACTTAATTTTTAGTGATTAATTTTATTGGCCTTAAATGCTAAATCTTCCAATTAAACGAAATCATTATTCTAGTTTAATTGAAGTAAATCGATCGGAAACAATATTCTAAATTATTAGATGGATCCTTGAAACCAAAGTCATTTTTCATATCTCTTTATTTTATCATTTTAGTTGTATTATGCTACTTTTAAAATCTTCATCTCAGTAATTTTATCTTCCATTCATTGTACATACCACTACTTTTATTTTCTCTTTATAAATATCTTTCACCATTGTATGAGTTTGATTTTAAGCACACTTTCATTGATGAGACAATTTAGGAATTTTATCCCTAATTATTAAGCGACATCCTCCTGCACTTGGGATAGCCTTTGTGTGACGCCCCCAAATTCTGCTTGGGATTGAACGGACATTTGAAGCGTCGAGACATGCAACACAAGGTTACCTGCCCCCGTTCATGACATATAAGATGCAATGTTCCTAACATGCATCTAACATTATGCAATATTCGCAGCGGATAATCTTTTTCTTTAGCAATACTATGCACCAACTAAATATATCCCAAATACTTGAAACATAATTCATACATAAAGGCATACTAAAAAGCCGTGATCACCACACTAGTCTAAAATGGTTGTGATCAAAAGAATACTTGAGATACAACTCCAAAAGTACAAGTATTAACCTAAGTTAAATACTATACCATCATCAACATCGCACCGTGGCCTAGTCGACCGTATTCAGTTGGTCAGATTCCAATTCTCCTTTGGGTCCTGTAACAAGATCTACCATTCGGGGGGAATGGTAGTTGGGACTACCACAGTGAGATTTGATTACAAATCTCAGTAAGTTAACATAAAACTTATACACAGGTTAAAAATGCATGCATGGCAGTAAAAGCATAAATGCATAATTATAGTCATACATAAACATAGTATAACTTGACATATAGCATGACTTAACCAGAACTTAAGCGTGAACTGAACTTGACTTAACATGGCATGAACTTAAGCTTAAAACATAACATGAACAATCAACATAACATGAACGTGAAACATAACATGGACATGAACATAACATAACATGAACGTGAGCTTGAACGTATCATAAACGTGAACATAACATGATGTGAACATGAACTTGGAACATAACATGAACATGAACATAACATGTACGTGAGCATAACATAACATGAACTTGATCTGAAACTTGACTTAACATAAACTTGGAATCTTATTCAATTGTCTTGATTAATAACGTGCATTAATACGTACTCCACAGTTGTTGTGGCCCCACGTATTCAAGTAACATAAAATATAATACGTACTCCACAGTTGTTGTGGCCCCACGTATTCTACATGTCACAATTGCTGTGTCTCATGTAGTGTATGCTCCACAGTTGTTGTGGCCCCATACTTCATGTAACATAAAATATAATACGTACTCCACAGTTGTTGTGGCCCCACGCATTATAAGTAACATAAAATATAATACGTACTCCACAGTTGTTGTGGCCCCACGCATTATAAGTAACATAAAATATAATACGTACTCCACAGTTGTTGTGGCCCCACGCATTATAAGTAACATAAAATATAATACGTACTCCACAGTTGTTGTGGCCCCACGCATTATAAGTAACATAAAATATAATACGTACTCCACAGTTGTTGTGGCCCCACGCATTATAAGTAACATAAAATATAATACGTACTCCACAGTTGTTGTGGCCCCACGCATTATAAGTAACATAAAATATAATACGTACTCCACAGTTGTTGTGGCCCCACGCATTATAAGTAACATAAAATATAATACGTACTCCACAGTTGTTGTGGCCCCACGCATTATAAGTAACATAAAATATAATACGTACTCCACAGTTGTTGTGGCCCCACGCATTATAAGTAACATAAAATATAATACGTACTCCACAGTTGTTGTGGCCCCACGCATTATAAGTAACATAAAATATAATACGTACTCCACAGTTGTTGTGGCCCCACGCATTATAAGTAACATAAAATATAATACGTACTCCACAGTTGTTGTGGCCCCACGCATTATAAGTAACATAAAATATAATACGTACTCCACAGTTGTTGTGGCCCCACGCATTATACGTAACATAAAATATAATACGTACTCCACAGTTGTTGTGGCCCCACGTATTATACGTAACATAACATATCTTATCTTTCTTAATGCATGAGATATTAATTAATATCATATACTTTTCTAACATGGCGTATACTTGTAAATGGCACCATATGATTTAATCATAACATTTCATGGCATACTTAACATGGCATACTTATAACATACATCATTGTATGACAGAAAAGATTATGTAACAGATAATTATTCATGAGAGATTAAATCATACATAGCAGATAAACATGTAATGACATAGCATGACATGGCATATACGAGAACATACATACATAAATTGTAGTTCTCTTACCCATCACACATACACAATAAACTGATAGTAAGTTAGAGGCTAACTTACTTCGATCGTCGCGTTCTATGAGAATAAAGCGCGAAACACTAGGAACTGCACAACAGCTGGAAGAGGAACACTCAAGTCCTTAAGATTTTCACTTCTGAACTTAATTGCCATATTATGAGCACTTGCAACACCACGGCAACTTGAAGTTTCACTATACTTTGAAGTAGAAGACCATTAGCTTTAGAATCAACAGAATCTCGTGCTTTCCACCTTTACATCATTGATATTAATCTCCACCATAGAGTTATAATACAATTGTTGGTACCGAAGTTCCTGATGACAGCTTGCACTCTTACCATTACTGAATTCACCAAATCACTGCCGCACTTTTACTTGTCAAAAGTCAAATTATTAAAGCTAAAGTAGTTGAAATTTACGTACATGAGTAGAAAATGTGGAGATGCCAAATAAAGTCTAAAATTTTAAATTAAAATAAATCTGAAATATATATATATATATTATATAAAGCAAGCTTATCTTTTACTTTGAAATTCGATGGATAAGATCTGGAAAACGCCATCGAGGTACAACGCTTAGGATAAAACTGTTCATGATTTTACAGCTGTCGGTGAAGAATAAATTACGTGATTTACGGAAAAAGATAATCTATACGCGTGATTCCAGATGAGGGTAAAAACGAGAGAGATGTGATTGCTGTCGGGAAAGAAACCAAAACGGATTATTTTAGCGGGCTGTTACACTTTGTGATGCTCGTTTTGGAGCGAGTCAATATGCACTCCCACTCCCCCTCCAACTTGGCAAGACAAGCCATCAACAAAGACTTGCCAGGGCTTCGTGGGTTATGTGTGGTCAGCTTCCTTGGAGAAGCCCATGAATTTTGTGACGAAATCCACTAGTACCTGTCCCTTTATGGATGTGCATGGAGTATACTCGATGTCGAACTCACTTAGTTCCACAACCCAGTTGGTGAAACGGCCTAAGGTGTCCAGTCTTTGTAGGATCTTCTTCAAGATGGTCTCGATGAGGACTTTGACCGAGTGGGCCTAAAAGTAGGGCCAGAGCTTCCGAGTGGTTACTACTAGAGCGAATGCAATCTATTCTATACGGGGCATCTGGCCTCTGCCCCTCTATAAGCTCTGCTGGTGTAGTATACTAGCCGCTGGACCTCGCCATCGTCTCGTACCAAGGCCAAGGAGGCCGCCTGCTGGGAGACAGACAAGTACAAGATCAAGACCTCATCGCATCTAGGTTGGCTAAGCAACAAGGAGCTGGTGAGGTATTTCTTGAAGGTGTTGAACGCCTCATCGCATTCCTCATTCTAACTTTGGGCCTTCCACAATACTTTGAAGAAGGGAAGACACTTGTTGGTATACCTTGACATGAAAAATTTGAAGGCCACCACCCGGCCCACAAGCTTCTTGATGTCGTTTATGCTCTGAGGGACAGGCATATCAAGGATGATGGCTCCCACTTTCTCTAGATTGGCTTTGATTCTGCACTCTGACACCATGAAGCCCAGGTTCCTCTCGAATCCCACGCCAAACGCACACTTGGCAGGGTTTAGTTTCATTTAGTACTGCCTTAACACTGCAAAGGCCTCTCGAAGATCATATAGGTGTTGCGCGGGGTTCCTGCTTTTGACTTACAGTTCATCCATGTAGACCTCTATAATTCTCCCAATAATTCTCACAATTTGGTCTTTGAACATGCAGCTGACCAACCATTGGTAGGTGGCCCCCACGTTCTTCAACCCAAAAGGCATGGCTGAGTAGTAATAGAGCTCCCAGTAGGTGATGAACAACGTCTTCTCCTCGTCATCCTAGTTCATGAGGATTTGATTGTACCCAAAATAGTCATCCATGAAGCTCAACATGCGGTGGCCCGCTGTTGAGTCTACGATCAAATCGATGTGAGGAAGTGGAAAGCTGTCTTTTGGTTAGGCATTTTTCACACACATCTACCACTTGCCCACTCGCCCACTCGCCTTCTTTACTAACACCACATTGGACAGCCAGTCTGGGTAGTGCGCTTCCCGTATGAACCCTACCACGAGCAACGAGTTTACCTCTGCAACCATGGCGGCATTTTTTTCTACACTAAAGCTTTTGCAGCTTTGCCTTACCCCCTTGGCTCTAGGGTCCACACTCAGATGATGTTGCATGATCACTGGGTTGATTCTTGGCATATCCCCATTACTCCAAGCGAGAACGTCACGATGTTCCATGAGAAGTTGCTGCATATAGGTCCTCATCTCGAGGCTCATCCCAATGTCGATCCTGGTGTTGGTTTCTGGGCGGTTTGGGTCCAGAAGGACCAGCTCCAGCCACTTGTTTGGCTATACCTTCCTAAGTGTGTGCTCGTCCCACACCTTGCCCTTTACTGGGGCATGCTCAGGCGGGGGCAGGAGGACACCCCACTCATGCCCCATTTCTCTCACGATGTTGGTTCCCCCTCTAGCACTCCTAGAATCCTCACATTCTTTTGGCGCTACTTGGTTTCTCGACTTGTTCGTAACCTCATTATTCGTTTCCTTCTCTTTTCCTTGTCGCTATGTCATTCCCGTGTTCTTTTTTTCCCTATTCATCAGTGCCCTTGAGTTGTCTAAGAGGGTCTTTGTAGGCGTATGAAGGACACGTAATAAATTTTTTCAAAATCTCACAGACGGTGCCACTGTTAACATCATACTTCGTACACCTATAGGCCAGGTCCTCAACAGCTCAAGTCTTCAGTATTGGGCTTGCGAACACCAAGAGATGGCGTCCGTGGTGGTGGCCAGGGGAGCCTCCAATGTCAAAGTCAATAATCTTTTAGGATAATGCAAGTGAGTAGAGAGAGTTTAAAGAGTCTAACTCTTATCTCGATACTTGGGAGTCGTTTTTATACTTGGGTTCTAGGGCCAGGAGACCATACCTTACGGTGGGAGAGGTGTCCTCTCTGTAGCTCTTTCAACCATGCTTATTTAATGCGACGTGGCCTTCTGGGGGGTGCATTTAATACCGCGTGGTCCTCTGTCTCGTCTGCCTGTCGCAAGTGTGATGTGTCAAATTGCCCCTCTCTCTTTTTGGTTGTTGTCAGAGGATTATGAGTCTTCCGCCTATACGAGCTGTTTGCCAATTTAATCCCTTTGGAGTCAGGCGGCATAGCGAGGAACCTGAGTGCCCCTTATTTGGCTTTCCTTAGGCCTGAAGGGCTCCTGTGGACAGGTTTTATTTGTATTAGCTCAAGCATGTTGTGCCCGGGCTTGCATTCCTAGGCCTATGGTCCTGGGGAAAATCCTCTAACATCCACTTTTTTACAAAGTGCTTGCATGAAGTTTGTACCTAGCAATATTACTCTATTTTAAAACGAAGCTATTTATGTAAAGTAATTTTACTTTTATAAGTTAATTTATAAAAATATCATTCATTTAAAACATAATTATATAAAAGATGGTAAATGTCTTTTCTTTCTTAACTCTAAAATATCAATCACACATCAGTACCTAGCTAGCTAGGTAACTACTTAGCTACAAAGGACATCACAAATAGGTTTCAGAAAACAATATTTAAGAATACTACTCTAAGGTTCTATTATTAATTGGGTACTAAAATGCCCAAGCTCGTTATGAATCCTCCCTTCCAAATGATCATATGTAGAAATCTCTTGAACTAATTGGAGTACTTTCTCACATTAACGTATTGCATAAAGATGATTGTTTTAATAATACAAAATTAAAGATCATATACAACATCGACATGTTTCTAAACTTTTCTATTGGTGGCTCATCCTTGTCACAGGACCACATAGGTAGGCCGAAGAATTTAAGGTTATCGGGTCCCGCACGCATGGGCCACTGCATGCTCATGGTGATAGGCCGGTACTACACATACTGTTTAATATATTGGTAAGAAACCAATCCTCTACTTATATATGAAGTATTATTAATGATTGTCTGTCAACATGACAGCTGGTTAAGCCAGACAAATTGACTCAGCAAATGATCAACGATTGTCATCTTATAAAATAAATTTATAAATTGACATAATTTTATATGATATATTATATTTATTTTACTAGAAAGAATGTCTACACTCTATCAGACTGGACTTAACTCATCCCAAGAGGCCTAGTGACCAATTGGTTTACAAGTCAGGCTAGGAAGAAGGAAATTTAGAGCCAACAAGGGTAGAGAGTTGACGTGGAAAGATGGGACGACATTTCTACTAACACGATTCTTCTGTACATGCACGTACTAATAGAGCCACGCCACATTAAGAGGTCAGATATAGGACGTGGACATGTATCCAAACAAGGACCCTTGTCCTAGACAAAATGCAATGAAGGTGACCACACTCACCAACTTACCACTTAGGACATGACTCGAGTGAGTCACACCATATTAAAAGCAACGACAAGGTACCTAATCTGAAAGACGGATCCATTTGACACAGTATACGAGGGCTATCTCGATAGGAGATATCAAAGCCAAATCTCAAGTTAAAATACAACTTACATTATCTCATATATCAAAAGTTCTTTCTAAGGAGCAAGAAACTAACTTAGGTATCAGATATGTTTCACCAACCGCAAGCCCTACACATTTATTGTGTTGCAGGAGATCGAGCCCAGTGACTGGTGTGCGAAATCATCAACATATGTGATTTACTTTACAATAAATGTAGTTTTATAATTTAATGTATCACCTTAAATCATACCAGTTTGTAAGTTTATTTTTATGAGATCTTTTTGTAATTAAAATATTTCTCTAAGATTTTTAGATTTAGAAGCCATATGATCTGGTACAAACATTGGACATCAAAACCTAATTAGTTTAACATCCTTGTAGAGACTTTCCTGATTGATTAATAATCACAAACTTTGAATTGCAATAATAATAATAATAATAATAATAAGAATCACAAACTTTGGTAGTAATAAAAATATATCCGATATTTAAATCTGGCAAAACTGCAATAATGAACCAAAAAAGTTCGAATTACATGATAAATAAAAAAGAAAAATGCCTCTCGTACCAATTGGTCAAAATTTTGGTCAATTTAGCTAAGTTGTGAGATAGCCATAATCAAATTTTGGCTAAGTTGCTTAAAAACTAAGTACACTAAACTCAACAAATATACAGTAAATTGACCAAATAAAAAATTGTTTCCCACTCGTATGCATGAATCAGTAGCATACAGTGAACCGGCACATTTGCCCTGCTTGTCTACCCATAAAAGCAAAGCACTCTGCCAAATAAATTAAAGTATGAGCACTACGTACAATCCATAGAGCAGCATCAATAGTTACAAAGAAAATTGAAAGCATGCAGCACCTTGACAACCGAAAATATTCTCCCTCACTGCTAAGTACTGATTAAAATATATGATCGAGCAACTTCAGTAAAATATGAATAAAAATTCTAATTACAATTAGAATTAAAATAAATAAAAATATCAAAATTAATATTTTAATAAAATAATGATAGATTTGGAGAGTTTATTATTTGATGTTGTTATTTCAGTGGTAGGATTAATTGCGCTTTGAACCTGTAAATATTTCTTGTGAAGGCCAAAAATTAAAGAAAAGGAAAAGGAAGATAAAGCAGGACTGAAGCAAGCTAGCGTCATGAAAGAGATCAGAAATAAATAAAAACTTTGTATTCAACCATACAATTGAATGAAGCATGGGACATTCGGCCATGCATCCAATATTTATTAGGAGTTTCGGATGTAGAGATCATGATGATTAAGCTTGTGGTCCCAGCTAGCAAGATCCATCCATTTGAATAAAACCTACTGTAGTGGTTAGACGTTGGCCTAATAACTGAGGCATGCAGCATGCATGCGTACGTAGCTAGCTTTAATATTAATTTGTTTCGTTCTAAAACGCATGCATCTTTTTGCAACCGAAAGGAAGGGCAAGGTGAAGGATGAGTACTTTGATTTGTGATCCACACACGTACGAACCCAACAGATGAGTAAATTCACTTGTAATATTGATTATTAATAGCCTTTCAGTCATTCTAATCACAAGTCTTACCCTCTAAACGGCCATTGCAACTGATTGTCTGTCTCTATGCTTGTAATAGCCGTTAACTCTCTTCTGGAAGCGATTCACGAGGAAACAAAAAACAAGACAGTCGCTACACTAAACTCTGTTCGGCAACAACCACAAAACCATCAAAAATAAAAGGTCCCAAAAGCTACATTCTCATACAAGCCTTTAGACTCCTTCACTCTCAGTCTTTATCACTAAGCAACTATCCATCCCCATTCTCTGATTCACTCCTCACCTTTGATCACTTCCTAGCTTTGGTTTCTCGAAACTCGCCGGAGCCGCGCCATTGCATGGAGTTTTAGGAGGCCTTACAAACCTGTAAATTGATTAGAATATTTTCTTAGGTATGTTAAAATAATCTGTTGATTCACAGACTCTGTGCTTGGCTTTGTTTGTGTCTTAGATCAATTTAGAAAGTTCTTTTTGTTTTTGATTCTCAGGGCTCCTAACCGCCAAGACTTTCTTATCCCTTGAAAAGGTACAATAAGAGTCTCATTAATTTACCTGTGTTCAAAGAGAAGCAAATCAGTTCTCGAAGCTCCTACAAGATTGATTACGTCAGTTATAGTTGTAATGCTGCATCTGAATTCTGAATACGCAAGAGACTGTTCTGGTTTATTCAATAAACAGTGTCGATATCACACAAAAAGTTGTTCCAGTGCCTTTTTTCCTGTTTTAAATTCCAACTTCAATCATGCTGCCATATACCAAAAGTACATTTCCTACGTGCTGATCATTGTTACAATTTAATGTTATTGATCGTCACCAATATAAGTCTCAAGCAGTTGGAAACCGGCTTCGTTGAAGAGTTTAATTGAAATTGATAATGGCTGGTTTTGACAAATATATTCTGCTATTCCAAGTGCTCAGCTATACAATGTTCTCTCTCTCTCTCTATCTCTCTCTCTCTCTCTTGCTTTTTAGGATGGGAGAGATGTCGACCTTACAGTTGGGGGTTATTGGCGCGCTGTTCCTTTCAGTAGCATCATCTGTCTCCATTATCATCTGCAACAAAGCTTTGATGAGCAATCTTGGCTTCCCTTTTGGTAATTATTCCATCCTTTTCCTGATGTGATTTCAAAAGCTCTGTTAAGTACTAAAAATGTTTTCAACGGCAGTTCCTATATACTGATTCTTTTCTGTTCTATTTTTAAAAAAAACTATCCGGCACTTTCCTCTCTCCCCAACGGTTTCTTTTTTTCTTTGTCTTTTTTCTTTCTTTTGCAGCTACTACGCTCACTAGTTGGCATCTTATTGTGACATTCTGCACCCTTCATGTGGCTCAACGCTTGAATTTTTTCGAGTCGAAATCAACGGACACAAAGACTGTAATACTCTTTGGCATTCTAAACGGGGTTTCAATTGGACTTCTCAACTTGAGCCTGGGTTTCAACTCCATAGGATTCTACCAGGTTGACTTCAATTTTCCTAGCTAGAACCTTACAAGATAAATGTAAATGTAGCCCTTATTTCTGGTCACAAGATCACTAGTGAATTGAGTTCCATCCAAAATACTATAGTGTGGGTAAAATCAGAAGCTGTTTTTGGACATGTAGCTTCAGTAACACCTATTATAATACAACTTTCAGCAGAAAATGAACTGCCTCCTTTAAGAAACAAAACTTATTGCAGATTATGGGAAATTTTTATATGTTATCAATATCTTAGTATAGATATGTCTGTGCATTCACATCTTTTTTGTCCTCTTATTCTTCCCTCTTGGCAGATGACAAAACTTGCAATCATACCGTTCACTGTATTATTGGAAACTATTTTCTTGAAAAAGCAATTCAGGTAATGTTAGAACTCAGAGACCTTTTACTTAGAATTTTTCAAAAAGGATTGTAAAAGCTCAATGTAACCTTTCCCATTCTGTTTTGCAGCCAAAAGATAAAGTTCTCTCTCTTCCTCTTGCTAATAGGAGTTGGCATTGCCTCTATAACTGATCTTCAGCTCAATTTTGTTGGGACAGTTCTATCTGTTTTAGCCATCATAACTACATGTGTTGGTCAAATTGTATCCTTTTGCTTCCACCATTTCCTAGTTCAGCAGCATTCCTTTTGGAGGTTTGCAGAACAACCATATAGCTTATATTCAAATTGTATTAAACCATCATTCTTAACTTAACAATCAGCTTACAAACACAATACAAAAGAGGCTCGATGTCTCTTCAACTCAGCTGCTATACCAGTCAGCTCCATTTCAGGCAGCAATTCTCTGTGTCTCGGGCCCTGTGGTGGATCGGTTCCTCACAAAGCAAAATGTCTTCGCCCACGAATATTCTCCTATAGTTTTGGTAAATTACTGCCCTTTCTTGTTGTTGCTTCATGCCTGCCTACAAAATATAAATATGAATGTAAAAAATTATATTTGCAAGTCAGTATAAATGATCGATGGCGTGACACGATTTAATTTGCAAGAAAAGTTTAAAGCTACTAAAAAAATCTGTGATAATAGATTGGAGTGCATTTGTGCAGGCATTCATCATGCTTTCTTGCCTAATAGCCGTGGCCGTGAATTTTAGCACCTTTCTTGTTATTGGCAAGACTTCGCCGGTTACATATCAAGTTCTAGGCCACCTAAAGACATGCCTTGTTCTTGCCTTTGGCTACACACTACTACGTGACCCGTTCACAGAGAGGAACATCATTGGAATCCTAATTGCAGTCTGCGGCATGGGATTTTATTCATATTTTTGCACCCAGGAGAGTAAAAAGAAACAATCCTCTGATGCACCATTGGTTTCTCAGGTACCACCATCTCTCCCTTTCTTTTTCAGTATTCACAATGTTTTTCACAGGAATATGAATTCAAGGATTGATCTAATAAACTTTCAGATTAAAGATAAAGACACAACACCACTTTTGTCTGGGAAGGGCATGGATCATCCAGATAAGGAAACTCAAGAGGCTAAGAAATCAAGCAAGGATTCTGTTGTTTAAGTCATAGGCTTTGTGTCAAAAGGTTCGTGTATTTTGGTGTTCCTTCGAGATTCAGGACATTTTTTACCCTAAACTCAAGACATTTTGATGAGGGTAAAATGATTTTGATTCTTTGAATAAATTCCAACATTCCGACTCTGTTCCTTTATATAAATTAGGTAGATATTTGTAAATATAGACGAAGAGAAGAGAGTGTTACAAAAAAATAATAAAATAAACATTTGATATATGTACAGTATCTATCAAATTTACTTTTAGTTTTGAATTTACTGTAACTAAAAGATACTGTAGCAAAGCTGTAGATAATCCAATGTGATGGTCTTTTACCTCCTATTAGGTATTCGAAGATTTTTTTTTTTATATTTGGCTACTCTATCAAGAATATGAAAGCAGTCGAAAAAATTTATCAAACCAAGCAGTTTTAAACCATTCAAAGGAGAGTGGTATTCTGATTCACAATCCACGTTCCAAAGCAAATGGCAAGTCATGGGCTTACCAATAAACTTGGAAAACCCACAAACTCAAATGGATATTGTGCATCAAAAGTGTGCAAGAGATCCAAACGATTTCTAAGTATTTCTTTTAAAAATTAATAATCATTTAATCTTTTTATATAGTTCAAACTTAAGGGTGACTCTCATAATTATTTAATAAATTAATTATGTGAAATGGATTCAAACATAAATTGGATTTGTTTCAGTCTATTTCAATCAATCTAATGTAAATATAACCTAACTTATTAGAACTCTTTTTTTTTTTTTAAAGAATAAAATCACTTATTTTTAATATCTACAGGTTATGCCCTTATTTTTTGTGTTACATGTTCCTAAAAAACAAAAACTTGCCAAAAGTTGTGTATATGTTGCAGTCTCATCATTTTGACCCACAAAAAAAATGAGTTTTGCTATATACAAGTAAAGTTGTGTACTAATCTACGTATCAATACTGATTTATTCATATTTAACATTTAAATTAGTACTATTTTTAATAAAATCTATTTTTTGACCAATCACATTAAATTGGTACACATATTAATACATAATTATGCTTACAACTAGATTTTTTTCCCAAAACATAAGGGAAGAATAAGAGGCAGGATAAATAAAGAATACCTCGCTTTCTACCTACGTTTGCTTGCTTCCTAGTCGTTTTTCATTGAATTAGGCAGCTTTTGCCCTCCCTAAATGACCCTCCCTTTACTATTTTTTAATTTTATCTCATATCCTAAATAAAATAATAAATAAATAAAACAAAATTTGCACGTTACTAACCCATGAAGCAAATTGAGCCGTATTACACCAACCGATAGTGTAGCACGAGAATGGCTACCGACAAATTATAAAAAATCTATATAAATTTAATTTTTATTTATTTTTTTCATTTTCTTAAATACTTTTTAAAAAAATATTTACATCATCATTTAAAAAATATTTTTTTAATCATTAAATAAAAAACAAATGGCATCGAGATCCATCTTGGAATGGATCCTCAGTGAGTGTATGACATTCAAGCAAATTTTAATTTATTTTAATAATCTTAGGGCTAACAAGTTTATTTTCTTTAAAATAGAATAAAATCTATTATTAAAAAATTAATTTTTTATGTAAATTTTATATTTATTTATATTTTTAAAAAATTATAGACTAAAAGCTAAGCATTTTAAAACTATAAATATATTTCTTGTACCAAGATTTCTTCGGAACGGTCGAGCTATACCTTCAGCAAACAATCCTAAAACTTTATGAGCAGCACTTCAACCCCCGGAAGAGTGTCATGAGAAAATCTCGTGATCAATGTATTTCATTTATTTTATTTTATTTTAGTTTTTTAAGTATTTTTTTAATAATCATAAATATTAAAAAAAAATAAAAAATCATAATATTATAAAAAAATAATTTCTTAACTGTTAAGTAAAAATTAAAATTAAAAGTTGTCGGACCCATGTCAAATCCAACTCACTAGATATAGCATTTTGCAAACTTTATTTAAACCTTTGAAAGAAAGTGCATTAGGCAAAGAAAAGGTTTGAAAGTCAAGGCAGACAGAGTCGTCATACTCTCCCATCAACCCATGCAAATCATTGTTGCTTCTGATTTAGCCTATACTTTCAGCAGTTGCGCAATCCCTTTCAGTCCCCTGTCTCTCTCTCTCTCTCTCTACTTTCTTTTTCATAATTTCCTTTTCTTTTTTTTTTTTCTTTATAGCTGTCAGTCAGCGATAAACATGCTTCACAACATCCTTTCTTTATTATTTGTTTCAAAAAATAAATAACAGGATATCAAAATTGATTATTATTTTAGTAATCAATAAAATATATATACACCTCAAACTTATCAGATACACTCAAAAGGTGCGTGCCACAGATGATGCCTAGTTGTCCACGTCAGTTTGATAGCTAGCTAGGTATCATGTGCGCATCACCTGTTACATAAGTTTCGAACAACGAGACAAATACTTTAGTTATAAAATCATTAGTTCGTTGAGTTTCTACCGGCCGGGCTTCCATCTATAATGGAAACTCCCAAGTATCTACACATTCCTATAAAATTATCCTTTTCTTTTTTTATATAAGCAAGCGTGTTATATATTTTAAATAGTTTGAAACAAAATTCAAAAGGCATTTCAAAGCGGTAATATAACACAAGAAAAGAAGAAGAAAAAAAAACGAGATTTGAAATTAATGACTTGACTTTCACCCATTTCTCATAAGTCGCCTAAAGCAATTTTTGTTGCAGTTAGAAAATTAGATTGCAATTTTAAGACCAAAAGCCACAATAGATTGTTTTTTGTTGCACTTTGTTGGTCTGGTTTGATTGAAAGAAACTCCTACTTTTTATTTCTCATGATCTTTGATTAGAAGTAGCAGAAACATAAGAAAATAATATCGGTAAATGGTCTAATATGTTGGCAAACAACCATTAGTGATTGTTGAATCTTGTGGAGATCTTGCACCATTGCTGGTGGGAGGATGTTGGTCGGATCTACAAGAGATCTAAGGCAATCGATCATATTTTCTGTCATGCGTGGTGGCACATGGATCTCACCCATGACTTAGGCTGCGCGTGAGACTCACGTGCTACTCGTATGGATAAAAGTTTTTCAGAGCCAAAGGATCGGAGCTAGGGAGTCGTGTGGCACAGCTAGTGACCTTTTTGGGTGACTAGAAAGTAGTAGATTTTCCAATCTCCTTGTTATTTTCAGAAAACAAGAAATAGAAATATTATTAAAAAAAAATCCTTTTGACAATTTCAAAGAGTAGAGGAAAAGAGGAGCCAAAGATTCACTCTTTCTGAACGATGGTAGAAGGATCTTTTAAGAGATGGGTTTTGGACGAGAGGTTTAGGCCTTATTTGGTTACACAAATGAAATGAAATGAGAAATATGTGAATAGTAATGAGATAGTTAAATAAAATTGTTTTTGTAAAAATAATATAAAATTAAAATAATGTAAAAATATAATTTTTTTTAATATTGTTTTTGTTTTAAAATTTGAAAAAACTAACTTGTTTTTTATGTTTTATTTGGAAGTTTGAGAAAATTGTAATGATTAGATGAAAAAATTTAAAATTTGAAATTGAAAAATATTTATATTTGAATGGTGTTTAAATATTAAGATCAGGTGAGATGTTATAAAATAAGTTGAGACTATCTATAAAAACAAACGGGATCTTGGGGGAGGAGAGAGAATGAGAAAAGGTGATTGATATAAAATTCTATAAAACTATTTGTGTAATTAATATTCACACAGATATATATAATTAATTGTAATTAAAACATTATTTTTTATATAATAAAAAAAGAAAAAGAAAAACATGTTCTAGATAAAGGAGATCCCTCTTATCAGTAAAAACCTGATATATTGGATGCGATATATAAGAAAGAGTACTTTTATTGTGCTACTAATTTGTACCCTTTATTTTATTTTTTGATGTGACATCAAAATATAATGTCAAATAATTTATCAAAAAAAAAAATACAAACATAAAAAGGTAGAGAAGTTAATATAAGATTGTAATCTTTATTTTTGTGTGTTTTTCAATACCATTTTATTTTGAATATATATATATATATATATATATATATATATATATATATATTTTTTTTTAAATTTTTTTAATAAGGCATATGGCGCCACATCTAAGGACATAATGAGTGCAACAAATAAATGATGTAACAGCATTACTCTCTAAGAAATTTATTAAGGGAGATGATAGCCTTAATCCAACTATAATTTATTAATAAAATAATACTTTTTAAAAAACTTTTAAACACATCAAATTAAAAGAAATATTTTAAAAAATATTATTTTATTAAAAAGGTGCAGGAAGATGGTGAATGGGAAGTTACTTAATAACTTTCCATTCATAAATTGTTGACGCGCGTGATAGTTTTCGTGTACTAAAGGAATTGTAGTGAGACTCGAAATACCTTTGCATTTTCCGAAAAGAGTATACATGGTGCATGCAAGTAGCATATATAAAATTCAAGTAGCTTGATGTAGGTAGGTGGCTAACATGGATAACCTACCGGCCTCTTGGCTTTAGCTAGGCACGTACGTTACTACGGTAGGTTAAGAAGATTTGAAACATCTACGTAGACGTGTCGATCCATCTCCAATCTCAACAAATACAGATGATTGTATAAATTCTAAATAAGTAAATTTTGCGTAAGCTTTCTAAAAAAATCGACTCCAAGTTGAAAATGTAAAAAAATTATTATTTATTAGTGATATTTTTTTAAAATAAATATATTTATATAAAATAATGTTATTTTATAAGTTAATTAACTTAATTTATAAAAACGTCATTTATTTAAAATATAGTTATATAAAAGATAGTAAATGTCTGCCATTTCTCAATTCTAAAATATAATATTTAAGAATACTACTCTAAGGTTCTATTAATTAATCTCGAATCTTCCCTTCCAAATGATCATATGTAGAAACCTCTTGAACTAATTGGAGTACTTTCTGATCACATTAATGTATTGCATAAAGATGATTGTTTTAATAATACAAAAGTAAAGATCATATACAACGACGTGTTTCTAAACTTTTCTATTGGTGGCTCATCCTTGTCACAGGACCCACATAGGTAGGCCGAAGAATTTAAGGTTATCGGGTCCCGCAAGCATGGACATTGCATGCTAGCTCATGGTGATAGGCCGGTACTACACATACTGTTTAATAAATTGGTAAGAAACCAATCTGGAAGTATTATCAATGATTGTCTGTCGACATGACAGCTGGCTAAGTCAGACAAATTGATTCCGCAAATGATAACGGTTGTCATTTTATAAAATAAATTCATAAATTTTTATAATTTTATATAATATATTATATTTATTTTACTAAAAAAATGTCTTCACCCTCTACCTAACTGTGCTTAACTCGTCCCGAGAGGCCTAGCGGTCGAAGCATAGTTGGCTCATGAGTCACGTTAAGAAGAAGGAGATTTAGGGCCGATGTGGGAAGAGAGTTGACATGGAAAGATGAGACGGCATCCCTACTAACATGATCCTATACATGCACGTAATAGTAGAGCCACGCTACATTATATGGGGTCAGACAAAGGACGTGGATATGCATCCTAGCAATGAGTACTCTTGTCCCTGACATAATGCACTAAAGGTGACCGCACAAACCAACTTGCCACTTAGGATACAACTCGAGTGAGTCACACTACATTAAAAGCAACAATCCTATACATAGACACGATCCTATACATGCACGTAATAGTAGAGTCATGCTACATTATAAGGCGTCAAAAAGAGGACGCGGACATGTATCCCGACAATGAGTACCCTTGTCCCTGACATAACGCACTGAAGGTGACTGTACTCACTAACTTGCCAGTTAAGACACAACTCGAGTGAGTCACGCTACATTAAAAGCAACGACAAGGTACCCAATATGGAAGACAGGTACATTTGACACAGAATACGGGGGCTATCTCAATAAGAGGTATCAAAGCCAAATCTCAAGTTAAAATACAACTTATGTTATTTCATATACCAAAAGTTCTTTATAAGGTGCAAGAAAATGACTTAGGTATAGAAGATGTTTCACCAACCCCAAGCCTCCACCTTTCTTGTGTTGCAGGAGACCAAGCTTAGTGATTAGTGTGCGAAATCATCAACATATGTTAGATCAACTTTATAATAAATATAGTTTTACGATTTAATGTATCATATTAAATTATATCAGTTAATAAAATTATTTTTATGAAATCTTTTTGTGGCGAAAATATTTCTCTAAGATTTTTAGATCTAGAAGCCATATGATCTGGTACAAACATTGGACATCAAGCCCTAATTAGTTTAACATCCTTGTAGGGACTTTTCCGTTTGATTAATAATCACAAACTTTGAATTGCATTAATAATAATAATAATAATAATAATAATAATAATCACAAATTACTTTGATAGTAATAAAAATATAAGCGACAATTAAAGCCGGCAAAACTGCAATGAACCAAAAAAGGTTCAAATTACATGATAAAAAATGCTTCTAGTATCAAACCTTTATAGTATTAGTAGTGACCTAACTAACATTTGGTCAAAATTTGATTAGAAAATTATTTTTATAAATTTAGTTTGTCAATTTTTAACAACATCAAATAACAAATTTTTTAAATCTCGACCTTATTACGAAATCTGGTCTCTTTTAAACCCATGATGTTCTTAACCTGAATCTGATATTATTTATAAGAGAAGTGATATTTGTAGTTATGGTTGTATAAGCAGTATGCAATCTCTTTGAAAAAAGTGAATTAATATGAGATCCACATGAATAAAAAATTAACTTTTTAATTATAAACCTTATTTTTTTCAAAACGATTACATGACATTTACATACTATACAATTATACATAATATTATCTTTGCGCTTTGAACCTGTAAATATTTCTTGTGAGGGAAAGCTACTCATGAGTCATGACCCAAAAATTAAAGAAAAAGGACAAGAAAGATAAAGCAGGACTGAAGCAAGCGTCATGAAAGAGATCAGAAATAAAATAAATAAAAAAACTTTGTATTCAACCACACAATTGAATGAAGTATGGGACATTCGGCCATGCATCCAATATTTATTAGGAGTCTCTGATGTAGAGATCATGATGATCAAGCTAGTGGTCCCAGCTAGCAAGATCCATCCATTTGAATAAAACCTACTGTAGTGGTTAGACGTTGGCCTTATAACTGATGCATGCAGCATGCATGCATGCATGCGTACGTAGCTAGCTTTAATTTTAATTTGTTTCGTTCTAAAACGCATGCATCTTTTTGCAACCGAAAGGAAGGGCATGGAGGATGACTTTGATTGGACATGTCAAATTCAAATCGTATAAAAATATGAAAAAAAAAAAAAATTCAAAGCAATGAGTTGAGATTTGGATGGTATGTTCAGAAGGGACTAATTAAAATAAAAAATAAAATATTATTATAATATTATTATTATTTTAAAATTAAAAAAAGTTAAATTGTTTATTATATTTTATATGAAAATTTAAAAATTTTGTAATGATTAGATAAGATGAAATAAGATAAATTAAGATAACCTTGAATCCAAACTAGGCCGGTCTCGTTTGTTTTCACATATAAAATGAGTTGAGATTAAAGTTAAAAGTTGAATAAAATGTTATTAGGGTGACTAACAGCAACAGCAAACAACAAGTAGTAAAAAAGAAGTAGAAAAGAACTAAAAGTACCCTCGAAAGAAAGTGCCTTTGTCAGTTAGCAATGTTGTTGATGGCTTCATTTTAAGCAGTGGTGGAGGAGGAAGAGGCACCACCCTGAACTTCTCTTTCCTCCCCCACCTTTGGGCCACGGCGAACACCAAGAAAAAAGATCCCATGCGAAACTGTGGCTAAGCCAACACCTGCCTCAGGGATTCTAACAAAACCCCTTGCTTGGTGAGCAGAACTATTCTAAGCGAGGTCTGTGTCGCCCAAGTTGATGCCCTCGCTCACGAGGCCACTCAAAGGAATGCCTCCCCAATGTCATCTCTAAAGGAGAAGGAATTGAGACTCTTTTGCCGCTCGCCCCCAGATCGCATGAAGGAGTCTCTCCCCTAGATATAGTGGTCAGCAGTGAATGAGGAGGGAAACTTCTCGCCTCAGCCTTTTCATCACTTTCATATATAAAAGGAGATTCGTCATCACCTTTGCCGCCTTGGTCACCAACACTTTCCACACTGCCCTGTAGGTCGTCTGCCTCTTATTCTTTGTGTTCTCCACGAGCAGAATTGTCCACCTTACCGCCTTGAGTCACATATGCTTCCTAACCTCCATTAGTAGCACCCTCATCGCCTCTTTGGGCTTCATATTCTTTTTCGCCCAAGGTGGAGTCCTTCTCCCCTCCTGGGAGCTTCCTGCTAGCCAAATCCAATGAAAATGCGGCTTCAACATCAACATTAGCTTCACTGTCCCCGATTGGATTCTCAAATATGGGGAATTCAAAGGTAGGGCTAGATGCTGAGTCAAGCATCTGAACAGGAAGCTTGAAGTCAAATGTCATGGCCAAGTCAGAGAGAGCTTGGTTGACCAAGCCTTCAACGTCGCTAAGGCCTAGAGAAGTACGTGTGGGCGATGTCTGGAGTGCAAAAGGAGGGGTACCCAAGGGGTTAATAGCCTTAAGAGAGGCGCCATCTCTTTTGACCAAAGCACCCCTTCAGTACAGGGGAAGAGACATCTGTGTTGGATGAACGTGAGCATTTCTTGGAAGTCAACCAACAAGTCATCATAACATCATGAAGTCCATAAAAAATTATCACAATTCCTAACGGCTGGCTCACTTTGACAGTTGTCACTCAAATGCTAAGCAATGGACCATAAAGTTTTTTTTTTTAATTTTTATTTTTAAATTTATGGGACTAGTTAGGAGTTTCCAAATTCGGAGACTCTCCAACGGGATTTTCCAATTTAGGTTTCTTGGAGGTAAAATCCTTGATGACAAAGGCTTGGCGGTAGCCCTAGAGCCCTTGTTTGAATGGGAGAAATCCTGAATTGAGATGGTCATGAAGTGGAAGGAGGGTCATGGGATGATCTCTAGATTGAGTTCTTGTTAACCCCAACCAATATTGATTGTTTTCTGACGATCCCCGACCATTCTGATGTTGAAGGTCGTCTCTTTCTTACCAAGATTGTGGCGCCGCCTCCTTTACTGAAACGTGCTTCCAAGAAATGTTCACGTTCATTCAACATAGATGCCTCTTCTCCTGTGGCAAAAATGGGGACTTTGGTCAAAAGAGATGCCGCCTCTCTTGAGGCTATTAATCATTATTTACTAAGACTATAGATATTTCTTAGCAACCACTTCACAACTGACAAAATGTTTGTAATAAATAGAGATGTTGGAGGTGACGTGGATCTTCAATTAATTATTTGTATTTAATCTTCTTCAAAATATTTATCATAAGACATGGTTTAAAAATTAAATAGTTTAAGATTTTCAAATTTCAAAATTTATACGTCATTTATTGGGAATGGAGGTCACGTGGATCTTGTATTGTTTATTTTGTATTTGACATTATTTATCGTTGAAAAAATTTATTTAGAAGTCTTCTTCTTTTTACATTCATAATATTGCTGATGAGGTACACTTCAAGTATGTTACAAAATTATTGGTGTTTTGATTTTTTTTTTTTAAAGTTATAATGAATCCTATTATAAGTGGGGTGTTAACACATTCCCTTATGTGTAACAAAACTAAAATATTATATCAATATCAATATATATTGTACTATCGTCTATATCTTATTTCATTAAAATTTAAAAAAATAATTTTATTATTCTATAATAAGATAAAAAAAATATAATATCAATATTTCAAAATTAGGTAGAGAATACCTTGCTGAACAAATTTTAAGTTTCCTTTTTTATAAAAGAAATTTAAGAGGTTTTTTAGATAGTGAAATAAGATGAGATGATATGATTTTATATGAAAGTTTAAAATTGAATAAAATACTATTAGAATATTATTTTTTAATATCATTATTGTTTTAAAATTTGAAAAAATTAAATTATTTATTATATTTTATATGAAAATTTAAAAAAATTATAATGATGAAATAAAATGAAATGAGAGTATTCCTCAATCAAACGGCCACTAAATTTCCTTTTTCTTAAACATTTAAGAGTCGAAATGTCAGTACATGATTCAATTGGGGATGCACCAAATCCAATTAAATGAAAGTCTCTTTCCTTGGTGAGAAATCAAGTCATGTTTGGATATCTCAATTTCACAAAATTAAAACTAAAAATTCAATTTCAATCCAAATACTTCTTTATTTAAGAAATTCTCAATCTTTTAGCTTTTAGTTCAATCATTTACTTAGCTTATTATGAAATATAAAAAACACAAAAATCAAAACAAATTAGAAAAAGACTACTTTAAAAAGACTTTATTCAAACGGTTTTTAAACTTTCTTATCTATTTAACAATATATATATATATATATGCATGGTAGACAAATAAAATCATAAAAAAAAAGATAATATGTAATTTGTATAAAAGAAAAAAATGGAATACAACTAACTCATTGTACAAAAGGATAAATTGGGATGGTTTTAAAATAGAGTTATCCTTTCTTAACTTTGAAAATAATTATATTTTAAATAATAATAAATAAAAATAATTTATGTTTCCTGCTTCAATGATTTTAGCATAAGAATTAATGAAATCTATTCAATATTATTTGTGACCACCTTGTATGGAGACAATATATTAGCATAATGTTAATATGTGAAGATGGCCTCTCTAGCACTAATTTTTAATTTTCATTTAAAAGAAAAGTAATAATATATTCAATCATCAAATGTGTAAGTGTCGTGCAATCGTTTTGAAAAAAAGTAATCTCTATTATTAAAAAATTATTATTTTTTCATATCAATATCATATTTATATTCAATCATAAAGTGTGTAAGTGTTGTGCAATTGCTTTAAAAAAATGAGTTATATTATTAAAAAATTATTATTTTTCAATGAATCTTATATTTATTCACTTTTTTTAAAATAATTACGCGATACTTATACATTTACATCTCTAAGTATTATTTCTCTTAAAGGAATTGGATGAATTCCTCCATCTTCTTGAGATATCGTTTGTTTTTACAAATTTTTTTCATCTGATATTAATCTAATCATTTCTTATAATCATCTAATCTCGACTAAATTATATCCCGCTCTCCCTTGATCGGCTGCTGACGTCACAGTCTCGTACACTACAGCAAAAAATGTTTACCAATAATAATACTTTACCCTTTTTAAATTTAAATATTTAGATCATAACTGCACTAGAAAAAGCTGTAGCGTGTACTACATGTCTTGTGTAAGATTGAGACTTTACCATAGTGCCCCTGATCCCTTACAAGCTCATTACATAATTTTAGATAAATATTGGTCTAAAAGATTAAAAAACAGAAGTGTTGGCTCTAATTAGCAGAGATAAAGATTTCGTATCAATTTAAGATTATGCCGTCGGATTTATATTAGGCAATAAAAAATTAAAGCATAGTTAATTAGATAATTGGAGTAATAATTTAAAATAATATTTTCATTTTTTTAAAAAAATAAAAATAAAACAATGTAAGAACTGTCTCTATGAGTTATGTATCCGATTAATTAAGAAATTGATATAATTAATAATTATTAAAGAGAAATGATATTTGCAGTCGTGAGTGTGCAAACGCCACATAATTACTTTAAAAAAAATAAATAAATACGAGATTTATATAAAAAAAATTAATTTTTAAATAATAAACTTTATTATTTTTCAAAATGGCTGCACATAATTTGTATACTTCATGATAAATGTAGTGTTACTTATTAATTTATAATAATAAAGGTGGCCCTATAATCCAAACTTGCTCATAAATTGATAGATTAATGAAAAACCAAAAAAATATATTAATGCAGGTTTTATATATATATATATATATATATATATATATATTCATCACCAAGCACTTTCCTCGAATAAATAAGAAAAGAAATACTAAAGCTTCATATTATTGAATAAACCGAAATGAAAGAGTAAAATTTTCTCTTAAATAGTTTTAGGGATGCTTTTGCTCATTAGTTATTACCTACGTAGGATGCGTAGCCCAATGGTTAAAGAAATAATTATTAGTAAAATCATATATATATTTTATTTAAAAAATATTTGAAAGAAAAAAAGTAGAATTTTTATTAGTGGTAATTTTTCAAGTAATGTTTTATACAATTTTAGAGTGTGCTACTATTGTGTAGTCACTTTAAAAATAAGTAGAGTTCATTGTTAAAAAATTAATTTCTTTCCTTTTAGGTATCGTATTTATTTATTTTTTTAAATAATTACACGACGCTTGCGTACTCACAATTGTAACCATCATTTCTCGTTTGAGAAAGTAAATTTATGGAGCTTAGTAGTAGGCTTGTAGCGCTAATTTTTTAATATTATTTTTACTTTAAATTATGGAAAAATTAAATTATTTTTTATATTTTAAATAAAATTTTAAAAAAATTATAATAATTATATAAAATAATATAAAAAATATTTAAATATAACCAACCGACTATCCAAAAAGACTTTATGCCATTCAACTATGTCCTTCAAGCAAAAAAGTAAATAAATTATAATAAAAAATATTAGATCTAATTTTCTTCACGTCAAGGGCAAGAGAGTCATTTGGCATTGTCTCTTTTGCCTGGCAATCTTTGTCTCATACATGCACAAATTCAGTTGCTTTCCGAAAGAGAAACAGAGAGGGAGGGAAGAGAGAGAGAGAGAGAGAGCGAGAGTTTTACCTGCAATTCCAAAGAGGTGCCATTTCCTGTGAAACCCCCGTGATTCTCTGAATCCCATAAGCTGGGATCAGAGGTTCACCATCTTTACCCTTCTCCATTTTTTGAATTATACATCATTGGAAATCATTTTGCATGAATTTAATTTATAAGAAAGAAAAAAAGGGGAAAGAAAAGAAGAACGAAAATAATCTGGGAATCGAAGAAGTGGGCCTCTTGAGAATTGGGATTCTCTGAGATGGGTACGTCGCAAAGTGAGGGAAGAATGGAGGGGTGGCTCCATCTCATACGCTCAAATCGGTTTGGGCTTCAGTACTCCCGCAAGCGCTACTTCGTTCTCGATGATCACCATCTCAAAAGCTTTAAATCGGTTCCCACTTCAAGCAACAAGGTCCATGCACATTCCTTTCTCCTTCTTTTGTTCTCTTTTTTTATCCAACTCTCATGCCGTTGGATTTGATGTTAGTGTTGCTAAACGGGTTGTTCTTCTTAGAAAAAAAAAAAAACATGTAAAAACGGTGCATTATGCGTTTTATTTGGTGAGCTGAGGCGATGGGTGGTTATATTATTATTCTGATTGTTGGTCGATGACGAGTAACGTAGATTGGATGGTAGGATATGAGGTGAGTAAGAGATTTCTATTTAAATGGTTGGTGAATCTTTTCATGGATATTTCTTTGTTTGAGAAGTTGATTTAGCATTCCCCTTCCATTCTTGCGTTTTGTTTTACCAATGCTGATATTGTTAATAGATTATGGATAAGTTAATAATTTGAATTCTTGATTAATATGGGCAATACTGTATTTTTATGAGCAGCTGCTATAGACTTCAATGGACTTAGCTTTTGCAATTTCCTTATATCTATTTCTCGCTCTTGACTAGTTATTTTCTATTGTACACATCCCGAGTACTTGGGCTACACCTATTTCCTTATTAATATCGATAATATATTTACCGATAAAAAAAATTGAGTTCTTTATTAACTTCTCCGTATATCATACAGGCATAATTTCTTTTATAAGCAAAATAAAAATAAAAGGAAGAGTTTTCTGGATTCTTTTCCTTTCATTTGATAAATTTGGGGCGATTCCAAACTTCAATTCCATCCAATGATGGCCTAATAGTTACATGTATAGTACTGATTCATGGACTTTTTATTTACACTTGACTTGATGTGAATTAAGCTAGATCCTACTTCGACTGAAATTTTAATGAAAAACATTTTACATGAATGGTGATTTGGATATATATTTCGTATGGTGTAAACCTATTTTGTTGCATCATGTGAACCCAATGGGCATGCTTTCAGATTGTTTGAAGTAGTAACAATTAGAATGGTGGTTTCATATTTGCCCCACTTTTAAATCATTTTATTAGATCTCATTTCCATTTAAATCTTCATTTTTCACAATTGGACACTACTCCTTGTAGCTTGATGATGATCTTTGGCCTTTGGAATGTGGAGCTGTTTTTATTACTTCCCTCAGTCCATGATAGATGATATGTTTTTTCTCTTTGATCATCTCAAAATAAACGGAATTTCCTAAACCTGAAACCGTTGGTTTGATGTGTCTTTTTTTCACTTGGTGGACATGACAATAGAATATGCATTTTTCTCTCCATGGTACGAATTCTCATGACAGTGGTCAAACCCATACAAATTCATGAAAAGAAAGCCACCATAGGAAACAAACAGCAGTATATCATTTTCAAGAAGCAGTCATTTGTTTACATAGAATAAGAAATGGATAGATAGAAAAGTAACATTATAATCTGCATTTGTTAAACCTTCAAGACAAAAGCCATATTTGTTTTCTTTGCTAAAAATTAAAATTTGTTCACAAAAGTTTCATTCAACAAAAGCTCTTCCTTTCGGTTATATCTCCTCTTCTTACTGCTTCTTTTTAATTTTGATTTTGGGAAAGCTGCTTCAAGAAGGAAAAGGTGTGGACTAACTCACAAATCTTACCTGGTTTTGATAAAACTAAAAAAGTTGTCAATTACTTAGAATGACCAATAATGTCTATTCGTTTGACTTAAAGAGCTAGTATTTTAAAACAAAACAAGTCTAGCAGTGGTTTTTAGAAGTAATATATCCTGTATTTTTTTGGTAATAAATACTTTTGTTTCTTGCATGCAAGACATAAAAAAAAAAAAATTAAATCATTTTTAAGGGCATCGTGTAGAGTGTTTATAAGATATATGGAATAGGCATTTTCTCTAGTTTAAACTCTTTTTTTGACTAGAATTCCACTTTTCTTGCCCATCTAAGGGAATTTTAGGAAGACTGGTGTTTCATTAAGAGTGCTCGTTATTTGTATGCTTTCAAGTATCTAAGGTTGAAGGACTTTTATCCTTTAATTTTCTATATTGAACTAGAAAATTTGTCTACTAAACAAAATGGAAAGAAGAGGTAGAAACCTTCCCCTCAAGAAATGATACTTATTACCTTATTACCCAAAAAAGCATTATAGAATGTACTTACAAGTTGCTGGATCTTGCCCTCTATTATTTTTCTCATTAGCATCCTTTTAAAGTTATTAAAGAGGCTTTTGTTTGCATTTTTTTTTTCATCGGCAAACAAATTTTATTGATCATAAGAACAGGCAAAAACTCAAGCATATGGGACATATACAAGAGCATCACCTGTGCGTGCTAGTTTATTGATATTTTCATTTTCTGTTTAAATTCTACTTTTACAAATCTAGTGGCTTTGTATTCTCCCTTTCATGTCTTTTGTCTAATATAAAAATTTAATTTGTTTTGTTCCACTGTGTCTTTATTTGGTGTTCATCTTGCTGCCTGGCAATATGATCAATAAGAGTCTTTGCTTTTTTAGTCCATGAAGTACTGCCCAAATGAATAGGGATCTGGTAGTTATATTTTGGCTTGCCCACTTTTGGAATGGGAGTGGTACCATGTGTGCATTCTTGCTGTTTATTTGTTTTACATATTTTAAATCATTATCTGGTAGAAGTTCTAAGAGTAAAAAGCCTTGATTTACTTATTTATTTATTTATTTCAGGATCCTGTTAGAAGTGCCATTATAGATTCCTGCATTCGAGTAATGGACAATGGGAGGGAGAGCATTCATAGAAAAGTATGAATGTTTTGCATTGGTGGCAATTTATCTTTTAGTTTATTTTCTCATATGGTAAGGATATAGTTTGTAATGGTACTATCCGTGATGTGCAGGTACTCTTCATATTCACACTTTATAATACTTCCAATCACAATGATCAACTTAAGGTCTGTATTTACCAAAAAAACGCATGTTAACTAAATTTTCAAAAACTGTGGTATTTATCTGTAATATTTGTGCTTAAGTTTTGATTTAAATATTGTAGTTGGGAGCACGTAGTCCTGAAGAAGCAGCACGATGGATTCATTCTTTTCAGGAAGCAGCTTTAAAGGTTATAAGGTGCTCAATTTTTCAAATATTCTGCACAACTGTTATGCTTAAGAGGCTAATGCTTAGATATATATCCAGGGCGGTCCTGCAGTGTTGGATAATCTTGTTGGTTGCTTGCAAAGCAGATGGCCATCCTTTAGGTATAATAACTATATTATACGAGTATTCTTGTTTGAAAAAATCCATATAATCTGGAAGTTTTGCATGCCTATTTACAATGGAGATAATTTTGTTAAAGTTTATTGGATATGGCTTGGTGCTAAATTCTGGCTATAGTTACACTACCTTGATTAATTTATCTGCGGTTTTCATCTGACATCTTTATGTTCATTTCCCTTAATAATTACTTTTTGTTACTTTATAATTCTATTGCTTATCAAATAATTTCTTTTTGTAACTTGGAAATGTTTAATGCACAGATTAAGTGGTTCTAGCAGGATAAATCATTGTAGTTCTATTGACTGGGCTCTTCATTCTTCCTCGAGAATGCATCCTGTGACTTCAGATGTTATTGCTCCTTCATCTTGGACGATATTTGGTTGTCAGAATGGTAAGAATGAAATTCACAATATGTCATTGTAGTTAGCTGAAGTTGCATGTATGAGATTATGGTATATATGCAGGTCTACGGCTATTTAAAGAAGCTAAAGATCGGGATTCTTGTATGAAGGTTGGTGGATTTTCTATTCACCAGTTATTGGTTGCATTTTATTTGTTACACATGTTCCCTTCTCTGGCAGTGGGATGATCATCCAGCAATAATGGCTGTGGGTGTGGTGGATGGTACTTCAGAAGACATTTTCCGGACACTTATATCTCTTGGTCCCTCAAGATCAGAGTAAGTGGGATACCCATGGTCTCCTTATCTTGTAGCTTCATATTTTAAACATTGAACTCTACAAATTTTCTTGCAGATGGGACTTCTGTTTCTACAAGGGCAGTGTGATTGAGCACCTTGATGGTCATACCGATATTATTCACAAGCAACTATATAGTGATTGGTTACCTTGGTTAGATCAAATTTAAGACTATTGTTCTCTTTTTCTTTTCTATTTTTTTCAGGGTGAGGTTGTAGGATCTGTCATTGACATAACCTCCTATGCAGGGGGATGAAGCGAAGAGATTTATTATTGCGACGTTATTGGAGAAGGGAGGAGGATGGAACATATGGTAGTAATGTTTTGGATAAATGTAAATATTGTTTTATCAACTGATCTATCTGTATCAGAAATGTAACTTCCTTTGGTTTTTCCTGTCACAGTTATTCTCTATCATTCTGTGTTTCACAAGAAGTGTCCACCTCAGAGAGGCTATGCCCGTGCCTGCCTTAAAAGTAATGTATGCTTAAAATTTGATAAAACAAATGTCTAGACCTCATGGATTTTCTACATGTGAAATGCAATGGAATTTTCTTATACTGTGATTTAGTTATTGCCGTCACCCTTCAAGTTTTTTCCACCTCATGGATTTTATTGCATCACATGTAGCCAATGTGTGAGCATGTATTCGGTAACCTGGTATGGAATTTTCTTCACTGTGATTTAGTTATTATCATCATCATTCAACTCATGTAATTTTATGAAATGCATAGTGTTTTAAGATTGTACCTTTACATTGCTGGTTTTGGAATCCTATTTTCACTGTTACCAATGGAAGCAATTGGGGATGAATGTTTCTGCCTCTTACAGGTGGAGGGTATGTTATATCGCCTGGGAATGAAGGGAAACAATCAGTTGTAAAGCACATGCTTGCTATTGATTGGAAATTCTGGAAATCTTATCTACGACACTCTTCAGCACGATCTATTACCATCCGTATGCTTGGGAGAGTTGCTGGTAGCTTTCCACTCTAGATGGTTTTTTTTTTTTTTTTAATAATTGTTCTGGATAATGCAATAGTTTCTATATTGAATAGAGATTTTTTTTTTTAAAATTTTTTTATCAGTTGATTTTTTTATCCATTTTATTGCTTTTCACATGCAGCATTACGAGAGATGTTTAGAGCAAAACTAGGAAATTATACGTCTCCTGATTTCTCTTCAGGAGAGTTGACTAGAAACACTAGATTGAATCAGATTGAAGGGGCTAGCATGGTTGATTTCAGAGTACTGACAGGGGATGGGAAGACCAAGGAAAATATTGCTGAGGAAATGGAGAAAACACCTTCGGAACATGGAAGCCTTGTTAGCTTGAATGATGCTGCTGATGAATTTTTTGATGTCCCAGAACCATCTGACTGTGATCAATCTGAATATAGCCAGACTGATTTTGGTCCTGATATATACTCCCAGGTACAATATATTTGAAGATTGTTCTCATTGCATATGTAACTAGTAAAGGGAGTCTAGAGTAAAGGCTTTTCTGTTATGACATGATGACATCTTCTAGTTTAATTGGCATTTCAATCATATTGGTTCCAATGATGTGCTTAAGTCACGATCAACTGGCTCAAAAAACTCAGAAAGAGACCTTCTCTTTCACTTAGGGATTTAAAATTGTAATATAAGGGTATCTAGAGTTGGGAGCAAACTCCCTTCTGCTATGAACTTATCTTCCTGGGGAATCTGTACGTGTATCTCTGTATAACTACTATTTGGCTCATGCTGAAATCATACCGAGTCATTGGTGAGATGATGGAAAAAAAAAAAACCAGAGAGGCCTTTCTCAGATATCCATTTGAATAAAGTCTAAACTTTGGATGATTGTGATCATTGTCCTTAACTTCTCTGTACCTTCAAGTGTTTGCAGAAGATAGTCTATGCTGTAGATTACTCATAATTAAGTGGTTTTTTTGCTGCTATGACTATGTTTTTTATGCATATAACTCTCTGAATTGACCATATAACTATGCATATGGTTGGGCTGTTTATCCTGGTTTGAGTATGTTCTGGATCTTAATCATGTGCACTTTGACCACTGTACCATCATATAACATTTGTCAGTCGTAATGCATGCTAGGATGAAGATATCAATTCTTCACCACTTACGTTAGCCCTATTTCTTATCGTGCACATAACTCACTATGCAGAATTGTCACCTTTTTATGCCTTTCAGTTTTGGTATTAATTGTTGTACATATGTTTTCAGTGTTCAGTTGGTTATAAGAGATGATGTTAAACTTTGCACACACTGATTTTGGCTTTCTCACTTAGTTACTGAGGCATTGAGATTACAGGATATACGTCAACCAAAATTATCAACTGCTGCTGGTCTCGTGAAAAGATTGCATGATCTTGCAGGTGATTAATATTTGATATCTGTACACATCACTTATTCTGACCTCAAGTAGTTTCCTATGTTTTCTTCCTTTATGATTTGATTGTGGCCAGAGATGATGTTCTGCAGTTCATAAGAGGGGCTATATGGACTTGCAAGAGATGGCAAGGGAAGACTGTAGCTCATGCTGCTATGGAGCAACTCTTCCAAAAGACCCATCTTGTGCATTGGCTTGCAGCTGGATAGCAGCAGATCCTTCAACTTTCCTAATTCGTGGACCTAGTTACCTGGATGACCATAAGAAGGTATGCGCAACAAATAATTATGAAGCCAAACTAAGGGTCTAAAATTTTTGTACTTGTATCAGTAAGATGTTCATCATGCTCACCAATGAAAGATCCTAAAATTGGCTTTCAATCAGCATAGAATTGCATTATTCTTGATTTCTAATTGGCATTTTATCTGTGAGAATGCCTGATTTATGATTATGGGTTATTCCATTTGTTTTTTTGTAGCATGATTTTTAAGTACCTACCATACATATGGTGTTTTTCTATACTTTTCCCAGCAAAGAAAGTGTTCAGTTCATAATTCTCAGAAACAATAATAAGAGACATCAATACCATGGATTGTAGTTGCTACAGTTTTTAATCCAGTGTACTAAATTAAAGTTAGTGATGTCATTCCTCTTAAACATTACCAAAGCTTCATTTCACAGTTAGATTATAGTGTTGATTGGTGACTTTTAATTGACAGTTCTATTCGCTTCTTGTTTATATTCTAGGTCAAGGCAAAGGACACCTTAATGCAAATGGTTGCTGCAGATTGGCTAAAATCTGACAAGCGAGAAGATGATCTTGCAGGCCGTCCTGGGAGCATTGTTCAGGTTGATAGTTACTTGCAGGGGCAGAACTACCTTATTGCTTGGCCCCACAAAAATTTTTCCAAAAAATTTTGAACTCTTACTAGCTTTTTGTATAAAGTGCCCCTAAGTTAATTTGGCTACTCCAAGATAACTCCTTTCGAGTTTTAACTGGTTAATTCTACCAAAAAAAAAAAAAAAACTACAATTAAGTTTGGGTTGTATGCAGAATAGTAGGCTTTTCAATAGTCTTTCCAAAGTTCTCTCAGTCTTATATGTCAAAACCCTAGCATGTGTCTGTCTGAAACAAACACCATGTGGCCCAATCAAAATACTATATAAATCCCCGGTGTTAAATTTAGACATGCAGTTTTGATAACTACAACGCTATAAGAAACAAGAATTACAACTTACTGCGGGAAAGTAGAAAAATCATCTTTTGAAATGATTTTATAGATATCAAACTTTTATACATAGTCATGGCGTATAACTTATGGAATTAATTTAAGATTTGTCTGTTTTTCTTCTACATAAACGTGCATATAGAGAGAGATTATAGTATCGCTGTGATAATGTTCTTACAAAGGTTTCCCCCCACATGCACACAAAAGATCCTAGTTCTGCCCCTGGTTAGTTGCATGTATATTTGTTATTAGTATTGATTTCATAGCTATGATCATCTAAATTAATTGCGCTAACGTCATTTGCATGATTATCTTTGTGATTGAAAATAAATTTTACAAGCTTTGTTGGCAGAAATATGCAGCACAGGGTGGGCCGGAGTTCTTCTTCATTGTAAACATACAGGTCAATTCAGTCTTTTGTTTATGTCTATATTATTACTTTTTTCTGTTCTTCTGAATTGGTAATAATCAAGTAATATACTGTGATCAGGTCCCAGGCTCAACAACATATAGCCTTGCTCTGTATTATATGATGAATACTGCTGTGGCAGATGCGCCCTTGCTAGAGAATTTCATCAAGGGGGATGATGCATATAGAAACTCGAGGTTTAAACTCATACCATATATATCTAAGGTTAGTATATTCTCTTGGGATTAGAAACTATGGAAACACAGTGCTAAAAAGATTATTTTTGTTACCAATTTCTTTTGTTGACGAATTCACAAATAAGAATGACAAGAAACATTAACCACTATAGTTCTTGTTTCTTGTTATTATTATTTACAGGATATTGTACCGAGAAAAAAAATATTTACAGGGTATTGCATCTTCAATTTTCATGCATATCTTGTCTTCCAAATATCTACTCCATTCAATCCCAGTATTCAATCAATCGAAAGCCCAAGTCTCTAAGCCTCTTGAAAGGGAAGCACAAAAGGAATGGGTATTCGAGTGACTATAGCATGGGCTTTCGTTTTGTAAATTGGATAATCAGCTTCCAATTTATATGAAAAATTGATTTGTGTTTCATTTTCATATTGAATTGTTTTGTGTTATCAATTATGGGTTATTTGAGTTTGACAGTCAAACAGTTCGTATGGGAAAAAGTAGTCTTGGATGGCTGTTGGTCACCTTGGAAGCTTAGCTGATAAGTTTCCGGACTTTGTATGATCTTCTCAAGCTGGAAAAAAAAACCTTCATTGCTTTTTGATGTTCTAATTTTCATGATTTATATCTGGCCCTTTTAGAGTAAGGAGGTGGTCCTCCTAATTGACATCTCATCATTCTAGAAGTTAGAGGAGATGGAATGAATTTGCCAGAGAGCTTTGTAATGTGGTTTTTTTCCCAGTCTTTCATCAGTGAGGGAAATAGAGCACTGTCTTTTTGTAGTCCCCAAAATTCGTTATGGTGGGTTATTCCTCAGAGGTGATACTGAAAAAGCTGATTGTGATGGTTGAGAAGCAGTCCCATGCAGTTGCGTTGGTTGGGCCAGGGCAGCTCTTTTGCCAAAAATGTTCCTTCTGGTGCATATAGTGTATTGAATGGTAGTACAGAGAGGAAGATGCACGATACTCATTGTATGATGAGGAGCTAGCTACTAAATAGTAGAGGAGGGGAGGTGATTGTGTTGTTAGATTAACATGGGCATGGGCTCAATGCCACTTGGGCCAAAATAAGGCCATATGCAATTTGATCCAACCAAAGCCTAAGTCTCCTAGGAGGTTAATTTTAGTTCAAAGCTCAATTCTTTTGGGCCAGTAAAGTGATCCCTTCTAAGGCCCTTTTAACAAGGCTTGTGCTAAAGGAAAGGTCCTGATATTTGAAGTATTATTGGCAAAACCCAGCCCAGCATAATCCAATCTTAAAGGATTGTTTTGCAGATCCAGGCTTCTTCCTCATCCATGGCTTATAAATTTGAGATGGGTGCAATTTCTGTACTCATTCCCTTCATCAATGGTTGATGAAGTTCTGGTGGCTCAGCCGCAGTGTTAAGATTCCCCGATCAATATCAACATTGGCTATTTGTTGGAACAAAATCTAGCCTCGACTTCTTTCACATCCCACTTCTACTCCATGACCCACAGATCTTTCTTCTAGCAGTGTGGGTAAATATGGAGGTGGCGATGGTAGCATATGGCATGGGCCTCTGCGAGGCTGGTGCATCTCCATTCCTAGTGGTGTTGAATGTCTAGAAGAACATGTTTTACATGTTGCTCCTATTCAGGAGCTTTCAATTGTTGTTGATGAGCCTAGGTCTCTAGTGAATAGGGGAGAGCATTTTTCTTTAGGGGTTGGAAAGGCTTGAGCAATGAATTTGGGACTTTTTTTTTTGAATGGTGGACAAATTCAAATTTTGAAAGACCTCATTAATTGTGAGCCTTAAAATATTTGTCTGCCTACCGAGCATGTGAATTCAAGTAGAGGGATAGTGACATCAGATTGGGTTTTGAACAAAGTTAAGAGCCATCATTATGTGGTTTTGATTCTGAATCTAACGTCAAGGGCCATAGTGAGATGAAACGATTTTCATACTCTATTAATTATTATTCCAAACAAGAAAATTCTAGTCGATAAACCAAGGGGAGCCGTGTTAATGGTCTTATATGAAGTGTAACATATTTTTTGGAAAATTAAAGAATTGAATGGGCTAGAGATACAACTTAGGATAAGGAACTATGCCGTGTAGTATATGGCATGTAGTATTGTACAGTGTTTTTGGGGTTGTAACATGTGGATTGGTGTTTTCTGGATTTTGCTGAAGCCTTTAAAGGGATCTTGCTTATGTTGATAGAAGGGTGGAGGAACAAGAATTGTGTTTTTTTTTTGCTGCCACTCGCCCCGGGGGGGGGGGGGGGGGGGGGGGGGTGGGGGGGGGGGGGGTGTGGAGGAGGTCGGCATAGCTTGCTATCTTAAAAATGTTTTTAATCCATTTTGAATTGGCTTCTATGAGCGTTTATGGCCCCAATTCAGACCATGTCATGACGCTTTTGTAGAGAAATTTGGAAGTATGGTCATTCTGTGGGATATGCCACGGTGCATCAACAGTGATTTCGATGTTATACATTTGAAAAATTCTATTCTCAAGCTGGGGTGTAGAGCATACATAGAAAAGTGCTTACATAACATGATTTGATTTAGAAGATAAGTTTTAAAATTTGAATCTTACAAATTAAATCTTACCATTTGAGTGATGTGGATGGTGTGCTCTACACACCAGCTTGAGAATGGAATGAATGACTCTATCCATTTCCTTGATGATGGGTCTATTGAAGCAAATTCTTGTTCTGCTATGATTGAATTCTCAAATTTAATTTTTGAACAAAATCTCACTGATCTTCATATAGTTGGTGGAAGCTTCACTTGGTCTAATATTTGAGATACCCCCTCATGTCCCCATATCGATAGATTTCTCATATCCTCAGATTGGGAAGCTTAGTTTCCAAGGCTTTATTTGGACTATATTCCTAGTCTCCTTGATGCAAATATATTCTCGTAAGTGAAAAGGTTTTTTGAATATAAAAATATGCAGTTAAAGTTGGAAGGCTTTGTGGAAAGTGTAAGACAATGGTGGGACTCTTATTGTTTTCTTGGTTCCCATATTGTGGTGAGTTAACTGAAAGCTTTGAAGGCCGATTGAAGTGGTGGAATGAAGAGGCGTCCTAAAATTTGGATGGGTAGAAAATTTTCTTTTGTAAATCAAGCTAAAAACTTGGATGCTTTAGAGAAAGGGGAGAAATTGAGGTTGAGAGAAAGTGACAAGTGCACAAAGTTCTTCCACCATTTAGCCAATTTTAATCAGAAGAACAATTCTATTGACTCCTTGTCCGTGAACAGTAGAGTTTATTCTAAACGAGATTGATAACTATCTTTTGCAATTCTATGAGAATTTGTATGGCGAACAGTTAGGTATAGGCCCAAGTTGGATGATCTTTCTTTTGATTCCCTTGTTGAGGTTGACACAATGTGGATAGAAAGAGTTTTGAGGAAATCAAGATAATTGAGGTCAGAGGAGCTTTGAATGGAAACACGCCCCTAGAGCTTGATGGCTTTTCTAAGGCTTTCTTCCAAACTTGTTGCGATTTGGTGAAGGAGAATAGTATGGAATGGTTTCAGGACTTTCATGCTAGGATCAAGTTTGTTAAAATCCTTAATGTAACCTTTATTGCTTCCATTCTAAGAAGCCAGGGGTAGTTAATATCACTGACTTACGACCCATCAAGAGAGCCCAGAATGATATTGTGATGGAGGTGCTTCAGAAAAATTATCTCTGATACAGTAAATGGTTTAATGATTCTAACTTGTTATTCACAGACAATACGTTGGTTTTCTACAAGGAAAACCTGACCATCCTTGGTATCTTCCATATTTTTTGTATGCTTGAAGCAATATCTATCCTAAAAGTTGAACTGGCCAAATTTGAATTGCTCCCTATTGGTAATAATAAGATTATAGAAAGTCTGGAGAGCGTTTTATGATGTAGGGTTGCTTAATTGACCATGACTTATAGGAGAGTTTATTTGGGATTAGATTCTTTAGAATATGGAGAGCATTGATTGGCCAAATGGAAATGACAGTATTTATCGAAGGGTGGTAGGATTTCCTACCTTGTTGAACTTGCCTAGTTCCTTCCCACTTCCTGTAGGTTAAAAAAATTTGTTTGGAGAACTTACAACAAGGTTTTTGTGAGTATTGTGAGGAGGAGAATAGATTTCATTTGGTAAAGTCGTCTAATGTGTGGTCTCCAATCTCTGTTGAAGAATTTGGGTCTGTAGTTTGATGTGGTTCGATTGAGCTCTCTTGGAAAATGGCTACGACATTATACTAAGAAGGGAAAAAGGGAGCTTTTGGAGAATAGGGTGGATGGAGTTCTAATGAGCTCAACAGATTGCATGTTGTAGGTTTGTAGAAAAGTATTGGGAGGAGATGGGGGAGTTCACACCCTTCAGGCACGTAGTGGGGGATGGATCAAAGATAGTGTTTTGACAAGACGTTTGGTGTGGGGATCAAGTTCTTAAGGCAGCTCTATCAAAGTAATTTAACATTGCTCGTTTTAAGGAAGCTTATGTTGCTCACCATTAACAGTTTTTGAGTGATTCTCCTTAGTGGGATGTGGGTTTTTATCAAAGTGGCACAAGACTGCGAGGTGGAGTTTCTTACAGGTTTTTCATCACTTTTATTCACTCTGACTGAGAATAGTCCCTGAGGATAAGCTTTGTTCAGCCCCTTAAAACGTGCGGTGTTTGAAGTAAATTCGTTATTAGGTGTTATCTCCCCATGAAAGTAACCTATTTTCATGGAAGAATATTTTGCAGAACAAGTGATGGATTGGTGTTGCATGTGTTTGAGGAGTGAGGAAATGCTAAATTGTTTTTTTTTATTGAATTGTGAGGTGGCTAGTGCTCTTTACAATTGTAATTTTGGGTTCTTCATCCTAGATTGGATTACGCCTTGCAGTGTTGTGGATCTTTTGGGGTGTTGGAGCGGGAGGCTTAGTTTTGATGCTGGATGTAGAATAAGAATTATTCTAATAGCTGGCTAGAGATTGAGAAAAAATGCAAACAGAGAGAAAACTATGAGGTGAACTCTGAGATTAGGGTTGCTTTCAAAAAATAAATCGATTATCAATCATCCCTTCTAAAGCCCACAAGTCGGGCTTAAATAGCTAATGGAAAATTTAAAATTGTAATTAAGGCCAATTAGTAAAGTACTGAATGAGATAAATATCGCTAAAATCTAGCCTAAAAATCTGGAATAAAATTGTTCCTAAAAATAAACATTAGCATAAAAGAAAAATGACCAAAAATGAAAAATTAATTTAATGTGGATATTCGGAAGGGAAAACGGTTGATTTTGGGGTTGAAACTGGGCCCACCAGGCATGGCCTGGTGACCATGATGTGCACGTTGAAAAGAGTTTCCAGAATTGGGGTCATATGTGCGATTCTAATACCTGTAGCCAAAGTTATGGCCAAAACACTGAAGTCGCCCACTTTCCTCGCCCGACCAAGAAATATCAACCTTTCCTTGCCAAACCCCCTTTTCTTGCCCAACCAAGGAATCTTCATCTTTTTCCGCCGGTTTTGCGCTGATCTGCCTTTTTGAGGTAGACCCAGTGCTATTAATCCTTTATCTGTCAGCTGAGCATCATCATGCCCAGATCCTCCTACATCAAGTTGTTTGTTGTGGAAGATGATTCGTGTTATGTTGTATCTTAAGAGAAAATGCGAAGCTTTGAAGATGGTGAAATGGTGTTGGATCTTAAGAATTTTGTTTTCAAAACCCTTTACCATTAGATGATTGTTCATTTTGGTTTTCCTATTTCTCAGGATTTCTTTGCTCTTTTTTCTTTTCTAATCAGTTGTTCCTCATGTATGTGCCCTGTGTACTCGGGCAATACCTCTTTTGATCATTAATAAAGTTTGACTTTCTTGTTAGGTTAGAAAAAAATAAAGCAAGTGATTATTAAGTTCAACACCGTTGGCCTAGAAATGTGCATTGCTCAATGTTGCATTTTACTTATTACTTATATTTGCAGATGTTATGAAAGTAATTTTGATATTGTATTGATCTCTCATCCTTTGTGCACAACCAAGTTAAACAAAGTTCTACCATTCCATGGGCATACATCTTCAGATCTTCTAAGTCCAGCGTATTGCTTATTTGAATACATAGACCCTCTTAGTTCTTGGAAATGTCTTCTGTTATGTGTGCTTTCAGCACTATATGTTGCCCATTATGAGCTGGGACTGAGATTCTGCCATTTTGATCTCATGCATTCAGATGTTTGTACACATGAAAGTTATTTATGTTTTTGGGTTCACTCATCTGAACAGGGATCTGTAGAAGTTGTTAGCTTTTGTATTTGCTAGCATTCTTCTGATTTTGTTGGCACGAAGTGACCTAATCGTCTATACTATGCACGAACCTTATATATATATATATATATATATAATATTTACATATCAGAGTAATGCTAAATACAGTCCTAAGTGTGCAGGCCTCATGCACTTTGTTTGAAAAAAAGTGGGATCCACCATTAAAAAAATGATTTTTTCATGTTGGTTCCAGATTTACCCACTTTTTTCAAAGTGAGTGTGTGAGGCTTGCATAACCTAGGACTGCAGATATTATTTCTCTATTGTAAATGTATGGTGCATGGGTTAAAGTGTTAACATTTATTTTCTCAGGGTTCATGGATAGTTAAGCAAAGTGTGGGAAAGAAAGCATGCCTGATTGGTCAAGCCCTTGAAATTAACTATTTCCATGGGAAGAACTATTTGGAGGTAAGTTTGCAAGTAGTGTGGTTCCTGTATATATGTGCCTTGTCCTCCTCTGTATGTGTCTGCATGAGTGACAGAGGGAGAGATTTTCATGTCCCCAGATCACTGTAGTGAGACAGAAGAAATACTATAATTCAGTATTGGGTCTTAGAACATCTGTGCTAATCTGGAATAAACAATCATTTCAGCTTGGGATCGATATTGGGTCCTCAACAGTTGCAAGGGGTGTGGTCAGTCTTGTTCTCGGGTACCTTAACAATCTGGTTATTGAGATGGCATTTTTGGTGCAGGTAAAACTACTATTTTTTTTCTTTGGCCGAACTATAGTTTTATACCTAAAAGTTTTTTGTTTACTGTCAATTGGGTCCTGGTTTTTCGACTCGAGAATATTCAACCCGGTAGTTCCAGATTCCATTCAATATGATATCCATCTGTTACCTCTATCAACGCCGCTGCATTTAATTTCACTCGGGACTCTATGACACCTTAAATGATGTCCTATTGAAGGTTATTATTTTGTTTTGCTTTTAGAAAGGAACACTGCACATGAGATGGACATAGTCACCCAAAACAAATTTATTTCAGATTGAATTCCATTTTAGCAATCTGATAGCCTTGGTTACAGAGCTTGTGGCAATTGCAAAATGTGATATGAACAATGTATGGTGTACGGATGAGGACAGTTTTAGTGGGAACTTCACCCCAGTAGATTGAGTCCTCTTATGTTTCTGAGTTATTTTTTCCTTTTAGTAAAATATTCTTTCCAATTTTTTTTTTAGAATATCTGTGTTCCTGTGACCCTGTCCAAGAATGCGTGGATGTTATTTAGAATGAAGTAGTGGAGGGTTTTAATGGGGCCGGAAGTTACCTGCCTTGAATTTGGAGACTCCGGCTGTTGATCCCTTTTAAATCTCTGGTCTTGTGTCTATATGCAAGCACTGAAGCTTCTTGAGGTCCACACTATTCAAACTCAAAAGTGAATTCTTCAATATTTTTTAATTCAACCCTCAGATCAACTGCGCCCCCCCCCCCCCCCCCCCAAAAAAAAAAAAAAAAAAAAAAAATTGTGGAGACAAGATCAATCCCTTATTATTTGGGCACTCCACAATCCAGATCTACCCTCATGGTACTCGTCTCTGTATTTGTTTTCCTCTGGTTACTGTGTTCTTGACTCTTCCATCCTATCTATGTTCTTTCTTTATTTATTTTTTTTAAATAATTATTTTCTTTTGAGTTCTTATTTATTTTCTTGGAACTCTCGATCACCAATATGTTACCTATTGAGTGGCTGTTTTTGGTCACATCAAGCCTCAGTGACATGTAACGATAAATGGGAGGGACTACAAATATAGTAGGAAATTACAGTATTGAAATTACAGGGGAGTAATCTTAAGTACGCATAAACTTATAGGAACTAAATACTTATTAAAAAATAACTTATAGGAACTAAATTGTTGTTTGGCGGTTTTCATTTGTAGATACTGAAAGCTGATTATGTCTATGGTTCATGTCTTGTAAACCGAAGTATATATGCCACTGAAATTGAATTGTGCAGAATTGCTTTTTTGTGTCATGAATCATTGTGAACTGTGAAGAAACTCAATGCTCTTTTCTACATCAATAATGTGATAACCCCATATGATAAGTGATAATAGTATTTGGTGTATGGGATCTTACATTGCTTGGGAAGGAAAAGTTCTCTCTCTCTAATGGAATTCCAATTGTATCATCATTGTCTAGTCATTTTGGAGTATGGTCCATGTGGCTTGGGCCTTCTATTGGGGTGTAACCATAAATGTGGAACTTAAGCCGTGCCACTTACGACAGTGAAAGAATTGAAAATGAAAGTTTGCTTTTGTCAATTATGTTTGTTTAGCATTACTCTTATTGATTATGCTTCTTTTAATATCACCTTCCTGACAATCATATTTCTTAATTCTAATGCTAAATGTCTATCTGTCATGTATAGGCGAATACACCAGAAGAGCTGCCAGAGTATATCCTCGGAACCTGCCGTCTTAACCATCTTGATGCAGCCAAAGCAGTTTTGGTGAAACCATGATAACCTACCAATACTTTCCTTAAAAACCACCCAGATGTTGGGGACAAAGAGCTAAAACATAAACGCTGAAATTGGAAATTCAGGATGCTTATGCTCTATAAACTTGCAGGACTCATTCTTTTACTAGATTGAACTGAGATTGACAGCTGGTTATTTTTTGGTGTATATATCATTAATTGATAAATAAACTTTCTGGAAAAGATTAAATTTCTTGTTAGTGCTGGTTGTTTTATTTAGATTTATGGTTTGTGTAACTCAAGCATATTGTCTTTATTTTTGTTACGTTTGGCTGTTTTTATTTTTTTCACTTTTTCCCCCCGATTTGCTACTAGTATTTATTTTACATTACTGTGACCATTAGACTTGTTGAAAGAAAACATATACTTGAAAAAGTTGCTTATGAATAGTTCGAGTTCAACTTGTATAAATTTGGTGCAGTCCAGCTCAAGTTTTGTCAACAATGCTCTCATAAATTCGACCCATTAGAGCTGGGTAATATCTGCGCGTGCGCGCGCGAGTGTGTATGTGCTATTTATGTATTTTTTATACTAATGAGTTACATGTATGATATAGTACTCTATTTATGTTCTAGATCTGACCATAAAGTTCCCAGAGCCCATTCTACCACATGCGCTGGATTAGAAAATTCCCCACCCTCATATCTTTTAGATTGATCTAGATTTGAATGTTGTGGCTGCACCACGGCAGGCACGTGTGTCCCTTGTGCCGATGCAAATCCCGGTATTTCTCGAAATTGGCTCTAACTGTAATCCTTTCATTTTTGCATCCATTTTATTATTCTTCCTTAATCTAGTTGTAATATTCTTATATCCAAAACGTAAAATAAAAACTCGAACCGTTGGTACCCGATGATCACCACTACGTTTAGCTCTTGGCAACCTCTTTCTGCCACAACTCACGACTTGCACCTTTTATGCTTTTGCCCCTGGTGCAAGAACCACCTGTATTCCTTCGGGGGAGGAGTTTTGAGACGACATATAATATGTAGAGTTAGGATTTTTTATTTAGAGTTTTATTATAAGAATTGTCTTACTTTGTCACAGGATTGTGAAAACGAGAGAAGTTAATCTCTCCAACAACTATTTCATAACAAAATGTAGCCACATCAACTACCACAGCCTGTAGTCATGGGCTTACAATCCGTTTATCATATTGTACAAAAACTACCACTTTGGGCAACTTCCACTTGGTGCGGAAGGGTAGGGAATATTTATTCGTTCCTAATGTCCATTTATTTTTATTTTTCTTTAGTGTTTGTCGGGTTCTCTTAGCTTTTATTCATACATTCCTTTATCCATTAATTATAGTATGTCAAACTTCCTTACAAAAGAGTAAGAGGTGTTGCTTAAAGCTGTAGCCATGTCAATCTCAACATATACTATGAGTTGTTTCAAACTTCTTTCAATCAGAATTAGAGCGTATGATGGCAAAGTTTTGGTGGGATGAGAGGAAAGAAGAGAACAAAATCAAATGGGTCAATTGGGAGCATATGCGTGAAGCTAATTCAAAGGGTGGAATGGGATATAAGGATTTAAAGACTTTGAAATTTCAATCCTACTCTCTTGGCCAAGCAGGGATGGGTATATCAAGAGGAAGACTCTTTGGTGCATAAGATCTACAAAGCAAAGTATTTTCCCCATTCTAATTTTTGGGGATTCAAATATTCATATACTTGGAGGGCATATGGGAGGCAAAGAAATACTTGCTCAAGGGTTGTCGATGGAGGGTTGGTAATGGCAAATCAATTAATATCTGGATCGATTTCTGGTTGTATGATCACAAACTTATCCCTAGATTTCAGAATCAAGCAAGCTATCAGGAAGATGCAAAAGTTGAGAGCCTCATTGATACAAATACTAGGTGGTGGAATGTTGAACAAGGAAGGAGAGTTGTACCACCAAGGGAGGCAACTGAGGTACTTAAGATCCAACTTGGGCAAGCAAATGAGGAGGACAGGTTAATATGGGAATATGAAAAGAGTGGAATGTATAATGTTAAGAGTGCCTACATATTCTTTCTTCAAACACAGAGAAGGAATAATGGTGGGGAATGCTCAAATGCATAGGGGAACAAAGTCATATGGAAGTAGCTATGGAAAATGTAGGTTCCCAATCGAGTTAAGGTGTTTGCATGGAAAATTTGCAGAAATGGGATTCCTACTAATAAGAATTTAATGAACAAAAAGGTGCTAATGGAAGATCAATGCTCTTTGTGCAATGGGGACTCTGAAGATGTTTCTCATGCTTTATTCTATTGCCATTTGATTCGTCAAAGTTGGAATAAATAGTTCCATTATTTGATACAAGCAGAGGAGCGGACTGATATGATGAATCTAGCTCTTAAAGTGCATAGCAATGGTATTATAGGTGACCTAGAGAGATTCTTTCTCAATGCTTGGGGCTTTCGGTATAGAAGAAATCAAAAATTTTTTTTGAAGGAAAGACTCTTCATCCAGATCAAGTGGTGAATCAGGCATTAGCTTCATATAAGGCACATAATGAGGTTAAGAAGGGATCAAATCAAGCCAAAGGGTCCATCTCTGGTTGGATATCACCTAATGCAAGATCTGTAAAGTTGAATGCTGATGGAGCTATTTTTAATGAACAGTGCAAGGTAAGTGTTGGGGTAATTCAGAGAGATGACAAAGGCAAGGTTCTCATTGTAGCAAGCAAGAAGGAAGGAGAAGTGAATGAGCCAATGGAAATCGAGCTACTAGCCATTTTAAGGGGTTTACAATTATGTTTGTTTTTGTAGTACAAAAATAGAGAAGGGGGGGGGGGGGGTTTACAATTATGTGTTCATTGAAGAAATTTATAGGCATAACTCATCTCATAAAACCGGTTCAAAGAGAGGTTTGCTTCAACCTTATAAGCATACCCAATACATTTTGCATAGGTAATATGTGATTTATTCCTCAACACCCTCTCTCACATGTGGACTAGTATTTCTTCTAGTCTTTGTCATGGGGTAAGTAGTGTGGACTCCCATTTATCTTATGGTAGCCTCTGATACCATGAAGAAATTCATGGGCTTAAATCATCTTATAAAACTGGTTCAACAAGAGAGGGTTGCTCATTGCTTAGAAACATGCTCAAAACTTTGTCCACAGGCAATGTGTGATTTATTCCTCAACACCTTCCCTCACATGCATGCCAATATTTTTATGGTCCTTATCACGAGGTAAGTAGTGTGGGCCCCCATTCGTCCATGTGGCAGGCTTTGATACCATGAAAAAATTCATAGGCCTAAGTCATATTATAAAACCGGTTTAATGAGAGAGGTTTGCTCCAACCTTATAAACATGCTCAAGATCTTGTTCATAGGCAGAACTGGTAGTGGAATTTCTCGTGGTAAATGATTTACTTGATGCTGGCCAGAACTGGTATTTACTAGGGAACTTAGTCTATGATGTTAAGGAGCTTATGAATATGATTCCAAGATGCTCAATTTAGCATACAAGGTGTATAGCAATTGAAGCAGCCATAGATTGGCAAAGCACACATGGAGTCTTGAAGACATGTCAGTTTGGTGGAATTGATTTCCAGATTGTATTTTCCAAATTGTTTGGTCAGATTCTAGGATGTAATTGATTTTTCAGATGAATAAAGGTTCCTTTTCCTATATATAAAAAAAAGAAACAACATACTTTTGAGTCATTAAATTATCAATATTAGGATATTGATTTCTAAAATTCAGTTGAGCATCTTTATCTTCTCTCCCGTTCATTACGTATATTATTTAATTTTCCGTTGATGACATAATTAGAGTGGATGCTATGGTTAATAGGAGCAAAACTCTCTTTAGGAGAAGGATTGCACATATATATTTTTTTTCTAAGCAAGCAAACTTCATTAAAATAAAAGATGATATAAGTTAGAGAGGGTGGGGTTCCCCAATAGAACACCCCAAAACAAAAATCACAATGCAAACGAGGTGGAAAAAAGAAAAAAGAAACGGGTTTTGAGACCAATTTATTGGTCTCTACCCAGACCGTACAAAAAGGGTATTGTCTTAAAAATTGTTTTATAGACATGATCCGTATCATCAATGTGAATTTTGATGAGCCTCTCTGTATCAGTCTGGCATGTTGGCATTTGATAAACAAGTGGTCCATTGTTTACTTTCCCCATGCAATCCTCCAAAGAAGTAGCCTTAAATGATAAATCTATCTTGTATTTTTAATTTCCAAGTTCTTTTCCATTTAATTTGGATTGCACTCTTATGTTGCATGAATCTACGCTCTTGATCCTTCCAATGCGCAGATTTTTGTAATGGACCTGAATGGATTGGTTCGAGAGGGTCACTCTCTAGAAGTTAGGGTTATAGAGGAAGAAGATGAGAATTGAGAGAGAAGAAGAAGTTTTGTTGTTGATTGAATTCATGTTGAAGGTTTTCTTTCCAACTATATTTATACTGCATCAATTACAAATTTTATCAACTAACAACACTACTTCCTTTTAGAATGAACAAAAATGACAATGTTACACTTATTGAAAAAAAAAACATATTAAACGACAACATTCTATTAAAACACAATCAATTAAAATGCATATGAAAATGTATTTCTATCTAAGCTTATTACTCCAACCCACAAGTGTGGTTTGTTGAGACTTACAGGTTTTAAGGAAGAAACATTTCTTGTTACTTATTTGGTTGCACCTTTGGTTTCAGAAGATTGACATCCCAGGTTATTGAGCCCATTGTTGAAAAAGTAAGGACGAAAATTGCAAGTTGGAAATTCAAGATGCTTTTGCAAGGAGGAAGATTAATTTTATTGAGACAGGTTTTGTCAAGCATGCCAATGCATATGCTATCGGTGATTAATGTCCCTTTGGTTACCATATCACGTATAAATTCTCTCTTAGCTAATTCTCTATGGGGGGAGGTGGATGGAAAAAGGAAGGTTCATTGGCAATCATGGGGGAAAGTGTGTAAGCCAACAAAGGAAAAGGGGGGGGGGGGGGGTATGGGATTGAGAGATCAAAAGGAAGTGCAGAGATCTCTTCATATGAAATTTGTTTATCGGCTTCTGATTGCCAAAAATTTGTGGACCGATTTTTTTTGTGCCAAATATTTCAGAAATGAGCATATCTGATTAAACATTGGTAGACCATCTGACTCTCGATTTTGGAGGTCTGTTATGTCAACTCTGCTAGAGGTTATGGATAATGTTAAAGTGTTGGTGTGTGGCAGCAATGCTTCTTTTTGGTTTGACAAGTGGCTCGCGTCGGGCCTGCTATCCATGAAAGTGGAGGACATTTCGAACACCAAATTGCGCATTAAGGAATGCTGGTAGAATAATGTCTGGAACGTTGAGTTGCTAATGGTACTGGTTGGTGTAGATACCACAAAGGAAATTTTACAGAGTACGCCGGTTGGTAAAAGACGTTTGGATATGTTTATTTGTAAGCCTTCTCCTGATGGAAAGTTGGGAGGATTTATGTGTGGAGCTTGAGGAGGTGAATTTTGTTGTGGTCCATCAATACTATGAAGGTAATAATGCGGCTGATTTTCTAGCAAGAGAAGGGGAAATTGGTAAGAATGTGACCTATGAAGGACATCAAAGTTTTCCACAGCTTCTGAAAGGTTTTATTTGAGTGGATAAGTTGGGACTTCCATCTCTCCGTAAGTAGGTTGTTTTTGGTTTTATTTGACTTTTGTTTCTTATAGGCATGTTTAGATTGGTTTTTATGGTTTATTGTATTGGTTTATTTGTTTTGATGCTTGGGATGGTTTTTATGTCTATATGTAAATTCCATGTGTCTTGCTTGTTACCACGGTATTCCTCCTTCATAAGTGAAGGGCTATTAATAATTGAGGAGTTTGTTCAAAAAAAAAAAAAAAGGAAACGACAATGTTTCCAACTTCCATTTAAAGTAAAGCCAACTACCAACAACTACCTTCCTTTCCTAATTAAGAACACAGCTGTATCAAGAACACAGCACCTTGCCCATTGCCATGCTTCCACTCCAGCACCTTCACAGTCCATAACATACCCTCCTCCTTTAAAGCACCTTGCCCACAAGGTGGGTGTACTGTTGTCGAAGTTGCCAATAAGGTTCCCACATACAATCTTCCACTCTAGCACCTTCCCATTGAATTAAGACTTCCACAAGTGCCCTGTTATCTTTCTTGACACTTATGTGATCCAAAATCTGCTCATGCTGAGGCCTTAACTCCCCTTTCAAATCAACTGGGGGTAAAGTAGAAAGAGGAGTAACATGGTCCCCTATCTTCTTCTTCAAAGAAGAAACATGGAGGACTGGATGCAAGATAGAATCCGATGGCAAACAAAATCGATAAGCTACCTTGCCAATTATATGTGTGATTTGAAATGGTCCAAAATAACGAGGTGAAAGCTTAAGATTCCTTTTGACTGCCACAGACAACTGTTGATAGCGTTGGAGTCTAACATAGACCCAATCTCCAATTGAGAATTCCTTGTCAGTACGATTCTTACCATAATAAAACTCCAATCTATCTTGAGCTATTGTAAGGTTAGACTTGAGGGTAGCCAAAATCTGCTCACGTGTATGCAACAATTGTTCCACTGATTGACTAGAAGTGATGCTAGAGATGTGAGCTTGAAGCTTAGTAAGGGGAACTCCATACACTGCTTCAAATGGAGTTAATTTGGTGGAGGTGTGAGAGGTGGAATTATACCACCATTCAACTAATGAAAGCCAATCAACCCATAACTTTGGCTTGTCTTTAGAAAAGATCTCAGAAAGTGTTCAAGATACTTATTAATAGCTTCTGTTTGGCCATCATTGGGGGGTGGATAGGCTGAAGAATAGAAAAGATTAACCCCCTGCAATCTAAAAAGTTCTATCTAGAATGAACTAGTAAAGGTTGAGCCATGATCAGAAAAAATGGTTTTAGGTACCATGTAGCTTAAAAACATTGAGGCCACTTAAGCAGTTGTAAATGGATGTTTCAAGGGCATAAAATGGGCATACTTTGACAATCTGTCCACTACAACCATGATGACAGAATATTCTCAGGAAATAGGAAAACCCTCAACAAAATCCATTGAAAGGTCAGTCCAGATTTGTAACGCTCCAACGGAAGGCCTAAACCACATAGCCTATACTCTAAAAGGACTAGTCAATGATACAATTGAAGCCCCATTGGAACCTTATAAAGAGTAAGAACTTCTCATTCCCAAGCAATGTGTGATTCTATACACCACCTACCATTTTCCTTATCAAATGGGGTATCACAATCTACCCCCCTTAAATTCCCGAAGTCCTCGTTGGGCTAGTCCATTATAGGTGGCATGGCTCAAGTCCCACTTTTCTGTTTAGGATTGGCTTTGATATCATTTGTAATGCTCTAATGGAAGGCCTAAACCACATAGCCTATACTTCAAAAGGAGTAGTCAATGATACAGTTGGAGCCCCATTGGAATCTTATAAATAGCAAGAACTTCTCATTTCCAAGCAATATGGGATCTCATACACCACCTACCATTATCCTTATCATATGGGGTATTACAATATCTACTCAGGAATAGGCAAGGGTTGTAAAAACCCTACTGGAAAGACATTTTGAATCTTATTTCTTTGACAAGTTTCACACTCACGAATAAACTTCTTGACATCATTCTTGAGACCAGGCCAATAAAAATCCACCCTAGCTCTGAGTAAGCATTTGTGAAAACCAGAATGACCAATAGCAGGACTATAGTGCAAGTAATTCAAAATCTGTTGCTTTAATGGTAGAGAATCAGGCACATAAATTCAATCCTTCTTAAACAAAATACCATGCCTTAGTTTAAATGAGGGATTAGAAGTAGGATCTAACTGTAATGCATAAAAAAATTTATGAACATCTTGATCTACAACATAAGTTGATTTCCAATTTGTGAGCCATGTTGGTGTAGGAAATGACAAGGCTGCTAATTCTCCAGTTTCATCAATCTGATCTTTCTGAGACAAGGTATCAGCCACCTTGTTATCCACGAGAGTTAAATTGTTACCCTTCAAGGCCTGACTCAGAAAGGCTAAGGACCTTTGGTCTTGCATGAAAACTGCTCCTACACTAGTTGCACAAGCATCACATTCAATGACAAAAGATTTGGTGAAATCAGGCAAGGCAAGAACAAGAGTACTTGTGACAGCAGCCTTTAAATCATTGAAAGATTGAGTAGTAGAATCTGACCAAGCAAAGATCTTTTTTTAACAAAGAAGTCAGAGGTGCAACAATTTGACCGTAGCCCTTAGTGAATTTTCGATAGTAACATGTCAACCCTAAAAAACCTCTTAATGACTTTAGGTTTTTAGGTATTGGCCAAGTAACCATAGACTACAACTTCTTAGGATCTGCCCTCACCCCTTCCTTTGAGATCAAATGGCCCAAATATTCTATTTCTTGGCATGCAAACTTACACTTTGACTGCTTGGCATAAAGCTGATTATGCTATAATGTGTGCAACACAGTAGACAGATGAGACAAATGAGATGACATGTCCTTGCTGTAAACTAGTATATCATAAAAAAAAAAAGGCAAAAGGTCTAAGGAATGGCTTGAAAACCTCATTCATGAGATATTGAGATGTTGAAGGGGCATCAGTGAGCCCAAAGGGCATGACAAGGAACTCATAATGCCCTTGATGAGTTTTGAATGCAGTTTTATAAACATCATCATCTCTCATACGTATTTAATGATATCCTGCCCTAAGATCCAATTTATAATAAATTGTTGAACCTAAAAGTTCATCCTAGAGCTCATCCACAACAGGAATGGAATATTTATCTTTAATAGTGACTTAATTTAAGGCCCTATAATCAACACACATTCTCTATGTGCCATCAGACTTCCTGACTAGCAAAACAGGAGAGGAGAAAGGTGATTGACTAGGCCTAATAACCCCAGAATTCAAGATCTCTTTAACAATTTTTTCAATTTCTGTTTTAAGATAAAAATGATATCTATAGGGGCCTAACATTGATAGGAGAAGTATCTTGCTTCAAATGAATTTTGTGATCATGGACCTATTGGGTGGCAACCCTGTAGGTTCACAAAAAACAACCTTTTATTTCTATAAAAGTTGCTGCCCTTGTTCATCTTGTAGAAATAAAGGCTCAATTGATTCACAAGCAACTAACTGTAGAAATAATCCTCTCTGACCACCACCAGAGATCTTAAAAGGATTCACTATTATCAATAAAAGATGACTAAGATGCTGTTAAACCTTTAAAGGAAATTGTCTGACCAGCATGTTGAAATTGTATATGCATATTTACAAAGTACCACAAAATCGAACTCAATGTAGACAAACACTGAATGCCAAGATTAACATCACACCCTTCCAAAGGAAGAGTAAAGAAATCAATTGTGAAAGGTTTACTTTGAATCTGTAAAGACATAGCCATGCCTTTACCAGTAACATCAATGACCTGGCCATTAGCCACTTTAACTCGAATAATCTGACTCAATTGTACATGCAACTTGCATCGAGCAGCTATTGCAGTATCCACAAAATTATGTGTACTGCCTATGTCAACCAAGATCACCAACCTTTGCTCGCCAATATAACCAATAAGTCTCAATGTCTTAGGTCCTCCACTCCCTACAATAGACTGTATGAGATGGAAGCACTCTCAACTACAACTTAAGCAGGCTTAATAGCCACTTCACCACTAAGATCATTGTCCACTTCACAACTATACTCACCGAAAATGTCCATACCTTCCAACAGAAACAGTTTTGGCCTTGCACACTTATGACTTGGTTGCCATTTGTCATCACAAAAATAACAAAGGCCTTTTTACGTTGTTCTTGTAGCTGAGACTTAGAAACCTTATGATAAGGAACCTTAGCTAAAAGATGAGTTCTCGGTGCCCCTAAAATGGAAGGAGCTTGTCCAGACTTTAACACACTAGGCTCTAGACTAAACTTACTTGAATCAGTAAGTAAGTGAATATCTCCAAGGCCTTCTAACACTCACAACATATTGTTCTTGAATTTTAGCTAAGCCAAATGGATCATTCAAAGATATAGGATTCAACATTCTAACAAGCAACCTAATCTCATCACGTAAGCCACTTAAAAAGTAACTCAATTTATTCTTCTCATATATGCCTTTAAATCAATTGGAAAGAATCTCAAATTCAGCCTTCTACTCATTAACTGCACTAACTTGCTTGAGATGAGTAATAGACTCCATTGGATCATCGTATGGAGTAGAACCAAACTTGATCTGAATAGCTCTGATGAAATCCTCCCAAGAATGAAAAGATCCTGCCTCGCTGGCATCCTGAAACTAGATCAAAGCTTCCTTATCCATGTGGAAGGAAGCAATGAAGATTTTTTGACCAGGAGAGACCTGGTGGTACACAAAATATTGATTCGCATGATAAATCCATGGTGATGGATTACCGCCACGAAATCGAGGAAATTTCAGCTTAATTCCTTTGACGAAGCCTTTATCCACAGCTTCTCCTTGTCGCACCTCTCCCATACCTTCCTCCATATCTACATTTCGATTAACTAAACTAGGATCCTTAGAGTCATGAGAAGAAAGCCATGAGATCTATCGTAAAACCTCCTAAAACTTCTTATATTGTGCTTCTCTTTCCAACAGTGCAGCTTCTTGTTGCTTCAACAATAGGCCAATTGCATCTTTGATTTGCTTCTGTTGTCGATCTTGCTACTACCGTAGATGATTCATCAAATCAACTATTTGAGCATACAAGTGTGTTCCTTTTGCCATGGCTAATACCAACTGTAATGGACTTGAATGGATTGGTTCAAGAGAGTCACTCTCTAGAAGTTAGGGTTACAGAGGAAGAAGATGAGAATTGAGAGAGAAGAAGTTTTGTTGATGATTGAATTCACATCGAAGGTTTTCCCTCCAACTAACTATATTTATACTGACTCAATTACAAATGCATCGTTTTATCAACTAACAACACTACTTCCCTACAAAATGAACAAAAACAACAATGTTACACTTATTGAATTAAACAACAACATTCTATTAAAACACAACCAATTAAAATGCATATGAAAATGACAACGTTTACAGCTTCCACTTAAAGTAAAGCCAACTACCAGCAACGACCTTCCCTTCATAATCAAGAATGCAACTTCATCACGAACACAACACCTTGCCCACAACCATGCTTCCACTCTAGCACCTTCATAGTCCATAACAATTTTATAATGTATCTATCTACTACCATCGACACTTGAGGTCGAAATCCATGTGTCTTCGGTCTCCAGTTTTGATAGACAAATGTTTAGGATCTCCAATGCAAATTGATAATTGAATAGTTCATACACTCTGTAGCCTTTACAAGTCTTGTTTTTCATAGTCAATTACGTCTTCCACTTAAAAGGATTGTCCAAGTTGTCGTTTGGTCTTGGTATCATGTTTGATGAATTGGGAACCCATGGGTCTTTCCATACATCAATGCTGCTACCATTTTCCTTTTAGCACATCCCATTTTTTCAACACATTTTTTGGTTTTTATTTTTTAAAATATTTGGCTTTTAGTACCTGCACCCATATATTATCCCTGTTACACAAAATGTTCCACCAAATTTAGCAATTAGGGCCTAATGGATGTCATATAAGCTTCTCAATTCAAGCCTTCCGCTATTGCTTTGGAGTGAAGTCTCTTGCTCCCTTGAAAACCCTACCAAAAGTCTTTTAACTTTGCATCAATCGAGCTACGACATTCCTCTGTAAGTTGTAAGTAGGGTTGAGCAAAAATTTGAAGATTCCACTCTAAATCTGACTATGACAAAACAGAGTAGGATTTTTAAAATTTTTTTTAGTTAGAGTTGTTACAGGACTGACTCTGACTCCAATCTAATCCAACTATGACTTTATGCTCTGATTTCGACGCTAAATTCGACTCCAATATTATACATATATTATAAATATATATATTTATCTTTACATTTATAAAATAATATACTTATACTATAATATAAATAGACTAATGATAGTTTAGTATATGTAAACATCATAGTATTACTACCATGCATAATCACGTATAAAAATAAGCTAGACACTAGTATTTAAATAGTCTAATATAACAAGTTAATAACACATATACTAATTTACTAAAGTATAATAACATGTAATTGGTAGGGTTTGATTGGTACCTTGCTTGGTCCTCCCCTTTTTGAAGGGCGAGATTTTTCCTCTTTGAAGGTGAGGTTCTGCTTTGTCTTCGACAAAGCTAGTGTCTCACATGCATTGTGTCTATTGAGATTGGTGATGAGTGCACGAAATGTACTTTGAACATTATTCTTATGAGTTTAATTACTAGATTATATGTGTTATTTAGTCATTTTATTTATGTTTTTCCAATTTAAACTTTAATTTCATAATGTCCAAGTTTTGATTCAGTGTTTAATGTGCTGATTAAGCTGAAGTCTGGCTAATAAGGACGAAGAGAACAATCAATGGAGAATTTCATACATCCAAAGTCAAAGAAATTCGAGTCATAAACAAGGAAGAAAAGAGCAATTAATAAAAAATATTCGAAATTCGTAGCCTCTCTAAGTATCTATTAGTATTATGGTCATATCTTCATCTTCTGATATTCGATTGAGGCAATTCAAGATGCATTGAAGAAAGCTAACTTAATGGACTACATTTGTTCCAGAAATAGATATTCTCTAATTTGGCCGTCTACTTAGCAAAAAAGGGTCCGAAATCTGCATGTGGAAATCTGGAGTATTACCTACCTAAGTTTGCATGCGATTTTCTTTCCATATTGGGGATAGCTCGTGAAAAAATGAGGAAAATAGAGAGCCAAGGGGCAGAAAAGAAATATCCCTTCTTGTTTTGGGAGAGAAGAGGCTAGGTTTTGGAGAATCTCATCTTCCAGAAAAAGAATTCTTCTTCTCTCGAGTGGAGAGCTAATTCCTTGGTGAGGCTAGAGATGAACTTGTTTGAATGATGATGATTTAAATTCTATTGGATTCATGTAATAAACTTTCTTGTTAATACAATTTTTGTTTATAATCTCTTATTAGTCTTGCTGGTATTTGGATAATTTTACAATCAATGCTTTTCATAGATTCAATCATGCTTTCTCTATGGGATTATTGAGGTGTTTATGATCTGGTTGTTGATCTTATTGGTGTGATTCTCTGCTGCATTATTGCTATTAAGTATACTATCGTCTTTGAATCTAAGTTTAATTGGATAGCAATCCATGCTTTCAAAAGAAAAATGGTTTTCAAGAATTACATTTGAACAAATTGGTTATATAGATATATTTTCCGATTAGAGAGACTAATGCTATGATCTCTAATTGAGTATCCAATAAATTTGATATGGATAGAATTATCAAGTTCAAGTAAGGGATTCTCGATGCTTCATTGTTATTAATTTTGGTCAAACCTTTTCATTATTATGTTTTAGCTCATCAGTTTATTTCTTTTTAGAAAGGATTCATCTTACATTGCTACTTTGATTTTTGTTCTCTTAAATTTTTAGTTTCTTTTAGTGTTTTTACCATCTCCCTATAGAATTGATACCCCAATCTATATTGCAACAACTGTGTTATTCTTTGGGCATAATCAATTGGAATTATGACAGAAGATATTACGCATCGCTGGGAATCACTAAAGTTGATTGTAGCAGAACAATAGGAGATCGTCCTCTCCGATGATGCAGTTTTATCAACAAATATTAAAGGGAAACATTGTCTCCTTGCAATGATCTTTAACGATAGAATTGTTAATAGGGAAGCATTCAAATCGACCATGGCAAAGGTATGGAACACAGAAGGCTGGATCACTTTCAAGGAATTCGGTACCAACAAATTCCTTATGGAGTTTCAGCAATACTCAGATAAGGAAAAGGTGATGCAAGGGAGACCATGGTCCTCTAATCGACACTTAATTTGTTTGAGTGAGTTTGATGGTGTTCTATCTCCCTCAGAGGTGCAATTTCAGTGCGAGCCCTTCTAGATCTAAATACACAGCCTCTCTTTTGCAGGGTTGAATAAAGATGTTGGCAACTTAGTTGCCTCTGGTCTGGGGAAAGTGCTTGAGATTGAGGTTGATATAGAAGGCTTTGGTTGGGGTAGTTTTTTAAGAACTAGAGTTGAAGTTAATGTTTCAAAGCCTCTCCCAAGAGGTCGGCTCCTTAAGATTGGAGATCGCCAATATTGGCTCACATTTAAGTATGAGCGTCTCCCAAAAATTTGTTTCAAATGTGGTCTGTTGATGCATGGGAGGGGAAGCTGTCTAGAGTTTACACAAAACTCTCCGGCAAAGGAACAGTACGGGTAGTGGTTATGTGCACAACCCTCCTTGTCTAAAGGAACTTTTCTTAAAAAATATGGTGGTTCCACTAAGCAGGATCACCATGGTTCCTCCTGGAGATGGAACCTTGAGGAAGAGGATTACAGAAGTACCAGATTTGGTGACTCTCCATCACCAGTGGAAAAAGGGGCTCGTGTCTTAGATAAATCAGCATGTTTCTAGGGTGTCGCCTCATTTCGTGATAAGGGTGTGTTACTCAAGGAAAGACATACTAATTCTGCTGATCACAGTCCTTTTGTTGTCAAAGATCCCATGATTTACTCTCTAGCTGGATTATATGTAAAATACTAGGGCAGCCTTCCTATATATCCTGCACCTTTGACAAATCTGGTAAGTCCTTTGCCTCATTCTTGTCTTTCTACTGTGGGTGAGGACATCGTGTTTTTTAAAGAATTACCTATTAAAGACCTTTTAAAGTCAAACACATCTGGCTACCCACGTAATAGCCCGCTATAAATTCAATGGTAGAATTTCTATAGACTTAGGGAATCTCATGAAAACTCCGTAAGTTTTCACGAATTGGCTAATCGCAAAGGTTTTAGTCTGTCAACATAATCAATGTTATCACTCATTATAGTGCCAGAAATGCGATTTTAATTGTTTGAGATCATTAGAAGTGTCAGAATATGTTATGGTCTGCGTCACTAGACTCAATTGAATATTTAGGATTTTATAGCACAATAACCCATTTTCATCATTTCGGACGAAACGACTGTTCGAAATTGTGAATTTGTTTATAGGGCACTTCGGGGTTGAGTTTTGGTAAATGATTTTTACTGTAGGTTAATATGAATATTTGGAATTTTTCAGTACTAAGTTTATTATTCTTTTTTTTGGAGTGAATAGTAACCTCGATAAGTGTACTAAGTGCAGTGTTATCAAAATCACAATGTGGAATGTCCAAATTGGGTTAGAGAAGTTTTATTTGGACACTTGGGGCGTTGAATGTCCGTTGATGGATCCTTGAGGCGAAATCCTAGTTGATACCAAATATTAGAGAAATGATCTAGGCATTTTTTTTGTTACAACCAAAAAGCTTTCCCAGCCATCCTAGTTATCATGCCATCGTTGCATGGTGTATTTCTCATAGTCAACCCCATTGAGTCTTATTTTACATAAACCTTTATTTGTTCTTTTAACTACATTAACCATTCATGTTCTAAGCCTAAAAAACCAGGAATTTACCTTTTACAGTTTGAGAAAATACTTTGGTGAAAATCTACATTTAAAGAGAAAGTTTTAGTTCAAAGGAAATTATTCACATTATGTTTGTGTTTGATCAAGGTGTGTGAAAAAAAAGTGAACGACAAAAGATAAAAAAAGGCTGAAGTGGTTGAAAATTTGAAAAGGCTACAAGAACCGAGGTGGTTGAATGAAAAAGTAGGGAGGCTGAAAAAAGAAAGAAAAAGAAGAATTTTTGCTGGGTTTGTCTTTTGCCCAAAAGTGATTTATTCATCATGGGAGGAAGCATATAGTCGAGAAAGAGTTATGGTTTGAATCTTGTAGATATCTCTTTTATTGTTCTTTCCACCAAGTATTTTTCTAGTTTTCTTTGATTTTCCTTATCCATATCTTTCTTAGTTCTCACCTTGTGACATATCATTACAACATTATTAAAAATCTTTTGATCTCTAATTTTGGTGTTTAACTACATTAATGGAGATGATTTCTGAAAATTGGACTTATGAGATTAAGTTTTGAGAGAATTTCTCTGGTTTCAGTTGTTCTACTTTTATCTAAGTCTGCAGGTGGTTTGGAGTTAAATTGAATATATCAAACACACACATTCAAAGTCTTTGCTTTTGATTGAAGTAACCTCTTAACTCTTGCTTGATAAATTGCTAATTTTTTAATTGATTTTTCTACAATCCTTGCTTTTAAAAGAATAATATACTAGCGATGAAATTAATTTAATTCAGATCATGGCTTGGTAAGTGATGCTAATTCTCTATGGGATCTAGTTGATATCATCTATAGTGGTCTTTTATTTTATTTTATTTTTGTTTGAGGATAAACAAAGTTTTAAGTTTGGAAGTGTTTGATACCTTTCATAATTTCCTATATTTTATCACTTCTTAACTTTAAATTTTAGTACAATTTTACTTATTTTTGTCGGTTTTAGGCTTTATTGTTGTCATTAAATTTATTTCAGATTTCAACAAAAAGAAGATCCAAATTTTAAGAGCTAGTCACATGTGCTATTTAGGGGATAAAGATTGAGTTGAATTTTTGAATAATAGAAGAGATTAGAACAGTGGCGGAGAGCCACGTTGGTGCAGGGGGGCCATGGCCCCCCCAAGAAATTTGAAAAAAAAAATACTTATGTTAATTTTTTTAATTTAATAAAAGAATATTAATTTATAATGTGTTGGCTCCCCCTCTAAATTTTATTTTGACCTCTCTATAAATTTACTCTAATACAAAGAAGAAATAAATAAAACACATCCCATATAAAATAAAATACATATTATTATTATAAATAAAATTTTAAAAAAATTTATAACTATAACTGGTATCATTTCTAGACCCTTTACATTTTCTAAAGCAATTCAATCAGTTTATGGCAATCTTCCAGACATACTTTTACACACTACATTTCCTTATCACATGGCAGAATACCATATTTTCACATCTCATCCTTCACTTTTATTTTCTCTATTTTTTAACATCAAAATGAAGAAGAAAGGAAGCAGAAGATTTTACCTGCGCTGCTCTGCTGCTCGACTGTGAGGTGTGACCCGGTGACTGCCGACGGCCCGACAAACCATTTCCAGTTTCTCACGGTCTCACTGCTAGCGCATGATCGCATCTCTCTCTCTCTCTCTCTCGCTATCTCACAAGAATCGCAACCTGAAAGGCTGAACCTGATCTCTCTCTCAGTCGCTCAACTCGCTCTCGCTCTTGGCATCTCAGAAAGTCTCATTTCCACACTAAAAAGTGAAAATGTTAGGCCTTTAACTAGTTTAACGCCTTTTAGTTTTTGATGACTGATGAGAATCTCGAGCCTAGAGATAAGACGGTCAAATAGTCAAAGGAAAGTTGGCCCCTTTAATGTCTCGACATGCTTTCTTATTTTTTTAATTTATCTCTTTCTTTTCTAATTCCTATTACTTAAATCTGTAAAAAATTTCATGATATTATTTGTTTATTTATTTAATAGATTAATACTTTTATTTATTTAATAGATTAATAATTTTTTCTATATAGTAAACTAATATTTTATTTTTTAATAGATTAGTAGACTGTAGACGTATTTGATAGCCCCTGCCAGTTCTCGTCGGCGTCGTCGCACGGTCCCACGGAGCACTATTTCCTGACACCTTACTCATTTATCCGTACGCAGGTATGTCTTTTCTCTTTAAGTTTTTTTTAATAGTATTATGTGTATTAATAAATTGTTTGATTTTCAATTTTAGATTGTTTGATTTTAATTTGAAACCTTATTATTAGAATATCTATAAAGTTTATCAAAATTTCTAACTTTATTTTATATGTTTCAATTTGATTTTAAATTTAGGTTCATGAATGATGTCTAAATTAAAAACTATCGACTTATTCTTCAAAAGAAAAGAAGTTGATCTTCCAGAAAATTCTTCTAAACGTCCAAGGATTGAACCTGAAGAAAATCCTGATCTTAACTCTCTAATTTTGGAATATGAAAGAATTCATTTTACATCGTTAACACTAAATTCTAAAGAGATTGATATATCTTCTCTACAACGAGATCCGGGATTACGTCCTCCTATATGGGATTATCCAGTCAATCAGTGTGATGAAATAAGAAAAGCTTATTTAAAAATGGGCTCATATCAAATACGTCTCTCAAAATATCCATTTTCTGGTTTTGAAAAGCATCATCGTCGCTTTCAAGTTTCATGGTTTGTACAATTTGGATCTTGATTAGAGTATTCTCCATCAAAGGATGCTGCATATTATTTACCTTGTTATCTTTTTACAATAAAAGCATCTCAACGTTCTGGATGGGATGTATTTACTATTATGGGATTTAGAAATTGGAAGAAGATTAATAATGGAAAACATTGTGCCTTTTTGAATCATATTGAGGAGGATCCTTGTTCTTGTCATAATAATGCTATGAAATCTTGTGAAGATTTATTAAAACAATCACAGCATATTGATAAAGTAATGAATGCACAAAGCTCTGAACAAATTCTGAACAATCGACTCCGTGTAAAAACATCTATTGATGTTGTTCGATGGCTTGCATTTCAAGGATGTGCCTTTAGAGGTCATGATGAGACCCTTGATTCAAAAAATCGAGGTAATTTCTTGGAGATGCTTAAACTCTTGGCTTCTTATAATGATAAGGTTGGAAAATTTGTTTTGGAAAATGCTCCTAAATCTTCAAAGTATACTTCACCCCAAATTCAAAAAGAGATTTTGGAAGTTCTTGCAAAGAAAGTAAGGAATAAAATTCATGAAAATGTTGGGGATTCTCGATTTTTCATTATTGTTGATGAGGCACGAGATGAGTCTAAGAGGGAGCAAATGGCTATAATCTTGAGATTTGTTGATTTTAATGGTTTATACAAGAATGATTTTTTGATCTTGTACATGTTAAAGATACATCGCCATTAACTCTAAAGAATGAAATATCTGCAGTTCTTTCTCGTCATTGTCTTGATATTCAAAATATTCGAGGGCAAGGATATGATGGCGCTAGTAATATGCGTGGTGAATGGAATGGATTGCAAGTATTATTTCTTAAAGATTGCCCATATGCATACTATGTTCATTGTTTTGCTCACCGATTACAGTTAGCATTAGTTGCTGCATCTAGAGAGGTGGTTTCTATTCATGAGTTTTTTTCAAATTTAAACTTTATTATTAATGTGGTGGGTGCTTCATGTAAACGTTATGATGAATTGCAAGCTGCTCAGGCAACACATATTGCACATATGATAGCTATTGATGAACTTGAAAGTGGAAGAGGAGCTAACCAAATTGGCACTATCAAACGAGCCGGTGATTCTCGTTGGGGTTCTCATTTTTATTCTATTTGAAGTCTACTGCGAATGTTTGAAGCTACTTGCTCAGTGCTTGAAACCATAATAAAAGAAGGATCCACTTACTCTCAACGCGGGGATGCAAATGCTGCTTATAAAATGATCACCTCATTCCAATTCATATTTATTTTACATTTAATGAAGGAAATCATGGATATTACTGATGTTCTTTGTCAAGTTTTGCAGCAAAAATCTCAAGATATTTTGAATGCCATGAATATGGTTTCTACTACAAAAGGACTCATTCAAAAGTTGAGAAATGAAGGTTGGGAAAATCCGCTTGAGAATGTTGTCTCTTTTTCCAAGAAATTTGATATTGATATCCCAGAATTGAGCTCTCGTTATATACAAGGTCGTGGTCGTTATCAACGAAATCACATTATGATAGAACATCATTATCATTTTGAAATATTTAATACTGCTATAGATTTTCAAATGCAAGAGCTTGACAATAGGCTGGGTGAAGGAACGACAAAGCTTTTAACCCTTAGCTCAGCTTTAGATCTAAAGGATGAGTATAAATCCTTTAATATTGATGATATATGTTGTCTTGCAGAAGAATATTATCTTCTTGATTTTTCGAATGAGAAAATCAATTTAAGGTTTTAATTGAAGCATTTTGAAGTTGATGTGCTGAGTAATCCAAAGTTTCAAGATTTGAGATCCATTGCAGATTTATGTCAAAGATTGGTAGAGACAGAGAAATCAAAGATATACTATCTTATTGATAGATTGATTCGTCTAATTTTAACTCTTCCAGTGTCTACAGCAACCAGTGAACGAGCATTTGCAGCTATGAAGATTGTTAAAACAAGGTTTCGCAATAAGATTGAAGATGAATTCTTAGCAAATAATTTAGTTATCTATATTGAAAGAGAAATAGTTAAGAATTTTGATTTAGATACAATACTTGATGATTTTGTTTGTTTAAAAGAACGTAAGTTACAATTTTAGACACTATGTATTTTTTTTTGTTTAATATATTTGTATGAATGTCTTCATATTATTTCAATGATATATTGTTCTTGACATATCAAATACTTTTTTAATATATAAGTTGTATTAAATGTATTTTATTTTTATTGTAAATCTTCATATCAGATTATTATATATCGTACAAAAAAATTGTATAAAAGTAGAATAAAAAATATGTTATATATATTATTTTAATTTTATTTGGCCCCCTACAATAAATTCCTTAGATTAGAAACAGTAAAATGACAAGTCAAGGCTGAAGTGATTTAAAATAAAGAAAATAAATAAAGAACAGAACGCTACACACGCACGCAAACGAGACCAAAAGAAACGGAGAGTTTGGCACGTTCGGCTGGGTTCTTGACGAAATGGAATTTTAGGCTGGGCTTTTGGACGCAAGCTGAGGGAAGAGAGACGCAGGCTGGGGTCCTCTTGTTTTTTTGGCACGAAATGGACGCCACACAGCTGGTATGAAAATCATGGGCTTTCTTTCGGTTTGACTTGGAGCAGTCCGCAGCAGATGAAACTTTTTCGTTTTGAAGGATTCTTGACTGAAGAAGCAAGTTGGAGCAGCACACAACACGTCTTTTGCTTGGCCTTTGGGCTAAAACAAAAATCGAAAAATAAAAGGAAGTTGAACCTGCAGAAGGGGCGCGAACAAGAGGCAAATTTGAAGAAATAGTGGACGATGCGACGGACTGCGAGCAGTATTTTTTAAGCATTTATTTTCTTCTATTTTTTTTTAAAAATATAGTAAATTTATTTATGTTAAATTTAATTTTTAGCATAAACTAAATATTTTTAATTCTAGGAAAGTGAAGTAATCTAGTTTTAAACTATGCTTGTTTTTCTATACTAATTTGAAATAATTGTCTTTTATATTTATCTGATTTATTATGAACTTATTGCTTTTAATTGACTGGCCATCAAACAAATTTCGACTTTATTTGAAAAAGTCATTAAGATTTTTATAATTACAATTTGAAATAAAATTATTTCAAAGAAAATATTCAAAGGAAAAGAAAACTATTGTTCGAATATCAAATTAATAAGAAAAAGAACTTCTAAGAAATCGATTTCACCTAATTTCTAACTATGCTTTTCTCATCTAACTAATTGAATTTAATTATCTATATTTGTTAGCAAAATCTCCAAACCATCCAAAAGCATATTGTGATAGTCAAGAAATATTTTTATTCATCATTTTACATAAGAGTATGCAAATTAATATAGCAAGAAAGCATAAAGACCAACGATTTTAAGACTATATATGCTCATATAAACCTTTCGATCTCTATATTTAGCTATGCTAAAATATCTAAGTTCTATCATACAATTTACTCTTTCGATAGCAACTCATAAAATCAAAATATCTAATTGATGGCCAGCCAATTAGAAACAATAAGCTCAGAATAAATCAGACAAATATAGAAGAGAATTACTTCAAATTAGCATAGAAAAGTAAGCATAGTTTGAAACTAGATTACATCATTTTTCTAGAATAAAGAAAATTTAATTCATGCTAAAAATTAAATTTAACATAAATGAATTTACTATATTTTTCTAAAAAGAATAGAAGAAAATCAACACTAAGAGAAATACTCCTCACAGTCCGTCTCGTCGTCCACGTTTAATTTTTCCCAAAGGTGAAATCACCTTTGGGTGTTCTTGAGAATGTGTTGATCAAGGTCAAGAAGTTTACCATTCTAGTTGATTTTATTGTGTTAGAGACGGAAGAAGACACCAAGATCCCTATTAGTTTAGGGTCTTTTCTAGTAACAGCTGGAGCTGCATAAATGTTAAGAATGGTAGGCTGACTTTGAATGTTGGTGAGGAAGAGGTAGAGTTTAATTTATTTAAAGCTGCTAAATATCATTCTTTTACTGATCATGTTTTTTTAGTTGATGTAACAGATGAGTCAACTAGAGAGGTTTTTATGACTGAAAATACTAAAGAACCACATGAGACTTGTTTAGTGAGTGTAGGGACAAGTAAAGATGATAATTTGGAGGTTGTAGAAGTGGCTTGTGCATTAGAGGCTACATGTGACGCCCCCAAATCCCCACACACGGACACGGGGAAATCGAGACGTCCGGATGGTGACAACACGGGTCCCCATCCTATCGACGAGTGCCAAGTGTGTGCAAGCGACAAATGTGCACGAAGAAACACGCAGCGGATAGCAAAGACATATAACTAAGTACCATAATTTTTCTTAGTTTAATACAAAGCGGTTCAAAACATAGATAATAAAATATTACAAATACAAATATCTATTCAAAGCCAAGTATAAAGCATAAACTCCAACTTAGAATTCCAGCGGAGCCGCATCCTCGGGCTCAGCCTCCTCCTTCTCGATCTCTGCATCAAAATCTACGGTACCAAAATGGTGTCGCAGGTAAGTAAAATCCAAACACCACTAGATAAAAACATATTAAAACTCAAACAATATGCATGAGAGAATGCCAATGCACAAACCCATAAAACCGTATTTTTCCACGCACGCCAAAAATCCCATTTGGCCCGAAAACATATCTTTTCCAAATCTCACACCAAAAGTCCATTTGGCCCATATCCAACTCAACCCATTAACCAATTAATTCGTATGCACCATGACCTCCCCTAGGGGTCATCCGCACACCCTGGCTCCCGTGCCACACCGCGGATTACTACCACGCGTATGACACCTAAACGAGCGATGCCCAGTTCCGCACCCCGCGCGTTCGTAGCCAAGCATCCTCTAGCTCTCGCCAGCGAAGGGCCACGGAGTCGGTGCATAGAGCGATGCCCAATTCCGCGCCCGGCGCGTTCATAGCCAAGCATCCCCTAGCCCTCGCTCCCGTTGTCGCTCAGTTCTACGCCCGACGCGTTCGTAGCCGAGCTTCGACTCAGGGGACGTCACTCAGTATATTACGCTCCCGAGTGGCCAGAGGAGCTCCACCGAGATAATACCCCATCCTGGCTTGGGGTCGTGGTACACACGCTCCCGAAAATCCATTTACGCTAATAAAACATGATTTTCTCAATTTAAATAAAATGCACGTGCATGCACCATGTAAATGCAAATCTCAATGCACAACACAACCAACCAACCATAAATCAACAACCAAGCAACTCTGTCCTCAATCCATCCGACCCCCGAACTCCTCGGCCTCAGTCCAGAATCAACCAACCAACCAGATAATTTATTGTAAGAGAAAAAATATATTTAAATCTAAAAGTAGAGTTTGGAAAATACTTACAGCACTATACGGTATTTTTCGAAAGCTAGCGGCGTTGTAAACGGCGGAGGAAAAGCAATGTAACAGTGTATTTCACACTGTGGCCGTGGGTAATAAATTACCCACTTTCGAACGGGGACAAACCAAGGCACGAAATTGATAGCGGTGGAAACGGCGGAGGAAGCGAAAAAAGTCCAAATCGGAGTTGAGCTCGTGGGAGCTGCTCCGGCAATGGATTGGGGCCGAAATTAGGTGGGTTAGGACGGGAAGAGGTAGAGGAAGAAGCTGTGAAGAGATGGTGGTTGGAGGTGGTGCGACGGCGCCGGAATCGGTGAAAAACCGTGTGGCTTGGAGGAGCTCGTGGTGGCTAACGGTGGATCGGATGGAGGTGAAACTTGGTGGGGATGTTCACCGGTGAGAGGGGAAGAAAACTGGGTGGGTGGTGTAGGCCACGCCGCCGGCGAGCGGCAGTTCTGGGCGGAGAAAGAAACTGGCGACAGGGGAGAAAAACAGGGCTGGGGCCGTGACTTCCAACCGTGCGTGGCGGCTAACGGTTGGTCCGATGGCTCTGAAAATTGGTGGGGATGATCTCTGGTGGAGGGGAAGAGAATGGTGGGGGTGGTGTACAACACAGCCGCCGGACGGCGGTGCACTGGCCGGTCGAAGTAGGGGCGACGGGAAGGAGAAAAGAGAAGGGGAGAGCACGGGGAGAGAGAGCCGGAGAGGAAAAGAAGAAGAAAAAGAAAGAAAAAGAAAGAAAAAGGAAGGAAAAGAAGAAAAAGAAAAAAGGAAAAGGGAAAAAGAAAAGAGAAAAGAAAAGAAATGAGGTCCAATCCTCACTTCCGGGATCCAAAAACTGTTCCGCCGAAAACTATATTAAAAACATAAAATGACTAAAATAAATTAAACACCACATCAAATAAAATAAAAACCAATTAAAATACATTAATTTAAAATAAATAAACCAATATATTAATTAAACTAAAAACACTCATTCAGTGAAAATACATGTAAAAGTGGGTCATCACATCCTCCCCCCCTTAAAAACAAATTTCGTCCTCGAAATTTGCAAGATCAACCATCAGCGCCAAACTGATACAAGATACAACTCCGAACATATTTGAGAGATACATATCGTCGACAACTCCCAACAAATCCAATAGTTATTATCTTCACACCATGGATTGCTAATATCGACGACGTCTCTGCTTTACCTTCCGAATTTTCATCCTATTCCAACTTTGGTAACCTATTAGTCACTTCCAAAGTTAACCATCAATAAACCAAATTGCACGACCAAATGATTAATCTCCTATTAAAACTTCGAATCACTACTAAATCTTCAAAGTCGATACAAAATTTGAACTCTAAGTATTTCCAAAAATCATGCTTTCACGCGCACTCTGATAACTCATCAAAATACTTAAAGGCTATATCCTCAAAAATTAATATCATGAAGTACAAGCTCAATCCACACCTAATCACAAGAAAACCTTTACCATATTTCCATAGAAAATCGTATGCCTCCAAAAACCACAAATCTCCACTCATTCCTCAATTGGCCATCGCTACCCCAAACGAAAACCAACATCCCGCAAAAATACATCCATTGATTGATGACAAACACCAGTACCAATCAACCTCCAGGTTCCAATTTGAAAACACATAACATCATCCCAAAATACACCTGTCTCTTATAAAGATAAGGAACATCTCCAAAAAGGCCCAAGTCCTTCTCGGCCAACCAACAAGAGCGCCTACAACTTCTATCCGATATCCCACACTTCAAGCTCATTACCTATATTTTGAATAACATCAAATCTTGCAATAACTAACTCACTATAAACTACCATTAACTTCACCTAGACATAATCGAAACGCTCATGATAACTCACCCACCTACTTGTACTTTCAAAAACTCTAGTTTTAGTACAACTAATTCCTTCAATAACACTTCACAAATAAATCTCAAGACAGGCCATACTGTTTGAATCTTCAATCCATCAAAAACTATTAAACAACACTCATGGATCCTACTGCTTTATTACTTCATACATGTGATTATGCTGCCCACCTTTGATGCATAAGTTTCAACTTCCAAGATTTATTACTTCATACACCACACATGGTGACCTAACGATCTCTTTTCAAGTTAAATAACCATATCTCCAATTCTCCCAACTGGATACTTGATCTCCAAAGAAAAGTATAGCCTCACCAATTTAAATTCCTATGACTTCAAGTCGCAATTAATTCTCAAGATAAACACAACAGTCGTTTCAAACCACCATCCCAATGGGTAACCCGCTTTGTCTGCACATTCCGTTCAACTTACCAAACAACTCAAAGCCAAAAATATCTTGAATTTAATATTACCACACAGATTCCTCTTCAACTCCTACCAAGCCAAAAAATAGATGAGACTAGGATCAGCACTATCCGAAATCCATACATACGTACCATTACTACTCATCGATCCCATGCACTCTTAGCCAACACCAAAAATCATTCAAACGTACAAGTGATCCATTATTACATTTCCATCATCTGGACTTATATCCTCAACTCAGCAAGAATCAATCCTAAATCTACTCAACTCTAATCAACCCAATTTTAATGGTTACAAACTAATCACTCACTAGAGTAGATCAAGCTACAACACTAAGTCTGTAAAACTAAGAACTCAATTCTTATTATAAATCAGTCCTTCAACTCTGCAATTCTAAAACCTTAAATCAAATAAGAATCATCTTCTAGAACCTCTAAGATCAAAGAACTTACATCCCATAATAGAAAAATCGACTCCCAATCTTTCAAATTCTAAAACATTAATAGATAATAAATCATTTTATGAAATTCTCAAGATTGGTGGCATTAATATAAAAAATTCACCTTAAAAGCTTGCAAAATTTAAAGCCCTAATTGTCACCAAATTACTCATCCGAATCATGAAATCTAAAACTCGAAATTTAATTATTTCCCCCCAAAGCTTGTCGAACCTAACACCTTAATTACCATAAACTTATATTTCTAAAATCTATAAGGCCCCAACTTTAAAACTTTGTTGAAACTTCATAAAATCCATCCTTGAAATTTGATGAACTTACAACCTACTACGTTATAGCCCATTTCATAAACTCCACGGAACCAAAGAACTCAATTATTCTACTTCCCTAAAAGATCACCCAGATCATGCCATGACTCCAACAGTACCAAGAGTCACTGCGTACATTCGAACCTGAGCTAATTGCCTCTGGTTAGTTCTACCACTGCGACGAGCTCCACGACTTTCTTGAACTCGACTAGGGCACTCATGAGCAAAATGCCCCGTCTGACCGCATTCAAAACATTGGTTACTACCCAAACGACACTCGCCTCCATGAGCTCTATTAGATCTTCCACAAACTGGCACTCGTCCTCCCATACGCATTCCCGAGGCTGCTTGTGGTCGAGTCCCGGTCCGCTGAACAAACTTTTAAGGCGAACCCGAACTACTTCCTTCACCAGTAAAACTCCGCCTCTTTTGTCCTGGAGGGGAGCCCATACTCAAATTAACCTCTCGCTCTGCAAGAGTGGCTAAGTCAACCAATTTCTAAAAAGTTGTAATCCGGTGGCAAACTACCATTTTGCATATATTTGGTCGCAAACCTTAAATAAAATTCCCTTAAACACGTCCTTAAAGTTCGCTGAACCTACACTCTCCTATCCTATAGCCTCGCTACATAAATTCTACAAAACCTTGACCTCAATCATCTTAAGCGACTTAAAGCTAATTCCTCTCCTCATTGCTACGTGAGTTCCCACTTTACAAAGATTGCTTAAACCATGACATTCCCTTCAAACCTCAACATCATACAAGCAAACCACATCGCTAAAAATTCAAACCTACTACACTAAATGTTCAAGCCTAATAATAGTATCCTCGATTATACCGCTTTCCTGCCACAACACAACCCTTGACCCCCATTAAGAAAAACGAATAAAACCAACAACATAAAACCAAAACCAAAACCGAAACCACATAACAAGAAAACAAAAAGAAACCAGCATGCTATAACATAACTAAATAAATAAACACAAGCAAACTAGCTCAAATAAATTCAAAACAAATAAAACACGTCAAATAGCAACTTTACTTAAAATAAATTTCAAAACACCACCTTAAAAACATTCTAGTACTACCTACGGGACATGTGGTTTTACCCAGAGCCAGACCGCTCTGATACTACCTGTGACGCCCCCAAATCCCCACGCACGGACACGGGAAAATTGAGACGTCCAGATGGTGACAACATGGGTCCCCATCCTATCGACGAGTGCCAAGTGTGTGCAAGCGACAAATGTGCACGAAGAAACACGCAGCGTATAGCAAAGACATATAACTAAGTACCAGAATTTTTCTTAGTTTAATACAAAGTGGTTCAAAACGTACATAATAAAATATTACAAATACAAATATCGATTCAAAGCCAAGTACAAAGCATAAACTCCAACTCAGAACTCCGGCGGAGCCACATCCTCGGGCTCAGCCTCCTCCTCCTTCTCGATCTCTGCATCAAAATCTACGGTACCAAAATGGTGCCACAGGTAAGTAAAATCCAAACACCAATAGATAAAAACATATTAAAACTCAAACAATATGCATGAGAGAATGCCAATGCACAAACCCATAAAACCGTATTTTTCCACGCACGCCAAAAATCCCATTTGGCCCAAAAACATATCTTTTCCAAATCTCAAGCCCAAAGTCCATTTGGCCCATATCCAACTCAACCCATTAACCAATTAATTCGTATGCACCATGACCTCCCTAGGGGTCATCCGCACACCCTGGCTCCCGTGCCACACCGCGGATAACTACCACGCGTATGACACCTAAACGAGCGATGCCCAGTTCCGCGCCCCGCGTATTCGTAGCCAAGCATCCTCTAGCCCTCACCAGCGAAGGGCCACAGAGTCGGTGCATAGAGCGATGCCCAGTTCCACGCCCGGCGCGTTCGTAGCCAAGCATCCCCTAACCCTAGCTCCCGTTGTCGCTCAGTTTCGCGCCCGGTGTGTTCGTAGCCGAGCTTCGACTCAGGGGATGTCACTCAGTATATTACGCTCCCGAGTGACCAGCGGAGCGCCACCTAGATAATACCCCATCCCGGCTTGGGGTCGTGGTACACACGCACCCGAAAATCCATTTACGCCAATAAAACATGATTTTCTCAATTTAAATAAAATGCACGTGCATGCACCATGTAAATGCAAATCTTAATGCTCAACACAACCAACCAACCATAAATCAACAACCAAGCAACTCCGTCCTCAATCCATCCGACCCCCGAACTCCTCGGACTTAGTCCGGAATCAACCAACCAACCAAATAATTTATTGTAAGAGCAAAAATATATTTAAATCTAAAAGTAGAGTTTGAAAAATACTTACAGCGCTATACGGTATTTTTTGAAAGCTCGCGGCGTTGCAAACGGTGGAGGAAAAGCAACGTAACAGTGTATTTCACACTGTGGCCGTGGGTAATAAATTACCCACTTTCGAAGGGGACAAACCAAGGCACAAAATTGATAGGGAATGGCCTTGAGATATTTATGAAGCTAAAGGAAGTGAGGTTTGGCAGTGGGTGGCGGTGGAAATGGCGGAGGAAGTGAAAAAAGCCCAAATCTGAGTTGAGCTCGTGGGAGATGCTTCGGCAATGGATTGGGGCCGAAATTAGGTGGGTTAGGACGGGAAGAGGTAGAAGAAGAAGCTGTGAAGAGATGGTGGTCGGAGGTGGTGCGACGGCGCCAAAATCGGTGAAAAACTGTGTGGCTTGGAGGAGCTCGTGATGGCTAACGGTGGATCGGATGGAGGTGAAACTTGGTGGGGATGTTCACCGGTGAGAGGGGAAGAAAACTGGGTGGGTGGTGTAGGCCACGCCACCGGCGAGCGACGGTTCTGGGCGGAGAAAGAAACTGGCAACAGGGGAGAAAAATAGGGCTGGGGCCGTGACTTACAACCGTGCGTGGCGGCTAACGGCTGGTCCGATGACTCTGAAAATTGGTGGGGATGATCTCTGGTGGGAGGGGAAGAGAATGGTGGGGGTGGTGTACAACACAGCCGCCGGACGGGGAGAGCACGGGGAGAGAGAGCCGGAGAGGAAAAGAAGAAGAAAAAGAAAGAAAAGAAAGAAAAAGGAAGGAAAAGAAGAAAAAGAAAAAAGGAAAAGGGAAAAAGAAAAGAGAAAAGAAAAGAAATGAGGTCCAATCCTCACTTCCGGGATCCAAAAACTGTCTCGCCGAAAACGATATTAAAAACATAAAACGACTAAAATAAATTAAACACCACATCAAATAAAATAAAAACTAATTAAAATACATTAATTTAAAATAAATAAACCAATATATTAATTAAACTAAAAACACTCATTCAGTGAAAATACACGTAAAAGTGGGTCATCACACTACATGTCCTAAGTTGAAGCAGAGATGTATTCATTTTGAGGATTTAGGCAATGGTAAGCCACTCCCTCCCCCTTCCAATGTGCAAGCACCAGTTCTGGAGTTAAAGCCATTACCCTCACATATTAGGTATGCCTTTTTAGGTGGGAATAATATTTTGCCTATGATTGTGAGTGATTCTTTGGCTAATGATCAACTTGACAAATTGATGTGTATTTTGAGATTGAGAAAAAAAGCCGTAGGATGGACTATATCAGACCTTAGAGGAATTAGCCCTTCATTGTGTATGCATAGAATTTTAATGGAGGATAACCATAAATTTATTGTTGAAAATCGGAGATGGTTAAATCCTAACATAACCATAAATTTATTGTTGAAAATCAGAGATGGTTAAATCCTAACATGAAAGAAGTAGTTAGGGCTGAAGTTCTTAAATTGTTAGATGTAGGAATTATTTATCCTATATCTAATAGTTCATGGATTAGCCCAGTGTAAGTAGTACCTAAAAAGGGTGGGATGACTGTAGAGCATAATGAAAATAATGAATTAATTCCCACTAGGACAATAATTGGGTGGAGAGTCTACATAGATTATAGGAAACTTAATAGTATTACCCGTAAGGATCACTTTCCTTTACCTTTTCTTGATCATGTGCTTGAGAGATTTGTTGGGTATGCATATTACTGTTTTCTAGATGATTATTCAGGGTATAACCATATTCTTATATTCCCAATGACCAAGAAAAGACCACCTTCACTTGTCCTTATGGTACTTTTGCATTCCATAGGATACCTTTTTATTTGTGTAATACACTTGCTACATTCCAACGTTGCATGATGATTATTTTCTCTAATTTTGTTGAAAAGATCATGGAGGTTTTCATGGATAATTTTTCTGCTTTTGGTTCTTCTTTTGATAGTTGTTTAAATAACTTGTCTCCAGTTTTGTAGTGTTGTGAGCAAACCAATTTAGTCTTGAATTAGGAAAAATGTCATTTTATAGTACAGGAAGGTATTGTTTTAGGCCTCAAAATTTCAGCAAGAGGTATTGAGATGGACCAAGCAAAAATAGAAATTATTGAAAAATTTCCATCACCTATCAATATTAAGGGAGTTAGAAGTTTCCTTGGTCACAAAGGATTTTACTAGTGTTTTATTAAGGATTTTTCTAAAATTTCTAAACCTCTTTGTAATATTTTGAATAAGGATGTTGTGTTTGATTTTGATAAGGACTATTTTAATGCTTTTAATAGGTTGAAGCAAGTGTTAGTGTCTGCACAAATTATGGCAGCCCCAGATTGGAGTTTGCCTTTTGAGCCAATGTATGATGCTAGTGATTTCGCTTTGGATGCTATTCTCGGCTAAAGAAAAGACAAGAAGTTGCATGTCATATATTATGTTAGTAAAGTTTTAAATAATGTATAGTTGAATTATGCAACTATTGAAAACGAATTGCCTGCTATTGTATTTGCTTTTGAAAAGTTTCGATCTAATCTTGTAGGTTTGAAGGTGATCATGTATACAAGCCATTCAGCAATCAAGTATTTGCTAAAAAAGAAAGATGCCAAATCGCACTTGATTTGATGGGTGTTCTTGTTTCAATTATTTGATCTTGAGATTCGAGACAAGAGACACATGGAGAATGTGGTGGAAGATCACTTGTCTAGATTAGAGGGGCAGTTAAGAGCAGATAAGGTGCCCATTAATGAAAGCTTTCCAGATGAGGAGTTGTTGGCAGTTTCAATCATCCCCTAGTATGCTGATTTGGTGAACTATTTGGTGAGTAGCATTGTTCCCCCTGATTTGAGCTATCATCAGAAGAAAAAGTTTTTGTGGGATGTGAAGCATTATTTTTGGGAAGAACCGCTACTCTATAAACATTGTGCAAATGGGATGATTAGAAGATGTGTGAACTCAGGATGAGATGTAGGATATCCTTGATTATTGCCATTCCTTGGAGTGTGGTGGACATTTCAATACCTCCAAGATAGTTGCAAATGTATGGTAGTCTAGTTTTTATTGGCCTACCATGTATCAAGATGCTAGACAGTATGTGAGCATGTGTGATAAATGTCAGAGGGTTGGCAACATTTCGAAAAAGAATGAGATTCCCTTGACCAATATCCTGGAGGTTAAAGTGTTTGATTTGTGGAGAATTGACTTCATGGGCCCATTTCCTTCTTCCTTCAACAATTAGTACATCTTGGTAGCATTGGATTGTGTGTCTAAATGGGTTGAAACTACTACAACTCAGACTAATGACTCTTAGGTGGTGATGAGATTTGTGAAGAAAAATACTTTTTCAAAATTTGGTGTGCCAAGAGCCAATATTAGTGATGAAGGTTGTGATGACTCTTGACATAGTGAAGCACGACCCATGGAATATTTTCTTGTCTTAGTGATAGAGGGCCCTAGTGATTAAAGGGAAGAAGTGGCTTTATAGGCTCAATTATGGATTTTAGCTCTAAGAACTCTTAGTGTAATTCGGCCATAAGGGAAAACCCAAGCCCACCTGGACTTTAGCCCAACATTCTAACCCTAATGGTGTCTAGAGTTGATAATGGGCCAAGGGAGAGAGAAAAGTGTTAGGAAAGCCCATGGGAAGGCTTGCACAGCTAACCCTAGTATCATTACCCCTTGTCACTCATGCAAGGATGCTTCTAGAAGAATGAAATGATGAGATGCATAGGGAAAACCAAGAGGCATTCGGCCAAGCCATCCCACATGCCTAGCATCTTCTAGAAGAGCACCTTTTCAATTTCCAAGAGAAAGATGCATATGGAAATGGCGCATAAGGAAGACCAAAGGGATTTCCAAGAAGGTTTTGTGGGGGGAAAGCCAAAAGCCAAGAAGTATGTTTCGGTTTCCTCCTACCACATGCCCACCCAAAAGTTTTCTTAGATATTTCCCAAGTGTCAGCCATGCAAGGAGTTTCTAGAAGGAAATATGAAAGGAAATTTGCACAAAACGACCCTCGTAACCCTAACACCTCGGCCACCACACTCAAAGCACACACTCACATGCCGCCTGTCAACTAGGGTTACAACAAGAGGCTTTGGGAAGTGGAAGGTCACCTAGGGAATGTGCATGTAAGAGGGAAGGATCTCCATGGGGAAAAGAGAGAGAGGGGGGCATCTAGAAGCCTCCACACCATTGTTTCAAATTTCGTACCGTACTGGCCGGTACGACCGGTATATACTGTACCGGCCACTGGTCCGGTACATAAATTTCATTTGTTTTGTACCGGTTCAAATACCGACCGGTACTGGCCGATATTTCGGCTTGTATTGGCCTACGTATCGGCTGGTATTTCGGTCTTCACTTTTTTTTTTCATTTCTTCAAACTACAAGCTCATTTTTTGACCCCCAATTAATACCAGGCTATTTATAATTTATATATATATATGTATTTATGTATAATTTATTTATATATAGACTATTATTTTGGAATATAATTAATAGATATATTTATATATATATATATATAATTTATTCATATATCAACTATCCCGAAACGGTACCAGTACTGAAATATTTTGTTCCAGTACCTTAACCGGTACGGCATCCGGTACGGTATTCATAACATTGCTCCATACCCCTAAGCCATTTGGCATCCATGCAACATCTTGTTTTGGGAAGAGGAAGAGACTAGTGAGTAGTTTTACCTAATTGCCGTAAGTTACATTACACTTAGACACTTTTGAAAAGGACATTTGAGGTATTCAGCCAAGAGGGGAGGAACCCCACAAGCCACCTCAAGCTTTGGTCTTTTTTCCAAGGGAATCTCATGATGAAACTCAAGGGGCATGGAAGGCAAAAGGGAAGGAGGAAGGACAATGCCATTTGTTCTTCATGCATTGGGTTTCAAGTGACCAATAAGACTTTGTGGGAAAGTTCTATATAAAGGGGAGAGAGCTACACGCCCAAGGGTTTTCTTTTGCCATTTTTAGACCTCTCATGTTCTCACCTTCTTCATTCTTTCTCTCACAAGTACTCAAAGGATTTCTCACTTTCTCACACTTTCCTTCCAACCAAACAAAGGAAAACTATCTTCAAGAAGGAATTTCGACTTAACAAGGAAGGAGCACAGTGAGATTTGCTTTCTTGATTCATGCACACACCCATACATGACACATTATCAATTTGTAGAGATGAGAATTTCTAGGTAGTTTCGGTTTTGACCAAACACTTACAATCTCACACTTTTTCTTAAGGAACCAACTAGGGTTTCCTAGAAATGGTCTAAGCCAAATGGTTGGAGCACAAATCCTCCATGTATTCAGCCAACCACTTGCTTTTTCACTCTATTTCAAGATATGAATAAGAACACAAGGAAAACAAGAGGTTTCTTGACTCAAAACCCTAGAGGCCGAATGGTCTAGTTTTGTTTGAGCCATAGTGCTAACCCTAGAAACCCCACACACTCAAGAATCATGGATTAGGGTTTTTAGATCATTCTAACTAGTTACACTTCAATTTACAGCTTTCTATTTGTTAATCTCCATGGATTTTTGTAAGTATTCACTCAACTTGCTTCTTGTTAATGCATTTATACTTTTGTGTAAATCCTTGATTTTTTTATATTACTTTCATTGCTATTCTTGTTTGCTTAGTTACACTTCGATTTACAGCTTTCTATTTGTTAATCTCCATGGATTTTTGTAAGTATGCACTCAACTTGCTTCTTGTTAATGCATTTATACTTTTATGTAAATCCTTGATTTGTTTATATTACTTTCATTGCTATTCTTGTTTGCTTGATTGAATACTCTTACACGAACTTGGAATATGATTATAGAATGACTAATTGAATCGGTTTATGATGAAAAATGGTGATAAGATTCCTTACATATTTCAGTTTTGAGGAAAAGGATATTGATGTTTTAAGATTTGTGATGATTTAGTTTTACCATACCATGATTTCATGTCTTGTTTTACTATGTCATGAATTCTAAGTATCTTGGATGAAGTTTGAAGTGTGTTTAAGTAATGATTTTCCATGTTCTTGTGCATGAATGTTTCAGCCAAGGCTAGTTTACCTAGTTCCATATTTGTGTTTCAATATCTTATGAGTTCTATGTTATCATACCATGAATTAAACATGTTATGCTTGGTTATTTCATGCATGGTATCTCATATGGCATATGTCAAGTACTAGCACACATGTCTTAAGCCTCATGTCACATGCATTTGGGAAAAGTGATTTCAAAGAGAAGTATTTTCAAAGAACAAAAATGGTTTTTTTGGAAATGAAGTAATGTTTTAAAAAGTTTTATCACAACCCAAAATGCTAGGGCAGGAGAATGTCCTAGTGGAACTTCACTATCCACTCTAGAGTGCTTAAGAATGGAGTGATAACTCCTGGGATGACAAAGAACCATCGACGTGCCTTAGATGGATTCTTTTAAAAGAATGCAAGAATGGTCAATGCATAAGTAATAGTTTAGTCTCAGTTACAAGTTTAGTTTTAGTTACGAGTTATGTACATGTCCATGCATGCATGGCATGATATACCTATTGTATGCTTGTGTTAACTATGGTATGTTGTGTGATTACTTACTAAAATTTTTTTAAATCTCATTATTGCAAAATGTCCTTCACTCGCCGATGACCAAGAGGAAGAGAATGGCACCCCTTCCTTTGGAGAAGATCGTGCATAAGATGGGCATCAATAGGCCAGAGCCCACTATTTTGGAGCACCTGGAGACTATAGATCAGAAGATCTCTAAGATCCTCCAGTTCATTGAGGAGTTCCGACGCCTCAATAATAGGGATAAAGACCGGGCTTTAGAAAAGCATGTGAAGGACGAACTGCTATAAAAAATAAAAAAGAAAAGAAAAAGAAATAAGGAGAGAAAGAGATGCCTAGTGTTGGGACATGTTTTCCCATAAGGGAGAAAATGCTTTTGGCACTTATTATATGACAAAGGAATATTTTGGTCCCTTGTTTTGAGAAATGCAAACTCTTACTATATTTTGAAACTCTCTTTGTTTATGGATGTCAATGATTGGGAAAAGGTTTGGGTAAATTTTTTTTTTGTACCATATACTTTGCAATTGCCTACGGCATTGCTTAGATTCTCTTTACCCTTTTACTATTTTCCACTAAACGTTTATTGCATACTGCTAGAATATCTAGGAGTATTGCATATTATCTGTCATGTACGAGGTGTGTAGCCTTGTGTTGTATGTCCCGGTGTCTCAGTCCCTGTCAAATCTCAAGTGGGGGCTGGGGGTGCCACAAATGATATTTGATTATGCTAAATGTTGGTGCTGGCTATATTTGTTTGAGCTATGTTTATTTGAGAAAGATATTTTTTTCTTTTTTTGAAATTCTGGTTTGTTTACATTTTTGCAAGTTAATTGGTGATCATATCCAAATCTTCCAAACTAGATTTTTATGTGAAGAATTAAGAGAAACGAACCTACACATGCACTTGTGTGAGACTTATTTGGTATCAACATTACACTTTTGGATTCTTTATTGTGTTAAGTGTTGCATTTTTTATTTAGGATAGGCAATATCTTATAAAGAAAGAGTAAGTAAACCTGTTTTCCTTAGGATTATTGAAGTACACATTTCCTTGAAAAGTTGTGTGAGTTGTGTGATAATGCATAAAAGATGAGTGTGATGTTTTTCTTGTGATTATCTCATTTGATCTAGTCCTAAATAAGGTTTAAGTAAATAGAGTGATAATGATTAGACAGTTGAATAAATAAATGTGTACGAAGGTCTATCTACTCCAATGTTTTGAGTTGCTTAGTAACTAGGGGTATTCATTACCAATGTTTACTTTTATGTCAAACGACAGCTTGAAATATGAGTACGTAAAAGAACTTTAAGTGTGTGACTTATTGTGTATTTAGGTGTATCCATCACAAATGATTGTATTCGCATCAAATGGCGAGTGACAACTTAAAGAAAGAATAAATAGAGTGCTAAAAAAAAGAAAAAAGATATATATAATATATATATGAGGATATCTTATAACTGGTTGAACCGACCTCCACCAAAAAGTAGCCTTCCAATAAATTGACCCAACATAGGCTTGCCATTTAAATCACAATGAATCCGCACCTCAGGAAACCACGCTCTCTTGTCACACTCAGATCTCCCCCTCTCACTCTCAGATCTTTTTGTCCCCCTGCAGCTCCCAACAAAGCAGTAGGCCCAAACCGAACTTGAAGTTGCCTCCTCCAAAAGTTCCACAGCGGAAAGGTTCGACTCCATCTGCTATCCTTGTGAATATAATGAAAAACCATGGCTGCTTAAAGAAGAAGGCTACGAGGAAGAAGATAGTGAAGAAATAGAGGAAGATCGTGACAATGTTGAGGATGGTTGGAGAGATGCAAAAAACAATGAGGACGATGATGAAGAAACATATTTTAAAGACTAGTAGATGTTAATCATCATGATGCTTTGAATGTAACCTACCATATTCATCTCTCTCTCTCTCTCTCTCTCTCTCTCTCTCTCTCAACTTTCTCTTTAATTATTATTATTATTTTTTATTGGACATCGACTGTGCAGTTTTATCCATTTGTTGGCTGTTTTAGTTAGTGAAATTATTGCAATGGAGAGAGCAGATGAACACATTTATTACTTTCAACCATTGTCTCTGAATTATAAATAGTCATGGCAAGATCCTACCTTGGAGGATTCACCAAGTTTTTTTACACATTGTAATTTTTTTTATTTTTTTGGGTTTTTATATCAGAAGTGTGAAATTTGGGTTTTTCTAAGTTTATATCAGATTTCTGGGTTTTCTAGAGGATTCACATTCAGATTTCACATCACATTTTTTTTTTTTGGGATTTATCTTATTTCATTTGGTTCAACGATAGAGGGTTGCTAAAGGATTCATCTTCCATCAGGTGTGATAAAGGGCTCTCCAATTGATCTGGTGTGATAAGCTTCATTATGCTTTAGGTAGAGTTGCTGATATGGCAGATTCTCATTGAGGGCTATTAAAGCCAAAGCAGCAGCCTGACCGCTCCAAAGCAATTTCCTATAAATATATATATATTTATATAAAGTTTGCTACCTTGTTTGTAGTAGTGAGAAGGGGTGATTATAGGTTGAGTGGTTACATGATTCAATTGTGTTGGTTGAATGATAAATATGATTGAGTTTGGAATTATGTATGGATATTTGAACTAGAGAAAGTGAGTATGCTTAGTTTTCCTTATTTGCTATTGTTTATGCACTAAGTTGAAGATTTGCTGTTTGCATGAAAGGTCCTTTGGGTGTGATGAGTTGAGCCTAACTATGGTTATTGTCCTTTGTTTTTATAGTTTTTTTTTCTTTGCTTGGGGACAAGCAAACATTTAAGTTTGGGGGTATTTGATGTGGGAATTTATTTCACAAATTTTCTTAGTCCTAATTATTTTGATTCAGATTGTTTTGTATGTTTCTTAGCTCGTTTGTCTAGAATTTTAGGTGTCTTTTACATTTATTTAATTCTTGAAAATTTTTGGTATTTTACAAGTGTTTACTTATTGAATTAGGTTGAAATTAGCATGATGTGAAGAGACAGAAATCGCGCTAGGCCTAGAAAGAAAATCCTAGTTGGTCTGGTCTAGTCAGAACATAACAATGTTCAGTTTTTGGATTCTAACTGGAGCTACATCAAATAGAGTGATGTTTGATGGAATGGTTGAGCATCGGTCATCACCACCGAAGTTGTCTTGGTTAGATATTATCACACAGTTGATGGATGTTTCAAAAAATATATTTGGGAAGTTTGCAAAAGCTCAGAAGAGGAAAAGACAAGCAGTGGAGTTGAATTAGACAAAAAAAAAAAAAAAAATCTTCTATGAGTTACCATACTGGTCTACCTTGACACTTTGCCATCATCTAGTTATTATACACATTGAGAAAAATATATGCAAGAATATACTGGGCATTTTGATGTCAATAAAAGGAAAGACAAAAGATATAGCTAATTCTCGTAAACATTTAAAGGAAATGGAGATAAGAAAGGAGTTGAGATAATGCGTCGTCAGCTTACATGCCCTTAGGTTGGTATATTTTGTCAAAAGATTTGATTGTCATGAACCACTCACAATTGTTTAAAAAGTTACGACTGTCATGTATTTTTGCAACTTTTGTTCCAACTAGTGTGCGTGGAAAGCTTACTCAAAATGTTCATGTAGCTCTTATAGAATTTGGGGTATTTTTCAGGGGACATTTACAGTAGAACATTGAAAGTTTATGCATTAGTAAAGATGGAAGCTGACATTGCAGTGATACTAGGCAAATTAGAGAGTTTGTATCTACCTTCATTCTTCGATGTAATGGTTCATTTGGATGTGAAGCTGCCTCATGAGGTTTTATTTGATGGGCCAATCCAATATAGATGGATATATCCTATTAAACGATCTTTGGAAAAACTTAAGTGATCTATGGGGAATAAGGTTGTAACAGCCTATTAGAAATTCAATGGTGAATTTCTATAAACTTTAGGAACCTTGTGAAAACCACGTAAGCTTTTACGAATTGATTAATCGCATAAGTTTTAGTCTGTCAGCATAGTCAGTGTTATCACTCACTATAGTACCAGAATTGCGATTTTATTTATTTGAGATAGTTAGAAGTGTCAGAATGTGTGATGGTTTGTGCCATTAGGCTCAATTGATTATTTAGAATTTTATGACGCAATAATCTCATTTTCAGTTTTCGGACAATATGCTTGTTCGAAAACACATTTTACTTTTTTTGAGGCATTTCGGAGTTGAATTTTGATAAAAAAAGAAAAGAAAAGAAAAGAAAAGAATTGCACAGTTAAGTTTGTATGAATATTTAGGATTTTATAGTGCAAAGTTTATTTTTCACTTTCCTGGAGTGAATAGTATCCTCAATAGTAGCACCTAGCGCAGTGTTTTTAAAATTACAGCGTAGAATGTCTGAATTGGTTAGGGAAGTTTTATTTGGAAACTTGGAAAGATCTTATCCACACTTGATGAATAATTTTGGATACTTGGCACAAAGAGGAACCACGAGATGGATTGTGAAGGAATCAAGGTATGAGACCATGCCACCTAAGCAAAACCCTATTCTTTCATCTGATCAACCAAATTGAGCCAGATAAAAGAGGGTTTCAACCCTAGTGAAATCCTAAATGGTTGAAATCCAATTGAAACCACAAAAATTTGGTTGAAGCCGAAACCCTAAACGGTTTCCCTAAACCCTAAAGTTGGCCTCTAAACCCTTTTTGATTTGATTTGATTTCTAGCATTGTGTTTAATTATTTGATTAAATCACTTCCACATGCTATTAATTCACCAAATTATTGTTATGACATCATTATCTAACTTTTTAAACCTCAAAAATTTTATTGGATCAAGAAAAATTGGATTTGAGCTTGATAGCGTCTCAAACCCTAACCAAACCCAATTTAAATACCAAATTGAAGTCCACTTGGTTGAGGCCCACGAATTTGGTCACCCTAGCAAAGCTTATTGAAGAAGCTTCCTCCCCCACATGGTAGGCCATCCACTGCCCTTGGCTGCACCCAATATTGTCTTGATGTAAAGGAGAAACCCACCGCATCACCCTTCATACCTCATAGCTGCAGGAGGTAGTCCTTGCGCCTCGCTCTTCTCCACTTTATATGACATAGCCACCTCCATTCAAGGGTCATTCAAGCCCATACCTCCCCCCTCCAGAAGTCTAAAGTGTGCAAGACACATTTCACTCCCTTTCATCGCTTCTTCACCTCATTCTTAGAGAGAAACCCAAAAGAGCTCTCTCGGGCAGATTTCTAGGTCTTTTTGCTTGGAGAGTTTTGACCAGTTGTAAGTATTTTCGCACGATGACACCTCCCTAAAAGTTGTTTCTTTTTAGTCTATTTTTTTGTAGATATCTTATTTGTCTCATTCCATGGTCATTTGATCAGTAAAAAGTATTTTTAACCATGGAAATGTTATTTTGGGCATGAAATTAGAGAGTATGTTATGTTTTGGAATTTTTGGCCAAGCTAATGGACATATCATGGTCCAAAAATTTTATGGATGTTTTTAGCATGTGGTTATGAGTATTCATTGAGGTTTTATTGCATGAATAAAACTTTTGATGATAGAATTTCTTAGATCTAGAAACTTGAAAACTAGAAGTGGAAAAAAAAGTTTTTATTTTGAAAACATTTGAATATTTCATGGTTTGATCTTACTCTAAAGGCTTTGATATTTTTATAAGATGATCTTAAGTCTCTTATTTGCATGTTAGGATGTTATTTTGAAGATATTTAGTCTTGGTTTAAAACATATGACTTTTCTATGAAATAGGATTTTTGTTAGGCCTAAGATTTGATGTTTTGGGTTAAATCTATGTTTTATTGATTTTTAGCCATGTGATTTTAAGTTTGATGGTTGGATCTTCTTTAGGACACATTTTTAAACCATGTGATGGTTTAGTTTAAGATTTCATCTGTTTAAGCCATGGATCAAGATATTGATCAAAGCTAGTTAAGAAAAAAGATTCTTTTTTTTTTAGACTGTGTAAAACCAAAAACTCCCAAGTGTTATTTTGTGATTTTTGGTGACTTTTGTTTGATAATTTAAAGCATGTTTGATCTTAGGATGATGTTATGAATATGTCAAGAAGTAAGATTTGATTTTTTAGAATTCTTGGAGATGCTTTGATTTAGGGTCAATGCTTAGGATTTAGGGGTTTGCTATTTGTTAAAAAGTTTGGTGTTGATGATTAGATTTTTCTTAATGGATGTTTTAAGTATGATTTTAGACTTAGGATAGGATGATCTTTGTTGCAAAATTTTGATTTTATCATGAGTTTTGAAGTTGGAAGAAATTGTAACAAAAATTAAGAGAAAATGACCTATGAATGTTTCGGCCATAGTGAATTTTCCATAGTTGTGAATTGTTTTAAAATTTTCTGAATTGATATTTGAGTTTATGATAAAATTTACTTGGGGAATGTAAATTTTGGTAATTTTTAGAGTTAGGATGTGAAATCCTTACGTTAGGGGTAAAATGATTATTTTCCCACATGTAGAGGGTAAAATGGTAATTTTATCTTAAGTTGTCTCTTTTACACGTTTTGAATTATTAGTAATTAAATTTCTAATTTTTAGAATACTCTCTTACAGTTCCTTATGTTTCACGCTTTATTTTATAGAACGCGAGAATCGAGGTAAGTTAACTCTTAACTTACTATCAATTTATTGTGTATGTATGATGAATAAGGGAACTTCAGTTTTATATCTGTATGTTGTCCTATATGCCATGCCAAGCCATGCCATACCATTACATGTTTATCTGTTATATGAATTATTTTATCACGAAATACTTATCTGTTACATAATATATTATGTCATGTATTGCCATCTGTTGCAAGTATGTTACGTTCTGTATGTCATCTGTTATATGTATGTCATGTCACGTAATATTCACTGTTACATCTTATGCCATGTTATGAAATATTATATGTTACATGTTATGAGATATTGTCTGTTACATGTTATGTCATGTTGCAAAATGTTTCTATCTCAAGTAAGTCATGTATCTCGAGTTATGTTCAAGTCATATTATGTGATGTCAGGACTTCTGTCCTTTTCGTATTTTAGTCACATTTCATCTCAAATACAGTTGTGTATATTGAGAACAATTAAGTTTTGGTTATCAATTAATTTGTACTATGGTCAAGGATGATACGCACTACCTGGTATTGTGGTCGAGGTTATGCGATACTGAGTATTAAGGTGAAGGAGTATAATCTGTCGTACTATAGATGGATAAATTAATTAAGTTATATTATGGTCAAGGATAATATGCCCTGCCTGGTATTGCGGTCAAGGCTATGCGTTGCTGAGTACTAAGGTGAAGGAGTATAATCTGCCGTACTATATATGGATAACTCATTTAGGTTATATTACGGTCAAGGATAATGCACGCTGCCTGGTACTGCGGTTACGACTATGCGCTGCCGAGTACTATGGTGAATGAGTATAATCTACCTTACTATAGCATGATGATACACATTGCCTGGTACTGTAATCAAGGCTATACGCTGCCGAGTACTACGGTGAAGGAGTATAATCTGCCTTTATGTTATGTTATGTTCACGTTCACGTTATGTTTCAAGTTCACATTTATGTTATGTTCAAGCTCACTTTTATGTTATGTTATGTTCATATTCATGTTGTGTTTTAAGTTCACATTTATGTTATGTTCAAGCTCATGTTTATATCATGTTATGTTTACATTCACGCTATGTTTCAAGTTTATGTTCATGTCAAGTTATGTTCACGTTCATGTTATATTCAAGTTTACATTCATGTCATGTTATGTTCATGTTTACGTTATGTTTAAAGTTCACATTTATGTCATGTTATGCTCAGGTTCATATTATGTTCAAGTTCATATTCATGTTATGTATGATCACATTCATGCTATATTTCAAGTCCATATTATGTTTCAAGTTTATGTTCATACTATGTTGCTAGTTCATGTTATGTTTCAAGTTCACGTCCATGGTTTTATTCAAGTTCATGTCACGTCAAGCTAAGTTTCAGTTTCAGTTCAAGTTATGTCAGCTCATGCCATGTTATGTCAAGTCATGTTATGCTTATTATTTCATGTCATGTTATGTTAAGATACGTTATACTTATTATTTCAAGCCATGTTATGTCAAGTTATGTTATGTTTATTTTTGACTTGATTGTGCATTCATGCATTTACTGTGCCATGCTTTCATCTTTAACCTGTGTGAGAGTTTCCTGTTAATTTACTGAGATTTATAATCAAATCTTACCGTGGTAGTCCCAACTACCACTCCTCCTGAATGGTAGGCTACAGGACATGGAAGAGACTTGAGCAAAATGAAGGAGGTTGACTAGATACCTCAAATGTGTCACAGATCTTATAACCTCCATAGTTAGGTTTTTGGATAGCATTTTGGCCTCGTTGGTCAAGTAACACGAGTTACTCGACGAATTGGCCCAACAGTATATTTTGGTAATGTAATATGAAGCCTAGTCTCCAATGTTTTTGAGATTATAGTCTTCTGAGATCCGTACTGTAATCGTGGATGTTTATTTTGTTAAGTATGCATGTATTATGTTTTAACTATTTGGGATACTATAAGTTTGGTGCATAGTATTGCTAAAAGAAAGAAATTATCTGTTGCGAATATTGCATAATGCTAGATGCATGTTAGAAATATTGCATCTTGTATTTCATGATCAGGGCAGGTGACCTTGTGTTATATGTCATGACACTTTAGATGTCTGTCCAATCCCAAGTGGAATCTGGAGGCGTCACAAAGGCTTGTTCGGAAGTTTCGATTGTTGAATCACACATTTTGTTCTATGTATTTCCATGGAGTTGATACCAAATTTACGAGATCGGACTGAATGTGGACAAATGAGAGTTAATTAATCATTTTCTGTATTTTCTCAAACCATATGTCTCATAGGCGCACAATGGGGTTATGACCTATTTGGACGAGAGTTTGATAGAGCCAGATGGTATGTAGTGAATAGCTACGCAGAGATTGAATACTACTTGAGGTTAGTGATATGTGCATATTAAAATAAATTTAAAGTCATGGAATATAATAAAACTTGATTATTATTAATTGTTAACTTGAACATATACAATTACTTCGCCTAGCCGGTGTAACTGACATAGAAAAGAAGAATGAAGATGAGTTCGCCTCACAGTTTTAACAGACGGTATTACTAAAAATGTGTTGGTAGGTTGTATCGAAATATGGTGATAGTTCATAAGGATGTTTGGTGTGTGGATATAGATTTCACACGCTGACAGAGAACGATATAGAAAAATTCAAAATTGTGGGATCGTAGTCGAAGGAAGCCACGGGGAGGATAACATGGACTTCTAGAGAGTTGTCGAACATATCATTGGGTTAAAGTATGTCAGGGGACATATGGTCTGGTTGTTTAAATGTAATTGGTGGGATGTCTTAAATCCTAAGTCAGGAGTGCGTAATGATGGATATTTTGTGAGTGTCAATACATCTAGCAAGTGGTATGAGGACGATCCTTTCGTTCTTACTTGCCAAGCAAATCAAGTTTTTTATTTAGATGATCTAGAGTACGTGATTGAGCTGAGATATTGCATATTTTAGCTATTTAAAACCAATGTATTTCAATTGCTTCGTGACATTATTTATTGGTTTTAGATGAAAAAATAGTTAATAAGCATAAATTCGAGTTGTGATTTTTAATTGATTAATATCATGTTTATGCTTAATTTTATAACTATAATTTAATTGGACAATACTTCCTCACATATATAATATTTTTTTTAATAATCTATTTTCTTTTTCATTTATTTCGAGTGTATTTTTATTTCTTTATTTTCAGCTTAAATAAAATTCACGAGATCAAACAGTGAAACTTTTACGTAAAGTCAAGAAGCAGTTTCACGTGTTGTCTGGAGGTGCTTTCGGTGGGCTAGTTAGACGTAAAAAGGAGACGGAATTGGGTGCAGAAATTAAGGATAGTTTCGGTGCTTGATTGATTGGAGAAGCCGTGCGTGCTTGACTTGGAAGTCTATAATAAAAAAAATATATATAATAATAATAAGTCAGTGCATGAAGAGAGAAAGAGATGGCCTGAAGGTTCGGAGAGGAACTGAGAAAAAAAGAAAGGAAGTTTACGTTCGGGTAAGGGAGGATTTCGGATGGACAGAGGTGCTTTCGGTGACTTAGATGGACAGAAATGGAGGATGGACTGAGGAAAGAAGCTCTTGTTCTTTGACGTTGAAGCTGAATTTCGGGGAAGCTCCGGTTCTTTTACAGGAGAAGAGACTGAACGAAAAAAGAAAGATAGAAAGAAAGCTTCTCCCGTTCTGGTCTTGGACGTGGAAAGAAGAATCTACGGAAGTTTATGGACTGACTGAAGAAGGCACGTAAATGACGAAGGGCTTTGGTTATTCATCTAGGATTTTTTTCTGGACTCTGCACTTCAAAGAAAGGACTGGGTTGTTGTTGAAAGTTGCAGCTGTTCTGGACGAAAACTGGAGTTCTCAACAGTTTCATGCTGGACGAAAAGCTGAGAAGACAGCACACATGCAGAAGCTTCAGACTGGATCTTCTCGGCAGCACTGAAAATACGGAGAGGCTTTTACGGAAAGGATTAGGCTGGTGTTCAGAGCTGAGACGGAGGTGGGGAGCTCGATTCTTTTTCCTGGACAACACATGAACCAGCCTGGAATTGAACCACGGACTGGAGAAAACAGAGAAGTGAAAACACGGAAAGGGAGTGGATGTTCTGTTCTGGCTTGGTGACAGTGGACGTAGAGATGAGAGATTCAGTTTTCGGTTGGGTCTGACTTACGGAAGCTTGGAGAGAAGCTGGTTGACGTGAACAGACATAAACATGGGAGTTCTCGGCAGCTGGACGTGAGCTTAACGCTGCGCTGAGGAGGACATTGGGAAGCTTACGAAAAAGAAAAGAGAAAAATAGCAAGAAAATACGGACAGCAGCAAATCTCTCATTCAGTCCACCGAAAGCATCACTCAAAGCATGCAGAAAAAGTCAAGCACAAAAGTTAAACACGGCACCTTATGCACATGCAAGAACCACTCAAACTCGGGCAAAACAGCAGCAGAAAAAAAAAAGAAATGCAGATCATACACGGCACCTAATGCAGAAAGTTCAACTCACATGCAGACAAAACAGAAACATGCAGCAGCAACACATTCACATGCAAAAGGGAGAGAAGCAAAGTCATTCACGGATGAAAAAAAACAGCAGCAGAAAAAGAAAATTAGACTTGGACATCAGCATCAATCACGGCACCGAAAGGAACCTGATGAAACACATGAAGACTCTATAAAAGGAGGGGAACTTACGGACTGCACTAGGGGGGGGGGAAAGACAGAATTTTAAACTTAGTTTTCATTTTCATTTTCATTCGGCAGCTTGTGTTGTTTCCTTTGGCTGGAATTTTAATTTTCTTTCATTCTCTTATGTTTCTTTATGGTAGAATAGTAGTTGGGCATCTTGATTATTTTTTTGTTCATCAGTTTTCATTTTTTTTCTTTGTCGTTCAGTAGCTATAAGGGTAGTCGGTGTGAGGTTAGACACAGAACAGAAGGTCGGTAGTTTTTATTTTTATTTCATTCTATTTCTTTTCGGTTCCAGACATTAGTGTTAGAAACCAGTTTTCCAGTCGCTCTGTAATTTCAGTTTCTTTGTGTTCATTTAGGAAATAATTTCTTTGAGTGTTTATTTTATTTAAAGCTCAACTTCAATTTGAGTGTGTATTTTATTTGAAAGTTTAATTTAATTGAGAGTTCAATTTCTTTTAGGATGCATTTTATTTAGAGCGTTTATTTTATTTGAGAAATCATGTTATCTGGAAGTTCAGATTTTTGGATTGGAGAACGCAGTCTCCATTTCCAAACATCAAGTTTATTCCTTACAATTCATATTTTTATTTAATTTCAGTTTAATGTCTTATATTTTCCTTGCACATTTAATTTCTGTCTATTTAAATTATTGTCATTTATTTTTTCTTGCACCTTTAATTTTTGTTCATTTAAATCATTATCATTTAATTTTCTCACACTTGTAATTCCTTTAATTAGGTTAATGTCATTTATTTTCTTGCTCTTTAATTCCTATTATTTAAATTAATGTCATTTATTTTTCTTGCTCTTTTAAATTTCAGTCTATTAATTTCAGCAATTTTAATTTAGTTTCATGCATTTTAATTCTTTACTTTTCATCGTTGCACTCAAATCCGACAAACAAATCTAAAAATATGAATCTAGTCCATGACTAGTAACCTCTCCATCCATTGCACATACCATCCAATTGTTTTCTCTTTGTGAAGTTTTTTTCACAATTTTTTCAACGAGTTTAATTTTTGAGTAACTTTTCCTGAGCAGACGATCTAGGAATTTATTCCTAATTATTACACGACATCCTCCTGCACTTGGGATAGCCTTTGTGCTACTCATTTTTTTTGAGTGAGTCAGTACGGTCACACATGGTGAGTAGTACAGAAGTTAGCACAAAGAAATGTGTATGATTACATTCATGTGGTAGATGAACAACATGAAGAAGATGATAGTTAACTAAATGAAGAAACATATAAAGAAAATGAATCAGACATCAATTTATTTGTTGATCTCAACCAATATGACATGGTTCCATTGTGTAGAGAAGATGTTGAACCATAAGTAATTGAGGGCGAATTGTCAGAGGAACATGAGTCAACTGAATTGTTAGAGGAACATGAGTCAACTGAATTGTCTAGTGAGGATGAGGACGATTGGTCCAACAAAACTGATAGTGAATGATAGTTGTCAATTGTGTAGTATCGTTGTTTTAAATATAATAAAAAATCTTCGAATAATAATTTATAACATTTTAAACATATATGCCTCCCAAATGCAAATCAACTCCTGTGCCATCTCCATCCATTACCGACTATCCAATTGGTTTGCCTACCATTTCTAATGGGCCAACATTACAAGACCTAGAACAAGGTATGTTACATTGAAATTTGATGATTTAAGTAATAGTGTTTTATCAATAAAATAATTTTTTTGATATTATGTTCTTTAATTACTGTATAGCTGTTGTAAACCATCACTGAGGTCGAGGTGCTACTAGGGGTGTTTGCGTAGAGAAAGTAAGGAAAAGGGAAAAAATAAAAGTTGATATTCGGCAACTTGGCTTACTTTTTATGTTGGTACCCTTACTCGCACATATGCATCGATAGCTACATCCTCCTGGGCTAAAGTTCTCCAAGATGTGAAAGACCACATCAAAAATCGTTGCTTGGTAATAAGTCACTTAGAAAATAATTAAGTATAACATGTTAATTTATAATTAGCTTATATTTGGACTAATCGTTTATAATTTTTTTAATGATGAGTTTGAAGTTAATTTTGGCTGACGAGAGAATCGACTAACAGTTGATGAGTTGATGTCCAATGCATTCTGAAGGTACAAATATGGATGCCATGCACACTATAAGAAGTTTAGTAGTGCAACAGAGGAGCGTCAAAATCCATTCCAAGAGATGCCACCAAACGAATGGGAGAAATTTGTGATATGTTTGAAGATCTCTCATATCAGGTAATTTTCCTTCTATCTTTATTTATGCATGATATATGATAGATGCCTTAAAGAAATATAGTAATAATGTTGTTTCTTTTTTTGTAGCAACGAAGTACTATCGACAAAGCAAATAGAGCAAATTTAACAGCACAACTTCATGTGAGTTCTCGATCTTTTCATCGATTATCAAAACAATTTGTAATGTTATACTAGTCTCCTATTAAATATTAACATATTAAAATTTGTGATTGAAATTATAATATAGATTTTCCTTTTGCAGGAAGAAGAAAGTCATACTGACTATAATTTGACCAAATTGTATGCTACATCACATAAAAATCAAGATGGTGTTTGGACCAGTTCCGAAGCATAAGCAAATTATATAAGTTTAAGTTTTTTATTTTTATTGTCCAATAAAATTTTTGTTATTTATAACTATTTTTAATGATTTTTTTTTGTTGGACAAGATGGTATCACTTATGGAAACTGATGCGTCTCCATCTGATGAATCATCTGTGAACAATGTTCATATCTTTTCTCAAGTTCCTGGACCATGTTCTAGATATTTGAAGGGTTTAGGATGTTGCGTGAAGTCTTTTTCAACATCATCATCCTCTTCTCAAGTCAGATCGAATAACATTCTAAAAAATTAGAGGAAGCAAGGTCCAAGATCAAACATTTGAGGTCCAAGCAAAGAAAGTTGCAGACTCAATTAATTCTGGCAGCAGATATAGATGCAAGATTAGAATAAAACATGCACAAGAAGCTGGAGATTCAGTCTAAAAAATTGTTCAAAAATTGACAATTAATCATATCCCAAAACTCTATGCCGCCACAATCCTAAAACTTATTTTCTTTACTTGTTTTTTTTTTTAATTATGGCTTGATACAACATTTGAACAAATGGAATTTTTAATTATAATATTATAATATTTGTTTATTTTTAAATTTACAGTTTACTGTAGCATGAATATTGTTCGAATGGTACTATTCAATTTATTGGTTGTTTGAACATATTTTAGATTCCATTCGAACAACCAATCAAATCCATTCTAATGGGTTGAGAACCGTCGATTATGTTTGAACAAATTAATTTCTTGTTCAAATAGACATCATGTACGAACATTTGAACATATAATATTGTATTTGAACGTATTTATCATCGTTCAAATGTACCATACACCGTTCGAACAAAAATATTGAACCACCCATTCAAACAAATGTTTTCAATTTGAATGTATATAAATCTCATTTGATCGGAATATTTTTGTTCGAACAAAAATATATCGATTTGAACGTAAATAAATTGTTTGAAAGAATCCCTCCATTCGAATAGAATCAAATAAATTTGAATCATTCGAAGCAAATTTTGATTGCGTTAGAATGAAAATCCGATAGTTCAAACATTAATTTGTCCATTCAAACTGTTTTAGGGGATGAAAACATTTCGTCCCAAAAAAATTCGCTTGTTCGAATAGTTTTGTCTATTTTTGCTAGGTTTTGTCTCTAAAAGTATTTTTGGGGACAAAATTTGAATTTCATCCCCCAAAAACCTTTTGAGACAGACCTTTAGGGATGAAATAGAGAAGAAATTTCTCATCCCAAAAAATGGTCTCTTGTAGTGAGTGGTGGCAGAGGCTTACTGAGAGAGAACTAGAGTAGTTGAGAGATCCACGTAAGAACTTTTGGACAGTTTACTCTGTGGGCTTCACAGTGAGGGAGTGAAAAGGAGTTGCTAGTGCCACCATGGTGCAAGGCAGTGACAGAACATGGTGGGGCTTTCGGTTTGTGTGGAGTTGGGCGAGTTAAAGAGGCTGAGCGGGGGAGGGATGCCCACGGTGGTCTCTGTTTGTCTATGTGTCTCCACGCAGCGCATGACAATTATGAGAGCCTTTCATTGACGGTTGGGCTAATTTATGCCCGGTGGAGGACTAAGTCCCAAACAAAAACTTGCTCTGTTTTGACTTCCTAAAACAGAGGCTCCGGGTTTAGGCGTGCTGATGTTGCAATGGTTTGCGGCTATGTGTTTCCGAATCTGGAAGATGACCTACGGTTGGTTTATGGCTAAGGAAGGCGGCGATAATAGTGCAGTGGCTTAGACTTAGGTGATAGAAGGGCTGAGGTAGAGAGGTTGATGATGGAGAGCTACGGTGGTTGGGCACAACTGGGCTTCGTGCCTAGTGGTTTACAGTTGGGTGTGTGAGTGGTGGCAGTGGTGCAACAGCTAATAACGCTAAGACGTGGCTGTGTGGATTTTTCGTGGGATGAGGTGGTGGCCGGCGTTGTATGGCAGACAGACAGTGGGGTTCACGCAGGTCTAGGGAGGTTATTTTGTGAGATGGAGGCTCGCAACAACCAAAAATCTATAGACCCACTGAATCGCCGCACCACACGACCAAAAGAAAAAACTTAAGAGAGGGAGGAGTGTAAGGGGATCTGTTGAGAGAAAAATGGTGAGAAAACCCAACTGCAGAGACGTGGGAAAGATGGAAATGGGGGAGAAAATGACGGGGATGGGGAAACGTGTGTAGTGGGAGAGGAGAAACTGACCGTTGGGAGGAAGGGAAAAAAAATGAGTGGAGAAGGAAATCTTTTGGCAAAACAGTGCATATAACACAATTTTATTTTTTATGTTTTTTGATGCTAGGGGGCCTGGGTTGTCGAGATGGCTTGCGAAATATCTTAGTTATAACAGTATTACTCCGCCATAAATATAGGTTAATTAATAAAATTAAAGTACTATCATTTTCTGAAAAAAGGATTACATATTTTATTAAGAGAAGGTTCTCAGCAGCACCACTTCCAACCATTTTGGCCGAGTTTTTGGTCACCAAGAGAAAACTTTAAAAGAACTTTTCGTAAGAAAAAGCACTTCAATACTTAGCCACCACTTTCAAATTCACTATAGAATTAATTGATTACAATCAAATTTAGAGACCCTGAATTGATAAGCATGGTGCTTAAATGATAATAATATTTTCGTAATAATAATATCCTCAAGCTCCCTTGAATTGATAAGTCGCAGTGCTTAAATGAGGCAACTAACCAATTGGAAAGCCGACACTACATGAGACCCGACTCCTAACTCATAAACAAAATGGTCAAGATCTTCTATTCTCGAAAGAAACAATGCCAAACCAATGCTCAAAAGGACTCAACTTTAAAGGAGGACTCCTGCTGAATCTAATCTTCTTTTCTCATCATGCAAGACTTCCATGTCAAGTATCCTCCCAAGGATATGCAACCAAAGGTTCCCTGATCACTTCCATACACATAACATTAATTATATTTTATACATGAAGCATAAATGACTATACTACAATGCTTTATGGAGATGTGACTCAGTAAGTAGTAAGTTTAATATGAAGGGCGGAGGTAGCATAACGTACCAGAAACATTATAAAGAAGAAACGCTTGGGTGGTCGATCGACTGCATTCTCTTAATCAATCTGGGATTTTATGAACACTTCGAGCTCGTCACTAAAATCGGGAGGTTTCTGGTACAAAGTAAAATAAAATCGTCGGTAGAAATTTAAATTTGAAGACCCCAGACCAAGAGGAGTAATGCTATTATAGAACTTTGAATTAGCATCATCTGTACAAACTAAATGCACCCCGCATTCTCTCACTTCTATTGGAGTACGAGAGCGGAAGCTATCCATGTTTGCTGTAATAAAAATCTTAATGAAGCCTAGTTGATCCAAATTATTCGATCTGGACGATTCCAAAAACCTCAAAGCTGGTATATACACCCATAATCCAACTGGCTTAATGAAAGAGACGTCCAGGGAAGGAAATGCAAGGGAGTAGTAAAAATGTTCTACATGACCTGTATCCGTCTCAAAACAAAATGCAAAATTCATATGTGAAGAATAAAAAAACGATTCCTTGAATAACGAAGAAATTGAACTCCCTCCGAGGGAATGAAATTGTTGATAATCACAAACAACATAGATAGCACACCCCATCCCCTTCATATTACCATCCAACTCTATCTTTAAAGAGGAGCCATTACTTTTATTGTGGACCCACTTTGGGATTCCTGATCCCAACGACCACCCATATATCATCTGTAAAACAACCCCCAAAAAGAGATGTTAATTGCAGCAAATTTTTCAAAAAGAAAAAAGAAAAAAAATGAAGTTGTTACTCACCGCATTGGCATTGAATGAATTCTGAATACCTCCACCTGCCAAGTGTAATTTGTTTTCTCCTTCGCTGTCAACATCAATGTACTCTGCGTCAAACTTATACATGCCATCCATCTGATACTGATCTACAAGTGATGTGATATTATAGGCGGGATCTGAGCTTTGTTTTGACAAAGAGTAGTCATTCATGAAGATGGGCAAATCTCTTGATTTATGTGGCATCCACTTTCTTCCTTCAAGTTGGAAGGAACGAATACTTTTGGGGATTAGATTGACAGATGGTATTTGTGTTATAGCAGTTCCCAGTGCCGTAAGATGTGTCAGGCATTCCAACCTACTCAAATCTGGAAATTTCTCTAGTCTTGACCAACCATCCAACCGGAGACTTTCAAGATATGACAAACTACAGATAAAACTGGGAAAAACTGAAATGTTTTGGCAAGCTTGTAAATGTAAATAGCGAAGTCCACAGAAACTCATAAATGATGATGGCAAGTCAGTTTTAGTAGGCTCGCTAAAAACTAAGTTCTCAAGAGATGTCATATCTCCCAAAAAATCTGGAAACTTCTCAAGTCTTGAACATTCTGTAAGGCTAAAAAATTCAAGAGATTCCAAGCAGAACTTGTTTGGAAGTCTTCTAAGACGTTCACAATGATCTAAATTCAATACTTTTAATCGCTTGAGAAATCCGATGGATGGGTGGACCTTACACAAGCTTCTACAACCTGAAAGGAATATTTCCTCAAGATTTGGGGCTCCTATTAGATCTGGTATTTCAATCAAATTCCTAGAATAACTTAGATCAAAGTACTTCAAATTGTCTAAAACCTGTTATAAGCAAGTAGTTAATTGGATCAAAACAAGAATTTATTAACATATTTGAGAAAGGAAAGGGGATTATTAAAAAGAATACATATTTATATAAGTGAAAAACTTACCATCAACCCCTTCCATAATTGTTTGATGCGGCTGCAAGGCATGCTTAGTACAGTAAGATTTTTTGGTTGGAAACTGCTTGGCAAGGATTTCCAAGGATATCCAAACCAATCTAGGAATCGCAACTCATAGGTTGGCATGAATTCTAAAGGATCTCCACGCCATTCTATAGTTGGAGAATGATGGATTTTAAGAAATCTCAACTTCCTCATCTTTGAGAATGCTTTGGTGTTGAATCTATCTTTCGTTTCAGGGCAAAAATCCAGGACTATGCCTTCAATTGCATCAGTTCCCTAGTAACCAAGAACAATGGATTAGCAGGTGTGGGGAAAATCTTTGACCTACGAATTAGGATGAAAATATACCTAATTATATGAATGTCTACACTAATCAACTTACAGTGTTATTCTTCAATACATGAAAGACATCCTTGTGATGACACAATCTACTACGTTGTCCAGGTTCATCAAGGCATTCACGACGAACTATTTCCTGGCCCATTTTTTGTAGCAAATCATGCATGAACAACATTCCATTTGAGAATCTTACGAGGGATTTGTCAATGAGAATGTCAATGTTAACGCCAGGATAATAACCAAAACTTTCTAATGTCTGCAAAAATATGCTATCTAGCCACTGTCCTCGAAACAAACATGCCATATCCAAGAACAACTCTTTTTGCAAATCCTCCAGCCCCTCAAAACTTATTTGAAGTATATTCATAATTTCTTTATTAGGAATTGCTTCTAGTTGATCCCTAGCACTTTTCCAAGCATCTATTGTTCTCCCAAATAAGAAGGAACCTAAAACTTTTAGAGCTAAAGGAAGGCCTTGAGCATAATTCACAAAGTCCATAGATATATCCTTGTAATTCTCCCTTGGATGGGTGTGCTTGAAGGCTGACAAACTAAAGAGTTGCAAAGCTTCAGTAGTTTCAAGCTGCTCAACCTTATAGATGTCATCCACTTCATGTGTTCTCAACAGATGACTATCTCTGCATGTTATAATCACCCTACTCCCTGGACCAAACCAATCATGACTCCCTGATAGTGCCATTAATTGCTTTTCACTATCCACATCATCAAGGACGATAAAAGCCTTTTTATTATGCAAACTACTCCTTATCACCTTGATTCCTTGGTGATGATCCCATATAAATATTTCTTCTTGCATGATCATAGAAAGAAGTTGTTTTTGTAAAGAAGCTAAACCACGATCTCTAGATTCTTCTCTAATGCAAGAAATAAAGCTGCTTCCTTCAAACTGACAAGAAATTCTATCATAAATTATTTCGGCGAGGGTTGTCTTACCAACACCACCCATCCCATGAATTCCTATGAAGCGAACATCATTCGATTCCATAGCCAATAAGTTGAACATTTCTTCTACACGGGAGTTAATAGCAACAAGTTTTTTGTAATCATAACGTGAGATTCTACAATTCAACTTACGAGATATATTTCCACTAATTTCTTGGATCAATGTTGATTCGTACCTGTAAATTGAAAGACAACTAATATTATTTACGAGACATTAAAAGGCATGGTCAATTTCTTTATTTACGAGACATTAAAAGGCACAGTCAATATATTTTAGCCCATACTGTTTTGAAGAAAACAAAATTACACTTCAATTCATCTTCAGAATTTTCTCTTTAGCAACACTTGGGCCCTCAAACGAGACAAGATAAACGTTTTAACATTAATTATTAACATATATAATAGTTATTTTCTCAAAGTTTCCAACTTATGTTTGGCAGGTGCCAATGTAAATGTTACCTGTCATGTAAAGCCCATCCGGCTATATTGCCGACTTCTCGGAAAGCATTTTTCCACTTCTGTATCTTCTTGATGCCAACCTTGGGGTTGTTTTCATGGGCAGTGAAAGCTTTTTCAAAAGACCCTGTCAGATTTCTTACATCAGTAGGATTCACGTGATAGAAAATGGGCAAAATTGTGAGCTCCGTCTTTTTAGCCCATTCAACGATCGCGGCAAGTTCCATGAGGCACCATTTGGATGATGCATAGTTTTTTGAAGTAATGATGATTGTGTATATAGATTCTCGAATTGCTTTCAAAAGCTCTTTAGAAATGAATTCTCCTCGCTTGAGTGTTTCACCATCCTTAAAGACGAGAATGCCTTTCCGTTTTAAACCAACATATAGATGATCCGTAAAACTCTTGCGAGTGTCTTTGCCACAGAAACTAAGGAAAACATCGTGCTTCCATTGAGGTGTTGTGGAAGATGATGACGAAGAGGTTCTGATATTTTCATCTTTTTCTGAGCAAGATAAAAGGGCTCTCTCTGTGTTTTGAATATCTTTGGAAGTAGATAAAGAGGCTCTTTGAGTGGACATTAATGCCATCCGAGAGATTTATAAGCTTAATTGTGGAAGGGAATACGGCTAATTTGCGGGCTTAGACTATGAGAAGAACACTGAAGAGATCATCATGATCAGTTCTATATAGAAGCTGCTAGCCATCGAGTACTGGTCAACTTGAAAAAACCTCGAAGTAGATGCAACATCATCTATCGGCTTTGCGGTCAACTCAAAAGTCTTTCTAGTACTTTAATCATCGTTGCTTATGTGGAAGGAAAGACTTAAAACACATAGTTCCTTAAGAAAAGAGAAAAGAAATTGACAGGATTTGGGAAGTGTTTTATTTCGATTGTAGCAATTCCAGAGTGGTTATAACTTATGGAATGGGTTCCGTGATTCGTTGGACTAAAAGATTTTTTTTACATAACTATCTTTCGATGATCTATGCCTAAAATGTAAATTAATTTGGTAACAGCTATTTACAAATCAATATAAGAATCAAATCTTCCCGATCACAAGTTTGAAATTTGATGCCAACTGACTGACTTGACTTCAAGAAGAAGAAATTCATTTGAGGCATTTAATCAATGCTAGCTGTCTGGTATTATACAAAACTAAACTATCTTATCTCCTCTTATTTCATCTCATCGTTACAACTTTTTCAAATTTCAAAACAAAATAAATATTAAAAAATTATATTATAATAATATTTTATTTAACTTTCAACAAAACATATCATCTCATCTCATTTGAATTGTATAAATAAACGATTAAGTTGAAAATAATAATGTCGCCTCGTTAGACTTGTGGAAAAAAAATAAGTTGTAGCTAGGCTGGTGGAAACATACACCCTCTAGTCCATTAGCTATGCTTGTGGAAAATAATTGAGCACCTCAAACTTTGTATCCTTTGCGTAAGAATTGGGGAAGGGAATATTGCTAATATCTTCGTAAGAATAGGGCTCTCTCTGTTTTGAATATATATCTTCGGAAGTAGATGTAGAGGCCTCTTTGAGTGGCCATTAATTAAGACCATCAGAGATATTTAGAAGCTTAATTGGGGAAGGGAATATTGCTAATATCATGTGGGCCTATACAATGAGAAGAACAGTGAAGAGATCATGAGTTCTATATAGAAGCTAGCCATCGAGTACTAGTGATCGACGAGATCAGGAAAGTTCCAAGTCTTTGCGGTCAAGTCAAAAGTCTTTCTATTATTTTAGTCATCGTTAGTTATGCAAAGCCTAATAAATTTAAAAAGCGTAGCAATTCCAGACTTCTGGTTATGGAATATTGCATTGATTAGAAATTGGTTACTTTTTTCTTGTCTTACTAAATTAAGATGTAGTAGTAGTTAAGTACAAATATATCTTTTTCCTTTCCTCCTTCGGGCATGCATGCATGCTTCAAATTTGTGGAATGCTTGATGACAAATATAATAATGGTGTATGTGACGCAGCTGTACTTCCCACTTTTCTGCACGATTTATTTCCATGCTCTGATGATCACTAACTTTCCGACTAGTGTGTTAAAGTAGATTTTTGGATTTGCAATGGCTTTACTATCATAGTCATGATATTGTAGTGTTGAACTTCCTAGCCAGCTGTCATTTTATTCAAAGAATTATCATGCACATGCACAAGGGCTAAATAATGTGCTGTATTTTCCCATAACGCCTTAATGAGATTGGCTTATGCAAATGTGGTATTAAATTTGAGGCATTAAGTAATGAGATAAAATGAGTTAAGATAAAAGTTGAAACTTGAATAAAATATTATTAGAATATATTTTTTAATATTATTTTTATTTTTAAAATATTTTTATTTCAATATTATTTTTATTTTATGTGGTTGTAAAAATAAACGAAGCGTAAATGGATGTACTGTTAGATTGAGTGCACTTATGACATTATCTTCGGTCAAAATCAATGAGTTGTAGCAACAAACACTACAACATATTGGATTTTTTGAGACAAAACATTTTGTCTCAAAAAATGAAAATTTCGTCCCAAAAAATTTTTGGAGACGAAAAATTTTCGTCTCTATTTTGTCTCAAAAAGGCTGTCTCAGAAAGTATTCGGAGACGAAAAGTCTCCGAAAAGTATTTTTATCGACGAAATTGGGCGGAACCGGTCGAAACCGTTCGAACGAGAAATTTTTTCTGAGACAAAAAAATGTCGTCTCAGAAACTCATTCGAAGAAAAAATTTTTTGTTCGAACAAAAAGTTGGTAATTGACGTTAGTTCGAAGAAAAATATTAACTGTTCGAACTAACAATCTATCGACCGAAAATCTTTTGTTCGAACGAATTTTTAGAAAAGAATTTATTCGAATGAGTATTTAATTGTTCGAACGAACGAAAGGATTGTATTTCCATGTAAGTTCGAATGGGTATATTTTTGTTCGAATGAATATATTTTTGTTCGAATGGATATGTTTTTGTTCGAATGTATGCATAAATGGTAATTTAGCATTCGAACGGCATTGATCAAACAAAATGAAATTGATACTAATACAAATTGTAATCTGTATACATCAAATTGTAATCTATATATATCAATTGTTCAAATGTTTACAAACATCATAAATATTAAAGGCAATTTAAAAAGTCAAATGAATTATGATGGTGGTGGTTGTGGTGGCATAGGGTTTTGGGACATCATTAATTGAAATTGTTCAAACATTTTTTGGTTATTTAATTGTAGCCTCTCTTCTAATCTTGCTTCTAATTCTGCTGCTTGATCTAATCGGGTCAGCAACTCTTTTTCTTTCGATCTCAATCGTTCTATCTCAAGTGCAGCTTCCTCTAATTTTTTAGTATTGTCGTCATTCGATCTGGCTTTAGAAGAGGATGAAGATGTTGAGGATGGCTTCACGCAACGTCCTAAGCCCCTCAAATATCCAGAACGTGATCCAAGAACTTGAGAAAAGATTTGAGCATCGTTGACAGATGATTCATCAGATGGATCCGCAGCAGTGTCTCTAAGAGATATCATCTTGTCCTGGAAAAAGAAAACATTAAAATTAGTATATGTAGCAAAAATATATTTAGACAATGAAATTAAATAAACTTAAACTTACATAATTTGCCTTTGCCTCAGGATTGCTCCAATCACCATCACGATTTTTATGTGCTTTAGCATACAATTGGGTCAGATCATAATCAGCAGGATTTTCTTCTTGCTGCAAAATGAAAATTAATATCATAATTTATACGAAAAAAGTGTATATATTAAATATTTAATGGAGACAATAAGAACTAACCATTTTTTTTGACAAGCGATGAAAAGATCGAGAACCCGCGTGATGGTGTATCGTTAAATTTGATCTATTTGCTTTATTCACTGTACTTCGTTTCTAAAAAAAAGTATTATAATTTTTACATTTTATACATCTATAATTATAAATTATTAAAAAAAAAA